>CM035152.1:4099297-5299297 GCA_020205615.1 Panax quinquefolius
ATATAGAAACTAACTAAATGTCATACTTTTGCATATTCAGAAACATGTATAAAATGACTTGAGTTATGAGTTCCTCACAGTTTTGCGTGAAATTCAAATGATTACCTCCTTGGCCTGAAATCCAATCACAGCTTGAAACCAAATGACACCATAAAGAGCTAGACCTATTCTTTGGTGACTATTGCTGAAAGAATTATCAAAGTTTCTGATAGATAGGATTGCCCTGCAGTGGCAAGCACCACAACCACCTTCTCCATCACAAAACTAGTTAGATAGCTAGGCGTAAACAGAAGATTAGATACACACACACCTGTGTGAAAAGTATATTCGTACATACAAATGTGCACAACTAACTGTAAAACATGACCTTTGTAAGTGTACATACATGGAAGTTCCATATGGGGAAATGCCAATTGTGAGTACAAGAATATATAACATGTATACGTGATAAACAAAATTTCTTTACTGGCTAAAGACTAGACATTGTATTATCATTAGTTATGGTTAGGATCACATAATCACACTCTTTTCCTTTGAGCAATGTTTATGGTTAAATTTGACATGATTTATTAAACTACCACCTAATAGTGGGCTCACTTAAAGAAGAGTAGAGTTGTGGCTCGAATGATTAGTCACTTTAGTTCCTGTCGTAATTATTAAAGTGAGCTAAGATGGTGTATCAGGCATTATCAAAATTTTGATTATAATATTACCGAACTTTAAACAAGCACCACTCACTTGTAACATAGAAATCGATTATATTACAGCTCTTATATCATCTTTTATTAACGACAAAGAAGAAGAAAAAAAGTTTCATATGAACAAGAAATTGCAGTTACAAGAGATTACCTGTACTGAAGCATGGAAGTAGAAAAGAATTTTGAGTCTTGTTTGGCAACATTCCTCTTTTTAGAGGATCTAACTGCAAGTATCCCAACTGGCATCAAGAATCCCATAGAAGCCCATAAAAGAATTCCATGAATTGTAATATCAGATATCAGTTCAGGGCTCACCTGCTGAAGTACAAAAATTTAGTTGGATTCAGTTCCCAAAAGATTGTATAAAGTTCCATAATGTATTCAGAAAAAGAGTACGAGAGAAAAGAGCGATAAATATACCTTATCAGCATTATGTTTGATGCTATTGTGAGTTATGGCTCGGTTTCTTTCAAGGTATGAGCTTCGGACAAAAGGCATGAAGCCAAGAACAAAACTGGCAGGAATGATTGTAAGTAAGTCTGAATCCAGTACATTCTTCTGTTTCCAAGAAGAAATTGATGTCAAGAGAAACTCTTTTTCACAAGTTCTCAACAGAAGTTGATCTTAAATATGTAGTGAAAAAGTTATAATACATATACTATAATATATATATATATATATATATATATATATATATATGTCATAATGGTTGAATTTTCACCCTGATTTTGCCATAACAGCATGATGAAGTCAAGAAAAACAATGTCTGGTGCTCCTTTTAGACTTTAAAGTAGGAGTATTTCAGAGAAAGTGAGTCAACTAGTGCATAAAATACCTTTCCTGTGGACCATGTCTCTTAGACATTCACCAACCAACTCACCTTTGTCCAAACACATTATTACTAGGAGCTCTTTAACACTGTCATGCCCAATGGTTCAACTGATTTTCTTAAGACGCCCCTAGTATAGTTACACCATGCAAAAAAGGATAAAGAAATAGCAGAAATCTATCTTCTTATTTTTGGCCAGTTTCTAGTTCATTATAGTTAGCTTCTTAATTAAGATGCCTTCATAATCATACATATATGCATAAATGTATGTATTGTTTTCTTTAAACTCCAATCTGGAAGTTGAGATTACTTGATTGAGGCAAAAAGGGAGAGTGTTCTTTTATATCACCGACGAACGGATCATTACATACATTTCATTTGTCAAAGTATTAATCATAACAGTTTTACTTTTCAAAAAGCTAATTAAGTGGGTTTGTCTTTTTGATAAATTGTCAATTCCATATCTCTGTGTGATTTGTTTTTCATTTTCGGAAAACATAGTTAAGTTGAGTTGTATATAGAGGTATATGATTTGGCTGGTTAGAAAGTGATACTCGCTGCCTGCTTTAACTTACTGCTAGCTAATATATTTCGTGTTTTGTCAAAAACAAATAATATACAGACTGTTTTATCAAAACAATAATAATATATACACACACATTTACGAGTTCCATCTCAATGTACATGTCATCCCATGTTTATCAGAACTGAATAATGATTATCCTGGAAATGCATTTTTTTGTATATTCGTCCCATCATTGTAAGCGTAATCTTTAATTGCATCCTAATTTAGTTACTTTTTTAATAACTCTCATTGTTAGTCATTTTTGAAATAAAAGTATAAACTTCACATAATATTTCCTTATAGCTCATCATTTATGCTTTAAAAGGCTAGCTGATTTGGTAGAAAGGAATGTGTTTTAGAATTTTCCCCACCCACCCCCCGCCTCCCCCTCCCCAAAAAAAAAAATTAGAAAAAACACAGCTAAAGCTAACTATACGTAATTCCTGTTTAAATCAAAGAGACCAATACTTTCTTATTTTTTCCACCCACTCACACCTTTCTCCCTTACTTGAAAGCAGAGTTGTATTAGCCAACCAAGTCATCCTCTTTAAACTTATCACATTCCGTGGTTCCTTTGTTTCCTTATGGGATTTGGCAGTTATGGTTGAATGGGGAATACCATTGTGTTTACAAGATCAGGAACGAGTACCATCCCCCACCCTAGTTAGAGCTACTTACCCACAATAATACTATTTCCATTGCCTTCCCTAGGTCGGTCCACCTCTCTCAAATATCCGTCAGCCTTTTCTTGTGTTCTAAAACGTTCCCTCCTCTGGATGTTGTTTGACTGCTAGGGATACCATCAATAAGGGGTGCAGGGGGGGGCTGATGATGGTGGGGATGGGATTTTCTAACTTCTTCGGCGCCCTGTTGGGGTGTTTCTTCTGCCGGCTGCTGAATTTTGGGCTGTCTTAGATGGATCGTCTTTGGCTTGGAACCTTAGTATAAGGCTTTCTTCTTGAAATCAGATGCAACTTGGAGTTTGTTCAATGCCTCCCACCACTTCTGTTCTTGCTTATATGATTATTTCTCCTCTGGTGATGATGATTGCAGGAACCTCTTGGCCAGAGCCTTGGACGGTGCAGGTCCGTCCACACTCTCAGGGAAGGTGCTGACTCCATAGCCAAAGCAGCCGCTGATAAAGAGTCTCCTTTTGTTTTGTAGTAATCCACCACCTTTTTGTTGCTAATAATCTTTTGGAAGCTTGATATATGCTTCATGGGGGTGTACCCCCGTTGTAAAAGAGCTACTATATAAGCCTATTTTCTGCTGGTTTGTACTGCATGTTTTTTAATATGTGTGAACGAATATTTCCTTTCTTTCTTAAAAAAATAACAACCACATTAAATATCCATCACCAGACTTTGAAATTTCAGGTCCTGGCAACTATAAATAAAGAATCTATTCTAGTCACTTCGTATTTCCACAAAATAACAATTCTAAATATACGCTTGTCTAAATACAAAACATTACCCTCATTTATAATGGTTTGAGTAGAACAAAACAATATTGCTCCATCCTGTCCACAAATGACACATTTGCAAATTGCACAGGCTAATTCAGTATACAAAATATACAACAAGTGACAGCTACCAATAACAACCAACTTAACCAAGCTCCGTCAAGCTCAAATTTTACATCGGAGATTAATTATATCTTAATTAACAATTATAATCGTAAAAAAAGATTATATGCTATTCAGAAAACTTCGATTTAATCCAAAAATTTTACCACTAATTAAAGGGTTACAAATGTCAGTTGTCAAATTTTCACAGAAACAAAGCTGGCAGCAAGAGCATATAATAACTATCAAGAAATGAAGTCAAAAAGACAAACTATTACCACATCCTATCAAGCATCAGACATTAAAAGATATCTTATTAGACAGTTTAAGTAATTCCAACTTTGCTCACTTGAATAGAACAACAGGTGCTCAAAATCCAATCCTAAGACTTCCAAGCGATAATATCAAATTTAAAAAAACATCCAACAGCAAATGTAAATGACAATGTTATGTTTCCTTGAGCAACAAAATTGCATAACCTCACTCAACAAGAATTACTGGAAACAAGACGGGCCTGAGTGCCTTGTATGTTGTCTTCCAGCTTTCTAGTTGGTGGCCTAACCTTCTTAAACACCAATGGGAACTTTGATTTTGGGTTATGGAACTGCTTGGTGCTCTCCCTCTTACCAAAGCTTGGCAGGGATGGTAGCTGTCTTAATGATCTGGATGCAGTGATGGCCGGACTCTGTGGCGAGAAGCCATCTCAGTGTACATCTGCCAACAGCACCATTCAAAGTGGTGTCACGGTACTCCTTTAGTACATGTTGTGATATCAGTCCTACTCTAGGGTCTCAGCCAAATGCCGTAGTTCTTGATTGTGGTGGGTTCTTCTCAAAAATCTGCAACAAAGCAACAAGTTGTCCTTGTTAGAAAAGCATGCAACTAGAAGAAGCACAATTGTAGTGAATTCTTTTGACCAGAAGTCATAGAAATAAATAGCAACTGTGATAACAATAACTGTACAAAGAACTGAAAACAAGTGTTAAGCCACATAAGATTTTAAGTTCTCTGCTCAAAAAAGTAACAACTTGTGCTTCGCTAACTGATCAATCCAACTAAGTGCAGATAGCACTTTCGAAAATTCAAGATCAACACACAACAGATCATGTTGCAATTTACATATAAATTTCCTTTGGTCAAGCGGAAATAATATAACATATCTACAAGTATACAATTGTCCGATTGCCTATTAAACAAAATTTTAACCTTATTGAAAAGGTAAAATTTATTTATAATCAAGAACTACAGAAGAAAAGGACTAACTTATGTAATCCTAGTTGATACTACTCTTACTGCTTTATATTAACAGAATGCATGACATTTTACCAACATAGGAATAAAACACAATCCTAGTTGATCAATCCCTCAACAAAACCTAATTTCACAGCCTAAAACCTTGCACTTAAACCCCCTCTAATGAATCAAAAGTACCATTTTCAAAAAATAAAATAATATAAATTATTGCTTGGCATACATAAAGAATCACATAGTTAAATTAGTTTGTGATCCTACAGATTCACCACTACCTAAATAATATACAGTTTCTATAGGCAAGTCTCACCCCATCTTTCCAAACCCAATCTATGAGCCTGCCTAAACCAAGCAACAACCAAGCAACCCAGTAAGCATATTTGAATACTATAGACACAATACATAAATCAGTCAATATTAAATAACAAAATTTGTATTCCTAACTAAACATAAAACTGTGTAATCTAAGTAAAAAATTATTTAAGCTTTAATCCTGCACCTCAATTCCTCAAACATTTTACACAAAAACTAATAATAAATGTTACCAACAATAAAGCTATGAACAGCATCAACAACAGTTTACCTCATTGATATGCAAGCATTTGCCCATTGTAACTTTCTTCACCTTCTTTAGCTTCACTCAGAAAGTACCTTTACAACAAATCAAAATTCAAATAACAGATTAAAATCATTGTTAAAACATCTACAACAAATTGAACACATCCTCAATTAATAATTACACACAAGCACATGAAAAGTGCTACTTTTAAATGATTATATAAAGTAATGTAAGTACCCAGAACTTCGATTTGGCGCGGACTTCGTTGGTGGCCCAAAAGTTTCATCCGGTAGATCTTAGGATGCTCATCAGATGCTCCGTCAGGAGAGCTCTTCCAACAACCTGGAACTGATGGAACTGCACAGAATCCCAACAGAAAAGAAAATTTCAGTTCCATAACTCAAAAACGCTAAGTTATACGCATAAAAATTAAATCAAATCCCAAATAAAAATTAAGATTTTTGTTTCAAGAGCGTTTGAAACCCTAACAGCTGAAGAAGAAGTAATCTTACCTTGTAAGTCTACCATTCCGAAGTGCTCCTCCTCTGTCTCTCACCGCGAGTATGTGTGCAAATGTAAAATGAGGCGTTACAAGAAAAACGCAAGGTTTTGTTTCCCAGAGTTATATAGGAGCTGAAACAGAAACCCTAGATGAAAGAGTTTGAAATGGAAACTCGATTCGTTTAGATTTGGGCTGGATAACCAAACCCAACTCATTTATTTGCAAAGCCAAGATGTACACCCGAACCCAAGTTTACAACCTGAAGATACATACCCGAACCAAAAGAAGAGAGAGAAAGTTATGTGGGAGTTTAAGAATTCGATCACGAATATTGGAGTTAAGCTTTGGAAGAATTTAGTTCATGAAAATTTATCCGATATAAAATAAGGTTTGATTGAGAACATTTAGCTAAGTCGTGAAACACGATTCGAATCGGCAGAAACGGTTTTAACTTTTCGACGAATATGAATAAAATATCGATAAAAATTACTGATTTGAAGAAGTTGAATAAATTTGTAGAACTTTAAAATTCATTCATATTGAATTAAATTTATATTTCGAGGTTAAGCTTTCGAATCGAACTTTTTAATCGAGCGAATATGAATCCAATCCAGAATTATTTAACTCGTTTCTGACCTTAGCTTTAAGAGTACTACAAAAATTAATTAACATATTTTGATGTATTGACATTTATATTATTTTTTGTTGCAAAAAAGGAAGAGAGGCATAAGTTAACCTCTAAATCGTTTTGCATAATTAAATATTCTCTTCACAAAAAATTATTATTTTATAATTTTCCAAAATAATATTTTATAAAAAATACCACATATAAGGCGTGAAATAACTCACCTCCCGTACCCTCTTATTTATATATTTTTTTACAATTATATGTGAATAAATTATGCATATACATCTTTTGAATTTTCTAGTCCTTTTAAGGACCTAAAGAGAGGAAAAATCTCAATTTTAATAATAATCCTTCATAAGCGATAAAACAAATTCGGTAAAAAAATTGTCACAAACAACTATAATGCTAAAAAGTGTTGTTAAATGTAACATTTGTCACTAAATTTGTGTTGGGAGAAAATAAATAATAAATGTAATGAAAAGTATAATAATCTGGTATTAAGAAAATTATATAAAAAGGCGGTTTATATAACTAAATATACGATATAAAAACTCTATCTAATATAAATTAGTATTTAATATAAACATATTATGGAGGAGGGGTATACCTGGATTACATTTCATTCTTTAGAAGAAAAAATATGCACAAATGGAAAAATCAAGAAAAGAAAAAGGGATGTGCATGAACATGAATACCATCCGCTTCATGACTACCTTCTTCACAACTTCAAACACAAAATTAAAAATTCAACCATACAATGTTTTTGTGGAATCTTGACCAGGAAATAACCAGAAATATACATGGGTTTTACAGCCTCTATGAACCTCACCACCTCACCAGCCGTAGGTTGCCTTTGTCACTCAAGCATAATGGCAATCATTACGAGGATAGCCTACATACAATTGAAATACAGATCAATGCAAAGCACAGAAAGAAGGCCTTTTACGCACACACTTGAATATAGCACAAAGAAAACACAGTCATCCACTTCTCGGTGGACGGGAAAAGAGAAAAAAAGTGCAAGCTTCAATTTCAATATGCAACTAGTTGAGAACTTATTCACATAAGAACTTCACAATCAGTAATGTTTTGTATTTATCTGACTTCGATCCCTACATTTCTGGAATGAACAGAACAGCTATCTGATAAGAACTTCCACTTAAGTCGCATTCTTTTCCTTCTACACGCTTTAAGAAAGTTCCAAACACTGTAAAAAGTTTATCTCTCTGATATTAACTTTACCATTTTAGTTAATTAATTCTATGTAATATGGGGCAAATAGGTAAAAAATGGATATAAGACAAGCTAAAGAACCAAACTCTATATTATATTCACTATTAAGCTCTTTTGTTGGGGGGCTAACAGGCTAACTCTCAAACAGCCATCATGCTCACTTGAGGATTTCCTCTTGCAAATACAATACGAACTGATACATACTATGTCTTTAAACTAAAATCATAGTTGAATTTTTTGAACATGGCGCTTGGCAAAAACCAATATAATTTACAAATCCTTCAACAAGTATATACTAGGTTAGTAAATAATGAACAGAACTGATAGATAAATACACTTACAGCTAATGTGCATGCAATGAGTCAGTTTTCTCTGTAGTCCCTAACACAGAGAAGAACACAAAAGCTCGATAATATACTGCAGTAATGGCAAAAAGAAACCAAAGATAAATCTATCATGCAAAGAAAAATAAATACAGTCAGTTACATCCACTAGGCAAAAAATGCATAAAATATCTCAAAATTAATGAGTCAATCTTTGTAATCATCTATTCATCTTAGAGACCAATTTGTAGTAGTCCGTCTATTAGTAAACATATTCATACCTTGCAAGAGGTTTCAAAAAGATACTATAAACAAATTAATTATCAAAGAAAAACCAAAACAAATCGTTAATCCTTCTTGAATATGTCTGTGTTAGGGTAATTCATGTAGAGCCATGAGAAGTCCTAGGACCAATGTCAGCATTTAAATTTGCTTAGCTGAAGTTTGCAGGTTAGCTTCCAAATGCCAATATAGGCACTTCAAAGGTTCTGATATAACAGTAATGTATTCATGTAGGTAGGTATGATTGCACCCAATAACACTTGTAAAAGTTAGTTGAGGCACAATACATCAGTATGTTTGCCATGAAATAGAGCAGGTCATGGGAGCTTTATGAAACCTTGTAACCCCAACGACTGCGTTTGAGTGTCATAACCCAAAACTATGTTTGTGGCATGAATGATAAGTTATTGATAAAACACATTTAGAAATAATAGTTTGTATATAGTTTTTTTTAATCTAACTTGTTCTTTAGCATCTAAAGAGACAGTCACACAGAATTATGAACTTTTCCTCCTTCCTCTAAAATTTCCTTCTTTCCTCTACATTTCTCTTCAACTCATTCAACATTCCTCCACTCTGTTCTTTGCTTGAGTAATACATATATGGAAAGACTGACTGAGATCAAAGATTATAGATTGAGCAAGAAAAATGATTAATATCTTAATGACTTGAACCAAATTTTCCAAGTTCTTGAGTCGGTGGTAGCTTCTACACTGGTGAAGCTGTTTTTTTCATGTGTATGTACGGATTTTGTGTAGATAATTTGAATAATCAGTTATTTGTTTTAATACAGGAAATGTTTTTATATGACATAAATATAACAATGTATTCCATGTACAAGTTTAACCCTCCGTTTGGTATTATAAGTAATATCACTAATCAACAACAACAAAAAAGATTCTTATGTGACTTACAAGAACCAACCAAGCCCAATACCACAGCAAGGAAGTCGATGCTCTAAATAAGGTCTCCCATGAGGGACAGCATAACCTATAGCAACTCAAACACTGCAAAACATAAGCAAAATCAATGCAAAAATTGTATAGAAGGATACATAAACAATGCAAATTCAGGCTATGCAAATAAAAAATTCACATTTCATGGTACTGTTCATTAATATTCAACAACACCAATAGATACCCAAAACCAATATTCAATTGTCTAACATATTTTATAACATCCACACAGAATGGTCCAATGTTAATTAAACCACCAGCGCCTAATCCCCAGCACGCACAAATGGTAAAATATAGAGGCATTTCTCGATTTGAGCACTTCATCCATGTGCAGAGCCACCCAAGTATTATTTGAATCTATCCATTCCAATTTGGTTGATGCCCAAATAAAGGTTCCACCAATTTATTTATTTATTTTTCACAAGTATGGGGATCTGAAGTAGCAAGCTTGAGGTTATTCCTCAAGGCCTCAGCCACTTCTTTCACACCTCAGATTCCAACAATTATTTAGGCCCAAATAAGGTCCCACATGTATTATGACCGACCAAACAATACAAAACTATTTGTTTAAGACTTCAGCATATCTATATAACATGTTTCACAACTCAAAAGTAAACCAAGATTGAAAAGATTCAATCTTGGTTTATGTTTTCAATCTTGGTTTATGACTATACCTTACATCCAAGGCCCCTTACCTCAAAATGCTCAAGCAAAACATACCTCTTTTATATTCCTTCTACTGCAAGTCAACATGAGTTCAATTGTTTGCATTACATTCTTGTTGATTAGTTTTTGGCTACCTAACCCAGTTACCTTGTATATTACTTTTGAGCTCTTGTTTTCAAATTCTTTTGGTTCTCATGACTTCAGCTTTCAAAGCAGTAGTTTGACAGTCTTAAGTTGCAACACTTTTGCTTACAATCACCATAACAATTACTTCCATAGTTCACAAATAATTGCAGAACCACTTTGCCAATTTTCCATGCTTACTGGCACTTACTTCAAACATTTTTTCCAAAACAACACCAAATTTTAACTCTTTTGCTAATAATATTCCTATAAATAATTAAATATCATTAGATTGTACTCATGAATATCTTATATCTGATTCATGAATCATAATTAGAGAGGTATATACAAATCTAATCAAGCTTTTAGTGGTATAGAACACACACACACACACACATAAATATATATATATATATATATATATATATATATATATATATATATATATATATTACCTGGAACAGTTTGATAACTATGAGAATAGTAATGGGCATTTCGGGGTACACCTGGAGGAGGCATTGGTTGGGGAAAACCAATTACCGGCTGAGGCGGTGGCGGAGATTGAGAGTTGATCACCCCTGAAAAGTCCCGTGATAATACGGCGACGACGGCGGCAGCAGAGCCGACGGCTGCTCACTGGGTCCGCCGTACGACGCGACGCCTCTGTTCTTCCTTCTTCGCTCATATCTCTGATCGAGGATTAGGGTTTCGGATCAACGTCGTTGAGTTCGGATTCTCCTCCGTTCTTCCTCGTAACCGATTTGGGATTGGTTTTAAAAATGTTTGTCTGTTTGATTTTGTTTCGATAAATGGTTATGGCGGTGTCTCTGCAGGTTTGCTTTGCTGTTAAATTTGACCCGTACGGCAACTGGATATGTATTCACAATTTAGATTTTCTTTTAATTAATTAATTATTAGAATTTTAGAGAGGTTATATATAAGAAGTGAGATTTTCTAATATTCTTTAAGTTCATAAAATCATGGATAGTGGCGCTTTATTTATAAGCTACATAAATACACGTGAAACAAAGATAGAAGATGAAAAAAATATAAACTTAAATAGGGAGAATGAATGGCTATTGATGTCTTTAATATGTAGGTTATATGGGAGTTATAATATGGATATATTATAACTATTCATACTCTTTCTTCATGTATGTCCATTCTTTGAAGAATATGTCCGTTAAAAGCTTACTGCGGGAAAAACTACTGTGGGATAAAATCTAGTGAAGGAAAAGAGTACATAATTCTTCAAAAACTTATGAGATATTGCTTTATGAAAATTTTAATTACTCCCCTGGCGGTTATATCACTTGAGATCTCACGAGTCGGCGTAATCCAACGTTACGGACTAGCTTCAAAATAGAAAGTAAGCGCCTTTGTTAATAAATCATGAAATTTTCACTTGAGCGGATTTCTTTGAACATTTATATCACCATTCTTACGAAGGTCGTGAGTAAAAAGAACTTTGGTGAAATATGTTTTGTTCTATCACCTTTGATATATCCTTCCTTAAGTTGGACAATCATGATGCATTATCCTTATATAAGGCAAATCGGTGTTTCTTCTCACGAAGATAAAGCGAAAGCTCCTCGTATGTGTTGAATTCTAGGACCTTAACCATACACATTTCACGACCCGAACCTCATGTATTGCCAAAATTTTAGCATGGTTAGAAGATGTAGCTACTATAGTTTGTTTCATGAGAGCGAGATGGCGGTTCCACCACAAGTGAATACATATCCGGTTTGCGATCGAGGCATTATGAGGATCGGATAGGTACCCTGCATCCGCAAAACCCGATCGAAATACATTTTGGGTTGGTTAGAAAATACAAACCCATATCCTTTGTACCTTGTAGGTAGCTTGAAGTATATGTTTAATCCCATTCAATGCCTTGGGTTGGACGATGAGAGCTATATCTTATTTAATAAGTTGACGAGAGAATGATATATCGGATCGTGTATGATTAGAAGATACATTAGTCCTCAATTACACTCAAGTATTGTACTTGGGACCAAGAATCTCCTCATCATTTTCTCGAGGGTGGAAAGGGTCTTTATTTACATCAGTGACCTCACAACCATTAAATTGCTTTCAGCCGGATGTGCTTTGTCCATATAAAATCGTTTTAGCACTTCCTACCATATAAGATGTTTGATGCTTGCGAGAATAGTCCTTTAAATGCTCTATATATGTAACCCAAGATAAAATTTTGTTTTCTAAGATCTTCATTTCAAATTCTCTTTTCAAGTACTTTCTCTTACCTTTGAAATCTCTTGAGGAGTTCAATGATATTTAGATCATCAACATATCTTTATGATAATATGAACTCAAATCTAGATCTCTTTATAAAAATGCCATGGGCTAACAAGATCATTCTTATATCCCTCCTTTAACAAATATTCACTAAAGGCGGTTATACCATGCAATAGGATTGTTTTTAATCCATATAGAGATCTATTTAATTTGATGCGAGTCTTCGTTCTCGAGAAGCTGGATTTACATGCTTACAGCGAATTTAAATCCTTTTGGGAGTTTCATATAAATTTTAATTATCAAGTGGGCCATACAAATATCAGAACTTGACATCCATTAGGAAGCGGTGAAGTCCTTTCTTTTATTGCTAGGCGATTAGGAATGAAAAGTAGTCACATCCATCGCGAGGAAGTATGTCTCTTCATAATCAATACCGGAGTCTTTGTGAAAATCCTTGTGCGACTAGTCGTGCTTTATGTATACAATTTCACCTTTTATTTCGTTTTGAACAAAACACATTTGTACTTACTAGTTTTACACCATCAGTGTACGGACTATTGGTCCAAAATATTTCTCTTTTCAATAGATTTCAATTCTGCCTCGGTGCGTCTTTCCATTTTGGCCCAATCAATTCTATCGTGCATTCCTTAATAGACCTTGGTTCAGATCCTGCGTCATCTTTTATAACATCTAAGCTATTTATGTTGTATGAAAAAAAAAATTATCGTCGATTTCATTTCGGTTCCATATTTTTACGGATATGACATAATTTATCGAAATCTCTTCATTTTCAATGATTTCGGTGTTTTGATTGTCTTTTGAAGCGTAATATTAGTCGTGTCTAGAGGTTTTCTATAGACTCTTACGGGTTACCATTTCCTAAATCGTGACCATCTTGAATCTTTGTTCCTTTTCTGCATCTGAGGAATCTTATCTTTGGGCAAGTGATCTACTGCCTTGGCGTGCTTTAGATTCATTAGCAGCAAGAGGTTGTCTTCTTTGGGACATCAATTTTAATTGGAGCATTAATTTGGTATATGTGACTTTGTTACACTCTTTGGGTCAAAAAATAAATCTCAGTGATTGATTTGCTAAACTTTGTAAATGAATTCTCAATTATTCTTCACATCATTATCGATCCGAGGATGGCCTCTAATAGATTCGTACCAAACAAGCAAAGTTATTGTGATTCGTTAGCTTTTTATTAACAACCACATTTGTTTCAATTGTTCTAATTCTAGTAGTAGTCAAACCAAAGGAAAAAATTTGGTAATTTTTCTAATACACTTTTATTACAGAGATTATACTCGTATTGTGAAGATACTCGATCTTTCCTTCACATGTTGTCTCGATATGATACCCATTTAAGTGGATATCCTTAAAAACTCGATAAATTTCTTTGAGACAATGGGAGAGTATAATGCTTCATCAATTTCAAATTTTGTTCCTCCAAGAGAAAATGTTAGCTCTTAGGAGACCTTATCAATTTTGCACTGCAGATATAGTCTTAACATTGGCCTTTTGCATTATGAAAGAAAAAAAATATTTCTTTATTACGTAATATAATTAATGCGTAGTATTGTCTGCGAGACATATATATCCACCATTCATTTAAATCGAATCAAGAGAGTATCACATGTTATTCAATGAAAATAAGAAATACATAATAAGATTAATAAAACATCCCATATATAACGAATCATAAGAAAAGCGGTTAAACATAATAAAAACATAATAATTAGAATTTTATTAATACTTAAAAATAAAGTCCAATAACATGAAAGCATCATCTAAAAATTTTATATTTGGACACTCTCATCACCCGAACAAAAAGTCTATTTTTCTTGAGATTTGAGAAAAAAATCATTAACATCTAGATGAGTGGTATCCACACAAACCATAATTAAAATAATCATTTCGAATCAAGATTTGTCTCATCTTTTCCATCCTTATTAGAAAATTGAGATTTGTCTCATCTTTTCCATCCTCCTTTAGCAAAATTTGTCTCTATCTTCTTCCTTTATCTTTTTAGTGATTGTTGATAGAGCTCAACAAGATGTTTTAATGGTGTGACGGTGCTGAGACCGATGGCCTTTACCTCCAGCAGCGATAACACAAATTCTCCATGGTATTTTTATCTTTATCACCTTTTCGCGTTTTCCATCCTTATATTCCGCTTGGTGGTATATGTATTTTGAGAAATGACCACCACGATGATTATTTGGACCGTCACGTCCGTCGCTTCCACGACCGTCCTGGCATGACCTCTTTTTTTCCATTAAATGTTACGGCATTACGCTGCGGGAATGGGCAGATCGATTGGACGGGCCTCGTGATTTTTCATGAAATAGTTAAATTGTTTTGGCTTTCACGCGAGAGACATAAAATCGAGTTGGTATTTCACGTGGCGCCCCAAAATAGGTATACAACTACAATATGAGTCACCAGTTAATGATGCAAAAGCAAACTACAGCTTGATATGTCTGATTGTAGTGCAAAAATCACGACAACACGTAATGTGAGTTTAAATACAATATTGTCTTACAGGCAATATCCACACCCAAATAAGTCACTCATTATAATTATTCATATACTTATGAAATAGTGAGGGCGGCTAAAACATCTTTCTAGAACCATCACTCCATACCCCAACTTTATCTCGATCCTGTATGTTACTCACTCACGAGAAGAAAATGGAACAAAAAAGAAAATGGGTGAGCTGACTAGCCCACATTAAGAATATTATGACTAGATAATATCTGACAAAAATTCGTTAGTCTTGAAAGGGAAAATCGATATAACATGTAGACAACAAGTTTTAGATCGATAATCTGCGGTAAAACAACGATCCATTAGAAGAGTCACGTAGAGAATGAATTCTACTATCTTTTAAGATTTAAAAGTCCATCATCAATATTTTATCCACTGTAAGAACAATGATTTACATCTTTAATCAAAATTTATCTTTTTCTACGAGCGAATTCATTTATATCATCACCGATTCAGTATATTCATCTCGACACTGTTCATCTTTTTTACTAAGAGCCGAAAGATATTCATCGATTTAATCATTCATCTTTGCACTTCTGGGCGAAGATGATAATATCATCATTAAGGGTGAGGATGATGAAAAACATTTTAAAAGAGCGAATCGATGAGATAGAAGGATGATATTAAGGATTAGTTTAACGGTTTATCCAAGATCGATAATACTTCATGTAATCGGTTGTGAAGCAAAATTCAAAAAAATAAGATCAAAATGGATACTGATCAAAGATAGTAGCCAAAATAACATCTTGGATAAAAAGAAAAATTTTCATTTTAAATTGAATAGTCTAGTGAGTAATGAATATGTAGAAGTATCGTAGTCAAATATCGTGAATAATAACTTGAGCACAAAAAGTTCAGAATTTGATTAAAAGTTGATATTTAATAATGATATTGAAAGAAAATAATATCATTTCAGAAGAAAAATAACATCCACACCTCGAAAAAATGGTCTTGATGGAATACTCGGGTATAAACTAGAAGGAAGCTTGTCTGAAACAGTGACTCGAAAGTATCAAAAAATAAACTCATGATAAGACATGTATATAGAAGAAAACTTGTTTTACAATTGTGATTTCGATTAACTTAAGCGTCTATTTATAGGAAAATCTTTAGAAGCATAGCGTAGGAAACTAAATAATAAAATATTAATATTATTTTCTTTCTTTTCTCGCACATTGCCTTGACCGATTTTGAGACATCTTTGAACCAAATTAGCATTACATGTATGTTAAAATAAAGGGGTCCACCATAAATTAATAAAAATCATTTTATTTTCGAAACTTGATAATTCATGAAAATAGCTCATTTATCAGAAAAAAATCTGAATTTTATGTCCATTCACATGAAATCGAATTCTCTACAACTTTGCAAAAAGAAAGTTTTTTCCAAATTCCTAACGAGAAAATGTCAGAAATCTAAACGGATGATTTTTAATACCTCCGCTCTGACAAAATCTTGATAAAACACCTCGATAATTAATTCCTTCATTAATAACCACATAAATAAATCTCTCATTTATATCCAAATCAAATAAATATTTTCTTATCATATAAATCAATAATTAATTATTCACAAATAATATTACGAATCACCCATTATAATGACGATGGGACGGTTCGAGGAGAGGGGGCTTTCGATAAAGGATTTCGCCTTCTTGGCGAGCAATTAGGTGACAAACCTCTCCTTAAAGCAGAACTTTCTAGACATTTGCCAATAATGTTATCTAATAATATTATTGAATAATATGAATTATTGATCGATAATGGGAAATCTTGTGCGGTGATAATTATTGAAACAACGATAATATAAAATATCAATGACAATTATTGAATCAATAAAATAAACTATTGAACAATAACTCTCGTAACAATTATTGAGTAGTGCCTTCTTACGTGCGAATCGATAATTCAATAATCTTGTCTTGATCTTAGTGTCTTTCTTGTGCCTACAGCAGCGTATTCTTGTATTTTAACCGCAGAATATTCAACGGTGTTAGCGAGTAACAATTACTAAGCATTATTTATAAAAACTCATACTTTATGCGTTTTTCTTCATCAAATGAGTTATTACATTATGAGCCCACGAATGGTAATGATCGTATGAATATTCCCTGACAAAAGAATATTCCACGACCAAAAAATATTCCCAGACAAAAATGAATATTTTATAAACACTTGCTTATTTTGTAAAATGTGTACATTTCATAACCAAATCATTATATCAAATTAACACTTATTAATTTAGAATAATGAATATAGAAAATTCAATTTTATTTATAATAATTAATTTTTTTTATAATGGAGAAAAAGCTAGTAAAATAAATAAATAAATAAATAATCCTCAAGAATGATGTGACTTGGATGACTTAATACTAATGATTTTTCTACCATGATAACATTTGTGCCAAAATAGCGAGAAAGCATTGAAGAGTGTAGCACGTAGTTCAACATACACCATAAAAAAATGTGAAGGTCAATATACACCTAAAAAAAATAAATCGAGAGGCGATCAGTATCTAGGCAAATAAAATATTCTTTTCCATTCTTCACATTTGGTTACTTTGCTGAAAATTTCAAATCATCTCCAAATGCTTCATGACTCACAAAAATAGAAGCCTCAAAATTGTCACCTTCTACAATATAAAAGTGGATTATGTAGGATATGTTATTTATCGGAGAAAGCAAATTAAGCAGCGAACTTCACATTCATTGTCATTATAAGAGACAAAACATATATTATATGTATAAAGAGACAAAGTTATACCTTCTTGTACGAAACAAAATATGATTATCTTCAAGATAAAAATAAGGAAGCAATTCATCTTTGATAGCGTATTATAATTTTAGAGAGAGCATAAGAAGATTATATATAAGAAGTGAGATTTTTCTAATATTCTTCAAGTCCACGAATACATGGATAGTGAGTGTGAGACCCCAAATTTTATGAATAAAAATTTAAATTTCTCAAAATATTTTTTAATATTATGGTGTGGATTTGATATAATGTTATAGTTGTGGGTAATATTTATAAATTTTGCAAAGTATGCAAGTTGTTGTATAATATTTGATTGGTCGGAGAATATTCTTTTTGTCGAGGAATATCCATCTGACGACACAATCATTAAGTGAACCCTAGCGGAAGTATTGTCGTAGTAATAAAAGCGACGAAATTATTTTTATGAAAATAACGGCGGAAGTGTTACTGTTAAAACTTTTGAACTACCCAATTAGTAAAAGTATAGTAATATCGTGGATTCGTAGTAGCACTGCGGTATTGGTTATTGATCTTACGTGAGAAGTCACTCAATTATACTCAATTATTGTTATAGTATGTAAGACCCAAACTTATTATGAATAAAATTAAATTTTCTCTATTTATTATCTTGAAATAATAAGGAGTTAATTTGATATAATACTTTGGTTATGGGTGAAATGTGCAAATTTTACAAAATAAACAAGTGGTTATAAAATATTCCTTTTGTTAAAGAGAATATTCGTTTGGTCGTAGAATATTCTTTTTTGTCGGGAATATCCGTGCCTGACCAGCTTGTCATTTATGGGCCCCATAACGAATAATCATCGGATGAAGAAAAACGAAAAGTTTGAGTTTTTATATAAATAACAGTAGTGGTTATTCACAATTAACACTGTTGGAATGCCGTGGTTAAAATATAAGAATACACGGCATTACGTGGTTGCATAAAGAAGCACCAGTATTGCATGCAAGATTATTGAATTATTGATTAAATGCGTGAAGGCACTACCAATAATTATTACGGTGAAGTTATTATTCAATATTTTATTTTATTGATTCAATAATTTTTGCGTTGATATTTTATATTATTATTGTTTCAATAATTGTCACCGCACAAAGATTTCCCATTATCGGATCAATAATTCATATTATTTGAATAATATTATTAGATAACATTATTGGCAATGTAGAAAGTTACTGTCTAAGGAGAGGTTTGGTCACACTAATTGCTCGCCAAGAAGGAGAAATCCTTATTGGAAAGCCCCTCTTTCGCGGGAATGCGGCTGCTGGTTGTTATAATGGGTGATTCTGTAATATTATTTGTGAATAATTAATTATTGATTTATATGATAAGAAAATATTTATTTGATTTGGATATAAATGAGGATTTATTTATGTGGTTATTAATGAAGGAATTAATCTTTGAGGTGTTTTATCGGTATTTTGTTGAAATGGAAGTATTAAAATTATCCGTTTTGTGGATTTTAAAGGGATATTTTCTCATTGGGAATTTGGAAAAACTTTTCTTCAGCTAAAGTTGTAGAATTCGATTTCAAAGTGTAATGGATATAATTTTCATTATTTTTTCGATAAACGAGCTATTTTCTATGAATTATTTAAAGTTTCGAAAATAAAATATTTTTATTAATTTATGGGTGGGACCCACTGATGGTTGAAAGTGAAGAAATGTGCTCAAATTTTATTTCAAATGGTGGTGGTGGCAATAGTAGCGAGTAAAAACCATCGGTGAAGAAAGGTCGATCCTGTTTTGGCGTCTTTAACATTTTCCTATAAATAGAAATTTAAGTTAGAATTGAAAATCACACGAGAAAAACATGTTTTCTTCTCTCTATATTATCGAGCGTATTCTTGTGAGTATTTTAATACTTGAGTGTTCTATATCTGATGCAAGTTCCTTCAAACCTTATATCCAATATTCGATCGAAGTACAGTTATTTTGAGGTAAGGGATGTTATTTTCTTCATATATGATATTATTTCTTCAATATCATTATGCCGAAGTATTGATCCCGAACTTTTAATCAAATTTTGTTACTATTCACGATAACTGGCACTATTCACGATATTATCACGAAACTTTATTCATGAGTATTGTTCACAAAGTATGATTTTTTTGTGGAATTTTACTTTTTTTGTGTCGGGGTTACTATTCACGTATACGGCACTATTCACGAATACTGACACTATTCATTTAAAAATGAAAATTTTCTCTTTTTTCTCCAGATGTCTTTTATGGTTACTATCTTTGATTGTATCCATGTTTTGATCTTTTATTTTGAATTCTACTTCACAATTGGTTATTATGGAGTATTAATTAATTTGGATAAAAAACATTATGGAATCCCTAATATTTGTCCTTCTATCTTCATCGGATTCATTTTCTAAAATATTTTCATCATCCTCGGTCCTTAATGGTGATATTTGATGAATATCTTTGGCCCGTAGTGTAAAAGATGAATGATTACTCGATGAATATCTTTGGCCGTAGTGTGAGATGAGCATGTGTTGAGATGAAACATGACCAATGGTGATACAAATGAATATCTTTGGCCCGTAGAGTGCAAAGATGAATATTTGATTGATGTATTTGATTGATGGGGATAAAATATTGATGATGGACTTTAAATTCATAGATGATAGTAGATTTCATTCTACTTAACTCTTCTAATGAATTGTTGTTTCACTGTTTGATTATTGATCTAAAACTTGTTGTCTATTATATTCTATCACATTTTTTTTCCTGTTGAAGACTAAGGATAATTTTTGTATATTATCTTAGTCATAATGTTCTTTCTTCTGGGCTAGTTGAGCTCACCCTTTTCCTTTTTGTTCCATTTTTCTTCTCGGGAGGTGAGAATATAGAGGATCTATGGGTATGGAGTGATGGTTCTAGAAGATGTTTTTAGCGTCCTCACTATTTCGTAAAATAGTGTATGAATAATCTTAATGAGGACTTATTTGGTGTTGATATTGTCTAGAAGACAATATTTGTATTTAAACTCACACAGGTTGTGTTGTCATTTTTGCACGACAATTGTATTATTGAAGTTGTAGTTTGCTTTCTGTACCATGTATTTGGCGACTCAGAATGGGTGTGGTGTATACCTATTTTGGGGGCATCACAGTTGGTATCAAAGCTTAGGGATATGGTCTCTGGCGGAGATCGGGGAATAGAACTAGGAGGGAGAGATGAGTAAATCCTTCCGCTAGTGTGTCTATCTAAGCTTATTTATTGGTTGGTCATAATATAGGGATATTATGTGATATGTTAATTTGTTTAATTAACCCTTGTTTTATAGTAGTATTTAAGAATGGCAGCTGAGAACGTTAACAATGGAGTCTATGAGACTGTGGAAACACCTTTAGTCACCAATCAGGAGAACGTGCATCAGGATGGCAATATTCCTCCTGCAAACAACACTACCGAACAAACGATGAATGATGGGATGTTTAGAAGCTTTTTGCAGTTCATGCAAAATCAGACGAGGGAGACTCGTGTACAAAATACGGGTGGAAATGATAAAGCAGCGCTGCCTATCACAACCAAGCAGATTCAAGGAGTTGGGACCACCAGATTTGGGAAAGCCGATCCGATTAAAGCGAAGCGTGGGTTAAGCAAATGACCAAGATATTCGATGTCTTGGGGCCACGGAGGAAACAGAAGGTTCCATTCGCCACCTTTATGTTCCGTGGTGAGGCAGATTACTGGTGCGAGTCTGTGAAGCGTACCCAACCAGCCACACTTAAGATGTCTTGGGAAAGATTTCAGAAACTGTTCAATGACAAGTACTTTCCAGAAAGTATTCGTCATATAAAGGAGGTAGAGTTTATTAGACTCGAACAGAACAACATGACGGTGTCTCAGTATGAGGCAAAATTCGCAGAGTTATCCAGGTTTGCACCTCATTTGGTGGAGAATGAGGAACGTATGACGCGGATGTTTCTGAGAGGTCTGAAACCCGATATACGTCAATACCTCATTTCTCACAAACTTTTTTTATATTCAGATGTTGTCAACAGGGCTCAGTTATTAGAGCGAGATAGTGAGTATGTTCAACCGGGGACAACAACCGGTCATCTGCGGTGATAGCAGTCTATCGAGCGATGATAACCATCGTCGGAGGAAATTATCATGCGAAATGGTAACCACTTCGGTGGTAATCATGGCGAGATAATAGAAGAAGTAATTCAAGTGGAAATTTCAAGAAAGAAGATTTAACGATGACGGGAAGGCGTCGGCGAGCTACCACCGACACCAACAACAAATTTTAGGGGAGGAGAACGACCGCCAGTTAGATGTTACAGATGCGGAGAAGAGGGACATATAAGTCCAAACTGTTCACAGCCTTCCAAGGTATGTTTTAATTGTGGAAAAGACGGTCACATAGCTCGATTTTGTCCTGTAGCGAAATCAAGTCCAGCTGGGACGGTGGCACCAGAGGCGGATACGGACAAGTCAAAGTCAATTCAGTTCTGGAAAAGCGTTTGTCGTGGACTCGCCTTAAAATGCGAGGAACCCAAGCGAAGGTATCACGCGTTAGTTAATTATAAATTCTTGCTAAATCTATACCTTATTAGATACCGGTTCTACCCATTCTTTTATCTCTCCTGCTTGTGCTCAACGTTTAAACTTTACTCCAGAGAAATTAAACTTTGACTTATCTATGGAGACTCCGTTAGGAGAAAATTTCGTTACATCCACTGTTTATAAATCTTGTTTGATCCAAGTTGGCACTATCACATTACCTGTTGATCTTATCTCTTTAAAGATACTTGCTTTTGATGTGATTTTAGGGATTGATTGGTTAACTACTCATCATGCCAAAATTGATTGCTTTCGTAAGGTTGTTAGTTTTTATATTCCTAAGCAATCTGTTATTCAAATTCAAGCAATCAAAACATTGAAGTCAAACACTTTCATATCAAGCCATAAAGTCATTCGTTTATTGAAAAACGAATGTCAAGCTTTCTTAGCCATGTTATGGATTTAAACAAAAATACGTCAGATTTGAATGATATTTCTGTTGTTAGTGAATTTCCTGACGTATTTCCTGAAGAATTTCCTGAGTGTGATATTGAATTTTGTATCGACTTTGAACCCTAAGTACAAAACCTATTTCTAAAATCTCATATCGAATGGCTCTATTGAACTTCGTGGAGTTAAAACCTAAGTACTGAGAGTTAGTACGAGCCTCTATCTGGTGACTTCCTTTGTGGAATGCACCAAAGCTAGACTCTCCGTGGGGGACGTCATATTAAATGTGGTGGTAAAACGATAGGCGCCATTGTGATGTCTTATCCAAGATTGGGATATGAAGTCGCGATTGAGAGCAACCTAAGTCGATAATCGAAATATCTAGCTTTCTTGGCTTAAGTGGTTCTTATCGAGAGATTTGTGGAAGGATTTTCTCAAATCGCTAATCCGTTAACTTAGCTGACTTGGAAAGATACAAAATTCATATGAAGCGAGGAATGCGAGAAGATTTTCCAAGAACTCAAGTGGCGACTCATTTCGGCACTTGTTATGACCATACCATCTTGGAAAAAATGAACGCGAATGGTACGCGTTGAGTAGAAGATCGTCTGATGCATGAAAGTATGAAGTGCGATATTGTTGAACACAAAGACCTATTTTGTATAATTTACAAGCGATAGAGATAGAGTTAAAGACTCTAGGGACCCACGCGTGATGATATCGAAAGTAGAAATGACTTTAAATCGATAACGTTAAAGCCGCTCAAGCTACACACCGGAGCTGATGAAGAAGGTGCAAGAAGGCGTTATTTTAGAAGTAAGAGTCGATGAAGAGAAGAGAGCTCAAACCTTCGATTTATTTAAAATCCTCGATCGAGTAGGAACTGTGGCCTATAAACTCGCCTTAACGCTAAGTATGTCGCGTGTTCATAACCTTTTTCACGTATCGATGTTACGTAAAAGACCTGAACCACATCATTGCGTTAGAACCAAACGAGATAGCCAAGAAGATTTAACGTACGAGGAGGTACTGTCAAGATCTTGGATAGAAAAAAGAAGCGTAGCCCTACGCACAAGGTTATACCACAAGTTAAGGTTTTGTGGAGAAACCATGCTATTGAAGAAATGACACGGGAGTTGGAATCGAAAATGAAAGCGAGGTACCCTTACCTTTTGAAACACTGTGATGCGTACGTCGATTTCGAGGAAGAAATTTCATAAGGAGGGAGGTTGTAAGACCCAACTTATTATGAATAAAATTAAATTTTCTATTTATTATCTTGAAATAATAAGGAGTTAATTTGATATAATACTTTGGTTATGGGTGAAATGTGCAAATTTTACAAAATAAGCAAGTGGTTATAAAATATTCCTTTTGTCGAGGAATATTCGTTTGGTCGTGGAATATTCTTTTTGTCGGGGAATATCCAAATGATTTACAATGGTGTGATCATTATGGGCCCATATAGCAGAATAAGCTGTCGGATGAAGAAAATGACAAGTTTGAGTTTTATAAATACTTGGCGTAGTTATTCTGATTAACCTTGTTGGAATACAGATGGTTAAAATACGATGTCTGGCGTGGTTGCTGCGATAATACTGCGGTATTGCATGAAAGATTGTTGAATTATTGATTCTTACGTAAGAAGGCACTACTCAATAATTGTTATAGTAATTCTTGTTCAATATTTTATTTTATTGATTCAATAATTGCTGCGTTGATATTTTATATTATTGTTGTTTCAATAATTATCTTCGACACGATATTTCCCATTATCGGATCAATAATTCATATTATTTGAATAATATTATTAGATAACATTATTGGCAATGTCTAGAAAGTTCATAAGGAGAGGTTTGGTCACCTAATTGCGGCAGCGATGAGAGAAATCCTTATAGGAAAGCCCCCTCTTTCATGGGAACTGTCTGGTTATCATAAATTGTGATTCTGTAATATTATTTGTGAATAATTAATTATTGATTTATATGATAAGGAAATATTTATTTGATGTGGATATAAATGAGGGATTTATTTATGTTGTTATTAATGAAGGAATTAATGCTGAGGTGTTTTATCAGTATTTTGTTGGAATGGAAGTATTAAAAATCATCCGTTTGTGGATTTCAGATATTTTTTGTTGGGAATTTGGAAAAAATTTCTTCTGCAAAGTTTTAGAGAATTCGATTTCAGGCAGAATGGACATAAATTTTGTATTTTTTTGATAAACGGGCTATTTTCTATAAATTGTTGAAGTTTCGGAAAATAAAATGATTTTTATTAGTTTATGGGTGGGACCCACTTGTGGTTGGTGAAGAAATGTGCTGAATTTTATTTCAAATGTGGCGGGTGTCAATAGTAGCAGGTAAAGCCATCGGGTAAGCGGTCAAGTACCTTGGCGTCTTTAACATTTTCCTATAAATAGAGGCTAAGTTAGAATTGAAAATCACACCGAGAAACATAAGCTTTTCTCTCTATATTATCTAAGCGTATTCTTGTGAGTATTTTAATACTTGAGTGTTTCTATCTGATTGCAAGTTCCTTGACACTATATCCGATATTCGGTCGTAAGAAATCGGTTATTTTGAGGTAAGGGATGTTATTTTCTTCATATATGATATTATTTCTTCAATATCATTATCAAAGTATTGATCTGAACTTTTAATCAAATTTGGAACTTTTTGTGTATGGGGTTACTATTCACGTATCTTTTATTTATTCACATATCGACTTTATTCACGAATCTGACACTATTCATGAGTATTGTTCACAAAGTATGATTTTTCTTGTGGAATTTCTACCTTTTTGTGTCGGAGTTACTATTCACGATATATAGACTATTCACGTATCTATTCACGAATACGGCACTATTCATAGAAAAAATGAAATTTTTTCTTTTCTTCGGATGTCTTTTATGGTTACTATCTTTGATTGTATCCATGTTTTGATCTTTATTTTGAATTCTACTTCACACTTGGTTATTATGGAATATTATTGAATTTGGATAAAACTATTATATAGAATCCCTAATATTTGTCCTTCTATCTCCTTTGGATTCGTTCTCTAAAATGTTTTTCATCATCCTCGATCCTTAATGGTGATACTTGATGAATATCTTTGGCACGTAGTGCAAAGATGAATGATTACGAGCGAATATCTTTGGCCGTAGTCAAAGATGAGCAGTGTTGAGATGAACATGACCATTTGGTAATCTGAAATGAATATCTTTGGCGCGAGTGCAAAGATGTATATTGATTGATGTTCTGAGGATAAAATATTGATGATGGACTTTTAAATTCATAGATGATAGTAGATTTCATTCTCTACTTAACTCTTCTAATGAATTGTTGTTTCATTGCATTTGATTGTTGATCTAAAACTTGTTGTCTATTGTATTCTATCAGATTTTTTTCCCTGTTGAAGACTAAGGATAATTTGTTGTATATTATCTTAGTCATAATGTTCTTTACTGGGCTAGTTGAGCTCACCCTTTTCCTTTTTGTTCCATTTTTCTTCTCAGGAGGTGAGAATATAGGAGGATCGAGTCGGGGTATGGAGTGATGGTTCTAGGAAGATGTTTTAGCGATCCTCTTATTTACGTAAAATAGTGTATGAATAATTGTAATGAGGACTTATTTGGGTGTTGATATTGTCTAGAAGACAATATTTGTATTTAAACTCACAGTTGTGTTTTTCGTATTTTGCCCACGACAATTGTATTATTGAAGTTGTAGTTTGCTTTCTGTACCATGTATTTGGCGACTCAGAATGGATGTGGTGTATACCTATTTTGGGGGCGTCACACAGTAATTGTTGCATCATATCTCTCATATTATTGATTCGATTATTGTCATAGTATCATCTGCATAATATGATATATTATTAAATTAATAATTGAGATGACAAAGTTATTCATATTATTAAATTGCAATATTTACAATGTCTAGAAGTTCTGTCAAGGAGAGGTTTGATCACCTAATTAATGGCGCATGATAAGGGAGAAATCCTTATTGGAAAGCCCCTCTTTCTTGAAGCGACTGGTTATTAAATATTGTGAGTTATAATATTAATGATGAATAAGCTCGTGTTGATTAAAGATGAAATTGATAGTTCTATTGTGTTAGAATTATTTAGTGTTAATGGAAAGTCAACATTTATTTTCGTTAATAATTGATGTATGGAGGTTATATTGTTGATCGAATTATTAGGGGCACTTTTAGGTGTGAGATTCTTATTCATGAGTTACTATTCACGAATTCTTATTCACGAGATACTATTCATCCGAACAAAATATATTTTTTTGGTCGAATCATTTTTGGGTACAATATTATTCCATGAGGAGATGTGCTAATTTTTGGACCTTTGGTTGAAATTATATTAAGTAAATCAATATGAATGAATTGGTTTAAAGTTTAATAGTGAATCGGTATGGACCATTGGTTTAAAGTTTAACAGTGAATCGGTATGGACCGTTGGTTTAAAGTTTAATAGTGAATCGGTATGGATGAATTGGTTTAAATTTTAATAGTAAATCAATATGGATAAAGTCAGTTTTAAAAGTAAATCAATCTGGACCGTTTCATGAAATAGTTCTTATTCAGTCCATTCTCTTATAAATAGAAGCGCATTCCTTCATTGTTTTTACGAATTCACTGAAACTCTAGAGAGAGAAATTATAGAGAGAAAATCTATAGAGAGAAAGAAGAAGAGAAGTCTGCTACCTCACTTTATTTCGATTATCAGTTTTATTCTAAGGTAAAGGGGTATTTTTTTCATATTCATGAGAGAACTTACATTATTTCATTCTTTATTATTACATTGGAATAACTTTGTATCGTGGACTTCCTATACTTGGTGAAATTCTTACATTATTCTATTCCTTATTATTATGTTGGAATAACTTTTATACATACATAAATCTGCATACATGGTGAAATTCTTCTATTATTCCATTCCTTATTATTATGTTGGAATAACTTTTATCTGTCAAGTATTGCATACATGGTGAAATTCTTCTATTATTCCATTCCTTATTATTATGTTGGAATAACTTGCACATGCATCGTAATCTGCATACGTGGTGAAATTCTTCTATTATTCCATTCCTTATTATTATGTTGGAATAACATGTTTATCAAAATACGCATACGTGGTGAAATTCTTCTATTATTCTATTCTTTATTATTACATTGGAATATCTTGTCGGTCTTAATTTTACATGAGACTAGTTCCATTATTTATTATTCGCATTTATTATTCTATTGGAATATCTTATGCAATGCGTTCTGCTGGACTGGTTCCGATTATTTATTATTACGTATTTATTATTACGTAAGTAATATCCTATACATGCGTTTCTGGGACTGAGTTCCATTATTTATTATTTCAGTATTTATTATTACATCGGAATATCACATTTTATGCGTTCTGTGGGACATGGTTCCATTATTTATTATTACATTTGGGAATAACACATGCATGCGATCTATCGCACGCGTGGTGAATCATACATTATTCCATTCTTTATTATTACATTGGAATAACACATACATAATGGATTACCACATGCATGGTGAATGATCCTTTGTATTCATTCCTTATTAAATTGTAGAAATTATACGTATCGTGGATTCTTAGCATTGTGACGGTCCCAAAATAGGTATACATCACCCATCTTGGGTGCATGGGATACATGGTACAAAATACAAATACAATCTTAAATATACAACAAAAGTTTGTGAGTTTTAATACAAATATTGTCTTACAGACAATATCCACTCTCGAGAATAAGTCGTCATTATAATTATTATCACACTATTTCATAGAATAGTGAGGACTACTAATGCTATCATGCGGACCATCACTCTCGTCCCCAGACTAGTCCTGCTACGTTCTCATTTCTTGAAGAGAACAATGAAAGAAAAAAGGGTGAGCTCAACTAGCCCGAAGAAATATTATGACTAAGATAATGCGGGATAAATTATCATTAGCCTTCAACAATGTTAAAGCGATAAAATCTGATAGACATCAAGTTTAGCTGCGGTGAATAAGAAATCCATTAAAAGAGTCAGTAGAGAATAAAATCTACTATCTTTTATGATTTAAAAAGTATTTCATCACTTTTATCATTTGAGACTACTGGCAATAAATAATCTACATCATCCCTGAACTACTGGCGAGGATATTCATTAGGGTCGCGACCACAAATTATCCATGCACTACGGGCGAGGATATTCGTGTATTCATCGATGGTCATGATCATGCCATAAAACAATTCATCTTTGCACTCTTGGCGAAAGAGAATCCATAGCCATAATCATACCAAAAAGCATCCATCGATGCACTACTGGCCGATGAGGACTTTTTCCACATCACTTGTAACATTACGGTCATGATTATACCTTAGAATAATCCTTGGTCGTAATCATACCAAGTCCATCTATGATCTGAGGCCACGAGATGACTTTCAAAAAAATATAAACATGAGGATGATGACAATGATATAAGAATTCAATAAAACAAGTTCACGAATTAATTTATCCAGGGAACTAATAACGTCAAATTGTCGACATGATACTTCTTTGTAGAGTAAAATTCAAGAATGCTCGGAAGAATATTTCCATGAAAGATCTTTGGATGAGCGCTTGAATATCGAGGATATTCCACTAATTTCATGGAGTATAGAAATCAAAACTTTAACCAATTGAGTATAATAAAGAATGGAATAACAAAAGAAATCACCAGGCATGTGATAGATACTTACACCAGGGAGTTATTCAACAGAATAATAAATACTGGAACCGGTCCGTAAAAGCGCCTGACAAGATATTCAACGAGAATAATGAAGAATGGAATAACATAAGGATTTCACCATGCATACGGTACTTATAGAGCAGAGTTATTCAACGAAGAATAATAAAGGCGGAATACTTGAGGTCAAGTCAAAGCCTTATGAACAGGATATTCAATGAGAATAATAAAGAATGGAATAACATAAGGATTTCACCAAGTATAGGGTATCTGGCGTATCTGAGGTTATGTATAGAATATATACAGCGTATCTGAGTTATTCAATGAGAATAATAAAGAATGGAATAACATAAGGATTTCACCAAGTATAGGGTATAATGGCATTATCTGGGTTATGTATAGGGTATCTGGCGTATCTGAGTTATTCAAGCAGAATAATAAAGAAGGAATAATATAAAGATTTCACAAGTATAGGGTATCACAGCGTATCTGAGTTATTCAATGAATAAATAAGAATGGAATAACATAAGGATTTCACACAAGTATAGGGTATGCAGCATTATCTGAGGTTATGTATAGGGTATGCTGCGTGCTCTGAGTTATTCAACAGAATAATAAAGAATGGAATAATGAAGTTCTCTTCATGAATAAGAAAGAATAACACCCACTTCTTGTAAAAAGCTGGATATAGAAGTAGTGAAGTAGCGAGAATACTCTTCTTCTTTCTCTATAGATTTTCTCTCTATAGCTTCTCTATATAATTTCTCTCTCTAGAGTTTCAATGAATTCATAAGAAATAATAAAGGAATGAGCTTCTATTTATAGAAGAATGGATTGAATAATAACTAATTCTGAGCGGTCCAGATTGATTTACTTTTAAGCGGACGATTCAGTTAAAACTTAAAGCAAGCGGTCCATATTGATTCACTATTAAAACTTTAAACCCGGCGGTCCATCTTGATTCACTATTAAAACTTTAAACTAGCGGTCCATCTTGATTCATTAATATAAATTCAACAATGATTCTACGAAAAATTAATACATCTCCTCATGGAATAATATTGTACCCAAAAATAATTTGGACCAAAAAGAAATATATTGTTGAGGGTGAATAGTAACTTCGTGAATAGTAACTCATGAATAGTAACTTCGTGAATAGTAACTTCGTGAATAGTAACTTCGTGAATAGTAACTTGTGAATAGTAACTTCGTGAATAATAACTCATGAATAGTAACTCGTGAATAGTACTCTGACATAAAAAGTTTCCCAAATACCCGATTGAACAATATAACCTCTAGACATCAATTATCATTGGAATAGATGTCGATTTCTACTAACACAAATAATCTCAACACAATGAAACTAGCAAATTCATCTTTAATCAACACGAACTTATTCATCATTAATATTATAACTCACAATATTTAACAACCAAGTTGTTCCCGAGAAAGAGGGGCTTTCGATAAGGATTTCTCCTATTGGCCTTGATTAGGTGACCAAACCTCTCATCGATGTGAACTTCTAGACATTGTAAATATTATGATTTAATAATATGAATAACTTTAATAAATCTCAATTATTGATTTAACAATATAACATATAATCACGGATGATCTTTGTGACAATAATCGAATCAATAATATGAGAGATATGATCGTGAAATTACTATAGCAATAATTGAGTATAATAGAGTGACTTCTCACGTAAGCATCAATAACCAATACCGTGTGCTACTATGCAACCACAGCGTATTCTTTATACTTTTTACTAGGGTAGTTCAACAAGATTAACGGTAAAACTTCATAGTTATTTTCATAAAAAATATTTTTGTCGTTTTCTCATTTAAACAATAATTCCCGTTCTTGGGTTCACCAATGATTGTATAAATTAATACGAATATTCCCCAAAACCACAAAAGAATATTCCCCGACCAATCGAATATAATACAACAACTTGCATACTTTCCAAAATTTATAAATACTACCCACAACTATAATATTATCTCAAATTCACACCATAATATTTTAAAAAATATTTCGAGAAAATTAAATCTTTATTCGTAAAATTTGGAATTTTACACGCATGGCGGGTGAAAATCCATTTGCAGTTTCATATATTCTTTATTATACTTAGTTGGTTAAAATTTTGACTTCTATACTCCTTGAAATTGGTGGAATATCCTTGATATTTGTGCTTCATCCAGTATTTGTTTCATGGAAATATTCTTACGAGCATTCTTGAATTTTACTCTCTAAAAAGTATCATGTTGACAATTTAGGCGTTATTAGTTCTTGGATAAATTAATTCTTGAACTTGTTTTATTGAATTATTATGTCATTGTCATGATGAGTTATGTTGGTTATTATGTGAAAACATAAAAGTTGCTTAGAAATCCTGAAAGGGTTGAAAATCAAATTTTGGTGAAAATGGAACATGAAATTCAACTGACCATATCTCCTATTATATTTTGAATTTTTGAGTGTGGTTAAGTTCTAGAGTTAGATCAATGAGTTATATAACTTATCCAAGTGGAATCACTGGAAAAGGTGTTGTAAATTTACCAGTATTGGGTGATTTTATGAAGGAATAAAAAAGCGCTAATTTTGAAAAGGCTACTGCCCAATTTCGGCAACTTAATTTATGAGAAAAATTCTGGCCTTTTGGGACATAAAAGTATATGGTATAAGGTACCTCCTGTTCAAAAATGAGCTCATTCTGACTTAAAATGAGCAAGTTATGACCATTTCAATATTTAGGTTTTTCGACAAAAATGCTATATAACAGGAGTTCTATAACTCAGATGACCATGAAATTTAAAGCTGAAGCTCACATTAACATGTGTAAGATCATGCCAAGATTTGGAAATTTCTGAGTTAAACTTGAGGTAGCTAATTTCTTAAGGAATTAATTAGAAATTGATTTTTGAAAAATAGTAAATGAATTTAAAAAATAAAGAAAAATATATGTTCATTATGGGACTATATTACGCTAAATTCCAGAAAAGAAAATATTTTGGGACTGATTTGGTATTTTTCATGAAAATAGTTTAATTACGAACATATGAGTTAAATATGTTATGTGAAGTAACAAAGTTGGAAAATAAGTTTTATGGCTTGAAAATCCTATATCTGGTATATGCAAATTTTTTTATAAGAATTTGATCATTGGTAATGAAATCTTATGAGTATGGCATTTTTGAATGATTAAATGCATTATTTGGTAAAGTGTAAACAATTGAAATAAATTGTTTATAAGTTTAAGAGGTGATTAAAATATTGTTATGATATTAATTGTAAGACCGAATTTTATGAAATAAAAGTATTCAATTTTTCTTATAATTATTATTAGGTAAATGGTTAAATTGATAAAAGTTTAAAGTTAAGGGTGATATATATAAAATTTTTAAAATACGCAAGTGATTTTAAAATACTCATTTCTATCGGGGAATATTCGTTTGGTCGTGGAACATTCTTGTTGTCGGAGAATATTAAATGCGACAGGCCCAATCATTTGTGGGCCCATAATGAGAATAAGCGCTTCGGATGAAGAAAACGACAAGTTTGAGTTTTTATAAATAATAGCGTAGTAGTTACGAATTAACACTTTGTTGGAATACGGTGGTTAAAATACGATGTCTGGCTGTGGTTGCATAAAGATGCGATGCTTACGTCAGTATTGCAGATATTTTTGAATTATTGATTCTTACGTAAGAAGGCACTACTCAATAATTATTACAGTAATTGTCACTGAACAGTATTTCCCATTATCAGATTAATAATTCATATTCTTTGAATAATATTATTAGATAGCATTATTGGCAATGTCTAAAAAGTTCTGTCAAGGAGAGGTTTGGTCATCTAATTGTGCACCAGTAAGGAGAAATCCTTATTGGAAAGCTCCCTCTTTCCTGGGAACCACCTGGTTGTCATAATTGTGATTCTGTAATATTATTTGTGACTAATAAATTATTGATTTATATGATAAGGAAATATTTATTTAATGCGGATATAAATGATGGATTTATTTATGTGGTTATAAATGAAGGAATTAATGTTGAGGTGTTTTATCAGTATTTTATCGGATTGGAGGTATTAAAAGATCAAATTGGTGTTCTTTACGACTCTATTGCGTGAGTTATAATTTTAATCCAACCAGTTGGATCGTTGTAATTTTGGATATGTTATACATATATAAGTTGAGTATATGTTCACAAATTTTGAACCGTTAAAATGAGCGTATGATTTGTTATGAATTTTAAGAGGTGGTGATTAGGAAATTAGGTTTATAAATTATTTTGGTGGAAAATTCTAGAATTGAATGGGCCCCACTTGTGGTTGGTGAAGAAATGTGCAAAATTTTATTTCAAATATGGTGGATGACAATAGTAGCAGGTAAAGCCATCAAGTGGCGAAGTCAAGTACGCTTGACGTCTTAACATTTTTTCTATAAATAGAATTTAAGTTAGAATTGAAAAACACACGAAACATAAGCTTTCTCTCTTTCTCTCTCTATATTATCAAGCGTATTTTGTGAGTATTTAGATATTTTGAGAGTTTCTATTCAGTGCAAGGTTCCTTCGGCTTTATATTCCGGTCAGAAATACTGCTCTTTCAAGGTAAGGGATTGTAAGGGATTTTAAGGGTTGTTATGTTTTTCATGTTTCGTAATTTTTTCGACCTTCAAAAATTCTGGAAAAATTTGAAATGATAATTTGATGAGTTTTATTGATTGTGTCCAAAAATGGTAATTTTTGGATGTATAGATCAGGAGAATTTTATGGGAAAAGACTATTTAAAAAGTAAACCCTTATAACTCTTTGTGGTTAACTCTAAAATTGATGAAATTTTTATTGGGAGTACATCTATATAATATCAGTATACCCTGTGAATTTCGGAATTTTTGGATAGAAGTATAATTTATGATAAATGTCTAAATATTGGCTAGAGTTTGGCCATGTGAAAATAGTAAATGAATTTTAAAAATTCCGAGAAAAATATATGTTCAATATGGGACTATATTCTGCTAAATCCCATAAAAGAAATATTTTTCAAACTGATTTGGTATTTTTCATTAAAATGGACTAGTTATGAATAAATGAATTAAATATGTTATGTGAAGTAACAAAATTGAAAAATAGGATTTTATGGCTTGGGAATCCTATATATGGTATATGCAGATTTTTGGATGAGGTTGTTGGTTATTTGTGATGAAATCTTATGAGTTTGGCATTTTAGTACGATTAAATGCAATAATTAGTAAAGTGTAAACAATTAAAATAAATTGTTTATAAGTTTAAGAAATGATTAAGATGTTGTAGTAATATTAATGCTATTAGATTATGAGATTATTAAGTGATTTATAACATTTGAATTAAGGTGTTATAAAATCATTGATTTATGAATATTACTTTTGAAATTAAATACAGTTGTTGATCATATTATTTTATTATCATATATAACATTTTTATAATCCTTGTGAAGAAATTTCTCTTTGACTTAAGTATAAAGATGGGTAGATTATTGGTATGATCGTGACTATGGGTTCTCTTTGGCTAGTAGTGCAAAGATGAATTGTGACTGGTATGATCATGACCATTGAATTTACAATTAAATATTTTTAGCTTAAGTGCAAAGGTGAATTGATCAACATGATTATAATTATGGTTTATATAAATTACGAAATGATTGTATATTTCTTTGAGATATTAATATCTTTGGGTAGTAGTCTGAAAGATGACATGTTGTTGAATGTCTTTGGCCCGTAGTGCAAAGATGACTTGTTGATGAATATCTTTGGCCCGTAGTGCAAAGATGAACTGTTGTTGAATATCTTTGGCCCGTAGTGCAAAAGATGACTTGTTGATTGAATATCTTTGGCCAGAGTGCAAATATGAATTATTGATGAATATCTTTGGCCTGTAGTGCAAAGATGACCCGTTGTTGAATATCTATGGCATATAGTGCAAAGATTAACTGTTGATGAATATCTTTGGCCGTGGTGCAAAAGATGAACTTATTAGTATGATTATGAGCGAGGCTGTGATTTGGTATAACCATGATCTTTGATGTTTTAGGTAAAGACATGTGATGAAAAATATCTTCGTCTTGGATGAGAGAGAAAATTAGAACTACAATTATGATTATGAGTTATTCATATTTGTGAATAGGATACATTAATTAAAGTTACTGAGTTAAAGCATTGTTGGTGGACTTTTAACATGGAGAAGATAATAGACTTTATGGTCTATTTGACTCTTCTAATGGATTGCTTCGATTCACTATGACTATGGTTGAAAAGTTTTATCATCTACCATATGTTCTAAATCTACGATTTATTACTATTGAAGACTATTGATAATTTAATTATCTTTAGTCATAATATTCTTTCTTGAGCTAGTTGTGCTCACCCTTTTGCTTCACAATTCCTTTAAGGTAATAAGAGTGTATTTGGGTCGGCGGGGATAACGAGGGAATAGTGTGGTGGTCAGAGGCCGTCAAAGTTTCTCAACACATTATAAAGCGACATGACATACAATATATAATTGTATTGAGGACCTAAGATGTGTGTGTGTATATATTATCGTCACTTAATAATTGATTTTGGTGAACAACAATAGGGTGAGGTGAACCCTGACTTTGAAAGAGTGTTTTGCCACTATCATACAAGATGTCTAATGACATACTGATCTCGTGTTATCATAAGAAAGGGTTGTTCACATCCACTCTTTGAGTAAATCTACGAGCATTACCTATATGATCTTGGAGTTGAGTTGAAACATAATGTTCAATCGCATGACGGTGGAGATAATTATATATCGAGAAGACTCACCATTGGAAGGAATATGATAGTAATCTTCTCGTTTTTCTTTTGGGGTCTATTGGATCGACAAGGATAATTGTCGGACATATGATATCTATCATAACTTAGATTCATGGCCTCTATATACTGAAGGTTTTCTTGAGCACTTCCCAAAGATTTTAATTTCTATAATGATTCTAGATTGTACCTTTATATAAGGTATCCTTTGTGAGTCTTTATCCATAGTTGGGACATGAAGTTACAGTTGGTATTAAAACTTTACGATATATGTGTTGTTGTATTTGCATGACAATTGTAGTAATAAAGTTGTAGTTTTTACGTACCATATATTTGTGACTCGGAAAAGGTTGGATGGATTGGACCTATTTTGGGGCGTCACGGTTGGTATCGAGCTATAAGTAAAAGAGCTCGAGCCTCTCATTTGGTGACTTCTTGTGTGGGATGCACCAAAGCCGGACTCTCCGTAGGGGACCTTAGATTCTGCGGTGGCAAGCGATAGAGTACTGCTTGTGAGGTCTTGTCACACGGTTGGGACATGAGTCACGGTTGGTATCGAGCTTTAGGATATGATCTTTGGTGGAGATCGGGAATAGAACTCGGAGGGGGAGATGAGTAGGTCCTTGCTAGTGTGTCTACCTAAGCTTATTTGTTGGTCGGTCATAATATCGGGATATTATGTGATATATTAATTTGTTCAATTAACCCCTTGTTTTGAAGTTATATTCTAGAATGATATCTGAAATACGAGGAGATGAAGCAATGGAGAAATCATGATGACGAGAAAAGATGGAATCGAAATGAAAGCAAAGGTATTCTCGACTCTTGAAATAAAGATGCGTAAATTTCGGGGACGAAATTTCATAAGGAGGGAGATTGTAAGACCGAATTTTATGAAATAAAAGTATTCAATTTTTCTTATAATTATTATTAGGTAAATGGTTAAATTGATAAAAGTTTAAAGTTAAGGGTGATATATGTAAAATTTTTTAAATCATGATGGTTATAAAATACTCATTTCTATCGGGGAATATTAGGTTTGGTCGTGGAATATTCTTGTTGTCGGGGAATATTAGATTCGACGGTATGATCATTTGTAGGCCCCTTAATGAGAATAAGCTGTCGGATGAAGAAAGCGACAAGTTTGAGTTTTTATAAATAACGGCATAGTAATTCTGAATTAACATTTGTTGGAATACACGGTGGTTAAAATACTGATGTCTGGGCGTGGTTGCACGATAGCATTACGGTATTGCGCGAAGATTTTGAATTATTGATTCTTACGTGAAGGCCTTTACTCGATAATTATTACGATAATTCTTTGTTCGATATTTTATTTTATTGATTCAATAATTCTTTGCGTTGATATTTTATATTATTGTTGTTGCAATAATTGTCACTGCACAGTATTTCCCTTTATCAGATTAATAATTCATATTATTTGAATAATATTATTAGATAACATTATTGGCAATGTCTAGAAAGTTCTGTCAAGGAGAGGTTTGGTCATCTAATTGCGCGCCAGTAAGGAGAAATCCTTATTGGAAAGCCCCCTCTTTCCTGGGAACCACCTGGTTGTCATAATTGTGATTCTGTAATATTATTTGTGAATAATAAATTATTGATTTATATGAAAAGGAAATATTTATTTAATGCGGATATAAATGATGGATTTATTTATGTGGTTATAAATGAAGAAATTAATGTTGAGGTGTTTTATCAGTATTTTATCGGATTGGAGGTATTAAAAGATCAAATCGATTGTTCTTACTGACTCTATTGCGTGAGTTATAATTTTAATCAAATAGTTGGATCATTGTAATTTTTGGATATGTTATACATATATAAGTTGAGTATATGTTCACAAATTTTGAGCCAGTTAAAATGAGCGTATGATTTGTTATGAATTTTAAGAGGTGGTGATTAGGAAATTAGGTTTATAAATTATTTTGGTGGAAAATTCTAGAATTGAATGGGCCCCACTTGTGGTTGGTGAAGAAATGTGCAAAATTTTATTTCAAATATGGTGGATGGCAATAGTAGCAGGTAAAGCCATCAGGTAGCAGGTCAAGTCTGCTTCGGCGTGCTAACATTTTCCTATAAATAGAGGGCTAAGTTAGAATTGAAAAACACACCAGAAATGTGACGCCCCCAAAATTAGGTATACGTCACCCATCTTGGGTCGCCACTTACATGGTACATAAATTCAAATACAACTTACTAATATAAGCGTAAGTATGCAATACGACATAAAGCGTGAGTTTGAATACAAATATTGTCTACTAGATATTATCTGAACTCGAAAAGAGTCCTCATTACAACTATTATCACATTATTTCACGAGAATAGTGAGGACTACTAATGCTATCCTCTGAACCATTACTAAGTTCCCAGGCTTCGTCCCATTTATGTTCTCATTTCACGAAGAGAAACGTTGAAAGAAAAGGGTGAGCTCAACTAGCCAAAGAAGAAATATTATGACTAAGATAATGCGAGAATAAATTATCATTAGCCTTGATAGTGTTAAGCGATAAAATACTGATAGACAACGGTTTAATTTGCAGCCGGAATATCTGATCCATTAAAAGAGTCGAGTAGAAAATAAAGTCTACTATCTTTTAGGTTTTAAAGGTTTTCATAAATTTTATCACTAAGACTCGGTTTAATGAATAAACCACAATATCTAATCATCCATGTACCCACGGTCGAGGATTTTCATCAAATTATCAATGGTAAATGACTATCTTAGAATCACTACAGTCATAATCATACCAAAAACTATCCATCAACGCATTACTGAATACATGAGGACTTTTATCACATCATTTATAACAAGCCGTGATTATCTTAGAATGATCCACAGTCATAATCATACTAAGTTCATCATACTTGCGTAAGCGAAGATAACATATTATAACATGAGGATGATGACAATGACATAATAATTGATAAAACAAGTTCAAGAATTATTTTATCCGAGGAATTAGTAACGTCAAATTGTCAACAAGATCTTTGTTTTGTAGAGTAAAATTCAAGAATGATCGGAAGAATATTTCCATGAAAAGATCTTTGGATGAAACGCATGAAATATCAAGAATATTCTACTAATTTCATGGAGTATAGAAGTCAAGTTTTAACCAATTTGGTATAATAAAGAATGGAATAACAAAGGAAATCACCATGCATGCGGTACTTGTGCATAGGCGAGGTTATTCAGCAGAATAATAATAATGGAACGGTCGGTGAAATTCACAGCAAGCAAGATGATCCAATGAGAATAATAAATCTTTGAATAATAATAAACAATGGAACCGAGTGGGGTGTAAAAACACACGAACATGATATTCCAATGAGAATAATAAATGCGGAATAATAAACAATGGAACGGGTGGGTGTAAAACACATGCGATGTGATATTCCAAACAGAATAATAAAGAATGGAATAACAAAAGAAGATCACCAAGTATCGGGGATTAAGCGTATCTGAGTTATTCCAATGAGAAAAATAAAGAATGGAATAATATAAAGATTTCACCAAGTATAGGGTATCTGGCGTACACGAGGTTATGTATAGGGTATGCCACTTTTTACGGAGTTATTCAGCGTAATAATAATGAATGGAATAATAGAAGTTCTCTTCATGAATAAGAAAGAATAACACCACTTACGAATGCAACAAATAATATCCCTTACTTAGTAAAAACACCTTTGGATATCAAAGTAGTGAAGTACCAGAATACTCTTCTTCTTTCTCTCTATAGATTTTTCTCTATAGCTTCTCTCTATAATTTCTCTCTAGAGTTTCAAGGTGAATTAGTAAGAAAATAATGAAGGAATGAGCTTATTTATAGGAAAATAGAATGCATAGTAATTAATCCATGAGCGGTCAGATTGATTTACTTTAATCGACGGTCCATATTTAAAGCAAAATCTTTTAAATAAAATATCATATATTCTATTTATATAAAAACATTTTACTATGCAAAACTTTATGCAACACTATGCAAAACACTATGCAAAACACTATGCAAAAACACTATGCAACACTATGCATAATAAAGTATAATATATTCTATTTATAGAATAACTTTAATAAAAGTATACATTTTATATAAAAAGATGTTTTACATTTTATTACTTTAATAATCTGAATAAAACAAAAGCGTCATTATCATTATAATAATTCATATTATTAATCGATGATAATGGAATCAAGTAGGTGGCTTCTCACATAAGCATCAATAATCAATACTAGTGTGTGTTACTATGCAACCACACACGCATTCTTTGTACTTTTACTACCGAAAGTAGTTCAACGGTATCCACGGTAAAACTTCCATAGTTATTTGATAAAATATTTTTGTCGTTTTCTCGATCAGATAATAATAATTACATTGTGGGGTCCACCAATGATTGGTAGTTATGCGAATATTCATTTAAACCGAATATTCCCCGACCAATCGAATATAATATAACCACTTGCATACTTTGCAAAATTTATAAATACTACCCACAACTATAATATTATCTCAAATTCACACCATAACATTAAAAATTATTTCAACAAAATTTAAATCTTTATTGATAAAATCTGGGGTCTCACAATCTCCCTCCCATGGAATTTTTAGCCCTCGAAATTAGGGTGCGATACTTGGTATGGTAAGAGGTGAGGATACCTTGAATACCTTTATTGTTGAAAACATTAAATTCATCTTTGCAATCCTACCAAAGATATTCATTAACAATTCATCTTTGCACTACTGGGCCAAAGATATACAATTATAAAACCAATAATCTTTGAAACTCAAACAATAGTATCACGACCACGAATTATGTGGCGCCCCCAAAATAGGTCCATTCCATCCAACCCATTACGAGTCGCCAAATACATGGTACATAAATAACTACAACTTTATTATTACAACATATATTTGTGAGTTTAAATACGAGATATTGCCATCTAGACAATATCCACACGCAAATAAATCCCCATCATAATTATTGATACATTATTTTACAAAATGGTGAGGACTACTAAACAACTCTCTAGAACCTTCATTCCATACCCCGACTAGTACTCGCATTTACATTCTCGCCCCCGAGAAGAAAAATGGAACAACAAGGAAAAGGGTGAGCTCAACTAGCCCAAGAGAAGAATATTATGACTAAGATAATATACAACAAATTATCGTTAGTCTTCAACAGGAAAAAATCTAATAGAATACAATAGATGACGGTTTTAAATCAATCTTCGCAATGAAATAATAATTCATTAGAAGAGTTAAGTAGAGAATGCAAACTACTATCTTCTACATATATGAATTTAAAAGTTCATCGTCGATATTTTATCCTGTAACATCAATCAATATATATCCGGAATCAAATATTCATCTTTGCACTTTGTGCCAAAGATATTCATCGATTAGTCAGTGTTCATCTAAACACATTCATCTTTTGCACTACGGGCCAAAGATATTCATCAAGAAATCATTCATCTTCGCTTTTTACGCTGCAAAAGATATTGATAATATCATCATTTTAGATCGAGGATGATGAAAAATATTTTAAAGAAAATGAATCCAAAGTGAAACAAAAGAACAAATATTAAGGATTCGTATTTTAAACAATCCAAGTTCAAAAAAATACTTATAAGTAATCAGTGGAGTAAAATTCAAGAATGATCAAAAACATGGATACAATCAAAGCTAGTATCCATAATAGATATTTTGGACAAAAGAAGAAATTTCATTTTTCGATTGAATAGTCTTCAGTATTCGTGAATAGTGCCGTATCACGTGAATAGTAACTCAGACACCAAAAGATAGAAATTCCACAAAAACATCTTCACGCTTCATGAATAGTACTCGTGAATAGTAACTTCGTGAATAGTAACTCATGAATAGTAACTCGTGAATAGTAACTCATGAATAGTAACCCGACATGAAAAAGTTCCAAATTTGATAAAAGTTCCAACCAATATTTCAAAGATAATGATATTGAAGAAATAATATCATTTGAGAAGAAAATAACATCCTTACCTTGAAAAGCAAGATTTAGTTGAAACAGGATATAGGCTATGACTTGAACTTGCCAAGTATAGCAATACTCAAAGTATACTCAAAATACTCACAAGAATAAACTCGATAATATAGAGAGAAAACTTGATTTTAGTGTGATTTTCAATTCTAACCTAAGCACACCTATTTATAGGAAATCGCTTTAGAACACCAAAGCAGAAAATTGAATATAATAATATTATTTATAAACAAAATTCCTTAGCCCACCTTTGAAATCTGATTTCAGCCATAGCACATGTTAAATGAGGTTCACAAACTCACAAAAAACGTTTTTCTCAAAATAATTAATTAAAACTCCCAAAATCAATTATTTTGAACTCAAACTTCAATAATTCATAATAAATAGCCCTTTTGTCAGAAAATTGAATCTCGCGCGCTCTTTTATAGGAAATTCAATTCTCTACAACTTTGCAGAAGAAAGTTTTCCAAATTCCAAACAAAATTAATCGAAATCCACAAGCAGACGATTTTCTGTTTATAATCAAATTTGATTCAATAATTGTGTCCACCACCACACAAAATATGTGTTAAACATTTAATGCCACAAAAATACTCTTCCTCCTTATATACTCATATTTCCACATTCATTATAAAAATATCATAGTTAATATATTATTAAAATAATATATTTAAATGAATTATTTTATCGGAAAATGATAAAATATTAATTTTCAACAATTGTCATTTTAAAAATTTTCTCCATCTATATCCACATAAAATCAATATTTTACTCATCATATAAATCAATAATTAATTATTCACAAATAATAATCTGAGAATCACGATCTTGTGACCAGTAGTTCCCGGAAGAGAGGGGCTTTCAATAAAGATTTCTCCTTCTTGCACGCATGATTAGGTGACCAAACCTCTCCTTAGAAGAGAACTTTCTAGACATTGCCAATAATGTTATCTAATAATATTATTCAGGATAATATGAATTATTGCTTCGATAATGAAAAATCTTTGTGTAATGACAATTATTGAAACAACAAGAATATAAAATATCAACGCAACAATTATTAAATCAATAAAATCTTTGATACATTAATTCTTTGTAACAATTATTGAGTATTGTCTTCTTACGTAAGAATCAATAATTGGTGCAATACTGGTGTCTTCTGGATTCAACAACGCGTATTAGTGTGTTTTAACCAGGGTATTCAACAAAGATAACAGAATAACCACGCCAAGTTATTTATAAACAACTTATATTTGTCATTTTCTTCATCCAATCGCTTTCCGTTATGGGGCCCAAAAAGGTGATCGTCATGCGACGAATATTCCCCAACAATGAAGAATATTCCACATTAAACGAATATTCTCCGACAACAATGAGTATTTTATAACCACTTGCTTATTTGAAATATTTGCGTATTTTACCCATAACTATCCATATTAATCAAATCAACCCTTACTATTTCAAAATAATAAATAGAGAAAATAAATTTCATTTATTAATATTTTGGGGTCTTACTGACCTCCCTCCTTATGAAATTTCGTCCTCGAAATTGACGTGACGATACACAGTGTTTGAAAAGATGAGAATACCTCGCTTTCATTTTCGCTTCCAACTCCCGTGTCATTTTTTCAATAAGATGCTTTCTCCACAAAACTTTAACTTGTGGTATAACCTCAGACATGGGACATGTTCTTTCTATCAAATATCTTGACAGTACCTCCTCGTACGTTAAGTCTTGATTATCTCGTCCGGTTCTAACTCAATAGCGTGGTTGGGTCGTCCACATATTTACGTAACATCGACACGTGAAAAGCGTTATGAACACGCGCGTCGTATGTGAGACCCCAGATTTTATCAATAAAGATTTAAATTTTGTGAAATAATTTTTTAATATTATGGTGTGAATTTAAGATAATATTATAGTTGTGGGTAGTATTTATAAATTTTGCAAAGTATGCAAGTGGTTATATTATATTGATTGGTGGGGAATATTTGGTTTAGCGAGGGAATATTAGATACAACGGCTCAATCATTGGTGGACCCTATTAATGTAATTATTGTCGGATTGAGAAAAGCGACAAAAATATTTTATTGAAATAACGGCGGAAGTTTTACCGTTGATCTTTGTTGAACTATTCTAGTAAAAAAAAACGATGTCATTATTGGTTGCATAGTAGCACACGATATTGATTATTGATGCTTCGTGAGAAGTCACTCGGTTTGATTCCATTATTGTCGATTAATAATATGAATTATTATAGCGATAATGACGTTTTTTTTATTCGTATTATTAACGTAAGAAAAGCGAAACATCTTTTTATATAAAGCAGAATACTTTATTAAAGTTATTCTATAAATAGAATATATTATATTTTATTATATAGTAGTGTTTTGCATAGTGTTTGCATAGTAAAATGTTTTTTATATAAATAGAATATATGATATTTTATTTAAAAGATTTTGCTTTAAATATGGATGGTCGATTAAAGTAAATCAACTACGGATAGTTTCATGGATTAATTACTATGCATTTTATTTTCCTATAAATAGAAGCTCATTCCTTCATTATTTTCTTACGAATTCTTTGAAACTCAGAGAGAGAAACTATAGAGAAAGAAGAAAAGTATTACGCTACTTCACTTTGCCAATATTCGGTTCTTCTAAGGTAGGGAATATTATTTGTTGTACCCTTAAGGGGTGTTATTCTTTCTTATTCATGAAGAGAACACATTATTCCATTCATTATTATTACGTTGGAATAACTTTGTAAAAGTGGTATACCCTATACATAACTTTGTATCACGCTGGCATACCTATACTTGGTGAAATCCTTATATTATTTCATTCTTATTTATTACATTGGAATAACTTTGTATATACGGAATCCCCTATCGTGGTGATCTTCTTACATTATTCCATTCTTTATTATTACATTGGAATATCACATGCGTGTGTTTTACAGAACACAGTTCCATTGTTTATTATTCGCATTTATTATTGGTTGGAATATCATATGCATGTGTGTTTTACACCGGACCTGGTTCCATTGTTTATTATTCAAACATTTATTATTACATTGGATCATCACTGTGATTGTGTGAATTTCACCGACCGGTTCCGATTATTATTATTACTGTTGAATAACTTTCATCATCAAGTACCGCATTTATGGTGATTTCCTTTGTTATTCCATTCTTTATTATACGGTTGGTTAAAACTTTGACTTCTATACTCCATGAAATTAGTAGAATATTCTTGATATTTACGTTTCATCCAAATATCTTTTCATGGAAATATTCTTACGATCATTCTTGAATTTTACTCTACAAAACGATATCTTGTTGACAATTTGACGTTATTAGTTCTGAATAATTAATTCGTGAACTTGTTTTATTGAATTATTATGTCATTGTCATCATCCTCATGTTATATTATGTTATCTTTGGCTTACGTGCATAGATGAACTTAGTATGATTATATTGAGGATCATTCGGTATAATCATGGCTTGTTATAAATGATGTGATAAAAGTCCTCGATGGCACTGTAATGCGATGATGGATAGTTTTGGTATGATTATGACCGGGGTGATTCGGTAGTATAGTCATGACCATTGATAATTTGATGAAAATCCTTGACCGTAGTATGGGATGATTAGATATTGTGGTTTATTCATTAAAGCGAGTCTTAGTGATAAAATTTATGAAAACCTTTTAAAACCTAAAAGATAGTAGACTTTATTTTCTACTTGACTCTTTTAATGGATTGTATATTCATTGTGATTAAACCGGTTGTCTATTGTATTTTATCGGTTTAACATTGTTGAAGACTATTGATAATTTATTTCGCATTATCTTAGTTATAATATTTCTTCTTTGGGCTAGTTGAGCTCACCCTTTCTTTCCTTTATTCTCTGTGAAATGAGAATATAAATTTGGGACGAGTCGAGGAAAAGAGTGATGGTCCGAAGATAGCATTAGTAGTCCTCACTATTACATTAAATAGTGTGACAATAAATGTAATGAGGACTCCTTGGGTATGGATATTGTCTAAATGACAATAATATTCTATTAGAACTCTCGGTTTATGTATTGTCGTATGTTACGACGGATGTATAATTATGTTTGTATTTGAATTTATGTACCATGTAAGTGGCGACCCAAGATGGGTGACGTATACCTAATTTTGGGGGCGTCACATCATACTTGGCGATAAAACGAGTCTATAGGCCACAGTTCCTATTCGATCGAGAATTTCAAATGAATTAATAAATCGAAGGTTTGAGCTTTCCTCACCTCACCGATTCTCGCTTTTGAAATAACAACTTCTTGCACCTCCTTCTTCAAATTCATCAGCTCTGGTGTGTAGCTTGAACAACTTTAACTTTATCGATTAAGTCGATTATACTCGTATATCATCACGTACTTGTATATCATCACGTGGGTACCTAGAGTTTTCATCTCCATCTCTATTATTTGTAAATTATACGAAATGAGTCTTTGACAATATCATACTTTCGATTACTTGTATCGATCTTCTACTCAACACGTCACGTACCACGTTCGCTTTTTCCGAGGATGGCATGGTCGAACATGTCTTTGAAATGAGTCTCCTCTTGAGTTCTTCAAGCTCTTCCCACATTCCTTGTTCCATTCGAATTTTTGTATCTCTACGAAAGTCATTGCGTTAATGGAATAGCGATTCGAGAATATCCTTCAACGAATCTCCGATAATAACCAACTAAGCCTGAAAGCTACGTATTTCGATTCTTGACTTAGGTTGTTCTCAATCGTGACTCATATCCCAACCTTGGATAACACGTTACAATGACACCTATCGCTTTACTATCGCATCGAATATGGTGTCCCCTCTGAGAGAGTCCGCTTCGGTGTATTCCACAAAGGAAGTCACCGGATAAAGCGCTCGGTACCAAATTCTATAGTTGAATTTTTAACTCTCGAAGTTCAATAGAGCCATTCGATATGAGATTTTAGAAATGAGTTTTGTCTTTGGGTTTAAAGTCGATACAAAATTTAATATCGGAGCTTTGGGAGTAAGCCGAGAAATTCTTGAGAATTACGTCGGGAAAAATCAACAGGAATATTATTCAAATCTGACGTGCCTTTATTCAAATCCATAACATGGACTAAGAAAACTTGACATCCGTAATAAACGAATGACTTCATGGCTTGATATGAAAATGTTTGACTACAATGGTTTGATTGCTTGAATTCGAATAACAGGTTGCTTAGGAATATGAAAACTAACAACCTTACGAAAGTAATCAATTTCGGCATGATGAGTAGTTAACCTTAAAATCACATCAAAAGCAAATATCTCTATAGAAATAAGGTTAATAGGTAATGTGATAGTGCCAACCTGAATCAAGCAAGATTTCTAAACAACGGATGTAATGAAAGTTTCTCACAACGGATTCTCCATAAATAGGTCAAAGTCTAATTTCTCCGTAGTCAAGTTTAAACGTTGAGCGCAAGCAAGAGAGATAAAAGAATGGGTAGAACCCAGGTATCTAGTAAGGTATAAACTTCGCAAGAATTTATAATTAACTAACCCGTGCTAACTTCGTTCGGGTTCTCGTGATTTTAATGGAAGTCACGACAAAGCGCTTCTTCCGAGAATCGTTGACTTTGACTTTTCTCGTATCCGCCTCTGGTGCCAACGTCCCAACTGGACTTGATTTTATTTATAGGACAAAATCGAGCTATGTGACCATCTTTTCCACAACTAAAACATACCTCGGAAGGCTTTGAGCAGTTTAACCTTATATGTCCCTCCTCTCGCATCTCAGTAGCATCTAAGCGGCGATCGTTCTCTTCCCCTAGAATTTGTTCTTTGGTCTTAATCTGCTGTAAGCGTCTTCCGTCATTGTTAAATCTTCTCTTTTTAGATTGGACATCTCTTTTCATAATATCAACGCGTCATGCGGCTTTTACCCATGCATCACTCATTCTCACTCGTTCGGTTATTTCTTCTTTCATTTCGATTCGACTTTATCATCTTATACTCGCAAAGAGTGCTTACATTCAAGCATCACATATCGGGTAACATAAGCTTGAATAGTTGCATCCTTTTTGCTCTCCACATTTTCGCAATTCTCAAACTGCTTCTTCTAACTCATGAATACGATTTTACAATTCTACATTTTGATCATAAAATACCTCTAATAAACTCTCTTGAGATACCTCTTCTTCCTCACTCTCAATTTGTTACCTCTGCGACTATCTAAGGTGTAACTATCAATTCTTCACTCACCACATGGATATCTCTAATTCCTTCTTTCACTTTGACATCACATTATCACGGTTGGCGATTAGAGGTGTCTCCACGATCTCATTCACTCCATTGTTAACGTTCTCGTGACCATTCTTAAAAACTATCATAAAACAAGGGTTAATTAAATAAATTAACAAATCACATAATACCCCTATATTATGACGACCAACCAAACAAAAGCTTAGGTAGGACACACTAGCGAAGGATTTTCATCTCATCTCCCTCCTAGTTCTATTCCCCGATCTCCATGGAGATCATATCCTAAGCTCGATACCAACCATGGACGCCCCCAAAATAGGTCCATTCCATCCAACCCATTCGAAGTCGCCAAATACATAGATGCGAAATAACTACAACTTTATTATTACAACATATAAAGCGTGAGTTTAAATACGAGATATTGCCATCTAGACAATATCCACACGCAAATAAATCCCCATCATAATTATTGATACATTATTTTACAAAAATGGTGAGGACTACTAAACAACTCTCTCTAGAACCTTCATTCCATACCCCAGCTAGTACTCGCTACATTCTCGCCTCCTGAGAAGAAAAATGGAACAACAAGGAAAAGGGTGAGCTCAGCTAGCCCGATTAAGAATATTATGACTAAGATAATATACAACAAATTATCGTTAGTCTTCAACAGAAAAAATCTAATAGAATCTGATAGACAACCGGTTTTAAATCAATCTTCGCAATGAAATAATAATTCATTAGAAGAGTTAAGTAGAGAATGCAAACTACTATCTTCTATATATGAATTTAAAAGTTCATCGTCGATATTTTATCCTGTAACATCAATCAATATATATACGGAATCAAATATTCATCTTTACCACTCTGAGCCAAAGATATTCATCGATTAAGTCAGTGTTCATCTAAACACTGTTCATCTTTGCACTACGGCCAAAGATATTCATCAAAAATCATTCATCTTTGCACTACTGTGCCAAAGATATTCAAGAATATCATCATTTAGGACCGAGGATGATGAAAAATATTTTAAAGAAAAGCGATTCGGTGAAACAAAAAGAACAAATATTAAGGATTAAGTATTTTAAACAATCCAAGTTCAAAAATACTTCATAAGTAATCGAGTGGAGTAAAATTCAAGAATGATCAAAACATGGATACAATCAAAGCTAGTATCCATAATAGATATTTTGGACAAAAAAGAAGAAATTTTATTTTTAAATTGAATAGTGCCGTATTCATGAATAGTGTCAGTATCGTGAATAGTCTTGAGTATCGTGAATAGTAACTCAAACACCAAAAGATAGAAATTCACAAAAACATCTTCACGCTTTATGAATAGTACTCGTGAATAAGTAACTCGTGAATAGTAACTCATGAATAGTAACCCCCATACATGGAAAAGTTCCAAATTTGATAAAAAGTTCCAACCAATATTTCAAAGATAATGATATTGAAGAAATAATATCATTTGAGAAGAAAATAACATCCCTTACCTCGAACGACAAGATTTCTAGTTGAAACACGGATATAAGGCTATGACTTGAACTTGCACCGATAGCAATACTCAAAGTATACTCAAAATACTCACAAGAATACGCTCGATAATATAGAGAGAAAACTTGATTTCGGTGTGATTTTCAATTCTAACCCAAGCACCTATTTATAGAAAATTGCTTAGAACACCAAAGCAGAAAATTGAATATAATAATATTATTTATAAACAAAATTCCTTAGCCCACCTTTAAAATCTGATTTCAGCCATAGCACATGTTAAGTGAGGTTCACAAACTCACCAAAAACGTTTTTCTCAAAATAATTAATTAAAACTCCCAAAAATCAATTATTTCAGAACTCCGAAACTTCAATAATTCATAATAAATAGCCCTTTTGTCAGAAAATTCGAATCTCGCGTATTTTTATAGGAAATTCAATTTTCTACAACTTTGCAGAAGAAAGTTTTTTCAAATTCCAAACAAAAATTAACCGAAATCCACAAGCAGAAGCGATTTTACTGTGGTTTATAATCAAATTTGGCCAATAATTATGTCCACCACCACACAAAATATGTGTTAAACATTTAATGCCACAAAAATACTCTTCCTCCTCATATACTCATATATCCCACATTAATTATAAAAATATTACCGTTAATATATTATTAAAATAATATATTTAAATGAATTATTTTATCAGAAAATGATAAAATATTAATTTTCAACAATTGTCATTTTAAAAATTTTCTCCATCTATATCCACATAAAATCAATATTTTCCTCATCATATAAATCAATAATTAATTATTCACAAATAATATTACAGAATCACAAGATCTTTGTGCGGTAGTTCAGGAAAGAGGGCTTTCAATAAAGATTTCTCCTCACTTGGCGCCGCAATTAGGTGACCAAACCTCTCCTTGTGATGAACTTTCTAGACATTGCCAATAATGTTATCTAATAATATTATTAGGATAATATGAATTATTGCTTCGATAATGAAAATCTTGTGTAATGACAATTATTGAAACAATAGCAATATAAAATATCAACGCAAAGAATTATTAAATCAATAAAATCTTTGAGCGAAGAATTATTGTAATAATTATTGAGTAGTGTCTTCTTACGTAAGAATCAATAATTGGTGCAATACTGGTATCTACCTCAACAACGCGTATTAGTGTGTTTTAACCACCGGGTATTCCAAAAGATAATTAGAATAACTACGCCCGTTATTTATAAATAACTTATATTTGTCGTTTTCTTCATCCAATCGCTTTTTCAAGTTATGGGCCCACAAAAAGATCATGCTGTAGTGCATCACGAATATTCCCACAAACAAAAGAATATTCCACGACTAAACGAATATTCTCTCACAACAATGAGTATTTTATAACCACTTGCTTATTTGAAATATTTGCGTATTTTACCCATAACTATCCATATTAATCAAATCAACCCTTACTATTTCAAAATAATAAATAGAAAAATAAATTTCATTTATTAATATTTTGGGGTCTTACAACCTCCCTCCTTATGAAATTTTCGTCCTCGAAATTGGACGACGCACACAGTGTTTTGAAAAGATGAGAATACCTCGCTTTCATTTTCGTTTCCAACTCCCAGGTCATTTTTTCAATAGCATGCTTTCTTCACAAAACTTTAACTTGTGGTATAACCTCGGTACATAGGACATGTTCTTTCCTATCAAATATCTTGACAGGTACCTCCTCGTACGTTAAGTCTTCGACTATCTCGTCCGGTTCTAACTCAATGACGTGGTTCGGGTCGTCCACATATTTACGTAACATCGATACGTGAAAAACGTTATGAACACGCGTCATATGTGAGACCCCAGATTTTATCAATAAAGATTTAAATTTTGTCGAAATAATTTTTTAATATTATGGTGTGAATTTAAGATAATATTATAGTTGTGGGTAGTATTTATAAATTTTGCAAAGTATGCAAGTGGTTATATTATATTCGATTGGTCGGGGAATATTTGGTTTAGCGAGGGAATATTCATAACAACTGGCTCAATCATTGGTGGACCCACAATGTAAATTATTGCTGGATTGAAAGCGACAAAAATATTTTATTGAAATAATAACGGCGGAAGTTTTACCGATTGATCATTGTTGAACTACTCCTTAGTAAAAGTACGATGAATACGTGTGGTTGCATAAGTAGCACTGCGGTATTGATTATCGATGCTTATGTGAGAAGTCACTCGGTTTAATTCCATTATTGTCGATTAATAATATGAATTATTATAGCGATAATGACGCTTTTGTTTTATTCGTATTATTAACGTAAGAAAAGCGAAACATATTTTTATATAAAATGTAATACTTTATTAAAGTTATTCTATAAATAGAATATATTATATTTTATTACGCATAGTGTTTTGCATAGTGTTTGCATAGTAAAATGTTTTTATATAAATAGAATATATGATATTTTATTTAAAAGATTTTGCTTTAAATATGGATGGTCGATTAAAGTAAATCAATCTCAGACCGATTCATGGATTAATTACTATACATTCTATTTTCCTATAAATAGAAGCTCATTCTTTCATTATTTTCTTACAATTCATGAAACTCTAGAGAGAGAAACTATAGAGAGAAAGAAGAAAAGTATTCTCGCTACTTCACTTTGCAATATTCGGTTCTTCTAAGGTAGGGAATATTATTTGTTGTACCCGTAAGGGTGTTATTCTTTCTTATTCATGAAGAGAACTTCATTATTCCATTCATTATTATTCATTGGAATAACTTTGTAAAAAGTGGCATACCATATACATAACTTGTATACGCAGCATACCTATACTTGGTGAAATCCTTATATTATTTCATTCTTATTTATTCATTGGAATAACTCAGATACACGGAATCCCCTATACGTGGTGATCTTCTTACATTATTCCATTCTTTATTATTAGGTTGGAATATCGTATACATGTGTTTTACCGGACACGGTTCCATTGTTTATTATTCAAACATTTATTATTCATTGGATCATCCTGCTTGTGTGAATTTCACACGACCTGGTTCCGATTATTATTATTCATTGGAATAACTGCCTACATGCTAAGTACCGCATGCATGGTGATTTCTTTGTTATTCCATTCTTTATTATACCGGTTGGTTAAAACTTTGACTTCTATACTCCATGAAATTAGTAGAATATTCTTGATATTTGCGTTTCATCAAAGTATCTTTCATGGAAATATTCTTCTGATCATTCTTGAATTTTACTCTACAAAACAGTATCTTGTTGACAATTTGGACGTTATTAGTTCCTGAATAATTAATTCGTGAACTTGTTTTATTGAATTATTATGTCATTGTCATCATCCTCATGTTATATTATGTTATCTTTGGCTTACGTGCATAGATGAACTTAGTATGATTATGACGAGGATCATTCGGTATAATTATGGCTTGTTATAAATGATGTGATAAAAGTCCCTCGATATGGTGTAATGCAATGATGGATAGTTTTGGTATGATTATGACTAGGGGTGATTCGGTATAGTCATGACCATATGATACTTTGATGAAAATCCTTGACCGTGGTATGCGAGGATGATTAGATATTGTGGTTTATTCATTAAACCTCGAGTCTTAGTGATAAAATTTATGAAAACCTTTTAAAACCTAAAAGATAGTAGACTTTATTTTCTACTTGACTCTTTTAATGGATTGTATATTCAGCCGCAGATTAAAGTGGTTGTCTATTGTATTTTATCGTTTAACATTGTTGAAGACTATTGATAATTTATTCGCATTATCTTAGTTATAATATTTCTTCATTGGGCTAGTTGAGCTCACCCTTTCTTTCATCTTTGTTCTTCTTGAAATGAGAATATAACCGGGACGAGAGTCGAGAAAAAAGAGTGATGGTCCCGAAGATAGCATTAGTAGTCCTCACTATTACATTAAATAGTGTGACAATAAATGTAATGAGGACTCCTTGGGTATGGATATTGTCTAAATGACAATATTCTATTAGAACTCTCGGTTTATGTATTATCGTATGTTACACTGACGGATGTATAATTATGTTTGTATTTGAATTTATGTACCATGTAAGTGGCGACCCAAGATGGGTGACGATACCTAATTTTGGGGGCGCCACGGTTGGTATCGAGCTTAGGATATGATCCCCGGCCGAGATGTGAGATAAGAACTAGGAGGGGAGACGGGAATTCCTTATTTAGTATGACCTACCTAAATTTATTTGGTATTTAATTGGTCGGTCGAGTATAGAGATAATATGTGATATGTTAATTAACCCTTGTTTTGTGGACGGTGTTTGAGAATGACATCCGAAAATCTTTGAGATAAGCAATGAAGCACATGAGAGTGTTGATTCAAATTTCAAACAAAAGGTAACGACCAACAACACGATAATAATCATATCGGTGGCAATTTATCGTAACAATGATAACCATCGTGGGAGAAATTATCATGCCAAGAATGGTAACCACGCCGGTGGTAATCATGGCAAAGATAATAGAAGTGGAAATTGCAAGAAGAGAAGGTCACTTAGCTCGATTTTGTTGTTTCATCAAGACAAATTCAACTAGGATGGAGGCACCAAAGGTTTGTCCCTGCACAAACCAAAGCCGTGAGTTTAAGAGTGGCGTTTTTTTTCTCGTGACGAGGAACCCGAATAAAATTATCACGGGTAAGTTAATCATAAGTTTCTTATGAAGTCTATACCGTGTTAGATACCGATTCTACCCACTCTTTTATTTCACCTAGTTGTGTTCAACGTTTAAATTTGACTCTGAAGAAGTTAAACTTTGACTTATTGGTTGAAACTTCGTTAGTAGGAGCCTTCTTCACGCTTACTATTTTTAAATCTTGTTTGATTCAAATAAACATTTTCACGTTACCGTCGATCTTATCTTTTGAAAATATTTGCCTTTGATGTGATTTTAGGAATCAATTGGTTAACTACTCATCATGCTTTTCGTAAGGTTGTTAGCTTTTATATTCATAACCAACTTGTTGTGTGAATTCAAGTAACCAAACTACTAAAGTCAATTATTGTCATATCAAGCCATAAGTAAGAGCCCCCGAACCTTTCGTTGTTGACTTCCTTGTGTGGAATGCACGAAGCCGGACTTTCTGTAGGAGACATCGTGAATGAAGATGGCAAGGTTATAGGTATCATTGTGAGGTCTTTATCTCAGTTAAGGGATAGAAGTCATTGATTGGTATCAATGTAACGTCTTATCCAAGTCTTGGATGAAGCGTCCATGATTTTGAATGATATTTCTATTATTAATAAATTTCTGGCGTATTCTTGAAGACTTCTTAGCCTACTTAGAGCGTGAAATCGAATTTTGTATTGACCCCAAAGATAAAAAACCCATTTCTTAAACCCTCAAATATTTCTTCAACTAAAAGGATGCATTTACGAGGATTATGATGAAAGTCATAATAAAAGCATTGGACTAATGAAAATCATGGGTATATGAAGTATTAGTAAGTGTTATGATGAGTTATGTTGGTTATTATGTGAAAACATGAAAGTTTCTTAGAAATCACAAAGAGTTGAAAATCAGATTTTGGTGAAAAACGTAACATGAAATTCAATTGACCAAATCTCTTATTATATTTTGAATTTTTAAGTGTGGTCAAGTCCTAGAATTAGATCTATGAGTTACCTAACTAATCCAAGTGGAATTCTTTGGAAAAGGTCTTTGTAAATTTTTTGTGTGGACTGATTTTAGCAAAGGAGTGCAAGCTGCAAAAAAAGAAAAAATTGCTAAAGCCCATGATTTTAGAGGGCTGTTTCGGCCACTTAAATTATGAGAAAAATTCTGGCCTTTTGGGACATGAAGGTATATGGTATATTGTACCTCCTGTCCAAAAATGAGCTCATTCGACTTAAAATGAGCAAGTTATGACTATTTCAATATTTAGATTTTTAAATGAAAAACGCTATAACCAGGAGTTCTATAACTCCGATGACCATGAAATTTAAACTAGAAGCTCACGTTAACATGTGTAAGGTCCTGCCAAGATTTGGGAATTTTGGAGTTAAACTTGAGGTAGCTAATTTCTTAAGGAATTAATTAGAAATTGATTTTGAAAAATAGTAAATGAATTTTAAAAATTAGAGAAAATATATTTTCATTATGGGACTATATTATGCTAAATCCCAGAAAAGAAATATTTTTGGGACTAAATTTGTATTTTTTATGAAAATAGTTTAGTTACAAACATATGAGTTAAATATGTTATGTGAAGTAACAAAGTTGAAAATAAGATTTTATGGCTAGAGAGTCCTATATAGAGTATATGCATATTTTTTTGATGAGGGATTTGATCATTGGTGATAATATCTTATGAGTATGGCATTTTGAATGATTAAATGCATTATATGGTAAAGCGTAAATGTGACGCCCCCAAAATAGGTATACACAACACCCATTCTGAGTCGCCAAATACATGGTACAAAAAGCAAACTACAACTTCAATAATACAAATGTCGTGTGAAATACGACAATATATACTGTGAGTTTAAATATAATATTGTCTTCTAGACAATATCTATACTCAAATAAATCCCCATCATAATTATTGATTCATTATTTTACAAAAATGGTGAGGACTACTAAACAACTCTCTCTAGAACCTTCATTCCATACCCCGACTAGTACTCGCTACATTCTCGCCTCCCGAGAAGAAAAATGGAACAACAAGGAAAAGGGTGAGCTCAACTAGCCCAAGTAAAGAATATTATGACTAAGATAATATACAACAAATTATCGTTAGTCTTCAACAGGAAAAATCGATAGAATCTGATAAGCAACAAGTTTGAGATCAATATTCGCATGGTGAAATAATAATTCATAGAAGAGTTACGTAGAGAATGAAATCTACTATAATCTATGAATTTAACGGTCCATCATCAATATTTTATCCTCGTAACATCAATCAATATGCATACGGAATCAAATATTCATCTTGCACTCTGAGCCAAAGATATTCATCGATTAGTCATGTTCATTTAAACACTGTTCATCTTTGCACTGAAGCCAAAGATATTAATCAATCGATATGTTCATCTCAACACACATTCATCTTTGCACCACTGTGCCAAAGATATTCTTGAAATCATTCATCTTCGCACTCACAGCCAAAGATATTCAATAATATCATCATTTAAGGCGAGGATGATGAAAATATTTTAAAAAAGCGAATCCGGTGAAACAAAATGACAAGGATTAAGGATTAAGGATTCGTACTTGATTTTATCCACGCCCAAAAATACCTCAAAAATAATCATAGTGGTGTAAAATTCAAGAATGATCAAAACATGGATACAATCGAGTTAGTATCCGAATAGATATTTTGGACAAAAAGAAGAAATTTTATTTTTGATTGAATAGGTCGTGATATCGTGAATAGTCTTGGTATACGTGAATAGTCTTTAGATACGTGAATAGTAACTCTCGACACCAAAAGATAGAAATTCCACAAAAACATCTTCACGCTTCGTGAATAGTACTCGTGAATAGTAACTCGTGAATAGTAATTCATGAATAGTAACTCGTGAATAGTAACTCATGAATAATGTAGATGAATAGTAACCCGAGCATGAAAAAGTTCCAAATTTGATAAAACTTCAGATCAACATTTCAAAGATAATGATATTGAAGAAATAATATCATTACAAAAAAAAAAATATCCTTACCTCGAAAGATTAAGACTACTAAATTTGGAATAAGGGTATAGTCTTGAAGGGAACTTGCAATCTAACAATACTCAAAGTATACTCACAAGAATACGCTCAATATATTGAGAGAGAAATAGAGAAAACTTGGGTTTACGGTGTGTTTTTCAATTCTAACCTAAGCACCCTATTTATAGGAAAATGCTTAGAACACCAAAGCGAGAAAATTTAATATAATATTAATATAATTATACAAATTTTCCTTAGCCCACCTTTTGGTCAAAACACCAGCCACACATGTTAATGATGTCCAAAAAATTAAAAAACGTTTTTCTTAACAAAAATAATTTAAACTCCCAAAATCAATTATTTTTGAGCTTGAACTTCAATAATTCATAATAAATAGCCCTTTCATCAGAAAATTCGAATCTCATGAGTTTTTATAGGAAATTCAATTTCTACAACTTTGAAGAAGAAAGGTTTTCCAAATTCCAAACAAAAATCGACCGAAATCCACAAACCAGGCGATTTTATTGTGCTATAATCAAATTTGATCAATAATTGTGTCCACCAACACACAAAACATGTGTTAAACATTTAATGCCACAAAAATACTCTTCCTCCTCATATACTCATATATCCCACATTCATTGTAAAAATATCACCAGTTAATATATTATTAAAATAATATATTTAAATGAATTATTTTATCGAAAAAGATAAAATATTAATTTTCAACAATTGTCATTTTAAAAATTTTCTCCATCTATATCCACATAAAATCAATATTTTTCTCATCATATAAATCAATAATTAATTATTCACAAATAATATTACGTAATCACAATATTGACAACCGTGCAGGTTTCAGGAAGGGGGCTTTCCAATAAGAATTTCTTCATCTGGCTTGCAATTAGATGACTAAACCTCTCCTTAGACGTAACTTTCTAGACATTGCCAATAATGTTATCTAATAATATTATTCAGGATAATATGAATTATTGCTTCGATAATGAAAGATCTTGTGTAATGACAATTATTGAAACAACAAAGAATATAAAATATCAACGCAAAGAATTATTAACTCAATAAAATCTTTGAATAAAGTAATTCTGTAACCATTATTGAAAAAGTGCCTTCTTCACGTAAGAATCAATAATTGGTGCAATACCGTGTGCTACTGTTCAACAACGCGTATTAGTGTGTTTTAACCACCGGGTATTCCAACAGTATTAACAACTACGCCGTTATTTAAAAACAACTTATATTTGTCGTTTTCTTCATCCAATCGCTTTCCGTTATGGGGCCCACACATGGTCAGGCTGGTCGCATTTAATATTCCACGACAAGATTTAATATTCCACGACCAAACGAATATTCCCCGACAACAATGAATATTTTATAACCACTTGCTTATTTTGAAATATTTGCGTATTTAACCCTTAACTATCCACATTAATCAAATCAACCCTTACTATTTCAAAATAAAGGAAATTCCTTTTTATTTAAAAATTTCGGGTTTTACAACCTCCCTCCTTATGAAATTTCATCCTCGAAATTGACGACGATATCTGGTGTTTTGAAAGGGTGAGGATACCTCGCTTTCATTTTCGTTTTCAATTCCGTGTCATTTCCTATAAAGCATGATTCCTCCACAAAACTTTAACTTGTGGTATGACCTTTCAGCGTGGGACATGCTCCTTCCTATCCAAAATCTTGGACAGTACCTCCTCATACGTTAAGTCTTGGCTATCTCGTCCGGTTCTAACTCAATAACGTGGTTCGGGTCTTTCACATATTTACTAAGTACGGATATGTGAAACACATTATGAACACGAGACATACTTTGAGGTAACGCAAGTCTATAGGCTACATTTCCTACTCGGTCAAGAATTTGAAATGGACCGATAAATCGTGGATTGAGCTTTCCTCTCTTCCCAAATCTTGTAACTCCCTTCCATGGAGAAACTCGCAACAATACATGATCCCTACACTAAATTCCACGTCCTTTCGATGAAGATTCGCATAACTCTTTTGTCGATCTTGTGCTTGGTTTGTATCGTTGTCGAATCATTAGTCATACGTACTAACTTTCGGGTCCCAACAATGTTGCTTCACCCACCTCATCCCAACATATTGGAGAACGACATTTTTCGTCCATATAATGCTTGAATGGAACCATGCCTATATTTGTTTAATAACTATTGTTGTATGAGAATTCCACCAATGGCAAGTACTTATCCCAACTTCCTTTGAAATCTAGGACACGAGTTTTAATATATCTTCAAGAGTTTGAGTAGTCTTTTCGATTGCCCATCCGTTTGAGGATGGTATGCCAAGCAGAATCGTAAATTGCGTGCCCATAGCTTTCTACAAACTAAACTAACCCAAAACTATGGATCTTTGGCATGCCATGCAATCTCACAATCTCATTTACGCATATATACGAGAAAGACGTTCAAGGAATAAGTCTCTCGATATCGATAAGAAATGAGCGAGACTTGGTTAATCTATCAACAATAACCCAAATAGCATTGATGCCTTGAAAGAAACCGTAGGAAGACCCGTAACGAAATCCATAGTAATGTGTTCCCACTTCCATTCAGGAATCTCAAGTGGTTGCAACGGACCCTTAGGTACAAGATGCTCGCCTTTACACGTTAGCAAGTTAAACACATCGAGATAAACTTTGCAATCTCTCTCTTCATATTGCTCCACCAAAATGTATGTAGAAGATCACGATACATTTTAGTACTTCGAGGATGGATTGCAAATGGCGATTGTGTGCCTCCATCATAATCTTGTACTTCAAATCGAGTCGTTAGGAACACAAAGTCTAGAGTGGACTCAAGTATTCCTTCTTCATCAATTCTCGCTTAGGAATAACTCCTTCAGACTTTCTTCTGATCGCATCGGCTCGAATTCGGTGGCTTGAGCAACCTTAACTTTTTCTATTAAAGTTGACTCTATGCGTATACTTGACATCATCGCACTCGTTCCCGCATATGATCTTCTACTCAACGCGTCAGCTACCACGTTCGCTTTTCCAAGATGGTATGGTTAGAATATGTGCGAAATGAGTCGCTCTTGAGCTCTTGGAAAATCTTCTCGCATTCCTCGCTCCATAAGAATTTTGTATCTTTTCGAGTCATTAAGTTAACGGAATAGCGATTCGAGAATATCCTTCAACGAATCTCCGATAATAACCAACTAAGCTTCAGAAAGCTACGTATTTCGATAATCGACTTTAGTTGCTCTCAACCGTGACTCATATCCCAATCTTGGATAGACGTCACAATGACACCTATCGCTTTACTATCGCGCGCGAATATGACGCCCCCTACAGAGAGTTCGGCAGGTGAATTCCACAAAGGAAGTCACAAGATAAAGGCTCAGTACCAAATTTATAGTTGAATTTTTAACTCACGAAGTTCAATAGAGCCATTCGATATGAGATTTTAGAAATGAGTTTTGTCTAGGGTTCAAAGTCGATACAAAATTTAATATCAGCTTTGGGAGTAAGCCAAGAAATTCTTCGTAAAATACGTCGGGAAAAATCAATAACAACAGAATATTATTCAAATCGGCGTGTCTTTATTCAAATCCATAACATGGACTAAGAAAATTTGACATCCGTAATAAACGAATGACTTCATGGCTTGATATGAAAATGTTTGACTACAATGGTTTGATTACTTGAATTGAATAACGGAGTTGCTTAGGAATATGAAAACTAACAACCTTACGAAAATAATCAATTTCGGCGTGATGAGTAGTTAACCTTAAAATCACATCAAAAACAAATATCTCTATAGAAATAAGGTTAATGAAGTAATGTGATAGTGCCAAACTGAATCAAGCAAGATTTATAAACAAGTGGATGTGATGAAAGTTTCTCTAACGGAGTTTCCACGAGATAGGTCAAAGTCTAATTTCTCCGAGTCAAGTTTAAGCGTTGGCGCAAGTAAGAGAGATAAAAGAATGGGTAGAACCAGATATCTAGTAAGGTATATACTTCGCAAGAATTTATAATTAACTAACTTGGTGCTAACCCGTTCGGGTTCTTGCATTTTAATTAGGTCACGACAAACGCTTCTTCCGGAATCGTTGACTTTGACTTTTCCGGGACGATCTTTTGAGTCACCGCCTCATTGGATCTAGGTTTCGCTTCCGCATAATCTCGAAAGCGATATGTTCTTCCTTTCCACAACTATAGCATACCTTAAAGCTGTTGTAAGGGGTTTGGGTGATATGTCCCTCTTTCCAAGATTTGTAACATACTGACGGTGGCCGTTCTCCTCCCTTAAAACTAGTTCTATATAGCGCCGACGTCTTCACATGGTCGTTGTTGAATCTCCTCTTTTAAAATCTCCTCCCACTCGCTTCTTCTATTTTCATGGCCACGATTACCACCGGAGTGGTTACCGCTTTAATCGTATTCTTCTTTCTCCGTGGTTATCGTTATTCGATGATCGCTATCTTGAGATGATCTGGTTATGGTCCCTCGGTTGAACGTACTCTTTCGTTATCTCGCTCTTTCTGGCTGAGCCTGTTGACAACATCTGAATAGAGAGAAAATTTATGAGAAATGAGATCGGCGTATGTCGGGTTTCAAACCTCTCGAAACATCCGCGCATCATCGTTCCTCATTCTCCACCAAATGAGGTGTGAACTGGATAACTCCGCGAACTTCGCCTCGTCTTTGGGACACCGTCATGTTATTCCGCTTCTAGTCTAATAAACTCCACTTCCTTCATAGCCGAATACTTTCGTGGAAGTACTTGTCATTGAACTGCTTTCAAACGTCTCTCCGCGACACGCCGAGTGCGAAAATGGATGGAGTACGCTTCATGATTCCCACCGATGTCTGCGCTCGCCACGGAACATAAAGGTGGCGAATGGAACTTTCGTTCCTCCGTGCATCCCAAGACATCGAATATCTTGGTAATTTGTTTGACCCACGTCTCGCCTTAATCGGATCCGGCTTTCCCAGTAACTCGGTGGTCCCAACTCTTTGAACCGCTTGCACGTGACCACTAGTGAATTGCTATCATTTCCTCCTCAGTATTTTGAACACGAGTCTCCTAAATTCGATTTTGCATGAGCTCGCAAAAAGCTTCTAAACATCCCCTCGTTCATCATCTCTTTCGGTGGTGTTGTTCACGGGAGGAACATTGCCACTGTTACACGTTCTCCTCGTTGGTAAATACAGGCATCTCCACGGTCTCATTTACTCCATCTTGTTAATATTCTCAATCGACATTCTCAAATCATCGTCATAAAATAAGGGTTAATTAAGGAAATCAATATATCACATAATATCCCTATATCTTGACTGACTAACAAATAAGCTTAGGTAGGACACACCAGCGGAAGGATTTACTCTGTCTCTCCTCCTAGTTTTATTCCCCGATCTCTTGGAGATCATATCCCTAAGCTCGATACCAAGCTGTGGCGCCCCAAAATAGGTATACACAACACCCATTACGAGTCGCCAAATACATGGTACAAAAAGCAAACTACAACTTCAATAATACAAATGTCGTGTGAAATACGACAATATATCTTGTGAGTTTAAATATAATATTGTCTTCTAGACAATATCTATACTCAAATAAATCCCCATCATAATTATTGATTTATTATTTTACAAAATGGTGAGGACTACTAAACAACTCTCTCTAGAACCTTCATTCCATACCCCGACTAGTATTTCGCTACATTCTCGCCTCCCGAGAAGAAAAATGGAACAACAAGGAAAAGGGTGAGCTCAACTAGCCCGATAAAGAATATTATGACTAAGATAATATACAACAAATTATCGTTAGTCTTCAACAGGGAAAAATCGATAGAATCTGATGAGACAACAAGTTTGAGATCAATATTAGCGGCGGAAATAATAATAATTCATAGAAGAGTTACGTAGAGAATGAAATCTACTATAATCTATGAATTTAACGATCCATCATCAATATTTTATCCTCAGTAACATCAATCAATATGCATCACGGAATCAAATATTCATCTTTGCACTCTTCTGGCCAAAGATATTCATCGATTAAGTCATGTTCATTTAAACACTGCTCATCTTTGCTTTTCTGCCAAAGATATTAATCAATCGGTCATGTTCATCTCAACACTGTTCATCTTTGCACTACTGTGCCAAAGATATTCTTGAGAAATCATTCATCTTTGCCTACGGGCCAAAGATATTCAATAATATCATCATTTAAGACCGAGGATGATGAAAAATATTTTTAAAGAAACGAATCCAAATTGAAACAAAATGACAAGGATTAAGGATTAAGGATTCGTACTTGGTTTTATCCGCCCAAAAATACCTCAAAAATAATCATAGTGGTGTAAAATTCAAGAATGATCAAAACATGGATACAATCGAGTTAGTATCCGAATAGATATTTTGGACAAAAAGAAGAAATTTTATTTTCTAATTGAATAGTCAGATATATCGTGAATAGTCTTCAGTATCGTGAATAGTCAAAGTATACGTGAATAGTAACTTCGACACCAAAAGATAGAAATTCCACAAAAACATCTTCACGCTTCATGAATAGTACTCGTGAATAGTAACTCGTGAATAGTAATTTGAATAGTAAGCTTCGTGAATAGTAACTCATGAATAGAAATGTAGATGAATAGTAACCCGACATGAAAAAGTTCCAAATTTGATAAAAACTTCGGATCAACATTTCAAACATAATGATATTGAAGAAATAATATCATTACAAAAAAAAAATAATATCCCTTACCTCGAAAGATTAGTACTTACAATTGGAATCCTAAATTTATAGTCTTTGAAGGAACTTATAGACCGCCTAACAATACTCAAAGTATACTCACAAGAATACGCTCAATATATTGAGAGAGAAATAGAGAGAAACTTGGAGTTTACGGTGTGTTTTCAATTCTAACCTAAGCACCCTATTTATAGGAAAATGCTTAGAACACCAAAGCAGAAAATTTAATATAATATTAATATAATTATACAAATTTTCCTTAGCCCACCTTTTGGTCAAAACACCAGCCACACATGTTAATGATGTCCAAAAAAATTAAAAAACGTTTTTCTTAACAAAAATAATTTAAACTCCCAAAAATCAATTATTTTTGACTTTGAACTTCAATAATTCATAATAAATAGCCCTTTCATCAGAAAATTCGAATCTCTTGAGTTTTTATAGGAAATTCAATTCTCTACAACTTTGCAGAAGAAAGTTTTCCAAATTCCAAACAAAAATCGACCGAAATCCACAAAGCAGGCGATTTTACGTGTTATAATGAAATTTCGATTCAATAATTGTGTCCACCAACACACAAAATATGTGTTAAACATTTAATGCCACAAAATACTCTTCCTCCTCATATACTCATATATCCCACATTCATTTGTAAAATATCACAGTTAATATATTATTAAAATAATATATTTAAATGAATTATTTTATCGGAAAAAGATAAAATATTAATTTTCAACAATTGTCATTTAAAAATTTTCTCCATCTATATCCACATAAAATCAATATTTTCCTCATCATATAAATCAATAATTAATTATTCACAAATAATATTATGTAATCACAATATTGACAACTGTGTAGTTCAAAAGAAAGAGGGGCTTTCAATAAGAATTTCTTCTTCTTCTTGGCGCAATTAGATGACCAAACCTCTCCTTAGATGCAGAACTTTCTAGACATTGCCAATAATGTTATCTAATAATATTATTCAGATAATATGAATTATCGCTTCGATAATGAAAGATCTTGTGTAATGACAATTATTGAAACAATGAATATAAAATATCAACGCTTGACAATTATTAACTCAATAAAAATCTCGAAGCAAGTAATTATCGTAACCATTATTGAGTAGTGCCTTCTTCACGTAAGAATCAATAATTGGTGCAATACCGTGTGCTATCTTCTTGCTCAACAACGCCAGTATTAGTGTGTTTTAACCACCGGATATTCCAACAAGATTAGCTGGCAACAACTACGCCAATTATTTAAAAAACAACTTATATTTGTCGTTTTCTTCATCCAATCGCTTTCCGTTATGGGGCCCACACATGGTTGCTACCGTCGCATACGAATATTCCCGATAAAGATTTAATATTCCACGACCAAACGAATATTCAAACAACAATGAATATTTTATAACCACTGCTTATTTTGAAATATTTGCGTATTTAACCCTTAACTATCCACATTAATCAAATCAAACCTTACTATTTCAAAATAAAGGAAATTCCTTTTTATTTAAAAATTTCGGGGTCTTACAAATTAAACAATTGAAATAAATTGTTTATAAATTTAAGAAGTGATTAAAATATTGTTATAATATTAATGATATTAGATTATGAGATTATTAAGTGATTGATAACATGGGGATATTCTTGAATCTGGATAAATTATATTATAAATGTTTAATATTTATCCTTTATCTCATTTGATTGATTCTTTATATCATTATCCTCATGCTTATATTATGTTGAAAGTCATCTGTGGCTGTAGTGCATAGATGGACTTGGTATGATTATGACTGAGGATTATTCGGTATAATCATAACCGTAATTGAAAACACGATTATCTTTTGGTCAGTAGTGCATGGATAATTTGTGGTCGTGATACTAATGAATACACGATTATCTTTGGTAGTAGTAGTCATGAATAATTTGTGGTCGTGATACTAATGAATACACGATTATCTTTGGTAGTAGTGCATGGATAATTTGTGGTCGTGATACTAATGAATACAAGATTATCTTTGCACGTAGTGCATGGATAATTTGTGGTCGTGATACTTAATGAATACACGATTATCTTTGGTAGTAGTGCATGGATAATTTGTGGTCGTGATACTAATGAATACACGATTATCTTTGGTAGTAGTGCATGGATAATTCGTGGTCGTGATACTTAATGAATATGCTTGGCCTATAGTGGAGGATGATTCGATGATATTGATTAATTATTAAGTCGAGTCTCAATGAATGAAATATTAATTCATGAATGTGGTAAAAGTCATCTTTGGCAGTAGTAGTGCATTGATAGACTTAGTATGATTATGACCACGGATTATTCGGTATAATCATGATCAGATTGAAAACACGAATATCCTTGGCCAATTAGTGCATGGATAATTCGTGGTCGTGATACTATTAATCTGCGTCTCAAAGATTATTGGTTTCTGAGTTTGTATATCTTTAGCTTTGTGAGTAAAAGATGAATTGTTAATGAATATCTTTGGCGGATGCGAAGATGAATTTAATATTTTTAACAATAAAGGTATTCAAGGTATCCTCACCTCTTATCATACAGTGTATCGCACCCAAATTTCGAGGGGCGAAATTACATAAGGAGGGGAGATTGTGAGACCCCAGATTTTATCAATAAAGATTTAAATTTTATCGAAATAATTTTTAATATTATGGTGTGAATTTAAGATAATATTATAGTTGTAGGTAGTATTTATAAATTTTGCAAAGTATCAAGTGGTTATATTATATTCGATTGGTCGGGGAATATTTGGTTTAGCGAGGGAATATTCGTATAACGGCTCAATCATTGGTGGACCCTACAATGTAATTATTGTCGGATCGAGAAAATGACAAAAATATTTTATTGAAATAACTAGCGGAAGTTTTTCTGGCTGATAATCTTGTTGAACTACTTCCGGTAGTAAAAATGCGATGTAATACGTGTGGCACATAGTAGACACCGGTATTGATTATTGATGCTTATGTGAGAAGTCACTCGGTTTGATTCCATTATTGTCGATTAATAATATGAATTATTATAGCGATAATGACGCGTTTTTGTTTTATTCGTATTATTAACGTAAAGAAAAGCGAAACATCTTTTATATAAAATGAATACTTTATTAAAGTTATTCTATAAATAGAATATATTATATTTTATTATGCATAGTGTTGCATAGTGTTTTGCATAGTGTTTTGCATAGTGTTTGCATAGTAAAATGTTTTTATATAAATAGAATATATGATATTTTATTTAAAAGATTTTGTTTTAAATATGGATGAGTCGATTAAAGTAAATCAATCTGGACCGTTCATGGATTAATTACTATGCATTCTATTTTCCTATAAATAGAAAGCTCATTCCTTCATTATTTTCTTACGAATTCAATTCGAAACTCTAGAGAGAAACTATATAGAGAAAGAAGAAAAGTATCTCGCTACTTCACTTTGCCAATATTCATTTCTTCTAAGGTAGAGGAATATTATTTGTTGTACGCGTAAGTAAGGGTGTTATTCTTTCTTATTCATGAAGAGAACTTCGTTATTCCATTCATTATTATTACGTTAGAATAACCTATAAAAGTGGCATACCTATACATAACCCTTTGTATCTGCCGACATACCCTATACTTGGTGAAATCCTTATATTATTTCATTCTTATTTATTACGTTGGAATAACCTCAGATAATGAATCCCCTATACTTGGTGATCTTCTTCGTTATTCCATTCTTTATTATTCATTTGGAATATCACATCGTGTGTTTTACATGGGACTCGGTTCCATTGTTTATTATTCCTCATTTATTATTACATTTGGAATATATGTATCATGTGTTTTATCTGGGACTGATTCCATTGTTTATTATTAAGCATTTATTATTACATTGGATCATCCTGCTTGGTGTGAATTTCACACGATTCGGTTCCGTTATTATTATTTTGTTGGAATAACTTTTGTCATGCTAAGAAAATCGCATGCATGGTGATTTCCTTTGTTATTCCATTCTTTATTATACCAGTTGGTTAAAACTTTGACTTCTATACTCCATGAAATTAGTAGAATATTCTTGATATTTGCGTTTCATCCAGTATCTTTTCATAGAAATATTCTTCTGATCATTCTTGAATTTTACTCTATAAAACAGTATCTTGTTGACAATTTGGACGTTATTAGTTCCTGAATAATTAATTCGTGAACTTGTTTTATTAAATTATTATGTCATTGTCATCATCCTCATGTTATATTATGTTATCTTTGGCTTACGTGCATAGATGAACTTAGTATGATTATGACCAGGGATCATTCGGTATAATCATGGCTTGTTATAAATGATGTGATAAAAGTCCTCATGGCTCGTAATGCGTTGATGGATAGTTTTTGGTATGATTATGACTAGGGGTGATTCTAAGATATAGTCGCGACCATTGATACTTTGATGAAAATCCTTGGACCGTAGTACGGGGATGATTAGATATTGTGGTTTATTCATTAAAGCGAGTCTTAGTGATAAAAATTTATGAAAACCTTTTAAAACCTAAAAGATAGTAGACTTTATTTTCTACTCGACTCTTTTAATGGATTGTATATTCCTGCTAGATTAAACCGGTTGTCTATTGTATTTTATCGGTTTAACATTGTTGAAGACTATTGATAATTTATTTCGCATTATCTTTGTTATAATATTTCTTCTTTGGGCTAGTTGAGCTCACCCTTTCTTTCCTTATTTCTCTTGAAATGAGAATATATTTGGGACGAGTCGAGGAAAAGAGTGATGGTCCCGAAGATAGCATTAGTAGTCCTCACTATTCTGTTAAATAGTGTGACAATAAATGTAATGAGGACTCCTTGGGTATGGATATTGTCTAAATGACAATATTCCTATTAGAACTCTCAGTTTATGTATTATCGTATGTTACACGACAGATGTATAATTAAGTTTGTATTTGAATTTATGTACCATGTAAGTGGCGACCCAAGATGGGTGACGTATACCTAATTTTGGGGGCGTCACATCATACTTGGCGATAAAACGAGTCTATAGGCCACATTCCTATTCGATCGAGAATTTCAAATGGATTAATAAATCGAAAGTTTGAGCTTTCCTCACCTCATCGATTCTCGCTTTTGAAATAACAACTTCTTGCACCTCCTTCTTCAAATTCATCAGCTCTGGTGTGTAGCTTGAACAACTTTAACTTTATCGATTAAGTCGATTATACTCAGATATCATCACGTATCAGTATATCATCACGTGGGTACCTAGAGTTTTCATCTCCATCTCTATTATTTGTAAATTATACTGAAATGAGTCTTTGACAATATCGCACTTCGTGACTTGTATACGATCTTCTACTCAACACGCCACCTACCACGTTTCGCTTTTCCAGGATGGCATGGGTGAACATGTTTGAAATGAGTCTCCTCTTGAGTTCTTCAAGCTCTTCCCACATTCCTTGTTCCATTTGAATTTTGTATCTCTACGAGTCAAATTTGCGTTAATGGAATAGCGATTCGAGAATATCCTTCAACGAATCTCGATAATAACCAACTAAGCCTGAAAGCTACGTATTTCGATTCATCGACTTAGGTTGTTCTCAATCGTGACTCATATCCCAACCTTGGATAACACGTTACAATGACACCTATCGGTTTACTATCGCATCTAATATGGTGTCCCCTATGAGAGTCTCGGCGTGTATTCCACAAAGGAAGTCACGGATAAACGCTTCAGTACCAAATTCTATAGTTGAATTTTTAACTCTCAAGTTCAATAGAGCCATTCGATATGAGATTTTAGAAATGAGTTTTTGTCTTAGGGTTTAAAGTCGATACAAAATTTAATATCGCTTTGGGAGTAAGCCAAGAAATTCTTCGAGAATTACGTCGGGGAAAATCAACAGAATATTATTCAAATCGGCGTGTCTTTATTCAAATCCATAACATGGACTAAGAAAACTTGACATCCGTAATAAACGAATGACTTCATGGCTTGATATGAAAATGTTTGACTACAATGGTTTGATTGCTTGAATTGAATAATGAGTTGCTTAGGAATATGAAAACTAACAACCTTACGAAAATAATCAATTTCGGCGTGATGAGTAGTTAACCTTAAAATCACATCAAAACAAATATCTCTATAGAAATAAGGTTAACAGTAATGTGATAGTGCCAACTGAATCAAGCAAGATTTCTAAACAACGGATGTAATGAAAGTTTCTCTAACTGATTCTCCATAAATAGGTCAAAGTCTAATTTCTCCGTAGTCAAGTTTAAACGTTGGCGCAAGCAAGAGAGATAAAAGAATGGGTAGAACCAGAAGATTCTAGTAAGGTATAAACTTCGCAAGAATTTATAATTAACTAACCCGTGCTAACTTCGTTCGGGTTCCTCGCATTTTAATGGTCACGACAAACGCTTCTTCCGAGAATCGTTGACTTTGACTTTTCTGTATCCGCCTCTGGTACCAACGTCCCAACTGGACTTGATTTCGCTATAGGACAAAATCGAGCTATGTGACCATCTTTTCCACAACTAAAACATACCTCGGAAGGCTTTGAACAGTTTAACCTTATATGTCCCTAGAATTTGTTGCTGGTGCTGATGCTGCTGCCGACGTCTTCCCGTCATTGTTAAATCTTCTCTTTTTAGATTGGACATCTCTTTTCATAATATCAACGCGTCGTGTTTTTATAATGAATTATCCATGCACTACGGCCAAAGATAATCGTGTATTCATTAGTATCACGACTACAAATTATCCATGCACTACGGCCAAAGATAATCGTGTATTCATTAGTATCACGACCACAAATTATCCATGCACTACGTGCCAAAGATAATCGTGTATTCATTAGTATCACGACCACAAATTATCTATGCACTACGGCCAAAGATAATCGTGTATTCATTAGTATCACGACCACAAATTATCCATGCACTACTACCAAAGATAATCGTGTATTCATTAGTATCACCGACCACAAATTATCCATGCACTACTACCAAAGATAATCGTGTTTTCAATTACGGTTATGATTATACCGAACAATCCCTGGTCATAATCATACCAAGTCCATCTATGCACTACAGGCCACAGATGACTTTCAACATTATATAAACATGAAGATAATGTTATAAAGAATAAATCAATGAGATAAAGGATAAATATTAAACATTTATAATATAATTTATCCAGGATTCAAGAATATCCCCATGTTATCAATCACTTAATAATCTTATAATCTAATATCATTAATATTATAACAATATTTTAATCACTTCTTAAATTTATAAACAATTTATTTCAATTGTTTACGCTTTACCATATAATGCATTTAATCATTCAAAAATGTCATACTCATAAGATATCATCACCAATTATCAAATCCCTCATAAAAAAAAATATGCATATACTCTATATAGGATTCTCTAGCCATAAAATCCTATTTTCAACTTTGTTACTTCACATAACATATTTAACTCATATGTTCGTAACTAAATCAGTCCCAAAAATATTTCTTTTCTGGGATTTAGCATAATATACTCCCATAATGAAAATATATTTTTCTCGGAATTTTTAAAATTCATTTACTATTTTTCAAAAATCAATTTCTAATTAATTCCTTAAGAAATTTTCTACCTCAAGTTTAACTCCAAAAATTTCCAAATCTTGGCAGGACCTTACACATGTTAATGTGAGCCTCCAGTTTAAATTTCATGGTCATCGGAGTTATAGAACTCCGGTTATAGCGTTTTTAAATCGGAAAAGCCTAAATATTGAAATAGTCATAACTTGCTCATTTTAAGTCGAATGAGCTCATTTTTGGACAGGAGGTACTTTATACCATATACCTTCATGTCCCAAAAGGCCAGAATTTTTCTCATAATTTAAGTGGCCGAAACAGCCCTCTAAAATCATGGCAGTGATTTTTTCGGTTTTTGCAGCTTTGCACTCCTTTGCTAAAATCAGTCCACACAAAATCTACAACACCTTTTCCAGTAATTCCACTTGGATTAGTTAGGAACTCATAGATCTAACTCTAGGACTTGACCACACTCAAAAATTCAAAATATAATAAGAGATTTGGTCAATTGAATTTCATGTTACGTTTTTCACCAAAATCTGATTTTCAACTCTTTGTGATTTCTAAGAAACTTTCATGTTTTCACATACTAACCAACATAACTCATCATAACACTTACTAATACCATGAATACCCATGATTTTCATTAGTCCAATGCTTTTATTATGACTTTCATCATAAACCACGTAAACAGATCCTTTTAGTTGAAGAAATATTTGAGGGTTTAAGAAATGGGTTTCAGATCGGGGTAGAAATATAAAATTCGATTTCACGCTCTAGGGTAGGCTAGAAAGTCTTCAAGAATACGCCAGGAAATTTATTAATAATAGAAATATCATTCAAAACTGTGACTCTCATCCAAGACTTGGATAGTACGTCACATTGATACCAACTGTGACTTCTATCCCTTAACCTAGAGATAGCACCTCACAATGATACCTATAAACTTGCCATCTTCGTTCACGATGTCACCCTGAGAAAAGTCGGCTTTGTTGTATTCCACACAAGGAAGTCAACAACGAAAGGTTCGGGGCTCTTTACTTATGGCTTGATATGACAATAATTGACTTTAGTAGTTTGGTTACTTGAATTCGCACAACAAGTTGGTTATGAATATAAAAGCTAACAACCTTACGAAAAGCATGATGAGTAGTTAACCAATTGATTCCTAAAATCACATCAAAGGCAAATATTTTCAAAAAGATAAGATCGACAAGTAACGTGAAAATGTTTATTTGAATCAAACAAGATTTAAAAATAGTAAGTAGTGAACGAAGGCTCCTACTAACGAAGTTTCAACCAATAAGTCAAAGTTTAACTTCTTGAGTCAAATTTAAGCGTTGAACACAACTAGGTGAAATATAAGAGTGGGTAGAATCGGTATCTAACACTCAGTATATAGACTTCGCAAGAGCTTACGATTAACTTACCCGTGATAATTTTATTCAGGTTCCTCGTCACGAGAAAAAAAAACGCTCTCTCTTAAACTACCGGCTTTGGTTTGTCTGGGACAGCCTTTGGTGCCTCCATCCTAGTTGAATTTGTCTTCGGTAAACGACAAAATCGAGCTAAGTGACCTTCTCTTCCACAATTATAACATGCTTTGGACGGCATGGCGCAGTTCGGACTGATGTGTCCCTCTCCTCCGCATTTGAAGCATATGATAGGTGGTCTTTCTCCTTCCTTAACAACGGGTGCTGGTGCTGACGTCTTTCCATCATTGTTGAATCTCCTTTTCTTGAAATGTCCATTCTTATTGTTTTGGCCTTGATTACCACAAAGTGGTTACCATATCCGGCCCATTGATTCCCTCCACGCTTGTTGTCACCGCTTCGATGACTACTCTCGCCGGTATTATAATTTTGCTTACCGCTTCTCTCTTTTAGTTAACGTTGACTCGTTATCGCGCTCCACTAAGCGAGCCCTATTTACAACATCCGAATAAAAAACACGGTTTATGAGAAATAAGATGTTGACGATATCTCGCTTCAAACCTCTTAAAAACATTCGCGCCATTCTCTCTTCATTATCCACCAAGTGGGGAATAAACCGTGATAACTCGCAAATTTTGCCTCAGATATTGCGACACTTGGTCATATTATTTTGTTCCAACTTGATAAACTCCACCTCCTTCATGTGGCGAATACTTTCGGGAAAGTATTTGTCGTTGAACGAGCCTCCTGGAACTTCTCCCAAGATATCTTCAAAGACGAAGTTGAGTACGTTTCTACCGATTCCCACCAAGTAATCTCCGCCTCCGCATGAACATAAAGGCGGCAAAGGAACCTTTTGCTCTCGGAGCATCCCAAGACATCAAATATCTTGGTAATCTTGTGGCGCCCCAAAATTAGGTATACATCACCCATCTTGGGTCGCCACTTACATGGTATGCATGTAATTTAAATACAACTTACTAACATAAGCTGTGTGTGTACAATACGACATAAGCGTGAGTTTAAATACAAATATAAATCTACTAGATATTATACAAACTCAAAAAGGAGTCCTCATTACAATTATTATCACACTATTTCACTGAATAGTGAGGACTTCTAATCTTATCTTCGGGACAAATCACTCGTTTTCCCGACTCGTCCCATTTATATTCTCATTTCTCAAGAGAAACGGTGAAAGAAAGGGTGAGCTCAACTAGCCCGAAGAAGAAATATTATGACTAAGATAATGCGAGAATAAATTATCAATAGTCTTCAACAATGTTAAAGCGATAAAATACAATAGACAACCGGTTTAAGCTGCAGTGAATATCTGATCCATTAAAAGAGTCAAGTAGAAAATAAAGTCTACTATCTTTTAGGTTTTAAAAGGTTTTTCATCACTGTTATAGCTGAGACTCAGCTTTAATAAATATTCCACATCATCGAATCACCCCTGCACTACGGCCAAGGATATTCTTTAGTATCACGACCACAATTATTCATGCACTACGGGCAAGAATAGTTGTGTATTCATTAATGGTCATGATCATGCCAACAACTGTCCATCAATGCACTACGGCCACTGAGGATTTTTATCACATCATTTGTAACATTACGGCCATGATTACACCGAATAGTCTCTGGTCATAATCATACCAAGTCCATCTATGCACTACAGGCCATAGATGACTTTCAACATAATATAAACATGAGGATGATGACAATGATATAAGAATTCAATAAAACAAGTTCAAGAATTATTTTATCCAGAATTATTAACGTCAAATTATCAACATGAATCTTTGTTTTGTAGAGTAAAATTCAAGAATGATCGGAAGAATATTTTCATGAAAGATATTGGATGAAACGCAAATATCAAGGATATTCCACTAATTTCATGGAGTATAAGTCAAAGTTTTAACCAATTTGGGTATAATAAAGAATGGAATAACAAAAGAAATCACCATGCATGCGATAGGCGCATGCAGACGAGTTATTCCAACAGAATAATAAATAACGGAACCGTGTCGTGAAATTCACACCAAGCGGGATGTTCCAACAGAATAATAAAGATGGAACCCGATCCGGTGTAAAACACACGGATAGGATATTCCAACAGAATCGATAAAGACGGAACCAGTCGGTGTAAAACACATGCTTGATGAGGATGTTCCAACAGAATAATAAAGAGCGGAACCAGTCCGATGTAAAACACATGATGATGGATGTTCCAAGAGTAATAATAAAGACGGAACCAGTCGGTGTAAAATACATGCAGGATGTTCCAGCCAGAATAATAGAAGAATGTCACCAAGTATAGGTAAACCACGATATCAAAAGTTATTCAATGAATAATAAGCAATGGAATAACAATAGTTCTCTTCATGAATAAGAAAGAATAACACCCCTTACTTTTGGTAGGAGATTGAATTTGCGACGGTAGTAGTAACAAAATACTCTTCTTCTTTCTCTCTTATTCTCTCTATACTTTTCTCTCTATAGCTTGAATGAATTCGTGAAAAATAATGAAGCACTAGGCCTCTATTTATAGAAGATTTCTAGCTTAAGACCCGCCGTGAAAAGGCAAGTGGCTTGACGACTAATAATGTGAAACGACAAGTGGTTCGACGCCTGTAATGTGAAACGACAAGTGGTTCGACGCCTGTAATGTGAAACGACAAGTGGTTCGACGCTCGTAATGTGAAACGACAAGTGGTTTGACGTCTGGTAAAGGTAATTACTATCGACGAAGGTAATTACTATTCACAAGGTAATTAATTATTATCGACGAAGGTAATTACTATTGACGAAGGTAAATACTATCGACGAAGGTAATTACTATTCACAAAGGTAATTACTATTGTGAAGAGACTCTTAGATGATGACATATACGGCTCCCCATAAAATAATCAAACTTACCACAAATCATTTTATTTTTCATCAACACATATTTAATCTTTCAACAATTATTAATCATTTATAACTTGTCGTCTCAATTATTGATTTAATACTATAACATATTATCTGAGATGATAATTTGTGACAATAATTGAATCAATAATATAAGAGATAACGATGCAAAGAATTCTTGTGAGTAATAATTAAGCATAGCCGAAAGTGACTTCTCACGTAAGCATCAATAATCAATCTGATGTGCTACTACTATGCAACCACAGCGTAGACATCGCATACTTTTACCACCGGGTAGTTCAGCGGTTTTTAACAGTAACACCTCCGCCGTTATTTTTATAAAATATTTTTGTCGTTTTCTCAATCCGACAATAATTACATTATTGTGGGGTCCACCAATGATTGAGTAGTTATACGAATATTCCCTAACAAAAAGAATATTCCCAAACCAAACTAATATTTTATAACAACTTGCATACTTTGCAAAATTTATAAATATTACCCACAACTATAACATTATATCAAATTTATTCCATAATATTCAAAAATAATATTTATAGAAAAATTCATCTTTATTTATAAAAGTTGGGGTCTTACAAATCTGCTTTATCCATGCTTCCGCCAGAAGTGGTTTTTGCTCTCCCTTAAACTCCGGTGGTCCCAGCTCCTTGAATTGTTTAGCGGTGACCGCCCGAGAGTTTTCAGTGTTTCCACCTACATTTTGGACAGGAGTCGCTTTCGCCTGATGTTGCATGAATTCTAAAAAACTCTTAAACGCATCGTTAAATCGATTGATCGGTGTTGTTGTTTACGGGAGGATTATCGCCATCCACTGTTGCAGACATTGTCCGATTATTGATCATGGAGAATCAATACCTCGTGCTCCACCATTCTATTCTCAACATTCTCGGATGCCATTTTCAAACACCGCCACAAAATAAGGGTTAATTGACATGCAATATATTATCACTATATTCTAATCACCAATCAAATACCAAATAAACTTAGGTAGGTCATACTAGCGAAGGTATTCCCTCTCTCCCCTCCTAGTACTATTCTCACATCTTAGCCAGGATTATATCCTAAGCTCGATACCAACCGTGACGCCCCAAAATTAGGTATCGTCACCCCCATCTTGGGTCGCCACTTACATGGTACATAAATTCAAATACAACTTACTAATATAAGCTGTCAGTGTATAATACGACATAAAGCGTGAGTTTGAATACAAATATTGTCTACTAGATATTATACAAACTCAAAAGGAGTCCTCATTACAACTATTATCACACTATTTCATAGAATAGTGAGGACTACTAATGTTATCCTCTCGGACCATTACTCTGTTCCCTGACTCGTCTCAACTATGTTCTCATTTTTTACAAGAAACGGTGAAAGAAAAAGGTGAGCTCAACTAGCCCAAAGAAGAAATATTATGACTAAGATAATGCGTAATAAATTATCATTAGCCTTCAACAAATGTTAAACCGATAAAATACAATAGACAACCCGGTTTAAGCTGCAGGTGAATATACAATCCATTAAAAGAGTCAAGTAGAAAATAAAGTCTACTATCTTTTAGGTTTTAAAAGGTTTTCATAAATTTTTATCACTAAGACTCGGTTTAATGAATAAACCACAATATCTAATCATCCTCGTACTACGGTCAAGGATTTTCATCAAATTATCAATGGTCATGACTATACCGAATCACCCCTGGTCATAATCATACCAAAAACTATCCATCTGACGCATTACAGCCATCGAGGACTTTTATCACATCATTTATAACAAGCCATGATTATACCGAATGATCCTCGGTCATAATCATACTAAGTTCATCTATGCACGTAAACCAAAGATAACATATTATAACATTGAGGATGATGACAATGACATAATAATTCAATAAAACAAGTTCAAGAATTATTTTATCCGAGGAATTAGTAACGCCCAAATTGTCAACAAGATATTGTTTTGTAGAGTAAAATTCAAGAATGATCGGAAGAATATTTCCATGAAAAGATATCTTTGGATGAAACGCAAATATCAAGAATATTCTATTAATTTCATGGAGTATAGAAGTCCAAGTTTTAACCAAGTGGTATAATAAAGAATGGAATAACAAAGGAAATCACCACGCATGCGGTGCTGCGCAGAGGCAAGTTATTCAATGTAATAATAATAATGAGAACTGTGTCGGGTGAAATTCACACCAGGATGATCCAAATGTAATAATAAATGCTTTGAATAATAATAAACAATGGAACTGTGTCGGTGTAAAACACATGTGACAGGATATTCCAGCGAGAATAATAAATGCGGAATAATAAACAATGGAACCAGTGTAAGGTGTAAACACACACAGACATGGATATTCCAAGCGTAATAATAAAGAATGGAATAACAAAGAAGATCACCAAGTATAGGGGATTCAGCGTATCTGAGTTATTCCAATGAATAAATAAGAATGGAATAATATAAGGATTTCACCAAGTATAGGTATGGCGTAGACACTGAGGTTATGTATAGGGTATGCCACTTTTACAAAAAGTTATTCAACGAGTAATAATAATGAATGGAATAATGTAAGTTCTCTTCATGAATAAAAAAAGAATAACACCCCTTTACGGTACAACAAATAATATCCCTTACTAGTAAAAGACTTTGGATATCAAAAAGTAGTGAAGTACCGTAATACTCTTCTTCTTTCTCTCTATAGATTTTCTCTCTAAGCTTCTCTCTATAATTTCTCTCTAGAGTTTCGGTGAATTCGTAAGAAAATAATGAAGGAATGAGCTTCTATTTATAGGAAAATAGAATGCATAGTAATTAATCCATGAATGGTCCAGATTGATTTACTTTTAATCTGACTGACGGTCCATATTTAAAGCAAAATCTTTTAAATAAAATATCATATATTCTATTTATATAAAAATATTTTATTATGCAAACACTATGCAACACTATGCAAAAACACTATGCAACACTATGCATAATAAAATATAATATATTCTATTTATAGAATAACTTTAATAAAGTATTCTATTTTATATAAAAGATGTTTCATTTTATTACGTTAATAATACTGAATAAAACAAAACGTCATTATCGCTATAATAATTCATATTATTAATCGACAATAATGGAATCAAACCGAGTGGCTTCTCACATAAGCATCAATAATCAATATCGTATGCTTACTTATGCAACCACACGACATATTCTTGCTTTACTACCGAGTAGTTCAACAAAGTATCCACACGGTAAAACTTCCATAGTTATTTCAATAAAATATTTTTGTCGTTTTTTCAATCCGACAATAATTACATTATGGGGTCCACCAATGATTGAGTCGTTATACGAATATTCCTCGCTAAACCGAATATTCCCACCAATCGAATATAATATAACCACTTGCATACTTTGCAAAATTTATAAATACTACCCACAACTATAATATTATCTCAAATTCACACCATAACATTAAAAAATTATTTCGACAAAATTTAAATCTTTATTGATAAAATCTGGGGTCTCACAAGAAACATAAGCTTTCTCTCTTTCTCACTCTATATTATCAAGCGTATTTTATGAGTATTTAGATACTTTGATGAGTTTTTATTCAAGGTCTAAAGGTTCCTTGACTTTATATTATTATTTAAATACTGCTCTTTCAAGGTAAGGGATTGTAAGGGATTTTAAGGGTTGTTATGTTTTTCATGTTTCGTAATTTTTTCGACCTTCAAAAATTCTGGAAAAATTTGAAATAATAATTTGATGAGTTTTATTGATTGTGTCCAAAAATGGTGATTTTTGGATGTATAGATCAGGAGAATTTTATGGGAAAGACTATTTAAAAAGTAAACCCTTATAACTCTTTGTGGTTAACTCTAAAATTGATGAAATTTTTATTGGGAGTACATCTATATAATATCAAGATATACCTCGTGAATTTTGAATTTTGGATAGAAGTATAATTTATGATAAATGTCTAAATATTGAGTTTTTGGCCATATGAAAATAGTAAATGAATTTTAAAATTCGAGAAAAATATATGTTCAATATGGGACTATATTCGCTAAATCCCATAAAAGAAATATTTTTCAAACTGATTTGGTATTTTTCATGAAAATGGACAAGTTATGAATAAATGAATTAAATATGTTATGTGAAGTAACAAAATTGAAAAATAGGATTTTATGGCTTGGGAATCCTATATATGGTATATGTAGATTTTTGGATGAGGTTGTTGGTTATTGGTGATGAAATCTTATGAGTTTGGCATTTTAGTATGATTAAATGCAATAATTAGTAAAGTGTAAACAATTAAAATAAATTGTTTATAAGTTTAAGAAATGATTAAGATGTTGTAGTAATATTAATGATATTAGATTATGAGATTATTAAGTGATTTATAACATTTGAATTAAGGTGTTATAAAATCATTGATTTATGAATATTACTTTTGAAATTAAATGCAGTTGTTGATCATATTGTTTTATTATCATATATAACATTTTTATAATCCTTGTGAAGAAATTTCTCTTTGACTTAAGTGTAAAGATGGGTAGATTATTGGTATGATCGTGACTATGGGTTCTCTTTGGCTAGTAGTGTAAAGATGAATTGTGACTGGTATGATCATGACCATTGAATTTACAATTAAATATTTTTAGCTTAAGTGCAAAGGTGAATTAATCAACATGATTATAATTATGGTTTATATAAATTCTGAAATGATTGTATATTTCTTTGAGATATTAATATCTTTGGCCGTAGTGCAAAGATGACATGTTGTTGAATGTCTTTGGCCCGTAGTGCAAAGATGACTTGTTGATGAATATCTTTGGCCCGTAGTGCAAAGATGAACTGTTGTTGAATATCTTTGGCCCGTAGTGCAAAGATGACTTGTTGATTGAATATCTTTGGCCAGTAGTGCAAATATGAATTATTGATGAATATCTTTAGCCTGTAATGCAAAGATGACCCGTTGTTGAATATCTATGGCATATAGTGCAAAGATGAACTGTTGATGAATATCTTTGGCCCGTAGTGCAAAGATGAACTTATTAGTATGATTATGAACAGGAACTGTGATTTGGTATAACCATGATCTTTGATGTTTTAGGTAAAGACATGTGATGAAAAATATCTTCGTCTTGGATGAGAAGAGAAAATTAGAGCGCAATTATGATTATGAGTTATTCATACGATCGTGAACAGAGGATCATTAATTAAAGTTACGAGATTAAAGCATTGTTGGTGGACTTTTAACATGGAGAAGATAATAGACTTTATGGTCTATTTGACTCTTCTAATGGATTGCTTTCGCTCAGCCGCAACTATGGTTGAAAAGTTTTATCATCTACCATATGTTCTAAATCTCGATTTATTACTATGAAGGCTATTGATAATTTAATTATCTTTAGTCATAATATTCTTTATCGAGCTAGTTGTGCTCACCTTTTTGCTTTCACAATACCTTTTCGTGTAATAAGAGTGTATTTGGGTCGGCCGGGGATAACGAGGGGGAATAGTGTGGTTGTCGAGACCATCAAAGTTTTTCAACACATTATAAAACGACATGACATACAATATATAATTGTATTGAGGACCTAAGATGTGTGTGTCGTATATTATACGTCACTTAATAATTGATTTTGGTGAACAACAATAGGGTGAGGTGAACCCAACTTTGAAAGAGTGTTTTGCCACTATCATACAAGATGTCTAATGACATACAATCTCGTGTTATCATAAGAAAGGGTTGTTCACATCCACTTGCTGAGTAAATCTACGAGCACTACCTATATGATCTTGGAGTTGGGTTGAAACATAATGTTCAATCGCAGACGGTGGAGATAATTATATGTCAAGAGAAGACTCACCATTGGAAGGAACATGATAGTAATCTTCTCGTTTTTCTTTGGGGTCTATTGGATCAACCAAGGATAATTGTCTGGACATATGATATCTATCATAACTTAGATTCATGGCCTCCTATGTACGAAGGTTTCCTTGAGTACTTCCCAAAGATTTTAATTTCTAAAACAGTTCTAGATTGTACCTTTATGTAAGGTATCACTGTGAGGTGTTATCCATAGTTGGGACATGAGTCACAATTGGTATTAAAACTCACAGTATATGTGTTGTTGTATTTTGCACGACAATTGTAGTAATAAAGTTATAGTTATTTTCTGTACCATATATTTGGCAACTAAGAATAGGTTGGATGGATTGGACCTATTTTAGGGCGCCACGCTTGGTTAATATCGAGCTATAAGTAAAGAGCCCCCGAGTCTCATTTGGTGACTTTCTTGTGTGGGATGCACCAAGCTAGACTCTCCGTAGGGACGCTGATTCATGTGGTGAAAAGCGATAGTACCTTTGTGAGGTCTTGTCCATGGTTGGGACATGAGTCACAGTTGGTATTAGAGCTTAGGGATATGATCTCTGGTGGAGATCGGGGAATAGAACTTGAAGGGGAGAGATGAGTAAGTCATTCGCTAGTGTGTCCTACCTAAGCTTATTTGTTGGTCAGTCATAATATCGGGATATTATGTGATATATTAATTTGTTCAATTAACCCTTGTTTTGAAGTTATATTCTAGAATGATATCTGAAATACAGGAGATGAGCAATGGAGAAATCATGATGACAGAAAAGATGGAATCTGAAATGAAAGCAAGGTATTCTCAACTCTTGAAATCTAAAGCACGTAAATTTTGGGACGAAATTTCATAAGGAGGGAGATTGTAAGACCGAATTTTATGAAATAAAAGTATTCAATTTTTCTTATAATTATTATTCAAGTAAATGGTTAAATTGATAAAAGTTTAAAGTTAAGGGTGATATATGTAAAATTTTTAAAAAATGCAAAGTGGTTATAAAATACTCATTTCTATCGGGGAATATTCGTTTGGTCGTGGAATATTCTTGTTGTCAGGGAATATTCGTTCGACGGCGCAATCATTTGTGGGCCCCATAACAGAATAACTGTCGGATGAGAGGTTTGGTCATCTAATTGCGCGCCAGTAAGGAGAAATCCTTATTGGAAAGCCCCCTCTTTCCTGGGAACCACCTGGTTGTCATAATTGTGATTCTGTAATATTATTTGTGAATAATAAATTATTGATTTATATGATAAAGAAATATTTATTTAATGCGGATATAAATGATAGATTTATTTATGTGGTTATAAATGGGGGCGTCACATTAATAATATTAGATTATGAGTGGTTGATAATATTTGGATAAATTTAAAGTCTTTAATAATTATCCTTATTTTCATTTGATTAATGCTTATATCATTGTCATCATCCTCATACTTATATGGTGATGAAAGTTATCTTTGGCTTACGTGCGAAGATGGACTGTTGATTATTGAGTTGTATAACTTTGGCTTACGTGCAAAGATAGATTGTTGATTATTGGTTTTATTGTTGTATATCTTTGGCTTACGTGCGAAGATGGACTGTTGATTATTGACTTGTATATCTTTGGCTTACGTGCAAAGATGGATTGTTGATTATTGGTTTTATTGTTGTATATCTTTGGCTTACGTGCAGAGATGGACTTGGTATGATTATGATCAGGGATTATTTGGTATAGTCATGACCATTGATGATTTAATATCCTTGGCCCGTAGTGCAGGGATGATTCGATGATATGGTTTATTTATTAATCTGAGTCTCAGCGATAAAAATTGATGAAAACATTTTTAAATCATAGAAGATAGTAGATATTATGCTTTACTTGACTCTTTTAATGGATTGTTTATTCCGCTGTAGTTAAACTTTATTGTCTATTGTATTTTATCAGTTTAACATTGTTGAAGACTATTGATAATTTATTATGTATTATCTTAGTCATAATATTTCTTACTGGGCTAGTTGAGCTCACCCTTTCTTTCACTGTTCTCTTCAGGAAATGAGAATATAGCTGGGACGAGTCGGGGAAAGGAGTGATGGTCCAGATGATAACATTAGTGGTCCTCACTATTCTGATAAATAGTGTGATAATAAATGTAATGAGGACTTCATTGAGTTTGTATACTGTCTAGATGACAATATACATATTAAAACTCTTAGATTATGTTTTGTCGTATTTTACACGACTGATGTATAATTAAGTTGTATTCGAATTTTGTACCATGTATTTGGCGACTCAAGATGGGTGACGTATACCAATTTTGGGGGCGTCACAGTTGGTATCAAAGCTTAGGGATATGGTCCTTGGCTGAGATGTGAGACAAGAACTAAGAGGGGAGAGACGGGGAATTCCTTCGCTAGTATGACCTACCTAAGTTTATTTGGTATTTAATTGGTCGGTCAGAGTATAGGTATAACATGTGATATGTTAACTAACTCTTGTTTTGTGGCAGTGTTTGAAAATGACATCCGAGAATGTTGAGGTGAGCAATGGAGCAAATGACGCGATTGTTTCTAAGAGGTTTGAAACCCGATATACGTCAATACCTCATTTCTCACAAACTTTGTTTATATTCAGATGTTATGAATAGGGCTCAGTTATTGGAGCGCAATAATGAGTTAGCACAACCAAAAGGTATCGACCAACAACACGATAATAATCATACCAGTGGCAACGACCATCGGAACAATGATAACCATTGTGGGGAAAATTATCATTCCAAGAATGGTAACCACTTCGGTGGTAATCATGACCAAGATAATAGAAGTGGAAATTTCAAGAAGAGAAGGTCACCTAGCCCGATTTTGTCGTGCACCAAAGTCAAGTCCAGCTGGGACGGTGGCACCAACGGCGGATACGGACAAAACAAAGTCGGTGGTTTCAGGAAGAGCGTTTTTCGTGACTTCTCAAAAAGCGAGTAAACCAAACGAAGTTAGCACGGGTTAGTTAATTATAAATGTTTGCAAAGTCTATACCTTATTAGATACCGGTTCTACCCATTCTTTTATCTCTCTTGCTTGCGTTCAACATTTAAATTTGACTCCGGAGAAGCTAGACTTTGACTTATCTGTTGACACTCCGTTAAAAGAAACCTTCACTACATGTTTTATCCAAGTCTTGGATGAGAGTCACAGTTTTGAATGATATTTCTATTGTTAATAAATTTTCTGACGTATTCTTGAAGACTTATTAGCCTACCTCTAGAGCGTGAAATCGAATTTTGTATTGACCTCAGTACAAAACTCTCAAATATTTCTGTACCTAAAACGATCGTATAATGTGTCAAAGACGTTGGCTCGAGCTGTTGAAGATTACGATCGTACCATTCAATATCATTGTGGAAAAGAGAACGTGGTAGCTGACGTGTTGAGTAGAAGATCGTATGCATTTACGAGTGCGATGTTGTTAACACAAAAACCCATTTTGTATAACTTACAAATGATGAAGATAGAGTTAAAGACTCTAAAGACCCACGTGGTGATATCAAATATACGAGTAGAATCGACTTTAATCGATAAAATTAAAGTCGTGCAAGCTACATACTCAGAGCTGATGAATGTGAAGAAGAAGGTTCAAGAGGGCGTTATTCTAGAAGCAAGAATCGATGAAGAGAGGAAATCTCAACCCTCAATTTTATTGGCCCATTTGAAATCCTTGATCGAGTAAGAACTATGGCCTATAGACTCGTTTTACCACCAAACAGGTTGCATGTTCATAACGTTTATCACGTACCGATGTTACGTAAATATGTGGATGACCCGAATCACATTATAGATTTAGAACCGGACGAGATAGCAAAGATTTAACGTATGAGGAGATACGTGTTAAAATCTTGGATAAGAAAGATCGTATTCAACACTCAAAGGTTATACCTCAAGAGTTAGAATCTAAAATGAAGTCAGGGTATCCTCATCTCTTCGGCATACCAGGTACGTACATAAATTTCGAGGGCAAAATTTCATAAGGAGGGGAGATTGTGAGACCCTAAATTTTATGAATAAAGATTTAAATTTCTCGAAATATTTTTTTTAATATTATGGTGTGGATTTGATATAATGTTATAGTTATGGGTAATATTTATAAATTTTACAAAGTATACAAGTTGTTGTATAATATTCGATTAATCTCGGAATATCCAAATGACGATGGCACAATCATTGGTGAACTATTAACGGAAGTATTGTCGAGTAATAAAACGACAAAATTATTTTTTATGAAAATAACTATTAAGTGTTACCGTTAAAACCATTGAACTACCCAAAGTAGTAAAAGAATAGTAATCGCGTGGTTGCATAGTAGCATCTGAAGATTGGTTATTGATGCTTACGTACGAGAAGTCACTCAATTATACTTAATTATTATTACGATAATTCTGATCATATCTCTCATATTATTGATTCGATTATTGTCATAAGTATCATCTCGCATAATATGATATATTATTAAATTAATAATTGAGAGGCGACAAAGTCATTCATATTATTAAATTCGCAATATTTACAATGTCAGAAGTTCTCAGGAGAGGTTTGATCACCTAATTCACGCCGATAGGAGAAATCCTTATTGGAAAGCCTCCTCTTTCCAGGAACGATTTGTTGTTAAATATTGTGAGTTATAATATTAATGATGAATAAGCTCGTGTTGATTAAAGATGAAATTTATAGTTCTATTGTGTTGGAATTATTAGTGTTAGTGGAAGTCAACATTTATTTCGATAATAATTGATGTATGGAGGTTATATTGTTCAATCGGGTATTCGGGGCACTTTTCGTGTTGGAGTTACTATTCACGAGATACTATTCATTCGAACAAAATATATTTTTTTGGTCCAAATTATTTTTGGGTACAATATTATTCCATGAGGAGATGTGCTAATTTTTCAGACCGTTGGTTGAAATTATATTAGTAAATCAATATGGACCGTTGGTTTAAAGTTTAATAGTGAATCAGTATGGGCCGTTGGTTTAAATTTTAATAATGAATTAGTATGGACCGTTGGTTTAAATTTTAATAGTGAATCAGTACGGACCGTTGGTTTAAATTTTAATAGTAAATCAATATGGACCGTCCGTTTAAAAGTAAATCAATCTGGACCGTTCATGAAATAGTTACTATTCAGTCCATTCTCCTATAAATAGAAGTTCATTCCTTCATTATTTCTTTTAATTCATTTGAAACTCTAGATAGAGAGAAATATATAGAGAAAATCTATAGAGAGAGAAAGAAGAAGAGAAGTCTGCTACCTCACTATTTCAAGATTATCCAATTTTATTCTAAGGTAAGGTATTTTTTTTCATATTCATGAAGAGAACTTCTATTATTCCATTCTTTATTATTTCATTGGAATAACCTCGTATATCGTGGACTACCTATACTTGGTGAAATTCTTCTATTATTCCATTCCTTATTATTATGTTGAAATAACTTCGTCTACATGCTAATAATCGCATACACGGTGAAATTCTCTTATTATTCCATTCCTTATTATTATGTTGGAATAACTCGCTCATCTGCAAGTAATCGCATACATGGTGAAATTCTTCTATTATTCCATTCCTTATTATTATGTTGGAATAACCTGTCTATGCGAACAATGCTTTATCCCTGTAACACCAATCAACAGATCATGTTCACAGTCATGTGAATAACTCGTAATCATAATTGTAGTTCTAATTTTCTCTTCTCATCCAAGACGAAGATATTTTTCATCACATGTCTTTACCTGAAACATCAAAGATCATGGTTATACCAAATCGCAGTTCCTGTTCATAATCATACTAATAAGTTCATCTTTGCACTACGGGCCAAAGATATTCATCAACAATTCATCTTTGCACTACATGCCAAAGATATTCAACAACAGATCATCTTTGCACTACAGGCCAAAGATATTCATCAATAATTCATCTTTGCACTACAGGCAAAAGATATTCAATCAACAAGTCATCTTTGCACTACGGGCCAAAGATATTCAACAACAGTTCATCTTTCCACTACAGGCAAAAGATATTCAATCAACAAGTCATCTTTGCACTATGGGCCAAAGATATTCAACAACAGTTCATCTTTGCACTACAGGCAAAAGATATTCAATCAACAAGTCATCTTTGCACTATGGGCCAAAGATATTCAACAACAGTTCATCTTTCCACTACAGGCAAAAGATATTCAACAACAAGTCATCTTTGCACTACGGGCCAAAGATATTCAACAACAGTTCATCTTTGCACTACAGGCAAAAGATATTTATATCTCAAAGGAACATACATTCATTTCAGAATTTATATAAAGCGTAATTATAATCATGTTGATCAATTCACCTTTGCACTTAAGCTAAAAATATTCAATTGTAAATTCAATGGTCATGATCATATATACCAGACAACCATTCATCTTTGCACTACTGGCCAAAGAGAACCCATAGTCACGATCATACCAATAATCTACTCATCTTTACACTTAAGTCAAAGAGAAATTTCATCACCGGGATTATAAAAATGTTATATATGATAATAAAAATAATTTGATCAACAACTGTATTTAATTTCAAAAGTAAGATTCATAAATCAATGATTTCATAATACCTTAATCCAAATGTTATAAATCACTTAATAATCTCATAATATAATATCATTAATATTACCACGATATCTTAATCATTTCTTAAACTTATAAATAATTTATTTTAATTGTTTACACTTTACCAATTAATGCATTTAATCATCTTAAAATGCCAAAATCATAAAATTTCATCACCAATAACCAACAACCTCATTAAAAATCTGCATATACCATATATAGGATTCCCAAGCCATAAAATCCTATTTTTCAATTTTGTTACTTCACATAACATATTTAATTCATTTACTCATAACTAGTCCATTTTTATAAAAAATACCAAATCAGTTCCAAAAATATTTCTTTTATGGTATTTAGCAGAATATAGTCCCATATTGAACATATATTTTTCTCGGAATTTTTAAAATTCATTTACTATTTTTCACATGGCCAAAACTGCTGAATATTTAGACATTTATCATAAATTATACTTCTATCCAAAAATTTCGAAATTCACAGAGTTTTCTTGATATTATATAGATGTACTCCCAATAAAAATTTCATCAATTTTGGAGTTAACCACAAAGAGTTATAAGGGTTTACTTTTTAAATAGTCTTTTCTTATAAAATTCATAACTCCTAATCTATACATCCAAAAATCACCATTTTTGGACACAATCAATAAAACTCATCATATTATCATTTCAAATTTTTCCAGAATTTTTGAACGTCTGAAAAATTACGAAACATGAAAAATATATCAACCCTTAAAATCTCTTACAATCCCTTACCTCGAAAGAAATTATTTAAACCTAATGTTAAGTCAAGAAACCTTTGCAATCGAATAGCAACTCTTAAAGTATCTAAATACTCACAAAATACGCTTGATAATATAGAGAGAGAAAGAGAAAAAGCTTATGTTTCTGGTGTGATTTTCAATTCTAACTTAGCCCTCTATTTATAGGAAAATGTTAGCCCGCCGAAGCAGACTTGACTCAGAATTCGATGGCTTTTACCGCTACTATTGTCACCCACCACATTTGAATTAGAATTTCAGCACATTTCTTCACCAACCATAGGTGGGGCCCACGCATTCTAGAATTTTCCACCAAAATCATTTTCAACCTAATTTCTGAATCAATCACCTCTTAAAATTCATAACAAATCATAGGTTCATTTTTAACGGTTCAAAATTTGTGGACATATACTCAACTTATATATGTATAACATATCCAAAAATCACAACGATCCAACTATTCGGATTAAAATTATAACTCATGCAATATATCGTAAAAAATAATTGATTTAATTTTTAATACCTCCATTCCGACAAAAATACTGATAAAATACCTCAACATTAATTCCTTCATTTATAACCACATAAATAAATCCATCATTTATATCCACATTAAATAAATATTTCCTTATCATATAAATCAATAATTAATTATTCACAAATAATATTACAGAATCACAATTTATGACAACCAGACAGTTCCCAGGAAAGAGGGGGCTTTCCAATAAGGATTTCTCCTTACTGGTGCGCAATTAGATGACCAAACCTCTCCTTGACAAAACTTTCTAGACATTGCCAATAACGCTATCTAATAATATTATTCAAATAATATGAATTATTGACCTGATAATGGGAAATACTGTGCAGTGATAATTATTGCAACAACAATAATATAAAATATCAACGCAACAATTATTGAATCAATAAAATAAAATATTGAACAGTAATTATTGTAAAAATTATTGAGTAGTGCCTTTCACGCATTGCAATTAATAATTCACAATCATGCAATACTGCGCGTCTTCTTGTGCCACCGCGCCAGACATTCTGTATTTTAACCACCGTGTATTCCAATAGTGTTAATTCAGAATAACTACGCCAATTATTTATAAAAACTCATACTTGTCGCGTTTTCTTCATCCCAAGCGGTTTATTCTGTTATGGGCCCACAAATGGGTCTTATTTGTCGCATTTAATATTCCTCGACAACAAGAATATTCCACGACCAAACGAATATTCCCCAACAAAATGAGTATTTTATAACCACTTCATGTATTTTGAAAATTTTATATATATCACCCTTAACTTTAAACTTTTATCAATTTAACCATTTACTGAATAATAATTATAAAAAAATTGAATACTTTTATTTCATAAAATCTGGGGTCTTACATAACCTGTCTGTGCAGTCTATCGCACTCATGGTGAATCCTTCTGTTGTTCCATTCTTTATTATTTTGTTGGAATAACTAGTCTATGTGGATTACCACATGCATGGTGAATGATCCTTTGTATTCATTCCTTATTAAATTGTGGAAATGATCTGTATACGTGGATTACCGCATGACGGGTGAAAATTTATTTGCAGTTTCATATATTCTTTATTATACTTAGTTGGTTAAAATTTTGACTTCTATACTCCTTGAAATTGGTGGAATATCCTTGATATTTGTGCTTCATCTAGTATTTATTTCATGGAAATATTCTTCTGAGCATCCTTGAATTTTACTCTACAAAGAAGTATCATGTTGACAATTTGGACGTTGTTAGTTCTTGGATAAATTAATTCTTGAACTTGTTTTATTGAATTATTATGTCATTGTCATGATGAGTTATATTGGTTATTATGTGAAAACATGAAAGTTTCTTAGAAATCACAAAGGGTTGAAAATCAGATTTTGGTGAAAATGGAATATAAAATTCAACTGACCATATCTCCTATTATATTTTGAATTTTTGAGTGTGGTCAAGTTCTAAATTTAGATCTATGAGTTATATAACTTATCCAAGTGGAATCACTGGAAAAGGTGTTGTAAATTTTCGTGTGGACTGATTTTAGCAAATGAGTTAAAAACTACCAATTTCGAAAAAGGCTACTGCCCATTAATTTGAAGGGGCAGTTTCGGCCACTTAATTTATGAGAAAAATTCTGGCCTTTTGGGACATAGAAGTATATGGTATAAGGTACCTCCTGTCCAAAAATGAGCTCATTCCGACTTAAAATGAGCAAGTTATGACCATTTCAATATTTAGGTTTTCCTGATTTAAAAACGCTATAACCGAAGTTCTATAACTCCGATGACCATGAAATTTAAACTGGAAGCTCACATTAACATGTGTAAGATCCTGCCAAGATTTGGAAATTTCTGGAGTTAAACTTGAGGTAGCTAATTTCTTAAGGAATTAATTAGAAATTGATTTTTTAAAAAATAGTAAGTGAATTTAAAAAATTCCGAGAAAAATATATGTTCATTATGGGACTATATTCTGCTAAATTACAGAAAAGAAATATTCTTGGGATTGATTTGGTATTTTTCATGAAAATGGTTTAGTTACGAACATATGAGTTAAATATGTTATATGAAGTAACAAAGTTGGAAAATAGGATTTTATGGCTTGGAAATCCGATATAAGGTATATGCAGATTTTTTTTATAAGGGATTTGATAATTGGTAATGAAATCTTATGAGTATGGCATTTTTGAATGATTAAATACATTATTTGGTAAAGTGTAAACAATTGAAATAAATTGTTTATAAGTTTAAGAAGTGATTAAAATATTGTTATGATATTAATAATATTAGATTATGAGTGGTTGATAATATTTGGATAAATTTAAAGTCTTTAATAATTATCCTTGTTTTTGTTTGATTAATACTTATATCATTGTCATCATCCTCATGCTTATATGGTGATGAAAGTTATCTTTGGCTTACGTGCGAAGATGGACTATTGATTATTGAGTTGTATATCTTTAGCTTACGTGCAAAGATGGATTGTTGATTATTGGTTTTATTTTTGTATATCTTTGACTTACGTGCGAAGATGGACTGTTGATTATTGACTTGTATATCTTTGGCTTACGTGCAAAGATGGATTGTTGATTATTAGTTTTATTGTTGTATATCTTTGGCTTACGTGCAGAGATGGACTTAGTATGATTATGACCAGGGATTATTCGGTATAGTCATGACCATTGATGATTTAATATCCTTGGTGTAAGACCCCAACTTTTATGAATAAAATTGAATTTTCTATAAATATCATTTTTGAATATTATAGAATAAATTTGATATAATGTTATAGTTGTGGGTAATATTTATAAATTTTGCAAAGTACGCAAGTTGTTATATAATATTCGATTGGTTAGGGAATATTAAATGCGATGATGACGCAATCATTGGTGGACCCCTAATGTAATTATGGCCGGATTGAGAAAACGACAAAAATATTTTTATGAAAATAACGGCAGAAATTTTACCATTGATACTATTGAACTACTCGGTAGTAAAAGTACAGTAATACACGTGGTTGCATAGTAGCACACGGTATTGATTATTGATGTTTATGTGAGAAGTCACTCGCTTTGTTCAATTATTGCTACAGAGAGGTTGTGACAAGATCTCACGTTATTTGATTCAATTATTTTTATTGTTATATATATATTATATATAAGTTTTGTTTTATTAGTATTATTAATGTAATAAAACAGAAAAACTTTTTATATAAAACATAATACTTTTATAAAGTTATTTATTTTATTAGACAATAATTAGAATATATTATATTTTATTATACATAGTGTTTGCATAGTGCCTGCATAGTATTTGCATAGTAAAATCTTTTTAAATGTTTTTATAGGAAGGCGACAATCCTAATGCAAACAACAACACTGACCAAATGATGAATGATGAAATGTTCCGAGGCTTCATGCAATTCATGCAACATCAGGTGAGAGAGGCTCCTGTCCAAAATGTAGGTGGAAACACTGGCAACTCTCTGACGGTCACCGCCAAACAGTTCAAGGAGCTAGGACCACCAAAGTTTTTTGGAGAGCCAAAACCACTTAAGGCGGAGATGTGGATAAAGCAGATCAACAAGATATTTGATGTCTGGGTTGCTCGAGGAGCAAAAGGTTCCCTTTGCCACTTTCATGTTGTGGGCAGAAGGATTCATTGGTGGGAATCAGTAAAGCGTACTCAACCTCGCCATGACCAAGATGTCTTGGGAGAAGTTCCAAGAACTCGTTCAACGACAAGTACTTTTCCGAAAGTATTCGTCAAATGAAAGAGGTAGAGTTCATTAAACTGGAGCAAAACAACATGACCGTGTTACAGTACGAAGCCAAGTTTGTCGAGTTGTCCTGGTTTGCGTCCCATTTGGTTGATAATGAGGAGAGAATGTCGCGAATGTTTCTAAGAGGTTTGAAACCAGAGATACGTCAATATCTTATCTCTCATAAACTGTGGTTTGTATTCAGATGTTGTTAATAGGGCTCGATTATTGGAGAGCGATAATGAGTCAACCCAACCAAAAGAGAGAAGCGTAAAAAAATGATAATACCGTTGATAGCAAATCATCAAGCGGTGACAATAAGCGTGGAGGAATCAACATGCGAAATGGTAACCACCGGTGGTAGTAATCGTGACGCCCCAAAATAGGTATACATCACCCATTCCGAGTTGTCAATACATGATACGTAAACAACTACAACTTTATTATTACAAATCAGAAATCGTGAGTTTGAATACAAATATTATCTTCAGACAATATCTATACTCAAATAAATCCTCATCACATTTATTGATACATTATTTTACAAAAATGGTGAGGACTACTAAACAATTCTTTCTAAAACTTTCATTCCATACCCCGACTCGTACTCGCTATATTCTCGCCTCCTGAGAAGAAAAATGGAACAAAAAGGATAAGGGTGAGCTCAACTAGCCCAGTAAAGAATATTATGACTAAGATAATATACAACAAATTACCGTTAGTCTTCAACAGGAAAAAATCTAATAGAATACAATAGACAACAAATTTTAAATCAATATTCAGCAATGAAATAATAATTCATTAGAAGAGTTAAGTAGAGAATGCAAACTACTATCTTCTATGTATGAATTTAAAAGTTCATCGCTCATCTTTTATCCCTCGTAACATCAATCAATATACATCCGGAATCAAATATTCATCTTTGCTCCATGTGCCAAAGATATTCATCGATTGGTCATGTTCATCTAAACACTGTTCATCTTTGCACTACTACCAAAGATATTCTTCAGAATCATTCATTCATCTTTACTACAGCCAAAGATATTCCATAATATCATCATTTAAGATGAAGATGATGAAAATATTTTAAAAAACGAATCCAAAGAAACAAAATGACAAGGATTAAGGATTAAGGATTCGTACTTTGTTTTATTCACGCCCAAAAATACCTCAAAATAATCACAAAGTGGTGTAAAATTCAAGAATGATCAAAACATGGATACAATCAAAGCTAGTATCCAGAATAGATATTTTAGACGAAAAGAAGAAATTTTATTTTTTGGTGAATAGTGTCAGAGTATCGTGAATAGTGCCAGTATATGTGAATAAGTAACTCAGACACCAAAAGATAGAAATTTCCCAAAAAACATCTTCACGACTTCATGAATAGTACTTCGTGAATAGTAACTCGTGAATAGTAACTCATGAATAGTAACTTTTACATGAAAAAGTTTCAAATTTGATAAAAGTTCAACCAATATTTCAAAGATAATGATATTGAAGAAATAATATCATTTTTGAATAAAATAACATCCCTTACCTCGAAAGATTAAGACTTCTAAATTTGGAATCTGGGATATAGTCTTTGAAGGAACTTGCACCGTCTAACAATACTCAAAGTATACTCAAAATACTCACAAGAATACGCTCGATAATATAGAGAGAGAAAACTTCAGTTTCTGGTGTGATTTTCAATTCTAACCTAAGCACCCTATTTATAGGAAATTGCTTAGAACACCAAAGCAGAAAATTTAATAAATTAATAATATAATTATATAAATTTCCTACGCATGCCTAGAATCTGATTTTAGCCATCAAACACATGCCACATTCTAGAAAAAGTAAGAAAAACGTTTTTCTAATTTTAAATATTTTAAACTTCCAAAATCAATTATTTTGAACTTGAACTTCAATAATTCATAATAAATAGCCCTTTCATCAGAAAATTGAATCTCATGAGTTTTTATAGGAAATTCAATTCTCTACAACTTTACAGAAGAAAGTTTTTCCAAATTCCAAATAGAAATTGACCGAAATCCACAAACCAAGCGATTTTCAAATTTATAATCAAATTTCGATCAATAAATGGGGTCCACCGACATGTTTAACATGTTTTAAACATTTATTGCAACAAAAATACTCTTCCTCCTCGTATACTCATATATCCCACATTCGTTGTAAAATATCACCATTATTATATTATTAAAATATAATAATATATTTAAATGAATTATTTTATCGAGAAAAGATAAAATTTCAATTTTCAACAATTGTCACATTAAAATTTTTTCCATTTATATCCACATAAAATCAATATTTTCCTCATCATATGAATCAATAATTAATTATTCACAAATAATATTATGAATCACAATATCGACAACAGTGCGGTTCAGAAAGAGGGCTTTCAATAAGAATTTCTCTCTTCTTGTGCGCCGCAATTAGGTGACCAAACCTCTCCTTGCAGAACTTTCTAGACATTGCCAATAATGTTATCTAATAATATTATTCAGATAATATGAATTATTGCTTCGATAATGAAAATATTGTGTAATGACAATTATTCAAACAACAACAATATAAAATATCAACGCAGCAATTATTAAATCAATAAAAATCGAATAAAGAATTATTCTTGTAACCATTATTGAATAGTGCCTTCTTACGTAAGAATCAATAATTGGTGTGCAATACTGGTATCTTCTTGTGTTTTAACCCAAGTATTTTAACAAGATTACTCAGTAATAACTACTGTTTGTTATTTTTAAACAACTTATATTTGTCGTTTTCTTCATCCAATCGCTTTCAAGTTATGGGGCCCACACGGTCATGGGCATGTGCCGCATTTAATATTCCACAAGCGATGCGAATATTCCACGACCAAACGAATATTCCCAAAGCAACAATGAATATTTTATAACCACTTGCTTATTTTGAAGTATTTGCGTATTTTACCCTTAACTATCCACATTAATCAAATCAACCTTTACTATTTCAAAATAATAAATAGAGAAAATTAAATTTCATTAATAATAAGTTGGGGTCTTACAGTAATCTTGGCCAAAACAATAAGAATGGACATTTCAAAAAAAGAAGATTCAACAATGATGGAAAGACGTCAGCATCAGCACCTGTCGTTAAGGAAGGAGAACGACCACCTATCATATGCTTCAAATTTGTAGGGGAGGGAAACATCAGTCCAAATTGTGCGATGCCCTCCAAAGCATGTTATAATTGTGGAAGAGAAGGACATCCGGCCGATTTTATTATCGTGCAATCAAGACAAGTCCAAATTTGGGATGGAGGCAAAGACAAGGCCATCCCAAACAAGACAAAACCAGGTTGTTCGAGGAGGCGTTTGTCGTGACCTCCCAGAAAGCAAGGAACCCGAACGAGGTCATCACGGGTAAGCTTATCATAAATTATAGTGAAGTATATACCTTATTTTATACCGGTTCTACCCATTCTTTTATTTCTCCTACTTGCGCTCAACGTTTAAATTTGACTCCGGAGAAATTAGACTTTGACTTATCTGTTGAAACTCCATTGGGAGAAACCTTCATTACATCCACTGTTTATAAGTCTTGTTTGGTTCAAATTGGTACCCTCACATTATCTGTCGACCTTATTTCATTGAAAATACTTGCATTTGACGTAATTCTAGGGATTGATTGGTTAACTACTCATCATGCAAAAATTGATTATTTTCGTAAGGTTGTTAGCTTTCATATTCCTAATCAACCTATTATGTGAATTCAAGCAACCAAACCATTAAAATCAATCACTGTCATCTCAAGCCATAAAGCTATTCGTTTATTGAAAAACGGATGTCAAGCTTTCTTAGCTCATGTCATGGATCTAAACAAAAATACGTCAGTTTTGAATGATATTTCTATTGTTAATGAATTTTCTGACGTATTCCCTGAAGAACTTCCTGGCCTACCCTCAGAGCGTGAAATTGAATTTTGTATCGACCTTGAACCTGGTACAAAACCTATTTCCAAAGCCCCATATTGAATGACTCCTATTGAACTTCAGGAGTTAAAGACCCAACTGCAAGAATTGTTAGACATTGGCTTTATTCGTCCTAGTATTTCTCCTTGGGGTGCTCCTGTTCTATTTGTGAAAAAAAATGGGAGTATGCGACTTTGTATTGATTATCGGGAGTTGAATCATGTCACCATTAAAAATAGGTACCCATTGCCACGTATTGATGACCTGTTTGACAACAGAAGGCGCCAAATTCTTTTCAAAGATTGATCTTCGTTCCGGATATCACCAATTGAAGATTAGAACCGATGACATTCCAAATACGACTTTCAGAACTCGGTATGAGCATTATGAATTCCTAGTCATGTCTTTTGGATTGACTAATGCTCCTGCTGCCTTCATGGATATGATGAACCGAGTATTCAAGGAATATTTGGATCACTTTGTGGTCGTCTTTATTGATGACATCCTTATTTATTCCAAAAGCCGTGAAGATCATGAGCAACACTTGAGGCTGATACTCCAAAAGCTTCGTGAATATAAGCTTTATGCCAAGTTGAAGAAATGCGAGTTCTGACTTGAGGAAGTAGCATTCCTTGGGCACGTCGTATCAAGTCATGGAATATCTGTTGACCCGGCAAAGATTGAAGCCATTCAAAGCTGGGAGCAACCTAAATCAGTGACCGAAGTACGTAGCTTTCTCGGCTTAGCTAGTTATTATCGGAGATTCGTAGAAGGGTTTTCTCGAATCGCTACTCCCTTAACTCAGCTGACTCGGAAAGATACAAAATTCGATTGGAACGAGGAATGTGAGAAGAGTTTTCAAGAACTCAAAAGAAGACTCATTTCAGCACCTGTTCTGACAATACCATCTGGCTCGGAGGAATTTGTCATCTATAGTGATGCTTCAGGCAAGGGGTTAGGATGTGTTCTCATGAAACATGGGAAAGTCATAGCCTATGCCTCTCGACAACTCAAAGAATATGAGAGGAATTATCCTACTCATGATCTAGAGTTAGCATTGTTGTTATCTTCAGACTTAAAATTTGGAGGCATTACTTGTATGGGGAGAAAGTGGAGATCTTTACGGATCATAAAAAGCCTCAAATATTTCTTTACTCAAAAGGAACTCAACATGCGATAATGACGTTGGCTTGAATCTGTTGAAAGATTATGATCATACCATCCAATACCATCTTGGAAAAGCAAGCGTGGTAGCCGACGATTGAGAGTAGAAGATCATATCTTGTACAAGTGCGATATTGTCAACTAAAAGGCCCATCTTATATGACTTGCAAAGGATGGAGATAGAATTAAAGACTTGAGGACCCATGTGATGATGATGGAATATATCTGAGTAGAACCGACTTTAATCGATAAAGTTAAAGTCGCTCAAGCTACGGACACGGGTGATGCATATGAGGAAGAAAGTACAAGAAGGTGCTATGCCGGAAGCAAGAATCGATGAAGAAGGAATACATCGAGTCAATTCCAGACTTTGTGTTCCTAACAACCTTGATTTAAAGTATAAAATCATGATGGAGGCACACAACACACCATTTGCAATCCATCTTGGGAGTACCAAAATGTATCGTGATCTTTGTTATACATTTTGGTGGAGCAATATGAAGAGAGAGATAGCGCTGTTTATCTCAAGGTGTCTAACTTGTCAACGAGTCAAAGCGGAGCATCAAGTACCAAAAGGTTCATTGCAACCACTTAAAATTTCAGAATGAAAGTGGGAGCACATTACTATGGATTTCGTTACTGGTCTTCCCAAGGTTTCTCAAGACATAGATGCAATTTGGGTCATTGTTGATAGATTGACCAGGTCTGCTCATTTCTTACCAGTACAAAAAACTTACACACTTGAACGTCTTGCTCGTATGTACATAAACGAGATTGTAAGACTGCATGGTATGCCAGTATCCATAGTTTCTGATCGAGACCCAAGATTCACTTCACGATTTTGGGTTAGTTTGCAAAAAGTTATGGGCGCAGATTTACGGTTTAGTTCGACACTTATCATCCTCGGGACGGACGGACAATCGAGAGGACTATTCAAACTCTTGAAGATTTATTAAGACTTTGTGTCCTTGACTTCAAGGAAGTTGGGACAAGTTCTTACCATTGGTGGAGTTTTCCTACAACAACAATGGTTATCAAGCAAGTATTGGCATGGCTCCATTCGAGCGCGTTGTATGGAAGAAAGTGTCGTTCTCCAATCTTTGGGATGAGGTGGGTGAAGCAACGTTGTTGGGGACCGGAGTTGGTACGATGACTACGGAAAATATTCAAACGATCCGACAACGTATAAAAACCTCACAAGACCGACAAAAGAGTTATGCTGATCTTCATCGAAAGGACTTGGAATTCGATATTGGAGATCATGTGTTGTTACGTGTTGCTCCATGGAAAGGAGTTACGAGATTTGGAAAGAGAGGAAAGCTCAATCCTCGATTCATTGGCCCATTTTTAATCCTCGATCGACTGTAGCCTATAGACTTGCTTTACCGTCAAGTATGTCTCGTGTTCATAACGTTTTTCATATATCCATGTTATGTAAATATGTGAAAGACCCGAACCATATTATTGAGTTAGAACCGGACGAAATAGTGGAAGATTTAACGTATGAAGAGGTTCCTGTTCAAATCTTGGATAAGAAGGAACATATTCTACACTCCAAGGTTATACCTCAAGTCAAAGTGTTATGGAGGAACCACTATGTTGAGGAAATGACCTGGGAGTTAGAATCTGAAATGAAATCAAGGTATCCTTACCTCTTGACATACCAGTATCGCGTACCCCTAATTTGAGGGCTTAAATTTCATAAGAAGGGAGATTGTAAAACCCCAACTTTTATGAATAAAAATAAATTTTCTATAAATATCATTTTTGAATATTATGGAATAAATTTGATATAATGTTATAGTTGTGGGTAATATTTATAAATTTTGCAAAGTACGCAAGTTGTTATATAATATTCGATTGGTCAGGGAATATTAGTACGACGGCACAATCATTGGTGGACCCACAATATAATTATTGTCGGATTGAGAAAACGACAAAAATATTTTTATGAAAATAACGGCGGAAGTTTTACCGTTGATACTGTTGAACTACTCGGTAGTAAAAGTATAGTAATCACGTGGTTGCATAAGAGCACACGGTATTGATTATTGATACTTATGTGAAAAGTCAATTAGTTTTGTTCAATTATTGCTACAGTAGTTGCTGCATAGTATCTCACGTTATTTGATTCAATTATTGTTGATTGTTATATATATATATATATATTATATATAAGTTTTGTTTTATTAGTATTATTAATGTAATAAAAGCAGAAAAACTTTTTATATAAAACATAATACTTTTATAAAGTTATTTATTTTTTTATTGACAATAATTAGAATATATTATATTTTATTATGCATAGTGTTTGCATAGTAAAATCTTTTTAAAAGTTATTCGTTTTATTAGATTATAAATAGAATATATTATATTTTATTTAAAAGATTTTGCTTTAAATATGGACCGTCCGATTAAAATAAATAATTCTGGACCATTCATGGATTGGTTACTATTCATTCCATTATTCTATAAATAGAAGCTCATTCCTTCATTATTTTTTACGAATTCACTAAAACTCCAGAGAGAGAAACTATAGAGAGAAAGAAGAAAAGTATTCTGCTACTTCACTACTCCGATATCAAGTTTCTTTTACGGTAAGGGGTATTATTTCTTTTGTATTCATGAAGAGAACTTCTATTATTCCATCTTTATTATTCATTGTTGAATAACAGACATGTCTGTGAGCTACCCTATACTTGATGAAATTCTTTCGTATTCCATTCTTTATTATTCATTGGAATATCTCATTCAGGCTTTACGCCTGGGACTGGTTCCGCCTTTTATTATTCATTGGAATATCCTGTTCATGTTTTACTTTCTGTAGGACTGGTTAAAATCTTTATTATTCTGTTGGAACATCATGTTAGTGTGAATTTTTCACTGACTGGTTCCGTCATTTAGTATTCTCATTGGAATAACTTCATACATGTGAAGTAAATGCATGCATGGTGATTTACTGTTGTATTCTATTCTTTATTATTTCGTTGAAATATCCTCGCTTTCATGCGACACGCTTTGACCTAGTTTCGTTATTTATTATTCGATGGAATAACTTTGTTTATGGAAATACTGCACGCATGGTGATTTCTTTTGTTATTCCATTCTTTATTATACTCATTGGTTAAAGTTTTGAATTTCTACACTCCATAAAATTAGTGGAATATTCTTGATATTTCGCTTCATCCAAAGATATCTTTCATGAAAATATTCTTTCGAACATTCTTGAATTTTACTTTACAAAGAAGTATCATGTTGACAATTTGGACGTTATTAGTTCTGAATAAATTAATTCTTTAACTTGTTTTATTGAATTCTTATATCATTGTCATCATCCTCATGTTTATATTATTTTTGAAAGTCATACATGGCTATAAGTACATAGATAGACTTGGTATGATTATGATAAGGATTATTCGGTGTAATCACTTAATCGTAATGTTACAAATGATGTGGTAAAAGTCCCTCGTTGGTCGGAAGTGCATTGATGTATAGTTGTTGGCATGATCATTTGATTATTGATGAATACACAAATATCCTTGGCCAGAGTAGTGCATGGATAATTTGTGGTCGCGACCTAATGAATATCCTTGGTAGTAGATTAAGGGGATGATGTGGATTATTTATTGTTTCGAGTCTCAAATGATAAAAGTGATGAAAAACTTTTTAAATCATAAAAGATAGTAGATTTTATTCTACTGACTTTCTTTTAATGGATTAAGATGTTCACCGCAGATTAAACTTGATGTCTATTGTATTTTATCGGTTTAATGATCGTTGAGGACTAATGATAATTTATTCTCGCATTATCTTAGTCATAATATTTCTTATTTGGCCAGTTGAGTTGAGCTCACACTTTCTTTCACTCTTCTTTCGTGAAATGATAACGTGGCGGGACTCAGTCGGGGAAGCGGAGTGATGGTCCAGAGATGTTGTCTTAGTAGTCCTCATATTTACATTAAATAGTGTGATAATAAATGTAATGAGGAATTAAATTGAGTGTGGATATTATACAGATGACAATATTTGTATTAAAACTCACAAACATGTATTTTTGTCGTATTTTGCACGACTGTGTAATCAAGTTGTATTTGAATTTAGTACCATGTATTTGGCGACTCAAGATGGGTGATGTATACCTATTTTGGGGGCGTCACACTTGGCCCATAGTGCAGGGATGATTCGATGATGTGGTTTATTTATTAAGCTGAGTCTCAGCGATAAAAATTGATGAAAATATTTTTTAAATCATAGAAGATAGTAGATATTATGCTTTACTTTACTCTTCTAATGGATTGCTTATTCCGCTGCAATTATACTTGATGTCTATTGTATTTTATCAATTTAACATTGTTGAAGACTATTGATAATTTATTCTGTATTATTTTAGTCATAATATTTCTTACTGGGCTAGTTGAGCTCACCCTTTCTTTCATCACATTCTATTAGTGAAATGAGAATATAGTGAGACGAAATTCGGAAAAGAGTGATGATCCGGATGATAAGATTAGTGGTCCTCACTATTATTCGATAAATAGTGTGATAATAAATGTAATGAAGACTTCATTGAGTTTGTATCTTTGCCTAGATGACAATATACATATTAAAACTCTTAGATTATGTTTTATCGTATTTTTACACGATCGTCAGTATAATTAAGTTGTATTAAAATTTTGTCTTCATGTATTTGATTTGACTCAAGATTGGATGATGTGATACCAATTTGGGAAGCGTCAACAATGAGTTCTCATTTATAGGCTACACAAATATATGAACAAAGATAGAAGATGAAAGAAATATAAACTTAAATAGGGAGAATGAATAGCTCATCAATGTAGGTTATGTAGGTTATAGAAAATGAATGGACATCTATATTATAACTATTCATAACATTAATTAATTAATTAATTATAAACTACTACTCTAATAAAGAAAAGGGAATTAATATTTGTAAATATCAATTTCTAAAAGAAAACTTGTCATTGCTATAAATGAGAAATTCCCAAGAAAGCATATACTAATTCAGTTTTGATTTCTTTATTCTCTTTAAAAAATGTAGATAATTAATTTGATATCTTTAAAATATTGAAATTATGTTACCATTTACTCTTAAATCTTATATATAAAATCCATCCATATATATTTACAATTGTTTGTTATTTCATATGTATTATTTGGCTTATCGTCAACACCAGACCACTACTCTTTTTTTTTAAAAATGATTATCACTTTATTTCATCTCATCTCCAAACATATACTACTTTAATCAACTTAAAATTTGTATAAATTTTTCTCCAAGGTTAAACCAGTATAATATGATGAAAACATTCTCAAATGTCAATCAAATATTCTATCAGTTCTAAAATTAAATTAAATATATAATTTAATTTTTGAGGTAGTTTAGAATAAAAATAAATAAATTAAAATTAATAGGCAGATTGAATTACAATAAAGAACATTGGATTGGATTGGATTGGATTAAACTCAACAGCTAAGCACAATTAGACTCGGAACATGGAAGACAAACATATTTAAACAACAAACATACACTGTTAGTTCCCATCAAATCCAGATTCATCCTAAATAAATACAACCCATAGGCCAAATATATGAAATAGAAAACTCTAGTTATTCAGTTTTGCCTCATGTCATGTTTATAATTATTTAAACATCGCCTAGCCTGTAAAACTAATATATTTTACATTACACCATCCAATAAAATATAAGAGGAGATCAAGGAATTTGATAAAAAAAAATAAAATTACCATATCATTTAATTACTATTTCTGATGGTAAAACTGTTTAATCAATCATATTTGATCTCTCCTTAATTTCCTACGTGACATGCTATTTTTGGATGATGTATTACAGGCCATCCTTGTATCCCTGATTCCATATTTTCCTGCTCTTCAATCTTTCATGTCATACTTTGTAAAACCTGGAGCAACATCAAAAGAAGCAAGTCAAAGACCTAATAATCAAAACCCAGATCAACCTAAAGCAAAATATGAAACTCCCCTAAAGTTAAAAATAAATAAATAAATAATAATATGGACAAAAAGAAGAAGTTAAAAGTGACGTCGTCGCCTTAATACTTGCTACATACTTGGTATCATCTTCCATTCTACCAATCTTCACTTGCATACCTGCAGTTAAAAGTGTGGCCGCTTTGTAAGTAAACTCTCACTTTAATTGTTTGGTATTGCTAAATTTTGTAAATGGGTGTAGAACAATGTTTTCTCACACCATTGGTTAGTGTAGTATTTTCATAGTATTTAAATCCGTTTCACTCTGAATTATCTCATTTCAAAACTCTCCCCCCATTAATCACTTCCATGTACAAGGAATTCAAGGTCAAAAAGATAAAAAATAAAATAAAAAATATCAAATAAAGATAAGGATATCAGCCTATACTTCATACCTCTAAAATTCATAACATTTGTCATTATAACTAATATTTCATATGCAATCATGGGCATGCTAAACTTAGGATGCATTTATTTAAATGCTTTTAAAAATTAGGGGAAATTACCTCTATATAACCCTTCCACTGCAATGAAGCTTTGCAAAATGTATCTTTTACACTTCCACTGCCATAAAATTCTAACCCTCTTTGTATGATTATAATAATTTGTGGTAGTTGTCCTTTACATAACTAAAAAGAAAATGTCTTGCAAGGTAACTCGCGATCATGATAAAATAAATTATATGATAACTCTCTGTCTGTCTCTCTCTATATATAATTTGTTTTCTTTCTAGGGACAAACCTTGCTCTTCCCTTATCCTAATGCTCATGTCTACAGATATCAAAAAAGTTAAAATTTTCAAATTGCTAAAATAATAAGAGGAATATTCATAAAAAGGTCAACATACTTAACAAGAAAAGTTGAGCTTAACTACTTCCCTTTTCCTTTTTTCTATTCTTTTGGACTTTGTTACTTTATTTATGGATGTAATGCTATTTGACGAATTCCATTTTCGTCTTGAATAAGCATTTACAATGCGTGATTTAATAGTGTTATTCAATGCTTCTTGAATTTTACTAAATACATATGATCATGTTTTCTATAGTTTCATAATTCCATTTCTTTATTATGTAATACAACCAATTGATCCAGGAGGCTCAAGGAAGGAGTAAAGCATAAGATATATTACGGAGATAGGCCACAATGGCATAAAACAAATGTAAAATTAATCAATATATAAATGTTTGAAAATAATAGAGATACATCAGTTTACATAGACTATAGGAAACCCTAATTCTACTTTAAATTAATTTAACCTAATTTAATAAGAAAACAATCCTAATACAAATAAAAAAAAAGCTACTACTGTAATTAAAAGATATATAACAAAATACCATATATTTATTTCTAAATAACAATACAAAATAACTAATAGATAATCTGTTAATCTTCTTGTGCTGTTTCACAACACCAATATAATGGTTTCAACAGTAAAACGACAATCAACTCTAACCAACTTGAGCTTTTAGTCTAATGATCAGCATTGCATAAATATATCCTAGCAGATAGGCATGAAAATAAAACATCAAGTTACTAACCAAAGTTGGACAGAGAATCCAGCAGAAACTCTAGGGGTATATCAAAGCACATAATTCAGTTAAGTCTTGGGAAAACTAGTAGTGTATGGAACCATTGCATTTCATAAGAATAACATCACAAATACCTGTTTTACTTTCTTGTTTAGCATTTACTGGATCTGCTAGTTCAATTTAACTAGACTCTCGATATAGTTGTAAACTCCAAATGTGCGCATTTGAACTTGAGTTTGCTTAGTCCCTTTGCTCACAGGGTCATATAAGAACAGCTCTCTCCGATTCCTTTTCTCTGCAACAATTTCACCATTTTTCAAACACCCCACTAGCCTATCCATCCCTGAAACCGGTCCAACAGTGAACTTCTTAGTCCAAGAACTCTTCCCACCACAATCATCACCCATTGCCCAAAGGCTAACCTTCAAGTTTCTACCTTCATCCCAGTTGCACGCAATTATGGCAATCGATTCCTTAAACTCCACCATGGAATAAAAGGACCTTTCTTTGTCCAGAATATAGACATCAGGCCATGGAATCGTCCGAAACACCTCATTGTGCACATCAAACGAAACGTAAAAAGTCCCTTGATTCTCCCACCTATGTTTTAATGCTAACCAGTAAGGATTTCCCTTCACAATCGAGCCGCAGCTGCCCTGCATCAATTCAAAATCCAATTCCACCACAATCTCTCTCCAAGAACCCTCATTTACTGAATACACCTCGACTTGACCCGGAGAATTCATGGACCGACTAGGCCACACAATCCTCACAACCTTGTAATCGTTGAAAATATGATCAAAACCAAACCCAAAAGAAACTTCACCAGTAGTATCAAGCACTTCAATAGTGAAATTAGAAATGTCCTTGACCCGTTTAGTTGCCGGGTTCCAAAGGCAAATATGGTCTAACTGGTTAGTGAGACAGAGTAAGCCATTACAGGAGCCTACGATTTCCAGTTCCAATGGACCGGCAGAGTTGGGAAATGGGTGTTTGAGATTGATGGGGTTTTCGATGGAATTGAGGCGAAGAAGAGAGGTTATGTGATTTGGGAAGAACAAGGGTTGAAAACTGTGGGCGATAAAGTATTGGCTGTTTGGGTTCATGGAATTGCGATTGAGGTGGATTGTGATGAAATTAGGGTTTGAGATTAGGGATAACCAGGGTTTACAGACAGCCCTGACTCGGAGAAGAGATTCAACAGGGAGTCTAGCGAGTATTTCAACTACCAATTCTTCTGGCAGATTAAAGCTCGACATTCCGAATCGGGTAAAGGTTTTTCATGAAAGTGTGAATTTAAAGAGAAATGGAGTTGCAGAGAGCTGACTCGGGAAGACTTTGAAAGGGTCTATCCAGTTATTGTGATTGGTAAAGAAGCCGTATTACGCAAGTTATAAAATATCTCTAATGATATTAGTGAGTGGTCTAAATAACTTCAATGTAAAATGAAGTCGTACAAATACAAATTCCTGAAAAGAAATACTAATAATAAATACGCTCTTTCATTCAAAATACATTTCAAAAATATCGATTTTTATCCCATAAAATGACATCTAGTTTTATAAATGTATCTCTGATTTATAACCGGGACGGGACGGGACGGGAGGGAGGATAGATTATTTGAACCATATTAATAAATATATAGAGCTAAACTTCCTAAAATTTGATTGCTCCTTCAGAAATCAACCCCCATTGAAACACAGGAGCTAATGGTGATGAAGGTATATCCAACTCCAAGTCACTTGATTCATTGGTTCACATCTGTGGCTGGCAGCTATTCATATAAATAAGAATATTAAATCACTTGATGCATTGGTTCACATCAATGGTAGGATATAATTTAGGTAGCACAACGGCAATGTAGATTGTGTATTGTCCTTAATGTTGTGCAAGGAACAGCTCACTCGAAGGTTTGAAACCTTGAGCAGGATTCCTAGTGCCCAATGTCTGGTATTTAATCTCTGCTACCAGGGTCCAGGGATATGGCATTTGCAGTTAGTACACTGTCTGATATTAGCCTAGAATCCAGAAACTCTATTCAATAACCATTAGGCAAATAAATCAACAAATAAACCGAGCAATATGAAAACCGAACTGCATAATCTTAAACTAGAACAAATCATACATCATTTATAACTTTTCCCGTAAATTGTAATCACCTCAAATATTTGAGTTCAAAGAGAAGATCCAATGAAAATATAGTGAAAGGAAAAGAGAATACAAATCAAATGGTTCGTATATTCCGCCATATATATCCCATCATAGAAGGGAATTTTATTCAATTGGATTCCAAGAAATTTAACATACATATGGTGAATTGCAGGTAAACTCTCTTTCTCCAGGCTGATTTTAATGTATTGTCTGCAAAACTGGGCAGATCTCTCCCTTATCAATCATGTCTATCCAAAAACTTCTCTATTACAACTGAAAATGCTGCGAAGCCTGCACAGCCAACACAAGCGGCTTTTGGGCCACCTAAAAAAAAACAAAAAAGTATGTCGTTAGCAGTAATATTGCAGGGGAAGACAACATAAATACATAACTTTTTGTTTATGGACAAATGTGTGTATGGCAGCTGCCAGATGGCACAATTTTAGAACAAATAATGTTTGCATGTAAGCACGCAAGATTTTGTGTAGTAGTACCTGTTTATAGTTTTTCCTTCGCATATTTTTCTCAGCAATCATAAAATTTATATCATAATATATAGGAGTAGAACATAGAAAAAATATTGACAATTAATGAATAAGATCTTCAAAGAGAACTGCAGAATCTAATCCCAAAGCCAGAACTAGTTTTCTGGTCCAAGACCAGATATATGTGGTGTAAGCTGTCCAGCCAATAGTACTGCTGACTAAACTTATTCATTAATTTTCATTTACCATCTATGAGTTAGGCAAATAATTAGATGTGTACCCAAACCTTAAATTTGGTAGGATTAGGACACCAATGGATAAATGGTTATGGTAAGCTATCATCTTTTACAAAAAAAATAAACTAAAATACTAAGACCTTATAGCAGAACCTGGAGCACAAAGTCAGCACTTCTTTGTAGGTCCAATAGTTTCTGGCAATTGTTTATTATTGTAGAGGTGGCAATCCTAGTGGATATAACAAAAGCATAGTTCCAATCCAACCTAAACTTCACAATGTTTCAGTGTATATTTAACACCCTTTATTTAAATGAACTTTAGCAGAATGCTTTATACTACAAAAAAGTCTCAATATATGGTCGTAAAAATGTGAGAGATCTTTTTGAACCATCCTCAATACAAACAAGGAACACAATAACTTCAAAGCATAATCATGAAACAAGTCATACCATCTTGCAAGGGAAAAAGGAACAATTTTTAACTGAACACACTTTTAATGCTCAGATACATTTATGTGAAGATAACGAGTCAAAAAAATGGCCAGAGACAAAAGAAAATTTACCCTTTGCCGATAATGTGCCTCCAGTTACACATCCCGCAACAACTGTGTTTGTCATGTCATGCTTTGCACGGACCTTCAAAAAGAGAATAGAATATTAAACACCTGGATCCAATTCTAATATCTTTTACCCAAAAATTCTCAAGAGATTCAATAGAGAAAATAAAACATAAACTAGTAAAGTTTATAATTGCAGGCGATACAAAGTTCCAACCCCCCCCTCTTTCTTCCTTTCAAAAAGTGGATTCAGCATAATACCTTCTCAACGATACATTCAGCAGCTGAGAAAATGAAGCCCATTACAGCAAAAGTCTTGCATGACCCCCAACTCCTCCTACCCATTTGCTTTGCACCATAAATAAATTGCTGCCTACCAGTCATTTCATCCTGCGTTATAGGATTGTCTAATGCTCCTAGAAACAATCCCATGGCTAACCCAAGCCCACCACCTGCAAATACTCATCATGTATAGCAATAAATAAACAAATTCATCAACATTTAATTTTACTCGACTCGAAACTAGCCAAAACCTATTACAAGCCAATGAAGATAATAAAATACCATTTGTTTTTTAACAAAGATGAAAAAAAGAAAAAAAGAAAAGAAAAAGGAATTTTGAATTGACTAAAAAAGATTGCAACTAGTTAGGCCTACACAAGGAAAGGAAATCCATCCACCTGAATGGACTGAAATCCATCTATCCTGTAATTGACACATAAATTTTTTCAGAAACGTAGTAAAACCACCACCACCAAATATTTAAAGATTTTTCAATATGCATGGTGTTTAATTGCAAATGACAGTAACATGGCATTTGAAACTAAGTTTGTGTGACTAAATTTTGCCTTTAGAGAATGTTAAGAATTTGGAAGCCTTCTATTTCAGAGAAACACAAAACAACTACACTATAGAACATAATCCTAATTCACTCAGTGATCCGGATTTAATTAGTTAGTTTTCAGTCAAAACTTGTCATTAAAAATCCACCTTGGAGCTATCAAATTCAAGGGTACATCAAACACACCCTATTTGTTTCTCTTGCTCCTCAGCAATGCAATCATACAAAACTTAGAATTGAAACTTATATCCGGGAACACAAAATCCATAATAATTTAGTCAAAACCAACAATGGAAGAAACATGAAACATAGAATCAGAGAGTTTAGTACAGACCCATTACTCCACTTGTGACACTACGAACAGCACAATTGTTCCAAATGTCTTGGCCTCGAACTTCTTCAATCGTAGGCAATCGCATTGGCTCCACCATTACAGGTTCACTTGAGCTGTTCGGTGAGTTGTTTGTATCATTTTCTGGACCGGAACTACTCATTCTGGCTTGAACTTTGAAGAAATGTGTAGACTAACCTCATGAAAAAGAAGAAGTTCAAATTGAGGATAAGACATAACTACTGGTATAACTAACTACCTTAAATCAATATATCAAAAAGAACCATGAACTGAATATTATTAAGCAGTGGTCAAGAAAAACTTTTGTAAACATTATTCATACAGTGTTTTGATGGAAGAGAAAATACAAGTCAACTTAATGCTCAACCCATTTTCAGAGTACCTCTGTATTTCTCTGAGGAAATTCTTCAAACACTTGATAGGCGTCACCCAACCCAAAAGTAAAAGGACTATAAGGCAACTGGGAAATGATCTCTGCCTAGAAGAATGGTAGCAGGCTTAACAAGCTGAAACTTGGAAATTCGTCTTTTCTGTTTCCTTGAAATCTCTCCGTCTTTCTTCTTTCTGTATATATCGTAGGCTGGGTCGAAGAACATCATACATAGGACCACCCGTTTGGTTTTACCATTTTTTTGGCACAAAGTTTTATTTATAATTACTTCTCCTTTTGTCAAGGCTGGCAACTTTGCAAGTCCATTTTGCTGCAGGCCCGCAAGTTTATATTCATGGACTGAAGTGCAAATCTAAACCTTCAATTTGTACTCTTTTTTTTTGTGGTAAAACTCTCTCCGAGATATATTAATTATATATAAAACTCGCTCTTCATATATATTTTTTTGTTTAAAATTCTCACATACTAAAATTATTTCACACTAATTCATCACATAAGAATCTTGAATTTAGAATGCTCCTTTTATTTCACTCAAATAACTTTCAATTAGTAAAAAATTATCAAATTATAAATAAATCTAGATTGCCTAATTCTCACACACACACACATATATATATATATATATATATATATATGAGATTCCATCCACAAAGAACCTATTGTTGGGAAAGAACTCATTTAATTCCAAGTACCGCTACAACCTGTAGGCGGCTATAAAAATAAAATAAAGTAACAATGTTCGCTACAGGTTGTAGCGGTTAGGCCAAAATAGGTTGTTCCAAACAACCGGTTGTTGTGGATGGAATCTCATATATATATATATATATATCAATCAACACACGACTCTACAAAATGTTCATCTTATACTCAATTTTTAAAATGTGTTGACATCATTAAACATTCGTTAAACACTACAAAAAATGAATTATATAGATTAAACATGTATCGATTTGTTTCCTAACTACTAACACTACAAGAAAAAAATGCATCAAATGCATCGATTTTTAATATTATTATAAAATTATTTTTTTAATATATGCATCCTCCAAAAGTGGGGGAATTTAAAAAAATAATAATAATGGTGTTCTGTTTATTTGTTTACTATATAGAGAAGGAATATGCTTATTGTCACATGACTAAAATTTACACAAAATTTTTCTTTGTGATGGACTGGTTGTTACTCAAAACTAGTCAATAAAAACCCACACACTTGTTTTAACCAACAACTCCCCCCACGCCCACCCCACCCCACTCCATCCCACCCCACCCAAGGGTGGATTCAGAAATTTTGCTCAGCAGAGATGGATTTTAATTAAATTTTTTTTTGTTGAACTTAAATAATTTTTTTTTGAATTAATCATAATATTAAGTAATTATAATAATATTTATTTAGTTTAAATTATGAATATTTATTACAATTTATAAATATTATTATAATTATTTAATATTATGATTAGTTCAAATTTATAAACATTAGTTTAAATTGTAATAAATATTCATAATTCAAACTAAAAAAAGAATTTCAAATAAAAACATTTAGATACAATTTAAACTTATTTGATTCTTCATCATTATAGATTCAATAATGATTCTCCAAATGCTCAAAGTTTCAAACCAAATTTTCTTTCTATATTCAAACAAAATCATGAATTAATTTCAAAGTATAAACAAGTTTTGGTATCTTTTTATAAGTTTCAAATAAGTTTTATTTGTATTTAGAATTAGTTTATGAATTTTTTTTGCCCCTCTAAATTTAATTTTTCCATTAATCCGTCCCTTTAAATTTATTAATTTACATATTTGTCTTACCCCTATAATTTTTTTTTAACAAGAACAACTGTCTATGTTGTCCCTTGCTAGATCCGCCACTAATCCCACTCCCACCCCCACCCCCACCCCCACCCCCAAACCCAAACCCAAAACTCACGTTTGTATATGATTAAACTCACGTTTTATATCAGTCAAACAAAATCCCACGCATGGATGTAATGTTGAATTTAAAACATACAATTGCAAGCAAGCATAAGGAACAAACATATAATTTACAAGCCAAAACACCCAACTTTTTTTTTTTTGCTAAATAGCACCCAACATTTTATTGAACTAACCAATCAATTACAAGAATTCTCTTCCCTTAGGCTTACAAACACTTAGACAACCACTGCCTAAACAATGTATTTTCCCTTACAAATTTGTGTTGCACCAAGTGTAACAACTCAGGTCAAATTTTGAATTCAGTACAAATCTAAGGTCAAATTCAATTCTAAGTTCGAATTGAATCAAATTCATCCAAACAAGACTTTAAATCTCATCTTAGTTTACCACATGTTCACTCAAAAAGTTATGACTGAATATACTATTGTTAGTAACTTAATTCTTTATATATATACAGACAAATTTTTTGTAACACCCAAGTCTCACATTGAAAGATATGGGAAAAAATTGTCTGTATATAAGGAATTAAGTTCCTAACATAAGTATCCGTTTATTGTTAGTAACTTAATTCTTTATATATAGACAAATTTTTTGTAACACCCCAGTCCCACACTCAAAGATATGAGAAAAATTTGATTGTATATAAAGAATCAAGTTCTTAACAATAGTAGCCGTTTATTTAAACCGAATACGAGTATATCTATTTTTTTCTAAATACGAATAATATCAGTTTTTTTTTTCGAATACTAATACGAATGAATACAAATTTTTCGGTTACCATTTACAGTCATAATATATACGGGGAAAATGGGTATACACAGTCTTGTAAAAAAAAAATTTACACAGTCAGCCAAAACAACTTCGTTTTGGCTGAATTTTTTTTTTAAAAAAAGACACGGTTCCACCTCCCATGTCCGTATAAGGTTTCTTTCCTCCCAAATCGCGCATAAGGGCTTCATTCTCCCAAATCAGAAAGCACCTCCGCTTTCGGCTCGACGTCATTCTCGTCGGCCGCCGCGATTTCAACTCCTTCGGCAGCCACGGTTCCACCTCCCACGTCCGCTTCCGTCACTTCAACTCTCTCTCCGATGCCCACCTCTTCCTCAAGGTCTTCTTTTTTCTTTTTTGCAATTTTGGGATTTTAGAACCAAAACTGTGGCCATACGACGAAAATGAGTGAAATTTAGATAGTTTGTTGTCTAATTCTTAATATTAGAACACTACCAGTCGGTGCCATACAGATTTTATTAAATTCTTTGAAGTTAATATTGGATTAACTTTATTGGAAAATTAGTTTTTACAATGATTATGTTTCACCATGAAAATAATTAGAAGAAAATGTTAATGTGTCTTCATATTGAATGGTGAGTTATTCTCAAGAATAAGTGTAGACACTCGAAATTTCGCTTTCATTGAACTACCTTTTAGGAGGGCAAAAGTGTTATTTCACTTCAAAGACAACCCCGAGTTAGGGCAAAAGTATCATTTCACGCCGGTGACAACCCTGAGAATAGATCAAGGTGCAACGATCCCCAGACATAGAGCGAACCTAATGAGGATCACAAAGCTGAGGATGTGACCATAAGACGTCACCACAGTAACCTTTGAACTACGAGCTATTAAAGACGAGCCGATTGACAACCCTCGGGAGCCAAAAGATACCTTTTAGCTAATTGCATCATCTTCTTAGACTCTGAGCTAGTCAGAATAGACCACATTTCATAGCCTTTCGCAAAGACTTTCTGAGATTTTTGGGTACTGAACTCAACTTTCATTGGACCGAGACTTAAGGCACGAACTTTAAGATAGCAGGACTCGTGGGGCCCAACCTCAGGTGTACCTGCTCCAGCCGTAGGTACACCTGCGGCTAACTCAGATCAATAAGATCAACAACAAGAAGCTCATTAATTAGATGCAAAGAAGAAGAAAGAAGGAGCTAGAGAGAGTTCTAGAGAGAGAAATGCTAGGATCTTCACATCTTTCATCATTTTTGAGTTGTTTAATCTGAGATCTTGTATACTTTGAGTGTCTTGAGTGATATAGAGTGATCCCAAGCCAAAAGAAGATGGTTCACGCATCCCCCAAGGTGAAAAACACTCATTTCAGTCACTTTCTTTGTAAATATTGTTATAAATACCAGAGTTATGTAGATATAGTGATTTCTACAGGTTAAATTTGTTGTTTTACATATATATTGTGTATTAGTGGGTAGACATTGAGTTTCTACTGGTTAATTTGTGCATATTCAGTTGTTCATCAAGTTATTTAACTAGATCTACCTAGATCTAGCCAAATCTAGCACTTTAAATGGTTATGGAGCATGATGCTTTAACCTATATGCTAGATTGACTCAGATCTATTGAAAATCTAGATGTTTGATTGCTTTTGGTCAGTCCCAGTCACTCCGTAGAGCCCTAGATCTGTATCTAGAGGTGAGGGGGTCCTAATGGCTCGATATGAGGGAGTCAACCGTGAAATCACCTAACATCAAGTGTAGGATGTTTTATATACATATTTAAGTATATAAATATGAGCCTAGGAATCCTGGAGTTGAGATCTACTGAATGGATCTTAACCAGATTCCCATAATGGACTTTTTGTTTAAATACTGTAAAATCAATATACATGTAATATTGGATCTTAAAACAAGTTCAGGGGGTTCGTCTCGAAAATTTGAATTTAAGATCCCGTGATAGTGAAAATCATGTTTGTGAATGTTTGGATTCATCGACATGGCTTTCACGCCTGATGATGATTTGACCACTTTTTGGCACTTTCTTTGCATGCATTATCACCCAAAACAATTTTCCTATAAAATCACAAAGAGCTTTTATGCAGAATAAAGCGATTTGGGTGGATCATCTAAGAAACATAAAGATAAAAGGAAGTATATAAGGTCCTCGATTACTATTTAGACGAATGATTTGAAAATTGTGTTTTTCCAAAATATTATTTGAAATGTATATATTGTCTAAAATGAACTTTTCGCTAAATCAAATCCATAGGTGCAAAAGAGGAGCAACACTACTTTCAAATAACTCAAATAAAGCCTAGAAAACACTTTAAAATAAAACACACACACACACACACACTTTATGCATAGAAAATCCATAAGATGCGGTAACCGTATTTTCACAGAAGTCGGGGGGTGCCTAGCACCTTTCCCTCGCTTAAGTAAGCCCTTGAATTCTAAGAATTTCGATTTCAGACCAATGCTATGGAGTCACATCCCGGGTCATATTGTGAAAACTTTTAAATCCAGATGAGTTGGTACATCCATCATAAACCATACCGACTGACTACTCTGTCTCATTCGACCCAATCATAAAAAATCAAATTTGGTAGAATTAGTCGACTAAATGTCAGTCTTTTCCTAAAATCTCACCCTTTAATCAAATCAATCGACATCTCGAAATAGAAAAGGTATAAACAAATCAAAAAGAGAAAAAAGGAAAAATCGAAAAAACCCATAAAACAGATAAATTAACATAAATAAATTTTTCCCGACGTCGACAATAAGAATGTGTATAGTATCATATGGGTGTTCAGAAGTTTAGTTTAAGTTTTACTGCATAATTAGGCATGTATATTTTATTTTGTCCTTTTAATGATGTTTATGTTGTGAGGGACAATAAAAAGTTCAATTGTTAAATTACACTAATATTAGGAGTTACATATCTATTTAGTTTATTTGAAGCTACAATTTAGTACCTTTAAATCTTTCAAATTCCTTTTTGGCCTTACGATAAAGATATTATTAATCAAATAGTTGTTCATTCATTAAGTCATTCTTCAAAGTTTGGAATGTTTGAGAGACAAGTAATAAAAAAGAAAAGGAGAAATAAAAAGTGAGAGAAATAAACAAGATTTTTTGCAAGATCTATTGCACTTGGTTTTAGTAGTATACTTGATTTTGTGTTCATTAATTCTTTTTCCTTTAAATTTTATTCATTTATCCCTCTTTTCAAGGTCCAAGAAAACCTAAAGAAGCATTGCTAAGACACAAAGAAAAATTGTTGGGGAGTCGTGATGACAACTTAATCTTCATATTTATATTTTGTTTTTTTTTTCTAGTTAAGCTGAGTATGTTTACCTTTTTGTCAAAACTCATTTTCCTTATTTGAGCACAATCTTTTTACAAGTTTCAGCATGTAAATATTGATACTGTTTGTTTTGGATTAATGATCACTAAAGCTCGCACTTAAATTTGTAACAAAAATATTGAACACTTTAGCTTATAATTGAAAAGTATATGACTTCTCATATTAAACAACAATTATTTGTCTTAATAGTTTTGCTAAAATAAACATTTTGAGATGTATTGAGATGATGGTTAATGGCAAGAAAATTGGTTGGTGTTAATGTTGGTATTTTGCTGATCAAAATTCTGTTTTAAGTGAATTTTGGAATATTATATAGGAAAAGTTTGAAATTCTTGACCATGGAATGTATTAAATTTCAAGTCTTGAAAGAATCTGATCTGGAAGAAAGCCGACGAGATTAGATTTGACTTATTTTCCCGTGACTTTATGGATGGGTACTCCCTATGGATTCATCACGGGAAATCAGCTGAGTTGAGAGAACTTTCAAATAGTGTAGATCAACCAGTTGACGGGAATTCAACCACGGATAATTATGATGTCGTGGAGATGTTGGTCGACGCGTATAGGCCTAACATTATAAATTGGGCCTAAAACGAGCATGCACCAGGCAGTGATCAGCAAGACCCAAATGATTCAGCTGTTGCCTTTTATTAGATGTTATATGAATCGAGGGTCCCATTGTGTGACACCCCCAAAATAGGTCTACACAACCCATCTTGAGTCGTTAAATGCATACCATAAAATCTATATAAAAACTTTTCTATTTACAACTATTAAATTATCATGCAAAATACGACCACATATACTATGAGTTTTAATACAAATATTGTACCGTACATAATACGACAACATCCAAACTTAAATTAGGTCCTCATTACCGTTATTATCACACTATTTCACAATACAATGAATACTTCTATAGTAACTATCTTGGACCATTACTCCACTCCCCGACTAGTCCCAATTAAATTTTCATTTTCTGAGAAGAACAATGAAATAAAAAGGGAAAAGGTGAGCTCAAATAGTCCAGTAAAGAATATTATGACTAAATATAATGAGGAATAAATTATCTCTAGCCTTCAAAAATGATAAATTAGATAAAATATAATGGACAACAAGTTTTAGATCAACAACTTCAGCGGAACAAACAATTCATTAGAAGAGTCAAGTAGAGAATGATGTCTACTATCTTCTATGATTTAAGGGTCCATCATTAATATTTTATTCATGTAACATCAATAAATAATTATGCAAATCCACATTTTATCTTTGCACTACGGGCCAAATATATTCATTTTTACCACCAATGGTCATGATCATGCCAAACAACAGTCCATCTTTGCATTACGGGCCAAAGAGAACTTTCACCACAAGCCTTTGCCTGTAACATTAAAGATCATGATAATACAAATACTCTATTCCTGGTCATAATCATACAAATCAACAGTTCATCTTTGCACTACGGGCCAAATATAATTTTTCACCACAAATTTAAACATGAGGATGATGACAATGATATATAAGATGAATACAAGTGAGATCAAAAATAAATATTAGAGATTTATAATTTAATTTATCCAAAGTTCAAGAATGTCCAAATTGTCAACATGATAACCAATTATGGAGTAAAATCTAAGAATGATATTTAAGATTCATATTTTAAAGATGATTTGGACAAAGAAAAAAAACTAAATTTCATTGTGAATAGTACTCTGACATGAATAGTACTTCGGCATGAATAGTATCCTGGATGAATAGTTTTCCAACATGAATAGTACCACGAATGAATAACACCCCAAAATAAAAAGATTAAAATTTAATAGGAAAGTTCAGACCAATATTCCAGTGAAATAATATTAGATGAAGTGCAAACCTCAAGGAATTTCTAATTATTTTAAGAATTATAGAAATAATACTTACCATAGTAAGTTTAAATTTAGGAATATGAAATGAAATAATATCACTTACATAATATGGAGTATGAAAGAAAATGATATCCGTTATGAGTGTTGAAAAAAAATAATATCCTTTACCTTAGTAGAAAACTATATCTAACTGGTATAACAGATATTATCCTGAGAAAATCTTGCACTATAAGCTACACTCAAATTATTCTTATACTCAAAAGAAATACTCACAATATTGTAGTATAAAAACTTGTGTTTTTTGGTGTCTCTAGTGTGACGCCCCCAAAATAGGTATACAACACCCATTCTGAGTCGCCAAATACATGGTACAGAAAGCAAACTACAACTTTGATAATACAATTATCGTGCAAAATACGACAACACATACTTTGAGTTTAAATACAAATATTGTCTTCTAGACAATATCTACACTCAAATAAGTTCTTATTACAATTATTCATACACTATATTACAGAAATAGTGAGGACTGCTAAAATATTTTTCTAAAACCATCACTCCATACCCCGACTAGATCCTGCTATGTTCTCACCTCATGAGAAGAAAAATGGAACAAAAAGGAAAAGGGTGAGCTCAACTAGCCCAGTAAAGAATATTATGACTAAGATAATATACAAAAAATTATCATTAATCTTCAGCAGGGAAAAATCTGATAGAATATAATAGACAACAAGTTTTAGATCAACAACTGCAGCGAAAATAACAATCCATTAGAAGAGTCAAGTAGAGAATGAGTTCTACTATCTTCTAAGATTTAAAAGTCCATCATCAATATTTTATTGGTATCACCAGTCGGTCATGTTCATCTCAACACCTGTTCATCTCTGCACTACGGGCCAAAGATATTCATCGATTAATCATTCATCTTTGCACTACTAAAGCCAAAGATATTCAAGTAATATCATCATTTAAGACCGAGGATGATGAAAATATTTTAAAGAAAACGAATCCAAATTGAAACATGAAGGACAAATATTAGGGATTCAGACATACGGTTTATCCAAGATCAATAATAATTCATAATAACCAATTGTGAAGCAAAATTCAAAAATAAAGATCAAAACATGGATACAATCAAAGATAGTAACCATAATAGACATCTTGGACAAAAGGAAAATTTATTTTCTAATTGAATAGTCTGTCAGATTATTGAATGAATAGGTCGTATAATGAATAGTGACCCCGACACAAAAAAGGTAGAAATTCCATAATAAAATCCATACCAATATTTCTAAGATAATGATATTGAAAGAATAACATCATTACAAAAAAAAAATAACATCCCTTACCTCAAAATGATAAGATTACATTTGGAATATCGGATATAAAGTCAAGAGAACTTAGATTTGAATAAAGAACTCTCAAAGTATCTAAATACTCACTAAAAATACGACAACATAGTAGAGAAAGAAAACTTGTTTCTGGTGTGATTTTCAATTTTAACCTAAGCGCCTATTTATAGGAAAATGCTAGAACGCCATAGGAGACTAAATAATAAAAGAATAATATTTCTTTTCTTCCATTCTATGCACACTTTATTGAAAACTCTAGCATGCCAAATCTAAAAAATAATAGCAGCCCACATGTTTATAAAAATAAAAGTGGGTCCCACCCAATTTTAATAAAAATCATTTTATTTTCTGAAACTTTAGTAATTCATAGAAAATATTCCGTTTATCAGAAAAATACGAATTTTATGTCCATTCCACACGAAATCGAATTCTCTACAACTTTGTAGATATAACTTTTTCCAAATTTCAGACAGAAAATATCCGAAACCCACAAACGGATGATTTTCAACACCTCTTAAAATTTATAACAAATCATACATTCATTTTTAACGGTTCAAAATTTGTGGATATATACTCAACTTATATATGTATAACATATCCAAAAATCACAACGATCCAACGGTCGGATTAAAATTATAACTCACGCAATAGAGCTTTAAGAAACCGATTTGATCTTTTAATACCTTCAATCCGATAAAATACTCATAAAATACCTCAACATTAATTCCTTCATTTATAACCACATAAATAAATCCATCATTTATATCTGCATCAAATAAATATTTCCTTATCATATAAATCAATAATTAATTATTCACAAATAATATTACAGAATCACCATTATGACAACCAGGTCGTTCCCAGGAAAGAGGGGGCTTTCCGATAAGGATTTCTCCTTACTGGCGTGCAATTAGGTGACCAAACATCTCCTTGACAAAAATTTCTAAACATTGCCAATAATGCTATCTAATAATATTATTCAAATAATATGAATTATTAATCTGATAATGAGAAATACTGTGCAATGACAATTATTGAAACAACAATAATATAAACTATCAACGCAACAATTATTGAATCAATAAAATAAAATATTAAATAAAGAACTCATCGTAATAATTATTGAATAGTGCCTTCTTCACGTAAGAATCAATAATTTCAAAAATATCGTGCAATACCGCAGTGCTATCGCAAGAACTACGCCAGACATCGATATTTTAACCACCGTGTATTCCAACAAGATTAATTTGTAATAATTACGTCGTTATTTATAAAAACTCATACTTTGTCGTTTTCCTTCATCCAACCGTTTTCGTTATTGGGCCCACAAATGGCTGCGTCGTCGTACGAATATTCCCCGATAACAAGAATATTCCACGACCAAATGAATATTCCCCGACAGAAATGAATATTTTATAACCACATGCTTATTTTGTATAATTTTCACATTTCACCCATAACCAAAACATTGTATCAAATTAACACCTTATTAATTTAGAATAATGAATAGAGGAAAATTCAATTTTATTTATAATAAGTTGGGGTCTTACAACCTCCCCTCCTTATAAAATTTTGTCCTCGAAATTGGCGTACGTACCTGGTGTTTCGAAAAGGTGAGGGTACCTCGTTTTCATTTTCGATTCCTACTCCCAGGTCATTTCCTCAATAGCATGGTTCCTCCACAAAACTTTAACTTGTGGTATAATTTTGGTGCGTAGGACATGTTCTTTCTTATCCAAGATCTTAACGGGTACCTCCTCGTATGTTAAATCTTTGGCTATCTCGTCTGGTTCTAACTCAATAATGTGGTTCGGGTCTTTCACATATTTACGAAGCATAGATATGTGAAAAATATTATAAACACGAGACATGTTTGGAGGTAACGCGAGTCTATAGGCCACATTTCCTACTCGGTCAAGAATCTGAAATGGACCAATAAATCGTGGATTGAGCTTTCCTCTCTTTCCGAATCTTGTAACTCCCTTTCATGGAGCAACACGTAACAATACATGATTCCCAATATTAAATTCCACGTCCTTTCGATGAAGATCATCATAACTCTTTTGTCGATCCTGTGAGGTTTGAATATGTTGTCGAATCATTTGGATCTTTTCTGTAGTCATGCGTACCAATTCTGGACCCAACAAAGTTGCTTCACCCACCTCGTCCCAGCTTACTGGAGAACGACACTTTCGTCCATACAACGCCTCAAATGGAGTCATGCCTATACTTGCTTGATAACTGTTGTTGTAGGAGAATTCGACCAATGGTAAATACTTATCCCAACTCCCTTTGAAGTCTAAAACACAGAGTCTTAATAGATCTTCGAGAGTCTGAATAGTCCTCTCTGATTGTCCGTCCGTTTGAGGATGGTATGCCGAACTGAATCGTAAATCCGTGCCCATAGCTTTCTGCAAGCTAACCCAAAATCGTGAAGTGAATTTTGGGTCACGATCCGAAATTATGGATACTTGCATGCCATGCAATCTCAAAATCTCATTCACGTACATACGAGGAAGACATTCAAGGGAATAAGTCTCACGTATAGGCAAGAAATGAGCAGACTTGGTTAATCTATCAACAATAACCCAAATCGCATCTACGCCTTGAGAAACCTTGGGAAGACCCATAACGAAATCCATGGTAACATGTTCCCACTTCCATTTTGGAATCTCAAGTGGTTGCAAGGGACCCTTTGGCACTTGATGCTCCGCCTTTACACGTTGACAAGTTAAACATCTCGAGATAAACTTCGCGATCTCTCTCTTCACATTGTTCCACCAAAATGTATGTCAAAGATCATGATACATTTTGGTACTCCCAAGATGGATTGCAAACGGGGTGTTGTGTGCCTCCATCATGATTCTATGCTTCAAGTCAGAATCGTTAGGAACGTAAAGTCTAGAGTTGACTCGAAGTATTCCTTCTTCATCGATTCTTGCGTCCGGAATAGCACCTTCTTGCACTTTCTTCTTCATACGCATCGCCCCCTGTGTCCTAGCAAGCGAGCTTTAACTTTTAACTTTATCGATTAAAGTCGGTTCTACCCGTATATTTGTCATCATCACGTGGGTCCCTGGAGTCTTTAATTCTACCTCCATCCTTTGCAAGTCATACAAAATGGGCATTTGCGTTGACAATATCGCTTTTCAGATCGCGATATGATCTTCTACTCAATGCGTCAGCTACTATGTTCACTTTTCCAGGATGATATTGAATAGTGTGATCATAATCTTTCAACAGCTCAAGCCAATGTCGTTGCCGCATGTTGAGTTCTTTTGGGGTGAAGAAATATTTAAGGCTTTTATGGTCCGTATAAATCTCCACTTTCTCCCCATACAGGTAGTGTCTCCAGATTTTCAACTCGAATACGACTGTTGCCAACTCCAGATCATGAGTAGGATAATTCCTCTCATATTCTTTGAGTTGTCGCGAGGCATAAGCTATGACTTTCCCATGTTGCATGAGAACACATCCTAACCCTTTGCCCGAAGCATCGCTGTAGATAACAAATCCATCCGAACCAGATGGTATTTCCAGAACAGGTGCCGAAATGAGTCTCCTCTTGAGCTCTTGGAAACTCTTCTTACATTCCCCGCTCCATACGAATTTTGTATCTTTCCGAGTCAATTTGAGTTAATGGAGTAGCAATTCGAGAAAATCCTTCCACGAATCTCCGATAATAACCGGTTAAGCCCGTAGCTAAGCTACGACTTCGATCACCGACTCGATTGCTTCCAACTTTATATTGCTTTAATCTTGGCCGTCAACAGATACTCCATATTTTGACACCACGTGCCCAAGGAATGCTACTTCCTGCCGCTTTAACTCGCATTTCTTGAACGGCATATAGCTTATTTTCACGAAGCTTTTCAAGTATCAGCTTCAAATGGTGCTCATGATCTTCACGGCTTTTGGAATAGATGAGGATGTCATCAATAAAGACGACAACGAACTAATCTAAATATTCCTTGAATACTCGGTTCATCATATCCATGAAAGCAGCAGGAGCATTAGTCAATCCAAAAGACATGACTAAGAATTCATAATGCTCGCATCTTCTAGTTCAAGGCGATCTTTGGAATATTCTCAATTTTAATCTTCAGCTGATGATATCCAGAACGAAGATCGATCTTTGAAAAGAATTGTGCTCCTTGTAACTGGTCAAATAGGTCATCAATGAGAGGTAGCGGATACCTATTCTTTATGGTGACATGGTTCAATTCTCGGTAGTCAATACAAAGTTGAATACTCCCGTCTTTCCTCTTTACGAATAAAACAGGAGCACCCCAAGGAGACGTACTAGGACGAATGATATCGATGTCTAATAACTCCTGTAATTGGACCTTTAACTCCTGAAGTTTAATAGGAGCCATTCGATATGGGGTTTTAGAAATGGATTTTGTACCTGGTTTAAGGTCAATAAAGAATTCAACTTCACATTCTGGGGGTAAACCAGGAAGTTCTTCAGGAAATACGTCAGGAAATTCACTAACAACAGAAATTTTATTCAAATCTGACGTGTCTTTATTCAAATTCATAACATGGGCTAAGAAAGCTTGACATCCGTTTTTCAATAAACGAATAGCTTTATGGCTGGATATGACAGTGATTGATTTTAGTGGTTTAGTTGCTTGAATTCGCATAACAGGTTGGTTAGGAATATGAAAACTAACAACCTTACAAAAGCAATCAATTTTGGCATGATGAGTGGTCAACCAATCAATCCCTAAAATCACATCAAAAGCAAGTATCTTTAAAGAAATAAGATCAACAGGTAATGTGATGGTGCCAACTTGGATGAAACAAGATTTATAAACAGTGGATGTAATGAAAGTTTTTCCTAAAGGAGTCTCCACAGATAGGTCAAAGTCTAATTTCTCCGGAGTCAAGTTTAAACGTTGAGCACAAGCAGGAGAGATAAATGAATGGGTAGAACCGGTATCTAGTAAGGAATAAACTTCGTAAGAATTTATGACTAGCTTACCCGTGATCACTAAGTCTTAGTTCCTCGCATTTTGACCAGTCACGACAAACACTCTTCCAGGAATCGTCGACTTTGAATTTTCTGGGATAGCCTTTTGAGTCACCATCCCCACTGAACTTGGTTTTGCTATAGTACAATCTCGAGCGATATATCATTTCTTTCCACAATTATAACATACCTTGAACTATTGTGGGCAGTTTGGGCTGATATGTCCCTCTTTCTCGCATTTATAGCATACGACCGGTGGTCGTTCTCCTCCCTTAAAAACAGTTACTGCTGGTGCTGACGTCTTCACATTGTCGTTGTTGTACCTTCTCTTTTTAAAATCTCCTCCCGACTCACTTCTTCTATTATCATGGCCACGATTACCACCAGAGTGATTACCGCTTTTGTCTGTATTCCTTCCTCCCCACTGGTTATCATTGCTCTCACGATATTCTAGCATCCCCGGTCGACCACGGTTGTTGTCCCTCGGTTGAACGTACTCATTATCTCGCTCTAATAATTGAGTCATGTTGACAACATCTGAATACAGAAAAAATTTATGAGAAATGAGATATTGACGTATATCGGGTTTCAAACCTCTCAGAAACATCCGCGTCATACGTTCCTCATTCTCCACCAAATGAGGTGCAAACCTGGATAACTCTGTGAACTTCGCCTCATACTGGGACACCGTCATGTTGTTTTGTTCCAGACTAATAAACTCCACTTCCTTCATATGACGAATACTTTCAGGAAAGTACTTGTCATTAAATGATTCAAACGTCTCCCAAGACATCTTTGATGCGGTTTGGATGGATACGTTTCACGATTTCCACCGAAGAATCGCCTCATTACGGAACATAAAATTAGCGAATGGAACCTTCTGTTCCTCCGTGCATCCCAAGACATCGAATATCTTGGTAATTTGCTTGACCCACGTCTCGCCTTTAATCGGATCGAGCTTTTCCCGAGTGCGTGGTCCCAACTCTATGAACTGCTTGGCCGTGACAAACCGTGCGTTGCTATCATTTCCACCCGTATTTTGCACACGAGTCTCCCTTGTCTGATTTAGCATGAACTGCAACAAGCTCCTAAACATTCCATCATTCATCGTTTGCTCGGTAGTGTTGCTTACAGGAGGAATATTGCCTTCCTGTTGCACGTTCTCCTTGTTTGTGACTAAAGGTTGTTCCACAGTCCCATACACTCCATTGTTAACGTTCTCAGCAGCAATTCTAAAATACTGCCATAAAACAAGGGTTAATTAAACAAATTAACATATCACCTAATATCCCTATATTATGATCGACCAACAAATAAGCTTAAGTAGGACACACTAGCGAAGGATTTACCCGTCTCTCCCCTCCTAGTTCTAGTCTCACATCTCAGCCAGGGATCATATCCCTAAGCTTTGATACCAACTATGACACCCCCAAAATAGGTATACAATGTGAGACCCCAAATTTTATGAATAAAGATTTAAATTTCTCAAAATATTTTTTTTAATATTATGGTGTGGATTTGATATAATGTTATAGTTGTGGGTAATATTTATAAATTTTACAAAGTAAGCAAGTTGTTATATAATATTCTTTTTGTTGGGGAATATCCGTACAATGGCACAATCATTGGTGGACCCCACAACGGAAGTATTGTCGTAATAAGAAAACGACAAAATTATCTTTTATAAAAATAACTACGAAAAGTATTACCGTTAAAACCGTAGAACTACATTAGTAAAAAGTACAAAGAATCTGGCGTGGTTGCGTATAAGAATACGGTATTGGTTATTGATGCTTACGTGAGAAGTCACTCACTTATACTCAATTATTGCTCTGATGAATTGCGTGATCATATCTCTCTTATATTATTGATTCAATTATTGTTCAAAGATCATCCGTATAATATGATATATTATTAAATCAATAATTGAGACGACAAAGTTATTCATATTATTATTTGCAATATTGACAATGTCTAGAAGTTCTGTCAAGGAGAGGTTTGGTCACCTAATTGCACCCCAATAAGGAAAAATCCTTATCGGAAAGCCCCCTCTTTCATAGGAACGACCTGGTTGTTAAATATTGTGAGTTATAATATTAATGATGAATGTTATTAAAAATCAAAGTTGAGTTCGGAGTTAAATTGGAGACGCGAACATGATATTTGAGTCTAGAACGATGAAATTAGTAGAAATAGACTATAAACACAAATTTTGTTAGGGTTGACTTTTTGGTCAAAAAAGTCAACAGTTGACTTTTTCAGAAAAAGTCAAACTTCGAAATTTCAAAAATAAAATTTTTGAGAAAAATATTTCATTTTGTTGGGATTGTTAGTGTTAGTAGAAATCGACATTTATTTCGATAATAATTGATTTCAAGAGGTTTTATTGACCAATCGGGTAATTAATCGAATAAATGAGCAATTAATTGCTATTAATTCACATGATTATAACTATTTGTTCACATGTGTGTACTATTGATTCACATTCATGTACTATTAGGGGAGGTGGTGCAAGATTGATAATACTTGCATGACTGAGTTAAAAATGGAGGTATAGATGGAGGTACTATACTGTAATTTGTATTTTCACATAATTATAACTATTAAGTCACATGAATGAACTATTAATTCACATGATTTACTATTAGGGGAGGTGGTGCAAGTTTGATAATACTTGCAGGACTAAATTAAAAATAATCCGTTGTATTCATTCCTTATTAAATTGTGAAAATGATCTGTCTACGTGGATTACCGCATGGCGGGCGAAAATCCATTTGCAGTTTCATATATTCTATTATACTCAGTTGGTTAAAGTTTTGGCTTCTATACTCCATGAAATTAGTATAATATCCTGGATATTTGTGCTTCATCCAGTATAGTTTCATGGAAATATTCTTCTTAACATTCTTGAATTTTACTCCACAAAGCAGTATCACGTTGACAATTTGGACGTTTTTGAGTTCAGGATAAATTAACTTATAAATCTTTAAAATTTAATTGTTGAACTTGTTTTATTGAATTATTAAGTCATTGTCATCATCCTCATGTTTATATTATGTTGAAAGTCATCTGTGGCCTGTAGTGCATAGATGGACTTAGTATGATTATGACTGAGGATTATTCTCAGATAGTCATGACCGTAATGTTATAAATGATGTGGTAAAAGTCCTCATTGGCCCGTAATGCATTGATGGACAGTTGTTGGCATGATCATGACCATTGATGAAAACACGAATATCCTTGGCCCGTAGTGCATGGATAATTTGTGGTCATGATACTAATGAATATCCTTGGTCGTAGTGCAGGGATGACGTGGTTTATTTAATAAGCTGAATCTCAGCGATAAAAGAGATGAAAAACCTTTTAAATCATAAAAGATAGTATATTTTATTCTCTACTTGACTCTTCTAATGGATTGCTTATTCCGCTGCAGTTAAACTTGATGTTTGTTATATTATATCAATTTAACACTGTTGAAGGCTAACGATAATTTATTCTGCATTATCTTAGCCATAATATTTTTTACTAGGCTAGTTGAGCTCACCCTTTTGCTTTCATTATTTTCTTCAGAAAATGAGAACGTAGAAAGAGGACTAGTCGGGGAAAGCGAGAGTGATTTGGTCCAGATGATAGCATTAGTAGTCCTCACTATTCTGTTACATAGTGTGATATAAATGTATAGAGGACTTATTTTGAGTTTGAATACTGTCTAGAAGACAATATTTGTATTAAAACTCACAGCTCATGTTGTATATTTAAAATTGTATTTGTATTCTATACCATGTATTTGGCGACTAAGAATAGGTGATGTATACCTATTTTGGGGGCGTCACAGTTGGTATCAAAGCTTAGGGATATGATCTCTGGCTGAGATGTGAGACAAGAACTAGGAGGGAGAGATGGGAATTCCTTCATTAGTATGACCTACCTAAGTTTATTTGGTATTTAATTGGCGATTCGGAGTATAGGGATAATATGTGATATGTTAGTTAACCCTTGTTTTGTTGCAGTATTTGAAAATGACATATGAGAATGTTGAAAATAGCAATGGAGCACAGGAGATCGTTGAGTCTCCACAGATCAATAATCAGAATAATGTGCATCAGAAGGTGACAATCCTCATGCAAACGACAACCTCGACCAAATGATGAACGATGGAATGTTCAGAGGCTTTATGCAATTCATGCAACATCAAAGTAGAGCTAACATCTTTGTCCAAAATGCGGTGAAAACATCGACAACTCTCGGACGGCCCCCCGCTAAGCAGATTCAAGGAGTGGGACCACCGAAGTTTTTGGAGAGCCAAAACCACTTAAAGGCGGAGATGTGGATAAAGCGGATCAATAAGATATTTTATATCTTGGGATGCTCCAGAAGCTAAAAGGTTCCTTTGCCACCTTCATGTTTGCAAGAGGCAGATTCTTGGTGGGAATCAGCAAAAGTGTACTCAACTTCTTTGCCAGATGAAGATGTCTTTGGAGAAGTTCCAAGAACTGCTCAACGACAAGTACTTTCCGAAAGTATTCGCCACATGAAAGAGGTAGAGTTCATTAAACTGGAGCAAAACAACATGACCGTGTCATAGTACGAAGCTAAATTTGCGGAGTTGTCCTAATTTGCGTCCCATTTGGTTGATAATGAGGAGAGAATGACGCGAATATTTTTAAGAGGTTTGAAATCCGATATATGTCAATACCTCATTTCTCACAAACATTGTTTATATTCAGATGTTGTGAATAGGGCTCAGTTATTGGAGCGCGATAATGAGCCAAACCAACCAAAAGATAACGAGCAACAACACGATAATAATCGTACCAGTGGCAATGACCATCGGAACAATGATAACCATCGTGGGGGAAATTATCATGCCAAGAATGGTAACCACTTCGGTGGTAATCATGGCCAAGATAATAGGAGTGGAAATTTCAAGAAGAGGAGATTCAACAATGATGGAAAGACGTCAGCATCAGCACCCGTTGTTAAGAAAGGAGAACGACCACCTATCATATGCTTCAAATGCGGAGGGGAGGGACATATCGACCAAAGCATGCAGCAAGTCAAAAACTCATTACAATTATGGAAGAGAAGGTCACCTAGCTCGATTTTGTCATGCACCAAAGTCAAGCCCAGCTGGGACGGTGGCACCAAAGGCGGATACAGACAAAACAAAGTCGGTGGTTTCAGGAAGAGCATTTTTTGTGACTTTTCAAAAAGCGAGTAACCCGAACGAAGTTAGCACGGGTTAGTTAATTATAAATTCTTGCGAAATCTATACCTTATTAGATACCGGTTCTACCCATTATTTTATCTCTCTTGCTTGCGCTCAACGTTTAAATTTGACTCCAGAGATCGAATTATTTTATGTCCATTCCACACGAAATCGTATTCTCTATAACTTTGTAGCTTTAAGTTTTTCCAAATTCCAGACAGAAAATATCCGAAACCCACAAACGGATGATTTTCAACACCTCTTAAAATTCATAACAAATCATACGTTCATTTTTAACGGTTCAAAATTTGCGGATATATACTCAACTTATATATGTATAACATATCCAAAAATCACAACGATCCAACGGTCAGATTAAAATTATAACTCACGCAATAGAACTTTAAGAACACCGATTTGATCTTTTAATAACTCCAATCCGATAAAATACTGATAAAACACCTCAACATTAATTCCTTCATTTATAACCACATAAATAAATCCATCATTTATATCCGCATCAAATAAATATTTTCTTATCATATAAATTAATAATTAATTATTCACAAATAATATTACGTAATCACAATTATGACAACCAAAGTAGTTCCAGAAAGAGGGGGGCTTTCCGATAAGGATTTCTCCTTATTGGCGCGCAATTAAGTGACCAAACCTCTCCTTGACAGAAATTTCTAGATGTTGCCAATAATGCTATCTAATAATATTATTCAAATAATATGAATTATTAATCTGACAATGGGAAATACTGTGCAATGACAATTATTGAAACAACAATAATATAAACTATCAATGCAGCAATTATTGAATCAATAAAATAAAATATTAAACAGTAACTACTATAATAATTATTGAGTAGTGCCTTCTTACATAAGAATCAATAATTCCAAAAATACTGTGCAATACCGTGTGCTACTATGAAACCACGCATATTACTATATTTTAACCACCAGGTATTCCAATAGTGTTAACGGTAACAATTACGGCATTATTTATAAAAACTCATACTTTGTCGTTTTTCGTTATGGGGCCCTGAATGGGTACACTTGGCCGTCGTCATTTAATATTCCCCGACAACAAGAATATTCCACGACCAAACGAATATTCCCCGACAGAAATGATTATTTTATAACTACTTGCTTATTTTATAAAATTTGCACATTTCACCCATAACCAAAACATTATATCAAATTAACACCTTATTAATTTAGAATAATGAATTGAGGAAAATTCAATTTTATTTATAATAAGTTGGGGTCTTACAACTAGGATGAAGGGGTAACCTTCCTTTTATAGTGCAACACGGAAGAAAAAAATAAGCAAACCTGCCTAATTTCCTTCCTAACTCTCTGCCTAACTTTCCTGCCTAACTCTCATTTTTTAATGGGTGAGGGCCCACTTATTTGGAAAACATGAATTTATAGGAGAAATTTTGTCACCCACCAATTTGGAAAAAAGAAAAAATATGCATGAGAACTATTCCACCCACCCATTTGGAAGAAGAGAAGTGCACGAGAAGTTTTGAAAAACTTAACAATATGACAAAGTTAATATAATATTATATTATTATATTAAAAAATTATTATAAAAATATAATATTAATTTCAGAGAAGATAATTGTGATTCTCATATGTTAAACTTTTAACAAATGTCTCATACTAAATCCCTCCATTTGCAACCAAAAATTGGACAAATATCCACTACACCATAATTATCAACACTTTTTATTCTTTAATAATTATTCACAATTAATATTTTAGATTCACAATATTGACAACCAGATCGTTCTCAGGAAATAGGGGTATTTCCGATAAAGATTTCTCCTTACTAGCCGCAATTAAATAACCTAACATCTTTACTCTACAAAACTTTATAGACATTGCCAGTAATGCTATCTAATAATTATATCATATCAAATAATATGAGCAACTATGTCGTGATAATTATTAATTTAATAATATAAAATATTGTGCAGATGTTATTGTAATAATTATTGAATCAATAATATGAGATACTATGCAGCAACTACTATGACAATTATTGAATGAAATTTTGAGCGACTTCTTACGTAAGAATCAATAATCAGAGATACTGTGCAATGCCGTATGTTACTGTGTAATACCGCGTACTACTGTGGAATAACGCGTATTATTATACTTTTATCACCGTGTATTTTAACAGTTAATGGTAAAAGTTATGCCGCTAATTTGTAAAAACTAATTTTTATCGCTTTCTATATCCGACAATTATTTTATTATGGGGTTCACCAATGATTGGTTATTTCGGCGTCGTCGTACTTTACCGAATATAATATTCCCGATAGAACGAATATTCCTCGACAAAACGAATATTTTCCAACAACAGTTTACTTTGTATAATTTGCACATATCACCTACAACTATAATATTTATTAAATCAACACAGTACTATTTAGAATAATATATAAAGAAAATTAAATTTTATTCATAAAAAGTTGGGGTTTTACACATTGTATCCTAGAAATGATAGGCACACCAGATTATCTGCATTGACTAAGAATGAGAATGACTGTAGTTAGAGAGGTTTCAATGATATGCTTGCTCTTATTGGAGATTTTTTACCCAAGGATCATACCTTGCCTACGAATTATTACGAAGTGAAAAAGATGGTCAATGGGTTGAATATGGGGTATCAGAAGATCGATGCTTGTGAGCAGGATTACATGTGTTGGTTGGTGACCTCATTGACATACTTGATGCTGAGGAAGACGAGGAAAAAATGGTTGTCAATAACTATATCGTCGTAAGTGACCTCATTGACGTACGTGTTTAACTTGTCAACGTGTAAAGGCGGAGCATCAAGTGCCAAAGGGTCCATTGCAACCACTTGAGATTTCGAAATGGAAGTGGGAACACATTACCATGGATTTTGTTACGGGTCTTCCTGCGGTTTCTCAAGGCATCGATGCTATTTGGGTTATTGTTGATAGATTAACCAAGTCCGCTCATTTCTTGCCGATACGGGAGACTTATTCCCTTAAACGTCTTGCTTATATGTATGTATATGAAATTGTGAGATTGCATGGCATGCCAGTATCCATAGTTTCGGATCGTGACGCAAGATTCACTTCAAGATTTTGGGTTAGCTTGCAAAAAGCTATGGGCACGGATTTATTGATTGATTGGCATACCATCCTCAAAGCGGACGGACAATCAGAGAGGACTATTCAAAATTTTGATGATCTATTAAGACTCTGTGTCCTAGACTTCAAAGGGAGTTGGGATAAGTATTTACCATTGGTGGAATTCTCCTACAACAACAGTTATCAGGCAAGTATAGGTGTGGCTCCATTTGAAGCATTATATGGACGTAAGTGTCGCTCTCCAATATGCTGGGATGAGGTGGGTGAAGCAACATTGTTGGGACCCGAGTTGGTACATATGACTACGGAAAAGATCCAAATGATTCGACAACGTATACAAACGGCACAAGATCGACAAAAGAGTTATGCGGATCTTCATCGAAAGGACGTGGAATTTAGTATTAGGGATCATGTATTATTGCGTGTAGCTCCATGGAAGGGAGTAACAAGATTCAGGAAGAGAGGAAAGCTCAATCCACGATTTATTGGTCCATTTCAGATTCTTGACCTAGTAGGAAATGTAGCCTATAGACTCGCGTTACCTCTAAGTATGTCTCGTGTTCATAATTTTTTTCACATATCTGTGCTTCGTAAATATATGAAAGACCCGAACCACGTTATTGAGTTAGAACCGGACGAGATTGCCACTTAAAGTATGAGGAGGTACCTGTCAAGATCTTGGATAGAAAGGAGCATGTCCTACGCACGAAGGTCATACCACAAGTTAAAGTGTTGTGGAGGAACCATGCTATAGAGGAAATGACCTGGGAGTTGGAAACGGAAATGAAAGCGAGGTATCCTCACCTTTTCGAAACATCAGGTACGTACGTCAATTTCGAGGACGAAATTTCATAAGGAGAGGAGGTTGTAAGACCCCAACTTATTATTAATGAAATTAAATTTTCTCTATTTATTATTTTGAAATAGTAAGGGTTGATTTGATTAATGTGGATAGTTATGGGTAAAATACGCAAATATTTCAAATAAGCAAGTGGTTATAAAATATTCGTTTGGTCGTGGAATATTTTTCTTTGTCGGGAAAATTAAATGCATTTACTGACAATGAGCCTTATGTGGCCCCATAACGGAAAGAGATTGGATGAAGGAAAACGACAAATATAAGTTGGTTGTAAATAACGACGTAGTTGTTACCGTTAATACTGTTAGAATACCCGGTGGTTAAAATACAGTAGCACACGGTATTGCACCAATTATTGATTCTTACGTAAGAAGGCACTACTCAATAATTGTTACGGTAATTCTTGCTCAATATTATATTTTATTGATTCAATAATTGCTACGTTGATATTTTATATTATTGTTGTTTCAATAATTGTTACTACACAATAATATTTTCATTATTAGATCAATAATTCATATTATTTGAATAATATTATTAGATAACATTATTGGCAATGTCTAAAAAGTTCATGTCAAGGAGAGGTTTGGTCACCTAATTGCTTGTTAGTAAGAGAGAATCCTTATTGGAAAGCCCTCTTTCTGGGAAATGCACAGTTATCACAAGATTGTGATTCGTGATATTATTTGTGAATAATTAATTATTGATTTATATAATGAGGAAAATATTAATTTTATGTAGATATAGATGGAGAAAATTTTTAATGTGACAATTGTTGAAAATTAATATTTTATCTTTTTCTGATAAAATAATTTATTTAAATATATTATTTTAATAATATATTAATGGTGATATTTTTACAATGAATGTGGGATATATGAATAAATGAGGAGGAAGAGTATTTTTGTTGGATTAAATGTTTAACACATGTTTTGTGTGTTGGTGGACACAATTCTTGACCGAAAATTGATTATAGCCTGTAAAATCGTTCGTTTGTGGATTTCGGTCAATTTCTGTTTGGAATTTGGAAACATTTTCTTCTGCAAAGTTGTAGAGAATGAAATTTCCTATGGAAAGTCACGAATTTCGAATTTTTATGACGAAAGAGCTATTTATTATGAATTATTGAAGTTCTGAAACTGCGAAATAATTAATTTTTGGAAGTTTTAAATATTTATATTAACAAAAACGTTTTTTACATTTGTGAGCCTCATTAATCACATGTTGAGTTGCTGAAATCAGAAGTCTAAGTGGGCGTAGGAAAATTTTTATATATATTAATATTATATTAAATTTTCTGCTTTGGTGTTCTAAGCATTTTCCTATAAATAGGGTGCTTAGGTTAGAATTGAAAATTACACCAGAAACTGAAGTTTTCTCTCTATTTCTCTCTCTATATATTGAGCGTATTCTTGTGAGGATTTTGATACTTTGAGTATTGTTATACGGTGCAAGTTCCCTTCAGCACTATACCCAGTATTCCAGCTAGAAGTACTAATCTTTCGAGGTAAGGGATTTTATTTTTTTTTAATGATATTATTTTCTTCAATATCATTATGCCGAAATATTGGTTTGAACTTTTAATCAAATTTGGAACTTTTTGTGTCAGAGTTACTATTCACGTATACGGCATTATTCACGATATCTGACCTATTCACTATTCACTTAATACGATACTATTATTCACGAAAAATTAAATTTTCGTTTTTTTGTCCAAGATATCTATTATGAATAATAGCTTTGATTGTATCCATGTTTTGATCATTCTTGAATTTTACTTCACTATGATTATTTATGAGGTATCTTTGGACATGAAATAGCTGAAATACAAATCCTTGATATTTATTCTTTTGTTTCACTGGATTCGTTTTCTTTAAAATATTTTTCATCATCCTCAGTCCTAAATGATGGTATTCATCGAATATCTTTGGCTTTTGTAGTGCAAAAGATGGTTGATTTTATTATGAATATCTTTGGCCCGTAGTGAAAAGATGTATGCAGTGTGTTGAGATGAATATGACCAATCGATGAATATCTTTGGCTGCGCAGGCAAAGATGAATATTTGATTCAAGATGTATATTGATTGATGTTACGGGATAAAATATTGATGATGGACTTTTAAATTCATAGATAATAGTAGATTTCATTCTCTACGTAACTCTTCTATGAATTATTATTTCATTGCATGTAATATTGATCTTAAACTTGTTTTTATTGTATTCTATCGATTTTTTTCCTGTTGAAGACTAACGATAATTTGCTCTATATTATCTTAGTCATAATGTTCTTTTCTTGGGCTAGTTGAGCTCACCCTTTTCCTTTTGTTCCATTTTTCTTCTCGGGAGGCGAGAATGTAATATAATGCAGTGGGGTATGGAATGATGGTTATAGAGAGAGTTGTTTAGTAGTCCTCACCATTTTTGTAAAATAATGAATAAATAATTGTGATGAGGATTTATTTGGGTATAGATATTGTCTAGAAGATAATATTTGTATTTAAACTCACAGTTTTACGGGTTGTAATAATAAAGTTGTAGTTGTTTCTGTACCATGTATTGACAACTCAGAATGGGTGATGTATACCTATTTTGGGGGCATCACAGTTGGTATCAGAGCTTAGGGATATGATCTCTGGCGGAGATCGGGGAATAGAACTAGGAGGGGAGAGACGAGTAAATCCTTCGCTAGTGTGTCCTACCTAAGTTTATTTGTTAGTTGGTTAGTATATAGGGATATTATGTGATATATTGATTTCCTTAATTAACCCTTGTTTTATGACAGTATTTGAGAATGTCGACTGAGAATATTAACAGTGGAGTAAATGAGACCGTGGAGACGCCTGTACTCACCAACGAGGAGAATGCACAGTGACAATGTTCCTCCCGTGAACAACACCAACGAGCAAATGATGAACGAGGGATGTTTAGAAGCTTTTTGCGGTTCATGCAAAATCAGACGAGGTGGACTCGTGTTCAAAAAAATGAGGAGGAAATGATAGCAATTCACGGGTTGTCACAACCAAAAGTTCAAAGAGTTGGGACCACCAGAATTCTGGGGAAAGCTGGATCCGATTAAGGCGGAGACGTGGGTCAAACAAATCACCAAGATATTCGATGTCTTGGGATGCACGGAGGAGCGGAAGGTGCCATTCGCCACCTTTATGTTAAGTAATGAGCAGACTTGGTGGGGAGTGCGTGAAGCGTACCCATCCAAAGCGCAAAGATGTCTTGGGAGACATTTCAGAAACTATTTAATGACAAATACTTTCCTGAAAGTGTTCGTCATATGAAGGAAGTGGAGTTTATTAGACTGGAGCAGAATAACATGACGGTGTCCCAGTACGAGGCGAAGTTCGCGGAGTTATCTAGGTTTGCACCTCATTTGGTGGAGAATGAAGAACGTATGACGCGGATGTTTCTGAGAGGTTTGAAACCCGGCATACGTCAGTATCTCATTTCTCATAAATTTTCTCTCTATTCAGATGTTGTCAACAGGGCTCAGTTGTTAGAACGAGATAACGAGTACATTCAACCGAGGGACCATAACCAGGATCATACCGGAGATAGCAGTCAACAGAATAACGATAACCAGCGAAGAAAGGAAAAGACGGATAAAAATGGTAACCACTCCGGTGGTAGTCATGGCCATGAAAATAGAAGAAACGAGTCAGGAGGAGATTTTAAAAAGAGGAGATTCAACAACGACAATGTGAAAACGACAGCACCAGCAGCAACTGGTTCCAAGGAAGGGGAACGAGCACCGGTCGTATGCTACAAATGCGGGAAAGAGGGACATATCAGCCCAAACTGCCCACAACAGTTCAAGGTATGCTATAATTATGGAAATGAAGGACATATCGCTCGAGATTATATGGTAGCGAAACCAAGTTCAGCGGGGACTGTGACTCAAAAGGCTGTTCTAGAAAAGTCAAAGTCAACGGTTCTTGGAAGAGCGTTTGTCGTGACTGGTCAAAATGTGAGGAACCCAAACGAGGTGATCACGGGTAAGCTAATCATAAATTCTTGCGAAGTTTATACCTTACTTGATATCGGTGCTACCCATTCATTTATCTCTCTCGTTTGTGCTCAACGTTTAAACTTAACTCAGGAGAAATTAGACTTTGATTTATCCGTGGAAACTCCGATTAGAGAAACTTTCATCACATCCATCGCTTATAAATCTTGTTTAATCCAAGTTGGCACCATTACCTTACCGTTGACCTTATCTCTTTAAAGATACTTGCTTTTGATGTGATTTTAGGGATTGATTGGTTAACTACTCATCATGCCAAAATTGATTGTTTTCGTAAGGTTGTTAGCTTTTCATATTCCTAAACAACCCGTCAGATTTAATTCAAGAAACTAAACCATTAAAATCAATCACTGTCATATCTAATCATAAAGCTATTCGTTTATTGAAAAATGGATGTCAAGCTTTCTTAGCCCATGTTATGGATTTGAATAAAGACACGTCAAAATTGAATAATATTCATGTTGTTATTGACTTTCTTGACGTATTTCCGAAGAACTTCCGGTCTACCCTACGAAGCGTGAAGTTGAATTCTTTATTGATCTTGAACACGTACAAAGCCCATTTCTAAAACCCCATATCGAATGGCTCTATTGAACTTCGGGAGTTAAAGGTCCAACTACGTGAATTATTGGACATCGGTTTCATTCGCCCCAAGACATCTCCTTGGGGTGCTCTGTTCTGTTATTCGTAAGGAAGAAAGAGCGGTAGTATGCGACTTTGTATTGACTATCGAGAATTGAACCATGTCACCATCAAGAATAGGTATCCTCTACCTCGTATTGATGACTTGTTTGAATAGTTGCAAGGAGCACAATTCTTTTCAAAGATCGATCTTCGATTCGGATATCATCACCAAGATTAGAACCGAGGATATTCCAAAGGCGCCTCGAGAACTCGAAGACGGGCATTATGAATTCTTAGTCATGTCTTTCGGATTGACTAATGCTCCTGCGGCTTTCATGGATATGATGAACCGAGTATTCAAGGAATATTTGGATCAGTTCGTTATTGTCTTTATTGATGACATCCTCATATATTCCAAAAGTCGTGAAGATCATGAGCACCATTTGAAGCTGGTACTCCAAAGGCTTCGTGAAAACAAACTATATGCCAAATTGAAGAAATACGAGTTTTGGCTTGAGGAAGTAGCATTCCTTGGGCATGTGGTGTCAAAACATGGAGTATCTGTGGACCCGGCGAAGATTGAAGCAATACAAAGTTAGGGAAGCAACCAAAGTCGGTGTGACCAAGTCACGTAGCTTTCGAGCTTTAGTGGTTATTATCGGAGATTCGTGGAAGGATTTTCTCGAATCGCTACTCCATTAACTCGGTGACTCGGAAAGATATAAAATAAGTATGGAGCGAGGAATGCGAGAAGAGTTTCCAAGAGCTCAAGAGGAGACTCATTTTAAGACTGTTTCTAACAATACCATCTAAATACGGATGGATTTGTTATCTCAAATGATGCTTGTGCAAAAGGTTAGGATGTGTTCTCATGCAACGTGGAAAAGTCATAGCTTTATGCCTCATGACAACTTAAAGAATATGAGAGGAATTATTCGACTCATGATCTAGAGTTTGGCGAAGTTGTTTTTCGCTTAAAGATCCGGAGGCACTATCTATGGGGAGAAAGTGGAGATATATTCGGACCATAAAAGCCTCAAATATTTCTTCACTCAAAAAGAACTCAACATCGGCGGCGATGTTGGCTCGAGCTATTGAAAGACTACGACCACACTATTCAATACCATCCCTGAAAAGCGAGCGTGGTAGGCGACGATTGAGTAGAAGATCATATGCGGAACGAGTGCGATGTTGTTAACATAAAGGCCCATTTTGTGTGATTTACAAAAGATGAGAATAGAATTCAAGACTCAGGGGACCCATGCAATGATGTCAGTATCACGTATAGAACCAACTTTAATTGAGAAAGTTAAAGTTGCTCAAGCCATGATCTTGAGGCGATGATTATGAAGAAGAAAGTGCAAGAAGGTGCTATTCCAGAAGCAAGAATCGATGAAGAAGGAATACTTCGAGTCCACTCAAGACTTTGTGTTCGTAACGATTCTGATTTGAAGTACAAGATCATGATGGAGGCACACAATACACCGTTTATAATTCATCCTGGAAGCACTAAAATGTATCGTGATCTTCAACATACATTTTGGTGGAATAATATGAAGAGAGAGATTGCAAAGTTTTTCTCGATGTGTTTAACTTGTCAACGTGTAAAGGCGGAGCATCAAGTGCCAAAGGGTCCATTGCAACCACTTGAGATTCCGAAATGGAAGTGGGAACACATTACCATGGATTTTGTTACGGGTCTTCCTGCGGTTTCTCAAGGCATCGATGCTTTTTGGGTTAATGTTGATAGATTAACCAAGTCTACTCATTTCTTGCCGATACGGGAGACTTATTCCCTTGAACGTCTTGCTCATATGTATGTAAATGAGATTGTGAGATTGTATGGCATGCCAGTATCCATAGTTTCAGATCGTGACCCAAGATTCACTTCAAGAATTTGTGTTAGCTTGCAAAAAGCTATGGAGCGGATTTACGATTGATTAAGCATACCATCCTCAAAGCGAGATGGACAATCGAGAGAGGACTATTCAAACTCTTGAAGATCTATTAGGACTCGTGTGTCCAGACTTCAAAGGAGTTAGGATAAGTATTTACCATTGGTGGAATTCTCCTACAACAACAGTTATCAGGCAAGTATAGGTGTGGCTCCATTTGAAGCATTATATGGACGTAAGTGTTGCTCTCCAATATGCTGGGATGAGGTGGATGAAGCAATATTTTTGGGACCCGAGTTAGTACGTATGATTACGGAAAAGATCTAAATGATTCGACAATGTATACAAACGGCACAAGATCGACAAAAGAGTTATGCGGATCTTCATCTAAAGGACGTGGAATTTTGTATTGGGGATCATGTATTATTGCGTGTAGCTCCATGGAAGGGAGTAACAAGATTCGGGAAGGGAGGAAAGCTCAATCCACGATTTATTGGTCCATTTCAGATTCTTGATCTAGTAGGAAATGTAGCCTATAGACTCGCGTTACCTCCAAGTATGTCTCGTGTTCATAATTTTTTTCACATATCTGTGCTTCGTAAATATATGAAAGACCCGAACCATGTTATTGAGTTAGAGCCGGACGAGATAGTAGAAGACTTAACGATGATGAGGAGGTACTGTCAAGATCTTGGATAGAAAAAGAGTATGCTTCTACGCTGTTGAAGGTCATACCACAAGTTAAAGTGTTGTGGAGGAACAATCTTTATAGAGGAAATGACACAGGAGTTAGAAAGCGGAAATGAAAGCGAGGTATCCTCACCTTTTGAAACACAGTACTTTACGCCAATTTCGAGGACGAAATTTCATAAGGAGGGAGGTTGTAAGACCCCAACTTATTATTAATGAAATTAAATTTTCTCTATTTATTATTTTGAAATAGTAAGGGTTGATTTGATTAATGTGGATAGTTATGGGTAAAATACGCAAATATTTCAAATAAGCAAGTGGTTATAAAATATTCGTTTGGTCGTGGAATATTCTTACTGTCGGGGAATATTCGTACGAGGGCGCAGCCTTGTGTGGGCCCCATAACGGAAAGCGATTGGATGAAGGAAAATGACAAATATAAGTTGGTTATAAATAACGGCGTAGTTGTTATTCAAGTATTATCTTGTTAGAATACCCGTTGGTTAAAATACAAGAGCATATTACGGTATTGCACCAATTATTGATTTTACGTAAGAAGGCACTTTACTCAATAATTATTACAAGATAATTCTTTGTTCAATATTATATTTTATTGATTCAATAATTGCTACGTTGATATTTTATATTATTGTTGTTTCAATAATCGTCACTACACAGTATTTTCATTATCAGATCAATAATTCATATTATTTGAATAATATTATTAGATAACATTATTGACAATGTCTAAAAAGTTACATCAAGGAGAGGTTTGGTCACCTAATTCTTGCGCAAGTAAGGAGAAATCCTTATTGGAAAGCCCCTCTTTCACAGGAACCGCACGGTTGTCAAGATTATTGTGATTACGTGATATTATTTGTGAATAATTAATTATTGATTTATATGATGAGGAAAATATTGATTTTATGTAGATATAGATGGAGAAAATTTTTAATGTGACAATTGTTGAAAATTAATATTTTATCTTTTTCTGATAAAATAATTCATTTAAATATATTATTTTAATAATATATTAATGGTGATATTTTTACAATGAATGTGGGATATATGAATAAATGAGGAGGAAGAGTATTTTTGTTGGATTAAATGTTGAACACATGTTTTGTGTGTTGGTGGACACAATTCTTGACCGAAAATTGATTATAGCCTGTAAAATCGTCCGTTTGTGGATTTCGGTCAATTTTGGTTTGGAATTTGGAAACATTTTCTTCTGCAAAGTTGTAGAGAATTTGGTGTTATAAGCATTTTCCTATAAATAGGGTGCTTAGGTTAGAATTAAAAATTACAAATTAAACTCGAAATTTTCTCTCTTTTCTCTCTATATATTGGCGTATTCTTGTGAGGATTTTGATACTTTGAGTATTGTTATACTGATTTCTGCAAGTTCCTTGAAGACTATACCCAGTATTCATTTAGAAGTACTAATCTTTCGAGGTAAGGGATCTTTATTTTTTTTAATGATATTATTTTCTTCAATATCATTATCTTAGAAATATTGGTTTGAACTTTTAATCAAATTTAGAACTTTTTATTAGCCGGAGTTCTTATTCACGTATACGACATTATTCACGATATCTGACCTTTATTCACGAATACGGCACTATTCACAGAAAAATTAAATTTTCGTTTTTTTGTCCAAGATATCTATTATGGATAATAGCTTTGATTGTATCCATGTTTTGATCATTCTTGAATTTTACTTCACTATGATTATTTATGAGGTATCTTTGGACATGAAATAGCTGAAATACAAATCCTTGATATTTATTCTTTTGTTTCACTGGATTCGTTTTCTTTAAAATATTTTTCATCATCCTCAGTCCTAAATGATGGTATTACTGAATATCTTCAGCCTGTAGTGCAAAGATGGTTGATTTTATTATGAATATTTTGGCCCGTAGTGCAAAGATGTACAGGTGTTGAGATGAACATGACCAACTGATGAATATCTTTGGCTGCAGAGTGCAAAGATGAATATTTGATTCAAGATGTATATTGATTGATGTTGAGGATAAAATATTGATGATGGACTTTTAAATTCATAGATAATAGTAGATTTCATCTCTACGTAACTCTTCTATGAATTATTATTTCAGCTGCGAATATTGATCTTAAACTTGTTGTCATTGTATTCTATCGATTTTTTCCTGTTGAAGACTAACGATAATTTGTTCTATATTATCTTAGTCATAATGTTCTTCTTTGGGCTAATTGAGCTCGCCCTTTTCCTTTTTGTTCCATTTTTCTTCTCGGGAGGAGAGAATGTAGCGAAGTCTGAGTCGGGGTATGGAATGATGGTTATAGAGAGAGTTGTTTAGTAGTCCTCACCATTTTGTAAAATAATGTATAAATAATTGTGATGAGGATTTATTTGGGTATAGATATTATGCAGAAGATATATTTGTATTTAAACTCACGCAGTTTTACGGTTGTAATAATAAAGTTGCGATTGTTTACGTACCATGTATTGACAACTCGAGAATGGGTGATGTATACCTATTTTGGGGGCGTCCACGGTTGGTATCGAGCTTAGGGATATGATCTCTGGCGGAGATCGGGGAATAGAACTAGGAGGGGAGAGCGAGTAAATCCTTCGTTAGTGTGTCCTACCTAAGCTTATTTGTTAGTTGGTTAGTATATCGGGATATTATGTGATATATTGATTTCCTTAATTAACCCTTGTTTTATGACAAAGATTTGAGAATGTCGATGAGAATATTAACGATTGGAGTAAATGAGACCAGTGGAGGCGCTTTGTACTCACTGCTGACGAGGAGAACGCGTCAACAACAGTGGCAATGTTCCTCCGTGAACAACACCATTGAAGCGAGATGATGAGCGAGGGGATGTTTAGAAGCTTTTTGCAATTCATGCAAAATCATACGAGGACACTCGTGTTCAAAATCTGAGGATGAAATGATAAGATTCACGAGTTGTCACTGACAAGCGATTCAAAGAGTTGGGACCACGAGTGCAGGGAAAGTTGGATCCGATTAAGGCGGAGACGTGGGTCAAACAAATCACCAAGATATTCGATGTCTTGGGATGCACGGAGGAGCATAAGGTGCCATTCGCCACCTTTATGTTCCGTAATGAGGCAGACATTGGTGGGAGTCTCAGGAAGCGTACCCATCCGGTCCGTATTTCGCGGCAAGTGTTTGGGAGACATTTTGAAACTATTTAATGACAAATACTTTCCTGAAAGTGTTCTTCATATGAAGGAAGTGGAGTTTATTAGAGTGGAGCAGAATAACATGACGGTGTCCCAGTACGAGGCGAAGTTCGCGGAGTTATCTAGGTTTGCACCTCATTTGGTGGAGAATGAAGAATGTGACGCCCCCAAAATTTGGTATACGTCACCCATCTTGGGTCGCCACTTACATGGTACATAAATTCAAATACAAACTTAATTATACATCCGTAGGTGTAACATACGACAATACATAAACCGAGAGTTCTAATAGGAATATTGTGGCGCCCCAAAATTAGGTATCGTCACTCATCTTGGGTCGCCACTTACATGGTACATAAATTCAAATACAACTTACTAACCTAAGCGTAGGTATGCAATCGACATAAAGCGTGTGAGTTTGAATACATATATTGTCTACTAGATATTATACAAACTCAAAAGGAGTCCTCATTACAACTATTATCACACTATTTCACGAGAATAGTGAGGACTACTAATCTTATCCTCTCGGACCATTACTCCGTCCCAGACTTCGTCCAAACTATGTTCTCATTTCACGAAGAGAACGGTGAAAGAAAAGGTGAGCTCAACTAGCCCAAGAAGAAATATTATGACTAAGATAATGCGAGAATAAATTATCATTAGCCTTCCAATGATGTTAAAGCGATAAAATATAATTGACAACCGGTTTAAGCTGCAGTTGATGAATATCTGATCCATTAAAAGAGTTAAGTAGAGAATAAAGTCTACTATCTTTTAGGTTTTAAAAGGTTTTCATCAATTTTTATCATTTGAGACTCGACTTAATAAATAAACCACCACATCTAATTATCCACGTACCACGGTCGAGGATTTTCATCAAATTATCAATGGTCATGACTATATACCGAATCACCCACGGTCATAATCATACCAAAAACTATCCATCAACGCATTACAGTGCCACCGAGGACTTTTGTCACATCATTTATATCAAGTCGTGATTATTAGAATGATCCTGGTCATAATCATACTAAGTTCATCTATGCGTAAGCCAAAGATAACATAATATAACATGAGGATGATGACAATGACATAATAATTCAATAAAACAAGTTCAAGAATTATTTAATCCATGAATTATTAACGTCAAATTGTCAACATAATCTTTGTTTACGTAGAGTAAAATTCAAGAATGATCGGAAGAATATTTCCGTGAAAGATCTTTGGATGAAACGCAAATATCGAGGATATTCTACTAATTTCATGGAGTATAGAAGTCAAAGTTTTAACTTATTTGGGTATAATAAAGAATGGAATAACAAAAGAAATCACCATGCATGCGGATTGCGATGCATGCAAGGTTATTCAATGAGAATAATAATAACGGAACCGGTCGGGTGAAATTCACAAGCGAGGATGTTCCAACAGAATAATAAAGATGGAACCGGATCCGGTGTAAAACACACAGATAGGATATTCCAGCGGAGAATGATAAAAGCGGAACCAGTGCGGTGTAAAACACATGACAGGATGTTCCAACAGAATAATAATAAAAGCGGAACCGGTCCGGTGTAAAACACGTAGAACGAGGATGTTCCACAGAATAATAGAAGAATGTCACCAAGTATAGGTTAAACCAGCGTATCTGAGTTATTCCAACGAGAATAATAAGCAATGGAATAACATAAAGATTTCACCAAGTATAGGGTATCTGGCGTATCTGAGTTATGTATAGGGTATGCCACTTTTACGGAGTTATTCAACGAGAATAATAGTGAATGGAATAATGAAGTTCTCTTCAAGAAAAAGAATAACACCCACTACTAGTAAAAAAGGCTGAATATAGAAGTAGTGAAGTAGCGAGAATACTCTTCTTTCTTTCTATAATTTTCTCTCTATAGCTTCTCTCTATAATTTCTCTCTACAGAGTTTCAATGAATTCGTAAGAAAATAATGAAGGAATGGAAGCTTTATTTATAGGAAAATGGAATGCATAGTAACTAATCCATGAGCGGTCGATTGATTTACTTTAATCGACCAGGTCCATATTTAAAGAAAAATCTTTTAAATAAAATATCATATATTCTATTTATATAAAAACATTTTTACTATGCAAACACTATGCAATACTATGCAAAACACTATGCAAAACAATTTATGCAACACTATGCATAATAAAATATAATATATTCTATTTATAGAATAACTTTAATAAAGTATTCTATTTTATATAAAAAGATGTTTACATTTTATTACGTTAATAATCTGAATAAAACAAAAGCGTCATTATCATTATAATAATTCATATTATTAATAAATGATAATGGAATCAAAACCGATGGTGACTTCTCACATAAGCATCGATAATCAATCTGGTGTCTTTCTTATGCAACCACACGACATCGTACTTTTACTCTGAAGGTAGTTCAACAAGTAACCACGCTAAAACTTCGCCGTTATTTCAATAAAATATTTTTGTCGTTTTCTCGATCAAGCCAATAATTACATTATTGGGGTCCCTGATGATTGGTAGTTATCTGAATATTCCTGCTGGCAAGAATATTCCCAGACCAATCGAATATAATATAACCACTTGCATACTTTGCAAAATTTATAAATACTACCCACAACTATAATATTATCTTAAATTCACACCATAATATTAAAAAATTATTTCAACAAAATTTAAATCTTTATTGATAAAATACGGGGTCTCTGATCTTCCTTCCTTATGAAATTTAGCCCTCGAAATTAGAGGTGCGATACTGGTATGATAAAGAGGTGAGGATACCTTGAATACCTTTATCGTTGAAAATATTAAGTTCATCTTTGCAATCCTACCAAAGATATTCATTAACAATTCATCTTTGCACTACTGGGCCAAAGATATTTATTAACAATTCATCTTTGCACTCTGGGCCAAAGATATATAAGCGTAAAACCAATAATCTTTGAGACTCGACTTAATAGTATCACAACCATGAATTATCCATGCACCTTCTTTGCTAAGGATATTCGTGTTTTCAATTCTGATCGTGATTATTAGAATAATGGTGGTCGTAATCATACCAAGTCTATCAATGCACTACTGACCAAAGATGACTTTTACCACATCCATGAATTAATATTTCATTCTTTGAGACTCATTTCAATAATTAATCCATATCATCGAATCATCCACGCACTACTACTGCCGAGGATATTCATTAGTATCACGACCACAAATTATCCATGCACTACTACCAAAGATAATTGTGTATTCATTAGTATCACGACCACAAATTATCCATACACTACTGACGAAGATAATTGTGTATTCATTAGTATCACGACCACAAATTATCCATGCACTACTACCAAAGATAATCGTGTATTCATTAGTATCACGACCACAAATTATCCATGCACTACTGACAAAGATAATCGTGTATTCATTAGTATCACGACCACAAATTATCCATGCACTACTGACAAAGATAATCGTGTATTCATTAGTATCACGACCACAAATTATCCGCACTGCCGCGGCGAAGATAATTGTGTATTCATTAGTATCACGACCACAAATTATCCATTTACTACCAAAGATAATTATGTATTCATTAGTATCACGACCACAAATTATCCATGCACTACTACTGAAAGATAATCGTGTATTCATTAGTATCACGACCACAAATTATCCATGCACTACGGCCAAAGATAATTGTGTATTCATTAATATCACGACCACAAATTATCCATACACTACGACCAAAGATAATTGTGTTTTCAATTCTGGTTATGATTATAGAACAATCCTGGTCATAATCATACCAAAGCCATCTATGCTTCTGAGGCCACGAGATGACTTTCAACATAATATAAACATGAGGATAATAATATAAAGAATCAATCAAATGAGATAAAGGATAAATATTAAACATTTATAAAATAATTTATCCGATTCAAGAATATCCCCATGTTATCAATCACTTAATAATCTCATAATCTAATAACATTAATATTATAACAATATTTTAATCACTTCCTAAATAAACAATTTTTCTCAATTGTTTACGCTTTACCATATAAAGCATTTAATCATTCAAAAATGCCATACTCATAAAATATCATCACCAATTATCAAATCCCTCATCAAAAAATATGCATATACTCTATATAGGATTCTCTAGCCATAAAATCTTATTTTCAACTTTGTTACTTCACATAACATATTTAACTCATATGTTCGTAACTAAACTATTTTCATGAAAAATACCAAATTAGTCCCAAAAATATTTCTTTTCTGGGATTTAGCATAATATAGTCCCATAATGAAAATATATTTTCTCGAATTTTTAAAATTCATTTACTATTTTTCAAAAATCAATTTCTAATTAATTCCTTAAGAAATTAGCTACCTCAAGTTTAACTCAAAAATTCCCAAATCTTGGCAGGATCTTACACATGTTAACGTGAGCTTCTAGTTTAAATTTCATGGTCATGAGTTATAGAACTCGGTTATAGCATTTTAAATCGGAAAAACCTAAATATTGAAAGAGTCATAACTTGCTCATTTTAAGTCGAGAATGAGCTCATTTTTGGACAGGAGATACTTTATACCATATACCTTCATGTCCCAAAAGGCCAGAATTTTCTCATAATTTAAGTGGCCGAAACAGCCCTTAAAGTTTCTAGGCGATGTAGCATATTTGAAATTTACAGCTTTGGCCTCCTTTGCTAAAATCAGTCCACACAAAAATCTACAACACCTTTTCCAGTAATTCCACTTGGATTAGTTAGGTAACTCATAGATCTAACTCTAGGACTTGACCACATTCAAAAATTCAAAATATAATAAGAGATATGGTCAATTGAATTTCATATTACGTTTTTCACCACAATCGATTTTCAACTCTTTGTGATTTCTAAGAAACTTTCATGTTTTCACATACTAACCAACATAACTCATCATAAAACTTACTAATACTTCATATACCCATGATTTTCATTAGTCCAATGCTTTTATTATGACTTTCATCATAATCCACGTAAAATGATCCTTTTAGTTGAAGAAATATTTGAGGTTTAAGAAATGGGTTTTTATCTTTGGGGTCAATACAAAATTCGATTTCACGCTCTAGGGTAGGCTAGAAAATCTTCAAGAATCGTCAAGAAATTTATTAATGATAGAAATATCATTCAAAAGCTATTACTCTCGTCCAAGACTTGGATAGTACGTCACATTAATACCAGCTGTGACTTCTATCCCTTAACACAGATAGCACCTCACAATGATACCTATCAACTTGCCATCTTGATTCACGGCGTCGCCTACGAGAAAGTCCGGCGGTGCATTCCACACAAGGAAGTCAACAACGAAAGGTTGGGAGCTCTTTACTTATGGCTTGATATAACAATGATGATTAACTTTAGGGTTTGGTTACTTTGAATTCGTATAACGGAGTTGGTTATGAATATAAAAGCTAACAACCTTACGAAAAGCATGATGATTAGCTAACCAATTGATTCCTAAAAATCACATCAAAGGCAAGTATTTTCAAAAGATAAGATCGACGAGTAGCGTGAAAATGTTTATTTGAATCAACAAGATTTATAAGCGATTGGAGAAGTATTGAAGGTTTCTCCCAACTAAGTTTAAGCAGATAAATCAAAGTCAATTTCTCCGAGTCAAATTTAAGCGTTGAGCGCAAGCAAAGAGAGATAAAATAATAGGTAGAACCCAGGTATCGAATACGATATAGACTTCGCATGAGCTTATGATTAACTTACCCGTGATAATTTTATTCGGGTTCCTCGTCACGAGAAAAAAACGCTCTCTCTTAAACTACAGAACTTTGGCTTTTATGCAGGACATCCTTTGGCATCACTATCTCAAGTTGGACTTGACTTCACCATACGACAAAATCGAGCTAAGTGACCTTCTCTTCCGCAATTAAAACACGCTTTGGATTCTTTGCGTCTGATTTGGACGGATGTGTCCTCTGTCGCATTTGAAACATCTGACCGGTGGTCGTCTTCTTCTTCCTTTGAAAGCGGGTCTTGATCTTTGGCGTCTTCACGTCATTGTTGAACCCTCTCTTCTTGAAATGTCCATTCTTATTATTTTGGCCATGATTACCCCGAAGTGGTTACCATTCTTGACATGATAATTTCCCCACGATGGTTATCATTGTTAGATAACCGTTGCCACCGGTATGATTATTATCGTGTTGTTGCTCATTACCTTTTGGTTGGTGACTCAAGCGGTCTCATGTGCTTCATTGCTTATCTCAATATTTTTGGATGTCATTTTCAAATCGCTTACAAACATGGGTTAAATAACATATCACATATTATCCCTATACTCGTGACCAAATAAATACCACATAAACTTAGGTAGGTCATACTAGCGAAAAGAATTCCCGTCTCTCCCCTCCTAGTACTATTTTCACATCTTAGCGAGGATCATATCCCTAAGCTCGATACCAATTGTGGCGCCCCCAAAATTAGGTATCGTCACCCATCTTGGGTCGCCACTTACATGGTACATAAATTCAAATACAACTTCTTAACCTAAGCGTGTGGTATGCAATCGACATAAACTTTGAGTTTGAATACATATATTGTCTCTACTAGATATTATACAAACTCAAAAGGAGTCCTCATTACAACTATTATCACACTATTTCACGAGAATAGTGAGGACTACTAATGCTATCCTCGGACCATTACTCCGTTCCCAGGCTTCGTCACTATGTTCTCATTTCACGAAGAGAAACGGTGAAAGAAAAGGGTGAGCTCAACTAGCCCGATGAAATATTATGACTAAGATAATGCGAATAAATTATCATTAGCCTTCCAAATGATGTTAAAGCGATAAAATATAATTGACAACGGTTTAAGCTGCGGTGGAATATCGCAATCCATTAAAAGAGTCAAGTAGAGAATAAAAGTCTACTATCTTTTAGGTTTTAAAAGGTTTTCATCAATTTTATCATTTGAGACTAAACTTAATAAATAAACCACCACATCTAATTATCCTGTACCACGGTCGAGGATTTTCATCAAATTATCAATGGTCGTGACTATATACAAGAATCACCCACGGTCATAATCATACCAAAAACTATCCATCTTTTGCATTACGGTGCCACCGAGGACTTTTGTCACATCATTTATATCAAGTCGTGATTATCTTAGAATGATCCACGGTCATAATCATACTAAGTTCATCTATGCACGTAAAGCAAAGATAACATAATATAACATGAGGATGATGACAATGACATAATAATTCAATAAAACAAGTTCAAGAATTATTTAATCCATGAATTATTAACGTCCAAATTGTCAACATAATCTTTGTTTAAGTAGAGTAAAATTCAAGAATGATCGGAAGAATATTTCCGTGAAAAGATCTTTGGATGAAACGCAAATATCGAGGATATTCTACTAATTTCATGGAGTATAGAAGTCAAAGTTTTAACCATTTGGGTATAATAAAGAATGGAATAACAAAAGAAATCACCGTGCATGCGGTGCTTGCGCATGAGCGAGGTTATTCAGCGAGAATAATAATAACGGAACCGGTCGGTGAAATTCACACCGCAAGCGGGATGTTCCAATGAGAATAATAAAGATGGAACCGGATCCGGTGTAAAACACAGATAGGATATTCCAACGAGAATGATAAAAAAGCGGAACCAGTGCGGTGTAAAACACATGCAGACGAGGATGTTCAACGAATAATAATAATAAAAGCGGAACCCGGTAAAGGTGTAAAACACATAGACAGGATGTTCCAATGAGAATAATAGAAGAATGTCACCAAGTATAGGTTAAGCCGCGTATCTGAGTTATTCCAGCAGAATAATAAGCAATGGAATAACATAAGGATTTCACCAAGTATAGGGTATCTGCGTATCACGAGGTTATATATAGGGTATGCCACTTTTACTGAGTTATTCAACGAGAATAATAGTGAATGGAATAATGAAGTTCTCTTCAAGAAAAAGAATAACACCCCTTCTACTAGTAAAAAATGAATATAGAAGTAGTGAAGTAGCGAGAATACTCTTCTTCTTTCTATAATTTTCTCTCTATAGCTTCTCTCTATAATTTCTCTCTACAGAGTTTCAATGAATTCGTAAGAAAATAATGAAGGAATGAGCTTATTTATAGGAAAATGGAATGCATAGTAACTAATCCATGAGCGGTCCATTGATTTACTTTAATCTGATATCCATATTTAAAGAAAAATCTTTTAAATAAAATATAATATATTCTATTTATATAAAAACATTTTACTATGCAAACACTTTATGCAATATCTTACTACAAAAAACACTATGCAAAACATTATGCAACACTATGCATAATAAAATATAATATATTCTATTTATAGAATAACTTTAATAAAGTATTCTATTTTATATAAAAGATGTTTACATTTTATTACGTTAATAATACTGAATAAAACAAAAGCGTCATTATCATTATAATAATTCATATTATTATTAATCGTGATAATGGAATCATGGTGAGTGACTTCTCACATAAGCATCAATAATCAATACTGGTAATGCTTCTTATGCAACCACACGACATCGTACTTTTACTACCAGAGTAGTTCAGCGGTAACCACGGTAAAACTTCCGTAGTTATTTCAATAAAATATTTTTGTCGTTTTCTCAATCCGATAATTACATTATTGGGGTCCACAATGATTGGTAGTTATGCGAATATTCCCTGCTAAACCGAATATTCCCAGACCAATCGAATATAATATAACCACTTGCATACTTTGCAAAATTTATAAATACTACCCACAACTATAATATTATCTTAAATTCACACCAAAATATTAAAAAATTATTTCAACAAAATTTAAATCTTTATTGATAAAATCTGGGGTCTCACAAATATTGTCATTTAGACAATATCCATACTCAAGGAGTCCTCATTACATTTATTGTCACACTATTATAACAGAATAGTGAGTACTACTAATGCTATCTTCGGGACCATCACTCTTTTCCCCGACTTGTACCAGCTATATTCTCATTTCCTGAAGAGAACAGTGAAAGAAAGGGTGAGCTCAACTAGCCCAGTAAGAAATATTATGACTAAGATAATGCGAATAAATTATCATTAGCCTTCAACAATGATGTTAAACCGATAAAATACAATAGACAACCGGTTTAAGCTCTGCAATGAATATGCAATCCATTAAAAGAGTCAAGTAGAAAATAAAGTCTACTATCTTTTAGGTTTTAAAAGGTTTTCATCAATTTTTATCACTAAGACTCAGGTTTAATGAATAAACCACAATATCTAATCATCCCCGCATCTACACGGTCAAGGATTTTCATCAAATTATCAATAGTCATGACTATATACCGAATCACCCCCGGTCATAATCATACCAAAACTATCCATCATCGCATTACATGTGCCATCGAGGACTTTTGTCACATCATTTATATCAAGCCATGATTATACCGAATGAACCTGGTCAAAATCATACTAAGTTCATCTATGCACGTAAGCCAAAGATAACTTTCAACATAATATAAACATGAGGATGATGACAATGATATAAGAATTCAATAAAACAAGTTCAAGAATTAATTTTCTAGGATTTATTAACGTCAAATTGTCAACAAGATATCTTTTTTGTAGAGTAAAATTCAAGAATGATCGGAAGAATATTTCCATGAAAAGATATCGATGAAACGCAAATATCAAGGATATTCTACTAATTTCATGGAGTATAGAAGTCAAAGTTTTAACCAACTGGGTATAATAAAGAATGGAATAACAAAAGAAATCACCACGCATGCGGACTTGATGTATAAAAGTTATTCCAATGTAATAATAATAACGGAACAAAGTAAAGTGAAATTCACAACTTCCACAGGATGATCCAATGAATAATAAATCTTTGAATAATAATAAACAATGGAACCTGTGCGGTGTAAAATAAATGCGAATAATAAACAATGGAATGAGGATATTAAAAAATGATGTAATAATAAATGTAATAATAAACAATGGAACCAAGTAAGAAGGTGTAAAAATTCATGAGCACAAAAGATATTCCAATATAATAATAAAGAATGGAATAATATAAGGATTTCACCAAGTATAGGGTATGCTGGCGTGATACGAGGTTATGTATAGGGTATGCCACTTTTTAAAGTTATTCCAATGTAATAATAATGAATGAAATAACAAAAGTTCTCTTCATGAATAAGAAAGAATAACACCACTTTACAGGCACAACAAATAATATCCCTTACGTAGTAAAAGATAACTGGATATCAAAGTAGTGAAGTACCGTAATACTCTTCTTCTTTCTCTCTATAGATTTTCTCTATAGCTTCTCTCTATAATTTCTCTCTATAGAGTTTCAAATTGAATTCGTAAGAAAATAATGAAGGAATGAGCTTCTATTTATAGGAAAATAGAATGCATAGTAATTAATCCATGAACTATCCAGATTGATTTATTTTAATCGACTATCCATATTTAAAGAAAAATCTTTTAAATAAAATATCATATATTCTATTTATATAAAAACATTTTACTATGCAAACACTATGCAACACTATGCAAAACACTATGTAAAAAACACTACGCAACACTACGCATAATAAAATATAATATATTCTATTTATGAATAACTTTAATAAAGTATTCATTTTATATAAAAGATGTTTCATTTTATTACATTAATAATACTAATAAAACAAAACGTCATTATCGCTATAATAATTCATATTATTAATCGATAATAATGGAATCAAACCGAGTGACTTCTCATAAAGATCAATAATCAATACTGCAAGGTGCTACTATGCAACCACACGACATCGTATTTTTTACTACCGAAAGTAGTTCAACAAAGATCAACGGTAAAACTTCCGCCGTTATTTCAATAAAATATTTTTGTCGTCGTTTTCTCAATCCAACAATAATTTCATTAGGGGTCCACCAATGATTGAGCCGTTGTATTTAATATTCCCCGCTAAACCGAATATTCCCCACCAATCGAATATAATATAACCACTTGCATACTTTGCAAAATTTATAAATACTACCCACAACTATAATATTATCTCAAATTCACACCATAATATTAAAAATTATTTCGACAAAATTTAAATCTTTATCGATAAAATCTGGGTCTCACAATCTCCCTCCTTATGGAATTTCGCCTTGAAATTAGTGGTACGTACTGGTATGATAAAGAGGTGAGGATACCTTGAATACCTTTATCGTTAAAAATATTAAATTCATCTTGCGATAATCCGCCAAAGATATTCATTAACAATTCATCTTTGCACTACAAAAGCCAAAGATATACAATCGTAAAACCAATAATGCCTTTGAGACGCGACTTAATAGTATCACGACCACGAATTATCCATGCACTCATCGCCAAGGATATTCGTGTTTTCAATTCTGATGGCCATGATTATACCGAATAATCCTTGGTCATAATCATACCAAGTCTATCAATGTATTACTACCAAAGATGACTTTTACCACATCCATGAATTAATATTTCATTCACGAGACTCATTTCAATAATTAATCCATATCATCGAATCATCCCCGCACTATGAAGCCAAAGATATTCATTAGTATCACGACCACGAATTATCCATGCAATACTACCAAAGATAATCGTGTATTCATTAGATCACGACCACAAATTATCCATGCACTACTAAAGATAATCGCGTAAAGATAATCGTGTATTCATTAGTATCACGACCACAAATTATCCATGCACTTGACCAACCAAAGATAATCGTGTATTCATTAGTATCACGACCACAAATTATCCATGCACTACTACCAAAGATAATCGTGTATTCATTAGTATCCACCACAAATTATCCATGCACTACTACCAAAGATAATCGTGTATTCATTAGTATCCGACCACAAATTATCCATGCACTACGGCCAAAGATAATTGTGTATTCAATTCTGATTATGATTATACCCAACAATCCTCGGTCATAATCATACCAAGTCCATCTATGCACCACAGCCACGTAGATGACTTTCAACATAACATAAACATGAGGATAATGATATAAAGAATCAATCAAATGAGATAAAGGATAAATATTAAACCTTTATAATATAATTTATCCAGATTCAAGAATATCCCCATGTTATCAATCACTTAATAATCTCATAATCTAATATCATTAATATTATAACAATATTTTAATCACTTCTTAAATTTATAAACAATTTATCTCAATTCTTTACGCTTAACCATATAATGCATTTAATCATTCAAAATGCCATACTCATAAGATATCATCACCAATTATCAAATCCCTCAAAAAAAATATATATATACTCTATATAGGATTCTCTAGCCATAAAATCCTATTTTCAACTTTGTTACTTCACATAACATATTTAACTCATATGTTCAGAATTAAACTATTTTCATGAAAATACTAAATCAGTCCCAAAAATATTTTTTTCTGGGATTTAGCATAATATAGTCCCATAATGAAAATATATTTTTCTCGAATTTTAAAATTCATTTACTATTTTTAAAAATCAATTTCTAATTAATTCCTTAAGAAATTAGCTACCTCAAGTTTAACTCCAAAAATTCCCAAATCTTGGCAGGACCTTACACATGTTAACGTGAGCTTCCAGTTTAAATTTCATGGTCATCTGAGTTATAGAACTCGGTTATAGCGTTTTTTCGGAAAAACCTAAATATTGAAATAGTCATAACTTGCTCATTTTAAGTCAGAATGAGCTCATTTTTGGACAGGAGGTACTTTATACCATATACCTTCATGTCCCAAAAGGCCAGAATTTTTCTCATAATTTAAGTGGCCGAAACAGCCCGTCTAAAATCATGGCAGCAACTTTTTCGGTTTTTACAGCTTTGCACTCCTTTGCTAAAATCAGTCCACACAAAAATCTATAACACCTTTTCCAGTAATTCCACTTGGATTAGTTAGGTAACTCATAGATCCAACTCTAGGACTTTACCACACTCAAAAATTCAAAATATAATAGGAGATATGGTCAATTGAATTTCATGTTACGTTTTTCACCAAAATCCGATTTTCAACTCTTTGTGATTTCTAAGAAACTTTCATGTTTTCACATAATAACCAACATAACTCATCATAACACTTACTAATACTTCATATACCCATGATTTTGATTAGTCCAATGCTTTTATTATGACTTTCATCATAATCCTCGTAAATGATCCTTTTAGTTGAAGAAATATTTGAGGGTTTAAGAAATGGGTTTTTCAGATCGGGTCAATACAAAATTCGATTTCACGCTCTAGGGTAGGCTAGGAAATCTTCAAGAATACGTCAAGAAATTTATTAATGATAGAAATATCATTCAAAATCATTACTCTCGTCCAAGACTTGGATAGTACGTCACATTAATACCAACTCGTGACTTCTATCCTTAACCTAGATAAGACTCTCAATGATACCTATCAACTTGCCATCTTCATTCATTCACGCGTCGCCTAAAGAAAGTCTGGCTTCGGTGCATTCCACACAAGGAAGTCAACAACAAAAGGATCGGGGCTCTTTACTTATGGCTTGATATAACAGTGATTAACTTTAGGGTTTGGTTACTTTGAATTCGTATAACAGGTTGGTTAGGAATATGAAAGCTAACAACCTTACAAAAAGAATAACGAGTAGTTAATCAATCGTTTTCAAAAATTACCTCAAAGGCAAGTATTTTCAAAGAGATAAGATCGACAGGTAACGTGAAAGTGTTTATTTGAATCAAACAAGATTTAAAAATAGTAGCGGTAACGAAGGCTCCTACCTAACGTAAGTTTCAACCAATAAGTCAAAGTCTAACTTCTCCGGAGTCAAATTTAAACGTTGAACGCAAGCAAGAGAGATAAAATAATGGGTAGAACCGGTATCTTATAAGGTATAGACTTCGCAATTTATAATTAACTAACCCGTGCTAACTTCGTTTCGTTTTACGCGCTTTTTGAGAAGTCATGAAAAATGCACTTCCTAAAACCAACGACTTTGTTTTGTCCATATCCACCTTTGGTGCCACCGTCCCCAAGCTAGACTTGACTTTGGTGCACAAACAAAATTGAGCTAACTATTCTTGCAATTTCCACTTCTATTATCTTTGCCATGATTACCACCAAGTGGTTACCATTCTTAGCATGATAATTTCCCCACGATGGTTATCATTGTTCGATAGCCGCTTCCACCAAAGATGATTATTATCGTGTTGTTGGTCGTTACCTTTTGTTTGAATTTGAATCAACACTCTCATGTGCTTCATTGCTTATCTCAAAGATTTTCGGATGTCATTCTCAAACACCGCCACAAAACAAGGGTTAATTAACATATCACATATTATCCCTATACTCGAATCCACCAATTAAATACCAAATAAATTTAGGTAGGTCATATTAGCGAAGAGTTATTCTCTGCCTCTCCCTCCTAGTACTTTATTCTCACATCTTAGCCAGGATCATATCCTAAGCTCGATATTCAACCGTGACGCCCCCAAAATTAGGTATACGCCACCCATCTTGGGTCGCCACTTACATGGTACATAAATTCAAATACAAACTTAATTATACATCCGTGGTGTAACATACGACAATACATAAATCGAGAGTTCTAATAGGAATATTGTCATTTAGACAATATCCATACTCAAGGAGTCCTCATTACATTTATTGTCACACTATTATAATAATAATAGTGAGGACTACTAATGCTATCTTCGGGACCATCACTCTTTTCCCCGACTCGTCTCAGCCTATATTCTCATTTCTCAAGAGAATGTTGAAAGAAAGGGTGAGCTCAACTAGCCCAAGAAGAAATATTATGACTAAGATAATGCGTAATAAATTATCATTAGCCTTCAACAAATGTTAAACCGATAAAATACAATAGACAACCGGTTTAATCTGCAATGAATACGCAATCCATTAAAAGAGTCAAGAGAAAATAAAGTCTACTATCTTTTAGGTTTTAAAAGGTTTTCATCAATTTTATCACTAAGACTCAGTTTAATGAATAAACCACAATATCTAATCATCCCCTCGCATCACTGGCCAAGGATTTTCATCAAATTATCAATGGTCATGACTATACCGAATCACCCCCGGTCATAATCATACCAAAACTATCCATCATCGCATTACGTGCCACCGAGGACTTTTTTTGTCACATCATTTATATCAAGCCATGATTATACCGAATGATCCCACGGTCATAATCATACTAAGTTCATCTATGCACGTAAGCCAAAGATAACTTTCAACATAATATAAAACATGAGGATGATGACAATGATATAAGAATTCAATAAAACAAGTTCAAGAATTAATTTTCTAGGATTTATTAACGCCCAAATTGTCAACAAGATATTGTTTTGTAGAGTAAAATTCAAGAATGATCGTAAGAATATTTCCATGAAAAGATACTGGATGAAACGCAAATATCAAAGTTATTCTACTAATTTCATGGAGTATAGAAGTCAAAGTTTTAACCAACCGGGTATAATAAAGAATGGAATAACAAAAGAAATCACCACGCATGCGATATTTCAGATGACAAAAGTTATTCCAATGAATAATAATAACGAAACCAGTCGTGAAATTCACAATCGACAGGATGATCCAATGTAATAATAAATGTGAATAATAATAAACAATGGAACTGTGTCCTGTAGGTGTAAAATGTGATATTGCAATGTGATATTCCAACGAATAATAAATAAATGAACCAGTAATAATAAATGTGATATTCCAAAATAATAAAGAAATGGAACAGTGTCCCATGGGAAACACACATGACATAAGATATTCCAACATAATAAAAAAGAATGGAATAATATAAGGATTTCACCAAGTATAGGGTATGCCGCGACACGAAGTTATGTATAGGGTATGCCACTTTTACAAAGTTATTCCAATGTAATAATAATGAATGGAATAACATAAGTTCTCTTCATGAATAAGAAAGAATAATACCCCTTACGGGTACAACAAATAATATCCCTTACCGTAAAAGACATTGGATATCAAAGTAGTGAAGTACCAGAATACTCTTCTTCTTTCTCTCTATAGATTTTCTCTCTATAGCTTCTCTCTATAATTCTCTCTAGAGTTTCAAATGAATTAAATAAGAAAATAATGAAGGAATGAGCTTCTATTTATAGAAAAAATAGAATGCATAGTAATTAATCCATGAACGGTCCAGATTGATTTACTTTAATCTGACTATCCATATTTAAAGCAAAATCTTTTAAATAAAATATCATATATTCTATTTATATAAAAACATTTTACTATGCAAACAACACTATGCAACAACACTATGCAAAAAACACTACGCAACACTATGCATAATAAAATATAATATATTCTATTTATGTAATAACTTTAATAAAGTATTCTTTTTATATAAAAGATGTTTCTATTTTATTACGTTAATAATACGAATAAAATAAAACGTCATTATCGCTATAATAATTCATATTATTAATCGACAATAATGGAATCAAACCGAGTGACTTTCACATAAGCATCAATAATCAATACCGTGTGCTACTACGCAACCACACGACATCGTATTTTTTACTAATGAAAGTAGTTCAACAAAGATCAACGGTAAAACTTCCGCCGTTATTTCAATAAAATATTTTTGTCGCTTTCAATCCGATAATAATTTCGCTGGGTCCACCAATGATTGAGTAGTTGTAAGAATATTCCTCGCTAAACCGAATATTCCCCCACCAATCGAATATAATATAACCACTTGCATACTTTGCAAAATTTATAAATACTACCCACAACTATAATATTATCTCAAATTCACACCATAATATTAAAAATTATTTCGATAAAATTTAAATCTTTATTGATAAAATCTAGGGTCTCACAATCTCCCCTCCTTATAGAATTTCGCCCTTGAAATTACGGTACGTACCTGGTATGATAAAGATGTGAGGATACCTTGAATACCTTTATCGTTAAAAATATTAAATTCATCTTCGCAATCCGCCAAAGATATTCATTAATAATTCATCTTTGCACTACAAAGCAAAGATATACAAATCAGAAACCAATAATGCCGAGAGACGCACTTAATAGTATCACGACCACGAATTATCCATGCACTCATCGCCAAGGATATTCGTGTTTTCAATTGGTCATGATTATACCGAATAATCCTGGTCATAATCATACCAAGTCTATCAATGCATTACTACCAAAGATGACTTTTACCACATCCATGAATTAATATTTCATTTGAGACTCATTTCAATAATTAATCCATATCATCGAATCATCCCGCACTACTGTGCCAAAGATATTCATTAAGATCACGACCACAAATTATCCATGCACTACTACTACCAAAGATAATCGTGTATTCATTAGATCACGACCACAAATTATCCATGCACTACTACCAAAGATAATCGTGTATTCATTAGTATCACGACCACAAATTATCCATGCACTACTACCAAAGATAATCGTGTATTCATTAGTATCACGACCACAAATTATCCATGCACTACTACTACCAAAGATAATCGTGTATTCATTAAGTATCACGACCACAAATTATCCATGCACTACTACCAAAGATAATCGTGTATTCATTAGTATCACGACCACAAATTATCCATGCACTACTACGGCCAAAGATAATTGTGTATTCAATTACTGTTATGATTATACAAAACAATCCTCGGTCATAATCATACCAAGTCCATCTATGCCTTACAGCCATGAGATGACTTTCAACATAATATAAACATGAGGATAATGATATAAAGAATCAATCAAATGAGATAAAGGATAAATATTAAACCTTTATAATATAATTTATCCAGATTCAAGAATATCCCCATGTTATCAATCACTTAATAATCTCATAATCTAATATCATTAATATTATAACAATATTTTAATCACTTCTTTAAATTTATAAACAATTTATCTCAATTCTTTACGCTTAACCATATAATACATTTAATCATTCAAAATGCCATACTCATAAGATATCATCACCAATTATCAAATCCTCAAAAAATATATGATATACTCTATATAGGATTCTCTAGCCATAAAATCCTATTTTCAACTTTCATACTTCACATAACATATTTAACTCATATGTTCAGTAATTAAACTATTTTCATGAAAAATACTAAATCAGTCCCAAAAATATTTTTTTTCTGGGATTTAGCATAATATAGTCCCATAATGAAAATATATTTTTCTCGGAATTTTTAAAATTCATTTACTATTTTTCAAAAATCAATTTCTAATTAATTCCTTAAGAAATTAGCTACCTCAAGTTTAACTCCAAAAATTCCCAAATCTTGGCAGGACCTTACACATGTTAACGTGAGCTTCCAGTTTAAATTTCATGGTCATTGGAGTTATAGAACTCCGGTTATAGCGTTTTTCGTCGAAAAAAACCTAAATATTGAAATAGTCATAACTTGCTCATTTTAAGTCAGAATGAGCTCATTTTTGGACAGGAGGTACTTTATACCATATACCTTCATGTCCCAAAAGGCCAAAATTTTTTCTCATAATTTAAGTGGGTGAAACAGCCCTCTAAAATCATGGCAGCAATTTTTTTTTTTACAAGCTTTGCACTCCTTTGCTAAAATCAGTCCACACAAAAATCTATAACACCTTTTCCAGTAATTCCACTTGGATTAGTTAGGTAACTCATAGATCCAACTCTAGGACTTTACCACACTCAAAAATTCAAAATATAATAGGAGATATGGTCAATTGAATTTCATGTTACGTTTTTCACAAAATCGATTTTCAACTCTTTGTGATTTCTAAGAAACTTTCATGTTTTCACATAATAACCAACATAACTCATCATAACACTTACTAATACTTCATATACCCATGATTTTCATTAGTCCAATGCCTTTATTATGACTTTCATCATAATCCTCGTAAATGATCCTTTTAGTTGAAGAAATATTTGAGGGTTTAAGAAATGGGTTTTCAGATGGGGTCAATACAAAATTCGATTTCACGCTCTAGGGTAGGGCTAGGAAATCTTCAAGAATACGTCAAGAAATTTATTAATGATAGAAATATCATTCAAAATCATACTCTCGTCCAAGACTTGGATAGTACGTCACATTAATACCAACTGTGACTTCTATCCCTTAACCTAGATAGCACCTCACAATGATACCTATATACTTGCCATCTTCATTCACGACGTCGCCTAAAGAAAGTCTGGCTTCGGTGCATTCCACACAAGGAAGTCAACAACAAAAGGATCGGGGCTCTTTACTTATGGCTTGATATAACAGTGATTAACTTTAGGGTTTGGTTACTTTGAATTAGTAATAATGAGTTGGTTAGGAATATGAAAGATAACAACCTTACAAAAAGAATAACGAGTAGTTAATCAATCGTTTTCAAAAATTACCTCAAAGGCAAGTATTTTCAAAGAGATAAGATCGACAGGTAACGTGAAAGTGTTTATTTGAATCAAACAAGATTTAAAAATAGTAGTAGCGGTAACGAAGGCTCCTACTAACGAAGTTTCAACCAATAAGTCAAAGTCTAACTTCTCCTGAGTCAAATTTAAACGCTGAACGCAAAGCAAAAGAGATAAAATAATGGGTAGAACAGGTATCTTATAAGGTATAGACTTCAGAATTTATAATTAACTAACCCGCTTAACTAACTCGTTCGGTTTACTCGCTTTTTGAGAAGTCATGAAAATGCACTTCCTAAAACCAACGACTTTGTTTTGTCCATATCCACCTTTGGTGCCACCGTCCCAAATTTAGACTTGACTTTGGTGCACAACAAAATTGAGCTAACTATTCTTGCAATTTCCACTTCTATTATCTTTGCCATGATTACCACCAAGTGGTTACCATTCTTAGCATGATAATTTCCCCACGATGGTTATCATTGTTCGATAGCCAAGTTTCCACCCAAAGATGATTATTATCGTGTTGTTGGTCGTTACCTTTTATTTGAAATTTGAATCAACACTCTCATGTGCTTCATTGCTTATCTCAAAGATTTTCGATGTCATTCTCAAACACCGCCACAAAACAAGGGTTAATTAACATATCACATATTATCCCTCTACTCGACCTAATTCCACCAATTAAATACCAAATAAATTAGGGTAGGTCATACTAGCGAAGTTATTCCCCATCTCTCCCTCCTAGTACTATTCTCACATCTTAGCCAGGATCATATCCTAAGCTCGATACCAACCTGTGACGCCCCAAAATTAGGTATACGCCACCCATCTTGGGTCGCCACTTACATGGTACATAAATTCAAATACAAACTTAATTATACATCCGCGTGTAACATACGACAATACATAAACCGAGAGTTCTAATAGGAATATTGTCATTTAGACAATATCCATACTCAAGGAGTCCTCATTACATTTATTGTCACACTATTTAATGTAATAGTGAGGTACTATCTAATGCTATCTTCGGGACCATCACTCTTTTCCAAGAAGACTCGTCTGAAACCAGGTATTCAACTTTCTCATTATCATTAGCCTTAATGCGTAATAAATTATCATTACCGATAAAATGTTAAAATAGATAAAATACAATAGACAAAGCTTTAATGCAATGAATATGCAATCCATTAAAAGAGTCAAGAGAAAATAAAGTCTCGCTATCTTTAGGTTTTAAAAGGTTTTCATCAATTTTATCACTAAGACTCGGTTTAATGAATAAACCACAATATCTAATCATCCCCGTACTACGGCCAAGGATTTTCATCAAATTATCAATGGTCATGACTATATACCGAATCACCCCGGTCATAATCATACCAAAAACTATCCATCATCGCATTACAAAAGCCACCGAGGACTTTTGTCACATCATTTATATCAAGCCATGATTATACCGAATGAACCCCGGTCAAAATCATACTAAGTTCATCTATGCACGAAGCCAAAGATAACTTTCAACATAATATAAACATGAGGATGATGACAATGATATAAGAATTCAATAAAACAAGTTCAAGAATTAATTTCTCTAGATTTATTAACGCCCAAATTGTCAACAAGATATTGCTTTTTGTAGAGTAAAATTCAAGAATGATCGGAAGAATATTTCCATGAAAAAGATATGGATGAAACGCAAATATCAAGGATATTCTACTAATTTCATGGAGTATAGAAGTCAAAGTTTTAACTAAATGGGTATAATAAAGAATGGAATAACAAAAGAAATCACCATGCATGCGCAGATTGCAGATGTATAAAGTTATTCCAATGTAATAATAATAACGGAACCGTGTCGTGTGAAATTCACACGCATGTGATGATCCAACCAATAATAAATTTGAATAATAATAAACAATGGAACTGTGTCAAGTCCGTGTAAAACACACGCATGTGATATTCCAACAGAATAATAAATGCGGAATAATAAACAATGGAACTGTGTCCCATGTAAAACACACGCATGGATATTCCAACATAATAATAAAGAATGGAATAATATAAGGATTTCACCAAGTATAGGGTATGTGACGCCCCCAAAATAGGTATACATCACCCATTCGAGTTGTCAATACATGGTACGTAAACAACTACAACTTTATTATTACAACAAGAAAGCGTGAGTTTAAATACAAATATTATCTTCAGACAATATCTATACTCAAAGAAATCCTCATCATATTTATTGATACATTATTTTACAAAAATGGTGAGGACTACTAAACAACTCTCTCTAGAACCTTCATTCCATACCCCGACTGCACTCATTTATATATTCTCGCCTCCCGAGAAAAATGGAACAAAAAGGAAAAGGGTGAGCTCAACTAGCTCAAGAAAGAATATTATGACTAAGATAATATACAAAAATTATCGTTAGTCTTCAACAGGGAAAATCTAATAGAATACAATAGACAACAAATTTTAAATCAATATTCGCGAAAATGAAATAATAATTCATTAGAAGAGTTAAGTAGAGAATGCAAACTACTATCTTCCATGTATGAATTTAAAAGTTCATCGCTCATCTTTTATCCTCGTAACATCAATCAATATACATCCGGAATCAAATATTCATCTTTGCACTACTGTGCCAAAGATATTCATCGATTAGTCATGTTCATCTAAACACATGTTCATCTTTGCACTATGTGCCAAAGATATTCTTGAAATCATTCATCTTCAGACTCACGAGCCAAAGAATATTCCATAATATCATCATTTAAGACTGAGGATGATGAAAAATATTTTTAAAGAAACGAATCCAATGAAACAAAATGACAAGGATTAAGGATTCGTACTTTGTTTTATCCATGTTCAAAAGATACCTCAAAAATAATCATAGTGGTGTAAAATTCAAGAATGATCAAAATATGGATACAATCAAAGCTAGTATCCAGAATAGATATTTTGGACAAAAAGAAGAAATTTCATTTTTTGGTGAATAGTGCCGTATTCGTGAATAGTAACTCCGACACCAAAAGATAGAAATTTCCAAAAACATCATCTTCACGCTTCACTTAATAAGACTTTCGTGAATAAGAACTCGTGAATAGTAACTCATGAATAAGAACTCATGAATAGTAACCCCGACATGAAAAAGTTCCAAATTTGATAAAAGTTCAACCAATATTTCAAAGATAATGATATTGAAGAAATAATATCATTTGAGAAGAAAATAACATCCCTTACCTCAAAAAGATTAAGACTTTTAATTTGGAATCTGGGATATAAGGTCAAGGAACTTGCACCGCCTAACAATACTCAATGTATACTCAAAATACTCACAAGAATACGCTCGATAATATAGAGAGAGAAAACTTGATTTTCAAAGTGTGATTTTCAATTTAACCCAAGCACCCTATTTATAGGAAAATGCTTAGAACACTAAAAGCGTAAAATTTAATAAAATATTAATATATATTATAAATTTCCTTCACATGCCTAGAATCTGATTTCACCATTAAACACATGCCACCTTCTAGAAAAGTAAGAAAAAACGTTTTTCTAATTTTAAATATTTTAAACTTCCAAAAATCAATTATTTTGAGCTTCGTAACTTCAATAATTCATAATAAATAGCTCTTTCATCGAAAATTGAATCTCATGAATGTTTATAGGAAATTCAATTTCTACAACTTTGAAAAAGAAAGTTTTTCCAAATTCCAAATAGAAATTGACCGAAATCCACAAACCAAGCGATTTTATAAAGCTATAATCAAATTTGACCAATAAATGGGGTCCAAGAGACATGTTTAACATGTTTTAAACATTTATTGCAACAAAATATTTTTCCTCCTCGTATACTCATATATCCCACATTCGTTGTAAAATATCACCATTATTATATTATTAAAATATAATAATATATTTAAATGAATTATTTTATCGAAAAAGATAAAATTTCAATTTTCAACAATTGTCACATTAAAAATTTTCTCCATCTATATCCACATAAAATCAATATTTTCCTCATCATATGAATCAATAATTAATTATTCACAAATAATATTACGTAATCACAATATCGACAACCGTGTAGTTCCTCAGAAAGTTAGGGGCTTTCCAATAAGAATTTCTCCTCATCATGCCGCAATTAGGTGATCAAACCTCTCCTTGTATGTAACTTTCTAGACATTGCCAATAATGTTATCTAATAATATTATTCGGATAATATGAATTATTGCTTCGATAATGAAAATATTGTGTAATGACAATTATGAAATAACAATGAATATAAAATATCAACGCAACAATTATTAACTCAATAAAATATTGAATAAGTAATTATCGTAACCATTATTGAGTAAAGGCCTTCACGTAAGAATCAATAATTGGTGCAATCAGTATGCTATCGTGTTTTAACCACCGGTATTTTAACAAAGATTAACTGCAGTAATAACTACGCCTGATTATTTTTAAACCACTTATATTTGTCGTTTTCTTCATCCAATCGCTTTCCGTTATGGCCCACACATGGTCGCTGCATTGTAGTAAATACGAATATTCTCCGATAAGATTTAATATTCCACGACCAAACGAATATTCTCAAACAACAATGAATATTTTATAAACCACTTGCTTATTTTGAAATATTTGCGTATCTTACCCCTAACTATCCACATTAATCAAATCAACCCTTACTATATCAAAATAATAAATAGAAAATTAAATTTCATTAATAATAAGTTGGGGTCTTACAACCTCCCTCCTTATGAAATTTCGTCCTCGAAATTGACGTACATCGCACTGGTGTTTCAAAAGGTGAGGATACCTCGCTTTCCAATTCCTGTGTCATTTTCTCTATAGCATGATTCCTCCACGTAACTTTAACTTGTGGTATGACCTTTGCGCGTAGGACATGCTCCTTCCTATCCAAGATCTTAACTGGTACCTCCTCATACGTTAAGTCTTCGGCTATTTCGTCCGGTTCTAACTCTATAACGTGGTTCGGGTCTTTCACATATTTACGAAGTATGAGGATACGTGAAACACATTATGAACATTTAGACATACTTTGAGGTAACGCGAGTCTATAGGCTACATTTCCTACTCGGTCAAGAATTTGAAATGGACCAATAAATCGTGGATTGAGCTTTCTCTCTTCCTAAATCTTGTAACTCCCTTCCATGGAGAAACTCGCAACAATACATGATCCCCACACTAAATTCCACGTCCTTTCGATGAAGATCCGCATAACTCTTTTGTCGATCTTGTCTTGCTTTTGTATCGTTGTCGAATCATTTGGATCTTTTTCCGTAGTCATACGTATTTTAACTCGGGTCCTAACAATGTTGCTTCACCCACCTCGTCCCAACATACTTTGGAGAGCGACACTTTCATCCATATAATGCTTCAAATGGAGCCACACCTATACTTGCACGATAATCGTTGTTGTAGGAGAATTCTACCAATGGTAAATACTTATCCTAACTGCCCTTGAAGTCTAGGACACGTAGTCTTAATAGATCTTTTGAATAGTCCTCTCTCGATTGTCCGTCCGTTTGGGGATGGTATGCTTAGAACTAAATCGCAAATCCGTGCCCATAGCTTTTTGCAAGCTAACCCAAAATCTTGAAGTGAATCTTATGTCACGATCCAAAACTATTGATACAGCATGCCATGCAACCTCACAATCTCATTCACGCATATCATACTAGCAAGACGCTCAAGGAATAAGTCTCCGACGGCAAGAAATGAGCGAGACTTGGTTAATCTATCAACAATAACCCAAATAGCATTGATGCCTTGAGAAACCGTAGGAAGACCCGTGAATCTAAATCCATGGTAATGTGTTCCCACTTCCATTTCGGAATCTCAAGTGGTTGCAACGGACCCTTAGGTACCGGATGTTCTACTTTACACGTTGACAAGTTAAACACATCGAGATAAACTTTGCAATCTCTCTCTTCATATTGTTCCACCAAAATGTATGTCAAGATCACAATACATTTTAGTACTTCCAGATGGATTGCAAATGGTGTATTGTGTGCCTCCATCATAATCTCAGACTTCAAATCGAGTCGTTAGAACACAAAGTCTCAGAGTGGACTCAAGTATTCCTTCTTCATCAATTCTCGCTCCTAATAGCTCCTTCTTGTACTTTCTTCTTCATACGCATCACTCCGGCCCGGTGGCTCGAAAGCAACCTTAACTTTTCTATTAAAGTTGGCTCTGTCGTATACTTGACATCATCGCACTTTTCGTTCAAGATATGATCTTCTACTCAACGCGTCGCCTACCACGTTCGCTTTTCCGGGATGGTATGAATAGTGTGGTCGTAGTCTTTCAATAGCTCGAGCCAACGTCACGCCGCGTGTTGAGTTCTTTTTGAGTGAAGAAATATTTAAGGCTTTTATGGTCCGAATATATCTCCACTTTCTCCCCATATAGATAAGCCTCCATATCTTTTAATAAGAAACGATCGGGCCGCTAACTCTAGATCATGAGTAGGATAATTCCTCTCATACTCTTTAAGTTGTCGCGAGGCATAGGCTATGACTTTCCCACGTTGCATGAGAACACATCCTAACCCTTTGCTCAAGCATCATCAGAGATAACAAATCCATCCGAACCAGATGGTATTGTTAGAACAGTGCCAAATAAGTCTCCTCTTAAGCTCTTGGAAACTCTTCTCGCATTCTTCGCTTCTAAACGAATTTTTCAGATCCTTCGAAAGTTAATTGAGTTAATGGAGTAGCGATTCGAGAAAACCCTTCCACGAATCTCCGATAATAACCAAATAAGCCCAAAAAGCTACGCATTTCATTTGGTTGCTCCCAACTTTGTATTGCTTCAATCTTCATTTGGATCAACAGATACTCCATGTTTCGACACCACGCGCCCAAGAAATGCTACTTCCTCAAGCCAAAACTCGCATTTCTTCAATTTGGCATATAGTTTGTTTTCACGAAGCCTTTGGAGTACCAGCTTCAAATGGTGCTCATGATCTTCACGACTTTTGGAATATATAAGGATGTCATCAATAAAGACAACAACGAATCGATCCAAATATTCCTTGAATACTCGGTTCATCATATCCATGAAAGCCATAGGAGCATTAGTTAGTCCGAAAGACATGACTAAGAATTCATAATGCCCATACCGAGTTTCGAAGGCGGTCTTTGAATATCCTCGATTCTAATCTTCATTTGATGATATCCGTAAGCGAAGATCGATTTTTGAAAAGAATTGTGCCCTGCAACTGGTCAAACAATTCATCAATACGAGGTAGAGGATACCTATTCTTGATGGTGACATGGTTCAATTCCTATAGTCAATATAAAGTCGCATACTCCCGTCTTTCTTCTTTACTTAATAAAACAGGAGCACCCCAAGGAGATGTACTTAGACGAATGAAACCGATGTCCAACAATTCCTCAGTAGTTGGACCTTTAACTCCGAAGTTCAATAGAGCCATTCGATATGGGGTTTTAGAAATGGGCTTTGTATGCAGTTCAAAATCAATAAAGAATTCAACTTCACGCTCGGGGTAGACCGGAAGTTCTTCAGAAATACGTCAGAAAGTCAATACCAGCAGGAATATTATTCAAATTTGACGTGTCTTTATTCAAATCCATAACATGGGCTAAGAAAGCTCGACATCCGCTTTTTCAATAAACGAATAGCTTTATGATTAGATATGACGATGATTGATTTTAATGGTTTAGTTGCTTGAATTCGTACAACAGTTGGTTAGGAATATGAAAACTAACAACCTTATTTAAAACAATCAATTTTGGCATGATGAGTAGTTAACCAATCAATCCCTAAAATCACATCAAAAGCAAGTATCTTTAAAGAGATAAGGTCAACAGTAAGTGTAATGGTGCCAACTTGAATCAAACAAGATTTATAAATGTTGGATGTGATGAAAGTTTCCCTAACGGAGTTTCCACGAGATAGTCAAAGTCTAATTTCTCCGAGTCAAGTTTAAACGTTGAGCACATGCGAGGAGAGATAAATGAATGGGTAAAGACCCAGTATCAAGTAAGGTATAAACTTCGCAAGAATTTATAAATAGCTTACCCGTAATCACCTCGTTTGGGTTCCTCGCATTATGACTCAACCACAACAAACGCCTTCCCTAATCGTTGACTTTGACTTTTTCGGGATGATCTTTTGAGTCACCGTCTCACTGAACTAGGTTTCGCCACTCGCATAATCTCGAGCGATATGTCCTTCTTTTCCACAATTATAGCATACCTTGAACTGTTGTGGGCGCTTGACCGATATGTCCCTCTTTTCCGCATTTCAGAAGATATGACCGGTGGTCGTTCTCCTCCCTTAGAACCATTGATCCGATAACACGCTGCGTCTTCACATGGTCATTGTTAAATCTCTCTTTTAAAATCTCTCCCGACTCGCTTCTTCTATTTTCACGGCTATGATTACCACCAGAGTGGTTACCATTTTGTCCGTCTGTTGCTTTTCTCCGTGGTTATCATTATTCATTGATCGCTATCTCGGTACGATCCCTGGTTGTGGTCCTCGGGTTGACCGCATACTCGTTATCTCGCTCTAATAATTGAGCCCCATTTACAACATCCGAATAGAGAGAAAATTTATGAGAAATGAGATCTTCGACGTACGCCAGGGTTTCAAACCTCTAAGAAACATCCGCGTCATACGTTCCTCATTCTCCACCAAATGAGGTGCAAAACTGGATAACTCGCAAACTTTGCCTCGCATTGAGACACCGTCATGTTGTTCTCGCTCCCGATCTAATAAACTCCACTTCCTTCATATAGACGAACACTTTCGGAAAGTATTTGTCATTAAATAGTTTCAAACGTCTCCCCAGACATCTTTGAAAGCGCAATTTGGATGGGTACGCTTACGACTCCACACGAAGTAGTCCGCTTTGCATTTTAACATAAAGGTGGCGAATGGAACCTTCTGTTCTCCGTGCATCCCAAGACATCGAATATCTTGGTAATTTGTTTGACCCATGTTTTCGCCATGATCGAATCGGCTTTCCCTTAAATTCGTGGTCCCAACTCTTCGAATCGCTTGGTTGTGACAACCCGTGAATTGCTATCATTTCTCCTCGTATTTTGAACACGAGTCTCCATCGTCGATTTTGCATGAATCGCAAAAGCTTTAAACATTCCTCGCTCATCATCTCGCTCGATTGGTGTTGTTCACGGGAGGAACATTGCCAACTTGTTGCACGTTCTCCTCGTCAGTGGTGAGTACAGCGTCTCCACGGTCTCATTTCTATTGTTAATATTCTCAACGACATTCTCAAACATCGCCATAAAACAAGGGTTAATTAAGGAAATCAATATATCACATAATATCCCTATATATCGACCTAACTAACAATTAAGCTTAGGTAGGACACACTAGCGAAGGATTTATTCGCTCTCCCCTCCTAGTTCTATTCCCGATCTCCGCTGGAGATCATATCCCTAAGCTCGATACCAACCGTGACGCCCCAAAATAGGTATACATCACCCATTCTCGAGTTGTCAATACACGGCATGTAAACAACTACAACTTTATTATTACAACAAGAAAACTCGTGAGTTTAAATACAAATATTATCTTCTGCATAATATCTATACTCAAAGAAATCCTCATCACATTTATTGATACATTATTTTATAAAAATGGTGAGGACTACTAAAAAAACTCTCTAGAACCTTCATTCCATACCCAGAATCGTACTCGCTTATATTCTCGCCTCCCGAGAAAAATGGAACAAAAAGGAAAAGGGTGAGCTCAACTAGCTCAAGAAAGAATATTATGACTAAGATAATATACAAAAATTACCGTTAGTCTTCAACAGGAAAAATCTAATAGAATACAATAGACAACAAATTTTAAATCAATATTCATAATTGAAATAATAATTCATTAGAAGAGTTAAGTAGAGAATGCAAACTACTATCTTCCATGTATGAATTTAAAAGTTCATCGCTCATCTTTTATCCTCGTAACATCAATCAATATACATCCGAATCAAATATTCATCTTTGCACTACTGGCCAAAGATATTCATCACCGATTGGTCATGTTCATCTAAACACATGTTCATCTTTGCACTACTGTGCCAAAGATATTCTTCAGAAATCATTCATCTGCACTACTGTGCCAAAGATATTCCATAATATCATCATTTAAGACCGAGGATGATGAAAATATTTTAAAGAAACGAATCCAATTAAACAAAATGACAAGGATTAAGGATTAAGGATAGATTACTTTGTTTTATCCATGTTCAAAAGATACCTCAAAATAATCATAGTGGTGTAAAATTCAAGAATGATCAAAATATGGATACAATCAAAGCTAGTATCCGTAATAGATATTTTGGACAAAAAGAAGAAATTTCATTTTTCTATTGAATAGTGTCAGATATACGTGAATAGTCTTAGTATCGTGAATAGTATCTCACACCAAAAGATAGAAATTTCCCAAAAAAACATCTTCACGCTTCAGTGAATAGTACTCGTGAATAGTAACTCGTGAATAAGAACTCATGAATAGTAATCGTGAATAAGAACTCATGAATAGTAACCCGAGCATATGAAAAGTTCCAAATTTGATAAAAGTTCCAACTAATATTTCAAAGATAATGATATTGAAGAAATAATATCATTTGAGAAGAAAATAACATCCCTTACCTCGAAAGATTAGTACTTTTAATTGGAATCTGGGATATAGTCTTTGAAAGGAACTTGCACCGCCTAACAATACTCAAAGTATACTCAAAATACTCACAAGAATACGCCGATAATATAGAGAGAGAAAACTTCAGATTTCGGTGTGATTTTCAATTCTAACCCAAGCACCCTATTTATAGGAAAATGCTTAGAAACACCAAAAGCGAAAATTTAATAAAATATTAATATATATTATAAATTTCCTTCACATGCCTAGAATCTGATTTCAGCCATCAAACACATGCCACCTTCTAGAAAAAGTAAGAAAAAACGTTTTTCTAATTTTAAATATTTTAAACTTCCAAAAATCAATTATTTTGGAGCTTCGAAACTTCAATAATTCATAATAAATAGCCCTTTCATCAGAAAATTCGAATCTCGCGAATGTTTATAGGAAATTCAATTCTCTACAACTTTGCAGAAGAAAGTTTTTCCAAATTCCAAATAGAAATTGATCGAAATTCACAAACGGACGATTTTACAAGCTATAATCAAATTTCAGTCAATAAATGGGGTCCACCGACATATTTAACATGTTTTAAACATTTATTGCAACAAAAATATTCTTTCTCCTCGTATACTCATATATCCCACATTCGTTGTAAAAATATCACCATTATTATATTATTAAAATATAATAATATATTTAAACGAATTATTTTATCGTAAAAAGATAAAATTTCAATTTTCAACAATTGTCACATTAAAATTTTCTCCATCTATATCCACATAAAATCAATATTTTCCTCATCATATGAATCAATAATTAATTATTCACAAATAATATTACGTAATCACAATATTTACAATCGCAGCAGAGTTCACCAGGAAAGAGGGCTTTCCAATAAGAATTTCTCTCCTTCTTGGCAAGCAATTAGGTGACCAAACCTCTCCTTCAGATGTAACTTTCTAGACATTGCCAATAATGTTATCTAATAATATTATTCAGATAATATGAATTATTGCTTCGATAATGAAAAATATTGTGTAATGACAATTATTGAAACAACAAAGAATATAAAATATCAACGCAACAATTATTAACTCAATAAAATCGAATAAAGAATTATCGTAACCATTATTGAGTAGTGTCTTCACGTAAGAATCAATAATTGGTGCAATACCGTATGCTACTATGTTTTTAACCACCGGTATTTTAATAAAGATAATTGTGAATAACTACGCCGTTATTTTTAAACCACTTATATTTGTGCTTTTCTTCATCCAATCGCTTTCACATGGGGCCACACATGGTACATGGTCGCTAGTCGTGCATTTAATATTCTCCGATAAGACGAATATTCCACGACCAAACGAATATTCTCCGACAACAATGAATATTTTATAACCACTTGCTTATTTTGAAATATTTGCGTATCTTTACCCCTAACTATCCACATTAATCAAATCAACCCTTACTATTTCAAAATAATAAATAGAGAAAATTAAATTTCATTAATAATAAGTTGGGGTCTTACACGGGTATGCCGTATACAAAGTTATGTATAGGGTATGCCACTTTTACAAAAGTTATTCCAACGTAATAATAATGAATGGAATAATGAAGTTCTCTTCATGAATAAGAAAGAATAACACCTTTACGGGTACAACAAATAATATATCCCTTACCGTAAAAGACATTGGATATCAAAGTAGTGAAGTACCGAATACTCTTCTTCTTTCTCTCTATAGATTTTTCTCTATAGCTTCTCTCTATAATTTCTCTCTCAGAGTTTCAATTGAATTGTAAGAAAATAATAAAGGAATGAGCTTCTATTTATGAAAAATAGAATGCATAGTAATTAATCCATGAGCGGTCCAGATTGATTTACATTTTAATCTGACGGTCCATATTTAAAGCAAAATCTTTTAAATAAAATATCATATATTCTATTTATATAAAAATATTTTTCTATGCAAACACTATGCAACACTATGCAAAACACTATGCAAAAACACTATGCAACACTATGCATAATAAAATATAATATATTCTATTTATGTAATAACTTTAATAAAGTATTCATTTTTATATAAAAGATGTTTCATTTTATTACGTTAATAATCTGAATAAAACAAAACGTCATTATCGCTATAATAATTCATATTATTAATCGACAATAATGGAATCAAACCGAGTGACTTCTCACATAAAGATCAATAATCAATACCGTAGGTGCTACTTATGCAACCACACGACATCGCACTTTTACTACTTGAGAGTAGTTCAACAAGATCAACGGTAAAACTTCCGCCGTTATTTCAATAAAATATTTTTTGTCGTTTTCTCAATCCGACAATAATTACACGTGGGGTCCACCAATGATTGAGCCGTTGCACGAATATTCCTCGCTAAACCGAATATTCCCTAACCAATCGAATATAATATAACCACTTGCATACTTTGCAAAATTTATAAATACTACCCCAACTATAATATTATCTCAAATTCACACCATAATATTAAAAATTATTTAAACAAAATTTAAATCTTTATTGATAAAACTGGTCTCTCACAAAGAACGCATGATGGCGGATGTTTTTGAGAGGTTTGAAACCTTAAGATACGTCAAGATCTCATTTTCATAAATTTTCTCTCTATTCGAGATGTTGTCAGCAGGCTCGGTTGTTAGAATGAGATAACGAGTACATTCAACCGAGGGACCATAACCAGGATCATACCGGAGATAGCAGTCAACAGAATAACGATAACCAGCGAAGAAAGGAAAAGACGGATAAAAATGGTAACCACTCTGGTGGTTGTCATGGCCATGAAAATAGAAGAAACGAGTCAGGAGGAGATTTTAAAAAGAGGAGATTCAACAACGACAATGTGAAAACGCACAAGACCAAAGAAGAATCGGTTCCAAGGAAGGGAGCGAGCACCTGGGTCGATGCTACAAATGCGGAAAGAGGGATATATCAAACCAAACCGCCCACAACAGTTCAAGGTATGCTATAATTATTGAAATGAAGGACATATCGCTCGAGATTATATGGTAGCGAAACCAAGTTCAGCGGGGACGGTGACTCAAAAGGCTGTTCCAGAAAAGTCAAAGTCAACGGTTCTTGGAAGAGCGTTTGTCGTGACTGGTCAAAATGTGAGGAACCCAAACGAGGTGATCACGGGTAAGCTAATCATAAATTCTTGTGAAGTTTATACCTTACTTGATACCGGTGCTACCCATTCATTTATCTCTCCTGTTTGTGCTCAACGTTTAAACTTAACTCCGGAGAAATTAGACTTTGATTTATCTGTGGAAACTCCGTTAGGAGAAACTTTCATCACATCCACTGTTTATAAATCTTGTTTAATCCAAGTTGGCACCATTACCTTACCTGTTGACCTTATCTCTTTAAAGATACTTGCTTTTGATGTGATTTTAGGGATTGATTGGTTAACTACTCATCATGCCAAAATTGATTGTTTTCGTAAGGTCATAGCTTTTCATATTCCTAAACAACCTGTTGTATGCAATTCAAGCAACTAAACCATTAAAATCAATCAACATCATATCTAATCATAAAGCTATTCGTTTATTGAAAAACGGATGTCAAGCTTTCTTAGCCCATGTTATGGATTTGAATAAAGACATGTCAAAATTGAATAATATTCATGTTGTTATTGACTTTCCCGACGATTTCAAGAACTTCCCGCTTACCCTCAAAGCGTGAAGTTGAATTCTTTATTGATCTTGAACCAGTACAAAGCCCATTTCTAAAACCCCATATCGAATGGCTCCTATTGAACTTCGTGGAGTTAAAGGTCCAACTACTGAGGAATTATTGGACATCGGTTTCATTCTGGCCCCTAAGACATCTCCTTGGGGTGCTCCCTGTTTCATTCGTAAGGAAGAAAGAGCGGTAGTATGCGACTTTGTATTGACTATCGAGAATTGAACCATGTCACCATCAAGAATAGGTATCCTCTACCTCGTATTGATGACTTGTTTGACTAGTTGCTGAGGAGCACAATTCTTTTCAAAGATCGATCTTCGTTCGGATATCATCGGTGAAGATTAGAATTGAGGATATTCCAAAGAGCGCCTTCGTAACTCCGATGCGGGCATTATGAATTCTTAGTCATGTCTTTTGATTGACTAATGCTCTGCGGCTTTCCGGATATGATGAACCGAGTATTCAAGGAATATTTGGATCGATTCGTTGTTGTCTTTATTGATGACATCCTCATATATTCCAAAAGTCGTGAAGATCATGAGCACCATTTGAAAATTTGGTACTCCAAAGGCTTCGTGAAAACAAACTATATGCCAAGTTGAAGAAATGCGAGTTCGGCGAGGAAGTAGCATTCCTTGGGCGCGTGGTGTCAAAACATGGAGTATCCGTGGACCGTACAAGATTGAAGCAATACAAAGTTGGGAGAAACAAAAGTCAATGACCAAGTACGTAGCTTTTCGGGCTTATTTGGTTATTATCGGAGATTCGACGAAGATATAAGCAATATAGGTGTTGAGATGAACATGACTAATTCGATGAATATCTTTGGCTGCGAGCAGCAAAGAGATGAATATTTGATTCAAGATGTATATTGATTGATGTTACAGGGATAAAATATTGATGATGGACTTTTAAATTCATAGATAATAGTAGATTTCATTCTCTACGTAAGTCTTCTATGAATTATTATTTCCGCTGCGAATATTGATCTAAAACTTGTTGTCTATTGTATTCTATCAAATTTTTCCCTGTTGAAGACTAACGATAATTTGTTCTATATTATCTTAGTTATAATGTTCTTTCCTGGGCTAGTTGAGCTCACCATTTTCCTTTTTGTTCCATTTTTCTTCTAAGGAGGCGAGAATGTAGCGAGTACGAATCGGGGTATGGAATGATGGTTATAGAGAGAGTTGTTTAGTAGTCCTCAACATTTTTGTAAAATAATGTATAAATAATTGTGATGAGGATTTATTTGGGTATAGATATTGTCTAGAAGATAATATTTGTATTTAAACTCACAGTTTTATAGTTGTAATAATAAAGTTGTAGTTGTTTCTGTACCATATATTGACAACTCAGAATGGGTGATGTATACCTATTTTGGGGGCGTCACATGCTTACCAGTTGTATGCGATTCAGCTAGTTCGCGTAGTATGATGCCTCATTTATGGACACTGTGTTGCGCAATTTTCACGTAAGTCGAATTACGTAACTTAAAGTAAACATTATCATTTAGCTTTATACACTTTTCAAATGACTTTTTATATGTCAATACAACTTTTCTTATAGATTTTTTTTAGATATGAGTTGGGCATATCTTTAGTGACCGGTGACAGTGTTATTATTACGCATGTCGCAAAGAACTACGGATGCTGGCTTTTCGAAATGTGATAAGCGAAATTTGCGGGCGATTGATTTGAAGACACTGCGGGGACTACGATTAGAATCACCATTACACATTCTCCGATCTGGCTTGGGAGGCTATGTGTCGGCACTGGGATGATGAGGTGTTCAAGAAGAAGTCGGAGCAAGTAAAGAAAAATTGGAGCCAACTCCGAGTTATACACACGATAGGCTCACTGTCCTTTGAAGAGGTGAAGTCGATAAGTATCGCGTATTTTGTTGTTTAGTTTGTGACGCCCCCAAAACAGGTATACATCACCCATCTTGAGTCGCCAAATACATGGTATAAAATACAAATAAAAACTTAATTATACAACAGTCGTGTAAAATATGACAAAATATATGCTACGAGTTTTAATACGTATATTGTTATCTAGACAGTATACAAACTCAATGATGTCCTCATTACATTTATTATCACACTATTTAACAGAATAGTGAGGACTACTAATGCTATCATCTGACATCATCACTCCGCTTCCCGACTCGTCCAAATTTATATTCTCATTTCACGAAGAGAACAGGTGAAGGAAAGGGTGAGCTCAACTAGCCCAATAAGAAATATTATGACTAAGATAATGCAGAATAGATTATCATTAGTCTTCAATAATGTTAAACTGATAAAATATAATAGACATCAAGTTTAGCTGCAGCGGAACAAGCAATCCATTAAGAGTCAAGTAAAGAATAAAATCTACTATCTTCTATGATTTAAAAAGTTTTCATCAATTTTTATCATTTGAGACTCAAATTTTAATAAATAAACCACATCATCGAATCATCATTGCGCTCACGGGCGAGGATATTCATTAAATCATCAATGGTCATGACTATACCGAATAATCCACGGTCATAATCATACCAAGTCTATCTCGCACATAAGCCAAAGATATACAACAATAAAAACAATAATCAACAATCCATCTTTGCACGTAAGCCAAAGATATACAATTCAATAATCAGCGGTCCATCTTTGCACGTAAGCAAAAAGATAACTTTCATCACCATATAAGCATGAGGATGATGACAATGATATAAGCATTAATCAACGAAAACAAGGATAAATATTAAAGACTTTAAATTTATCCAAATATTATCCATCACTTAAATAACTCATAATCTAATATTGTTAATATTATAACAATATTTTAATCACTTTTTAAACTTATAAACAATTTATTTCAATTGTTTACACTTTACCACATAATGCATTTAATCATTCAAAAATGCTATACTCATAAGATTTCATCACCAATGATCAAATCCCTCATCAAAAATCTGCATATACCTTATATAGGATTTCTAAGCTATAAAATCCTATTTTCTAACTTTGTTACTTCACATAACATATTTAACTCGTATGTTCGTAACTAAACCATTTTCATGAAAAATACCAAATCAGTCCCAAAAATATTTTTTTTCTGGGATTTAGCAGAATATAGTCCCATAATGAACATATATTTTTCTCGAAATTTTAAAATTCATTTACTATTTTTCAAAAATCAATTTCTAATTAATTCCTTAAGAAATTAGCTACCTCAAGGTTACCTCCGAAATTCCCAAATCTTCAAGGATCTTACACATGTTAATGTGAGCTTTCGATTTAAATTTCAGTAATCGTCTGAGTTATAAAACTCTAGGTTATAGCATTTTCCGTCAGAAAAACCTAAATATTGAAATGGTCATAACTTGCTCATTTTAAGTCGGAATGAGCTCATTTTTGGACAGGAGGTACCTTATACCGTATACTTTCATTTCCTAAAAGGTCGGAATTTTTCTCATAAATTAAGTGGCCGAAACAGCCCTTACAAAATTATGGGCAGTAGCTTTTTGCTATTTTCCAGCTTTTGACTCCTTTGCTAAAAATAGTCCACACAAAAATCTACAAAACTTTTTCTAGTGATTCCACTTGGATAAATTAGTAAACTCATAGATCTAACTCTAGGACTTAACCACACTCAAAAATTCGAAATATAATTGGAGATATAGTCAATTGAATTTCATTTTCCATTTTCACCAAAATCTGATTTTTCGACTCTTTGTGATTTCTAAGAAACTTTCATGTTTTCACATAATAACCAATATAACTTATCATAACACTTACTAATACTACATATACCCATGGTTTTCATTAGTCCCTTGCTTTTATTATGACTTTCTCCATAATCCACGTAAACAGATCATTTCCACAATTTAATAACGAATGAATACAAATGATCAATCACCATGCATGTGGTAATCCACATAGATAGGCTATTCCAATAGAATAATTGTAAGACCCCAACTTATTATTAATGAAATTTAATTTTCTCTATTTATTATTTTGAAATAGTAAGGGTTGATTTGATTAATGTGGATAGTTAAGGGTAAAATACGCAAATACTTCAAAATAAGCAAGTGGTTATAAAATATTCATTGTTTTAAAGGGAATATTCGTTTGGTCGTGGAATATTAAATGCTTGTCGGGGAATATTAAATGCAATGATGCAGTATGACCATAATGTGGGCCCCATAATGTGAAAGCGATTGGATAAAGAAAAATGACAAATATAAGTGGTTTAAAAATAACGGCGTAGTTGTTACCATTAATCATTGTTAAAATACCCTATTGGTTAAAACACAAGAAGACACGGTATTGCACCAATTATTGATTCTTACGTGAAGAAGGCACTACTCAATAATGGTTATAGTAATTCTCATTCAAAGTATTTTATTGAGTTAATAATTAACTGCGTTGATATTTTATATTCTTTGTTGTTTGATAATTGTCATTACACGTTATTTTTCTTTATCGAAGCAATAATTCATATTATCCGAATAATATTATTAGATAACATTATTGGCAATGTCTAGAAAGTTCATCTAAGGAGAGGTTTGGTCACCTAATTGCGGCGCCAAGAAGAAGAAATTCTTATTCGAAAGCCCCTCTCTTCCTGGAAGCCGCACGGTCATCGATATTGTGATTTTGTAATATTATTTGTGAATAATTAATTATTGATTCATATGATGAGGAAAATATTGATTTTATGTGGATATAGATGGAGAAAATTTTTAATGTGACAATTGTTGAAAATTGAAATTTTATCTTTTTCTGATAAAATAATTCATTTAAATATATTATTATATTTTAATAATATAATAATGGTGATATTTTTACAACGAATGTGGGATATATGAGTATACGAGGAGGAAGAGTATTTTTGTTGCAATAAATGTTTTAAACATGTTAAACATGTCGGTGGACCCCATTTATTGACTGAAATTTGATTATAGCATGTAAAATCGTCCGTTTGTGGATTTCGGTCAATTTTTATTTGGAATTTGGAAAAACTTTCTTCTGCAAAGTTGTAGAGAATTGAATTTCCTATAAAAATCGCGAGATTCGAATTTTCTGATGAAAGGGCTATTTATTATGAATTATTGAAGTTCCGAAGCTCCGAAATAATTGATTTTTGGAAGTTTAAAATATTTAAAATTAGAAAAACGTTTTTTCTTACTTTTTCTAGAATGTGGCATGTGTTTGATGGCTGAAATCAGATTCTAGGCATGCGTGAGGAAATTTACATAATTATATTATTAATTTATTAAATTTTCTGCTTTGTGTTCTAAGCAATTTCCTATAAATAGGGTGCTTGGGTTAGAATTGAAAATCACACCGTAAACCCAAGTTTCCTCTCTCTATATTATCGAGCGTATTCTTGTGAGTATTTTGAGTATACTTTGAGTATTGTTAGACGGTCAAAGTTCCTTCAAAGACTATATATCCGGTATTCAAATTTAGTAAGTACTAATCTTTCGAGGTAAGGGATGTTATTTTCTTCTCAAATGATATTATTTCTTCAATATCATTATCTTTGAAATATTGGTTGAAACTTTTTATCAAATTTGGAACTTTTCATGCTCGGGGTTACTTATTCATGAGTTCTTATTCATGAAGTTACTATTCACGAAGTTACTATTCATGAGTTACTTATTCACGATTCTTATTCACGAGTTCTATTATTAAAGTACTATTCATGAAAGCGTGAAGATGTTTTTTGGGAAATTTCTATCTTTTGGTGTCTGAGTTACTTATTCACGTGATACTCAAGACTATTCACGATATCTGACACTATTCACCAAAAAAAAATTTCTTCTTTTTATCCAAAATATCTATTCGGATACTAGCTTTGATTGTATCCATGTTTTGATCATTCTTGAATTTTACACCACTATGATTATTTTTGAGGTATTTTGAACATGGATAAAATAAAGTACGAATCCTTAATCCTTAATCCTCGTCATTTTGTTTCACTTTGGATTCGTTTCTTTAAAAATATTTTCATCATCCTCGGTATTAAATGATGATATTATTGAATATCTTTGGCCCTGTAGTGTAAAGATGAATGATTTCTGAAGAATATCTTTGGTCAGTAGTGCAAAGATGAGCAGTGTTTAGATGAACATGACTAAGTGATGAATATCTTTGGCACAGTAGTGCAAAGATGAATATTTGATTCGGATGTATATTGATTGATGTTGAGGGGATAAAAGATGGCGATGAACTTTTAAATTCATACATAGAAGATAGTAGTTTGCATTCTCTACTTAACTCTTCTAATGAATTATTATTTCATTGCGAATATTGATTTAAAATTTGTTGTCTATTGTATTCTATTAGATTTTTCCCTGTTGAAGACTAACGGTAATTTGTTGTATATTATCTTAGTCGTAATATTCTTTCTTGGGCTAGTTGAGCTCACCTTTTCCTTTTTGTTCCATTTTTCTTCTCGGGAGGCGAGAATATAGCGAAATACAGCCTGGGGGTATGGAATGAAGGTTTTAGAAAGAATTGTTTAGTAGTCCTCACCATTTTTGTAAAATAATGTATCAATAAATGTGATGAGGATTTATTTGAGTATAGATATTGTCAGAAGATAATATTTGTATTCAAACTCACGCTTTCTGACGGTTGTAATAATAAAGTTGTAGTTGTTTCTGTACCATGTATTGACAACTCAGAATAGGTGATGTATACCTATTTTGGGGGCGTCACAATAATAAATAATGGAATAACAGAAGGATTCACCATGCATGCGATAGAGACCGCACAGACAGGTTATTCCTAACAGAATAACAAAGAACGAAACCAGGTCAGGCGTGATCCGCACCGACAGGATATTCCAACAGAATAATAAAGAACGAAACCGAGTCAAAGCGAAATTGCAGACCGAATTGGATATTCCAATAGAATAATAAATAATGGAACCAGTCCGACGAACGCCTTATGCATGACGGATATTCCGGCGAGAATAATAAAGAACGGAATAATAGAAGAATTTCACCATGTATGCAGTACTTTGCATATACATGTTATTCCAACATAATAATAAAGAATGGAATAATGAGAAGAATTTCACCATGTATGCAGATCAAGCATGATAAAGTTATTCCAATGAGAATAATAAGGAATGGAATAACAATAGCTCTCTTCATGAATACTGAAAGAAATGATACCCCTTACCTCGAAAAGAAGACTGGATACTGGAATAGTGAGGTAGCAGACTTCTCTTCTTCTCTTTCTCTATAATTTCTCTCTATAATAATGGCTATAAAGCTTTTGTGAATTGGTGAGAAATGAAGGAAGAATGAGCTTCTATTTATAGGAAAATATAGTTTCGATAATTTCGCGTTTTGGGGCTCGAAATATTACAGTACAATACCTCCAACTTTTCTTTCATTTTTAATTCAGTCATCCAAGTATTATCAAACTTGCACCACCTCCCCTAATAGTAAATCATGTGAATCAATAGTAAATCATGAATAGTAACTCATGAATAGTAACTCGTGAATAGTAACTTCGACATGAAAAGTGCCCTGAATACCCGATTGAACAAGATAATCTCCAGACATCAATTATTATCGAAATAAATGTCGATTTCTACTAACACAAATAATCCCAACACAATAGAACTATCAAATTCATCTTTAATCAACAAGAACTTATTCATCATTAATATTATAACTCGCAATATTTAACAACCAGGTCGTTCCCAGGAAAGCAGGGCTTTCAATAAGGATTTCTCCTTTTGGCGCATTGATTAGGTGACCAAACCCTCCTCCTTGGTGAACTTCTAGAAATTATAAATATTGCAATTTAATAATATGAATAACTTTGTCGTCTTAATTATTGATTTAATAATATAACATATTATACAGATGATACTGTGACAATAATCGAATCAATAATATGAGAGATATAATGCAACAATTACTGTAGCAATAATTGAGTATAACTGAGTGACTTCTCACGTAAGCATCAATAACCAATACTGTGTGCCACTATGCAACCACGCGTATTATTGTACTTTTACTACCGAATAGTTCAACAGTTTTATCGGTAAAACTTCCGCCGTTATTTTCAATAAAATATTTTTGTCGTTTTCTCAATCTGACAATAATTCTGTTGTGGGGTCCACCAATGATTGTACCATCGTACGGATATTCCCCGACATAAAGAATATTCTCCGACCAATCGAATATAATATAACAACTTGCATACTTTGCAAAATTTATAAATACTACCCACAACTATAACATTATCTCAAATTCACACCATAATATTCAAAAAAATATTTTGAGAAAATTAAATCTTTATTCATAAAATCTGGGGTCTCACAATCTCCCCTCCTTATGGAATTTCGCCCTCAAAATTTACGTACGTACTTGGTATGCTGAAGAGGTGAGGATACCTCGTCAAATTCTAACTCTTGAGGTATAACCTTTGAGTGTTGAATACGATTCTTCTTATCCAAGATTTTAACACATATCTCCTCATACGTTAAATCTTCTGATATTTCGTCTAATTCCAATTCAATAATGTGTTTCGGGTCATCCACATATTTACGTAACATCGATACGTGAAAAAAAATGTTATGAACACGCGACATACTTGGTGGTAAAACGAGTCTATAAGCCACAATTCCTACTCGATCGAGGATTTCAAATGGACCAATAAAATCGAGGGTTGAGATTTCCTCTCTTCATTGATTCTTGCTTCTAGAATAACGCCCTTTTGAACCTTCTTCTTCACATTCATCAGCTCCGGGTCTGTAGATTTAGCAGCTTTAACATTATCGACTAAAGTCAGTTCTAATCATATATTCGTTATCTTCACATAGGTTCATATATTCGCACACGTAAACGCATACGATCTTTTACTCAATGCGTCAGCTACCACGTTCGCTCTTCCCATGATGGTATTGAATGGTATGATCGTAATCTTCAACAGCTCGAGCCAACATCTTTGGTGCATTATACGTTCGTTTTAAGTAAAGAAATATTTGAGGGTTTTAAAAATGGGATTTGTAGTGAGGTCAATACAAATTCAATTTCACGCTCTAGGGGCAGGCTAAGAAGTCTTCAAGAATATATCAGGAATTTATTAACAATAGAAATATCATTCAAAACTATGACTCTCATCCAAGACTTGGATAACACATGTAATGAAGGTTTCTCTTAACGGAGTTTCAATCGATAAGTCAAAGTCTAACTTCTTCGGAGTCAAATTTAAACGTTGAATGCAAGCAAGAGAGATAAAAGAATGGGTAGAACCGGTACCTAATAAGGTATAGACTTCGTAAGAATTTATAATTAACTAACCCGTGCTAACTTTGTTCGGTTTACTTCGACTTTTGAGAAGTCACAAAAAATGCTGTTCCTGAAACCACCGACTTTGTTTTGTCCGTATCCGCCCTTGGTGCCACCGTCCCAGCTGGACTTTACTTTGGTGCACGACAAAATCGGCTAGGTGACCTTCTCTTCTTGAAATTTCCACTTCTATTATTTTGGCCATGATTACCACCGAAGTGGATATCATTCTTAGCATGATAATTTTCCCCACGATGGTTATTATTGTTTCGATGGTCGTTGCCACCGGTACGATTATTATCGCGTTGTTGCTCGTTGCCTTTTGGTTGTGCTGACTCAATATCGCGCTCTAATAACTGAGCCCTATTCACAACATCTGAATATAAACACTGTCACAAAACAGGGATTAATTGACATATCACATATTATCCCTATACTCTGTTCGACTAATTAGATACCAAATAAACTTATGTAGGTCATACTAGCGAAGGAATTCCTCGTCTCTCCCCTCCTAGTTCTTGTCTCACATCTCAGCCAGGGATCATATCCCTAAGCTTTGATACCAACTATGACGCCCCCAAAACAGGTATACATCACCCATCTTGAGTCGCCAAATACATGGTATAAAATACAAATAAAAACTTAATTATACAACAGTCGTGTAAAATATGACAAAACATATGCTACGAGTTTTAATACGAATATTGTCATCTAAACAGTATACAAACTCAATGATGTCCTCATTACATTTATTATCACACTATTTAACAGAATAGTGAGGACTACTAATGCTATCATCTGGACCGTCACTCCGTTCCCCGACTCGTCCCAGCTATATTCTCATTTCTTGAAGAGAACAGTGAAGGAAAGGGTGAGCTCAACTAGCCCAGTAAGAAATATTATGACTAAGATAATGCAGAATAGATTATCATTAGTCTTCAATAATGTTAAACTGATAAAATATAATAGACATCAAGTTTAGCTGCAGCGGAACAAGCAATCCATTAGAAGAGTCAAGTAAAGAATAAAATCTACTATCTTCTATGATTTAAAAAGTTTTCATATTCATGAGTTACTATTTACGGGTTACTAATCACCCAATTACTATTTACCCGAATATTATTCACTCGAGTATTTGGGATACTTTTCATGTCGGGTACTATTTACGAGGTACTATTCTTGAAGTACTATTCACAAGATACTATTCACGGGGTATTATTTACCCAAAAAATATATTTCTTTTCTGTCCAAATTATTTTTGGTACATGAATATTATTCTTGAATTTTACTCCACAAAACAGTATTATGTTGACAATTTGGATATTTTTAAACTCTAGATAAATTTAAAGTCTTTAATATTTATCCTTGATTTCGTTTGATTTGATTTCGTTTGATTATTGCTTATATCATTGTCATCATCCTCATGCTTTATATTGTGATGAAAGTCATCTTTGGCTTACGTGCATAGATGGACTGTTGATTGGTATGATTATGACCAGGGATCATTCAGTATAATCATGACCCGTAATGTTACAAATAGTGTGGTAAAAGTCCTCATTGGCCCGTAATGCATTGATGGACAGTTGTTGGTATGATTATGACCAGGGATTATTCGGTATAATCATGACCATTGATGATTACATGAATATCCTTGACCCGTAGTACAGGGATAATTCGATGATGTGGTTTATTTATTAAGCTGAGTCTTAGCGATAAAGTTAATGAAAAACTTTTTAAATCATAGAAGATAGTAGATATCATGCTCTACTTGACTCTACTAATGGATTGCTTATTCCGCTACAGTTGTTGATCTAAAACTTGTTGTCTATTATATTCTATCAGTTGTTATATTGTTTAAGGCTACGGATAATTTATTCTGCATTATCTTAGTCATAATATTTCTTACTGGGCTAGTTGAGCTCACCCTTTTTTTTCATTGTTCTCTTTAGGAAATGAGAATATAGCTGGGACGAGTCGGGAAATGGAGTGATTGTCCAGGATAAGTGGCTTTAGTAGTCATCATTATTCTGTGAAATAGTGTGATAATAATTGTAATGAGGACTCCATTGAGAGTGGATATTGTCTAGAAGGCAATATTCTTGTTTAAACTCTCAGCTATGTTTTGTCGTTTATTACCCGACAGTTGTATAATTAAGTTTGTATTTGATTTATGTACTATGTATTTGCCGACTCAAGATGGGTGATGTATACCTGTTTTGGAGGCGTCACATTGTATGTCATTAGATATCTTGTATGTGTTACGCCCCCAAAATAGGTATACATCAGCCATTCTGAGTCGCTGCATATCACACTATAAAAATCATTTACAAACTTCATTTATACAATTGTTAAAGCGTCGTGTGAGAATCGACCACGCTTAAAGCGTGAGTTTTAATACAAATGTATGTAATTCTCATGGTTCCTCGACCACAACCTTACAATGGTACTTTACATAAAAATACACCAAAAACAGATTTTAGAAATTAAAATCTTTGGGAAGTGCTCAAGGAAACCTTCGTAGATATGGGAGGCCGTGCGTCAAGGTTATGATAGATATCATATGTCCACAGAATTATCCTTGGTTGACCCAATAGACCCCAAAGAAAAATGAGAAGATTACTATCATGTTCTTTCCAATGGTGAGTCTTCTCTTGACATATAACTGTCTCCACTATCTGCAATTGAAAATTATATTTCAACCAAACTCCAAGATCATATAGGTAGTGCTCGTATATATACTCAGCAAGTGGATGTGCACAACCCTGTCTTATGATAACACGAGGTTGTATGTCATTAGAAATCTTGTATGATAGTGGCAAAACACCTTTCCAAAGTTGGGTTCACCTCACCCTATTCGGTTCACCAAAATTAAATATCAAATGATGTATACAATACAACACACTTATCTAAAGTTCTCAACAAAATTATTTTCATACTATTTAAGGAGAACCTCAACAGCTATAGACCACCGTTCTATTCTCCTGTTACCCCCGCTCGACCTAGCTACACTCTTATTACCTCAAAAGAAGACTGGATACTGGAATAGTGAGGTAGCAGACTTTTCTTCTTCTTTCTCTCTATAATTTCTCTCTATAATAATTGCTCTATAGCTTTAGTGAATTGGTGAAAAATAATGAAAGAATGAGCTTCTAGTTATAGGAAAATATAGTTTCAATAATTGCATATTTTGGGGCTCAAAATATTATAGTATAATACCTTCCTCTTTTTCTTCATTTTTAATTTAGTCCTGCAAGTATTATCAAACTTGCACCACCTCCCCTAATAGTAAATCATGTGAATCAATAGTAAATCATGTGACTCAATAGTTCTAGACATGTGAAAATACGAATTACAGTATAGTACCTCCATCTATACCTCCATTTTTAACTTAGTCATGCAAGTATTATCAATCTTGCACCATCTCCCCTAATAGTAAATGAATGTGAATCAATAGTACACACATGTGAATAAATAGTTATAATCATATGAATTAATAGCAATTAAGTGCTCATTTATCCGGTTAATTACCCGATTGGTCAATATAACCTCCAGACATCAATTATTATCGAAATAAATGTCGATTTTCACTAACACTAATAATTCCAACACAATGGAACTATCAATTTCATCTTTAATCAACACGAACTTATTCATCATTAATATTATAATTCACAATATTTAACAACCGTGTCATTCCTGGAAAGAGGGGCTTTCAGATAAGGATTTCTCCTTATTGGCGCGTATGATTAGGTGACCAAACCTCTCCTCGATGAGAACCTCTAGACATTGTCAATATTGCAAATAATAATATGAATAACTTTGCCATCTCAATTATTGATTTAATAATATAACATATTATACAGATGATACCGTGACAATAATTGAATCAATAATATGAGAGATATGAAGCTGCAATTACTGTAGCAATAATTGAGTATAACTGAGTGACTTCTTACGTAAGCATCAATAATCAATACCGTGTACTACTATTCAACCACACGTATTACTGTACCTTTATCACCGATGACAACTTGCTTACTTTGCAAAATTTTTAAATATCACCATTAACTTTAACCTTTTATCAATTTAACCATTTACTAAATAAAATAATAATAAGAAAATTGAATACTTTCATTTCATAAAATTCGGGGTCTCACAGTATGATAGTGGCAAAACACCCTTCCAAAGTTGGGTTCGGCTCACCCAATTCGGTTCACCAAAATTAAATATCAAATGACGTATACAATACGACACACTTATCTAAAATTCTCAATAAAATTATTTCCATACTATTTAGGAGAACCTCAACGACTATAGACACAGATTTCTATTCCTGTTATCCCCGCTTCGACCCGTGAACACTCTTATTACACGAAGGAATTGTGAAGCAAAAGGGAAAGCATAACTAGCTCAGTAAAGAATATCATGACTAAAGATAATTAAATTATCAATAGCCTTCATCAATAATAAATCAGAGATTTAGAACATATGGTAGATGATAAAACTTTTCAACCATAGTTGCAGCGGAACGAGCAATCCATTAGAAGAGTCAAATAGACCATAAAGTCTATTATCTTTTTCATGTTAAAAGTCCACCAACAATGTTTTATTTCTGTAACATCAATCAACAGTTCCTGTCCACAATCATGTGAATAACTCATAATCATATTTGTGGTTCTAAATTCCTCTTCTCATCGAGGACGAAGATAATTTTTATCACATGTCTTTACCTGAAATATCAAAGATCATGGTTATACCAAATCACAGTTCCTTTTCATAATCATACTAATAGGTTCATCTTTGCACTACGAGCCAAAGATATTCATTAACAGTTCATCTTTGCACTACATGCCAAAGATATTCAACAACAGGTCAACTTTGCACTACGGGCCAAAGATATTCATCAATAATTCATCTTTGAACTACATGCTAAAGATATTAATATCTCAAAGAAATACATTATCATTTCAGAATTTATATAAACCATAATTATAACCATGTTGATCAATTCACCTTTGCACTTAAGCTAAAAATATTCAATTGTAAATTCAATGGTCATGATCATACCAGTCAACGATTCAACTTTGCACTACTGGCCAAAGAGAACCCATAGTCATGATCGTACCAATAATCTACCCATCTTTACACTCAAGTCAAAGAGAAATTTCTTCACCAGGGTTATAAAAATGTTATATATGATAATAAAAATAATATGATCAAAACATGGATTTAATTTTATGAGAAATATTCATAAATCAATGATAATTTGGTCAGAAAAAGAAACCAATTTTGTCGTGACACTACAAGAAATCACACATTTTATGACGAATTTTTTGCCACGCATAAAATTTTGTCATAATTTGTTAATTAATAATTACAAAATTCATAATAGTCATTAAAACTTTTGTTTTTGTGACGACCTTTAATTTTGTTACTATTAATCATTTATATCGTCATTAATTTACACATTTGATGAAGATTAACAAAATTTCTTCATAAGTTATTTTGGAGGTAGAATTTCATACCAAAATTTTGGAGGGAAATCTTTTAGTGACATTTTGTAATAATTGATGATAGTATTTATTGTCACACAATATTTCTTTCGATGACATCATAATAGTTTGTCATTAATTATTTGTAAAATTTAGTGACAATGTGCTTTCGTCACTAATGTTCACATTTAGTGACACCAAATACAAATTCATCACAATTTTATTTGGAGGCAAATTTTTTCTAAAAACTTTTAGAGGGAAATTTTTTAAAGACGGGAAAATAATAATTTATGACAATTTGTATTGTCATAAATACCAATTTTATATAACGAGATAATAGTTTGTCACTAATTAGATGAGTGGATATGTGACAAAAATGGTTCATCGTAAATTCTTATATTTAGTGACAAAGTACGTAATATCGTCACAATTTTATTTGGAGGCAAAAATTTTCTAAAAAATTTTGGAGGGAAATTTTTTAAAGACGAAAAAATAATAATTTATGACAATTTGTATTGTCATAAATACCAATTGTATATAACGAGATAATAGTGCGTCACTAATTAGATGCGTGGATAAGTGACCAAAATGGTTCGTCATAAATTCTTATATTTAGTAACAAAGTACGTAATATCGTCACAATATTGATTTGGAGGCAAAAAATTTCTGAAAAATTTTGGAGGCAAATTTTGTAAAGATGAAAAATTAATAAATTATGACAATTTGTATTGTCACAAATACCAATTTTATATGACGAGATAATAGTGCATCACTAATTAGATAAGTGGATAAGTGACAACACTGGTTTAATGTTCGTCATAAATCCTTATATTTAGTGACAAAGTATGCAATGACGTCACATTTTTATATGGAGGCAAAAATTTTCCTAAACAAACTTATATCCAAGCGACGTCAACGGTCTTCCTTTTATCATTGGCAGCCTCCATTTAGTCAAGAACCTCCATTATCAATTTTCAATAATCCCAATTTGAAGGCAGAAATTATTTGACATTTTAGGTATGTTTCTAGATTTTGAAATCTAATTATAGATTATAAATATTTATACACACTACTATATTACTCCACACACATAAAATGGACATCTATTTATTCATAGACATCTAAACATTAATAAGTAGAACATTTATTTTAAAATTTAGAATTTCAAAATGATTAAAACTTATTTGAATTATAATTTAGAGCATTGATTATTATATTTATTAGAAATATATAAAGAAACATTATTTCATTAATAAACAATACTTTAAAACTCATTATATTTTTTCTTATTCATTTTTAATTACTAATTAGAGCATTTATTTTAAAATTTAAATTTAGGATTTCTATAATGATAAAAATATATTTGAATTGTAATTTAGAGTATTAATTATTGTATTTATTAAAAATAAATAAATTAATATTCATTCATTAATAAACTATACTCCAAATTCATTATTTTTTTATTCTAATTCTAATTGGAATTGTAATTAGTGATAGAGATTCATTTTGAAATTTTAAAAATAATTAAAACTTTTTTAAATTATAATTTAAAATATTATTATTTTTTATTTGAATTTAATAACAAAACCCGAACCAAATCGTTTTCTTTTCTCCCCCGTACTTTCTCTCCGTTCTCCCTCTTTCATCCATCCCAAAACCAGATCATTTTCTCAATTTCCTCCTCTCCTCCAAAGTCGCATCGAAGGCAGCATCAAGAAACTCCGAGCGGAGCACAACAGGTCACTACAAGAAAATAAGGATGTAGTGAACGAGAATTTGTGAAGTAAGTCATTCCTTCACATGAGGAGTTTTCTAGCGAGGGAACAATGAAAAAAAAAATTAGTGACAATATAGTTATTCTGAAGGAAAGATATTTCACAATTTAGATTTTTTCTTTCGCAAAATTAAGATGATAAAAGGATGTTTAATGCCAATATTTGATGAAAATTTGTGAAGAAAAATATTATTAATGAAGAAATTATTACTCGCTATATATTATTGGTGAGAAATTTTTTGCGAGAGATAAAATTAATCTCTATTTTATTAAAATAAGTTTTTTAAAATTAATTATAGTGAATATAAATTTTATTATATATAAATAAATTAAATTTTTATAATAATAAATTTACTTTTAATAACACTTTTAAGTAACTTACAATATCAATTATTTTGTTAATAAACTTTAAAATAAATAATTTTACATTACATTAAACATTAAAATTTAGAAGTGAAAAAAATGGCCTTCTTCTGTGCAACAGAGCACAAATGCCAAATAAATATTCATATTTACCCTTAAATCCTTTAATTCTTCAATTCTTCAATTCTTATATATAATTTAATATTTAATTCTTTAATTCTTATATATAAAATTAATGCTAACATATGGAAATTAAAGAAAAAAACAACGGACCGATCCTCCCGACCCATTCCATTTACTTCGCTCTAAAAGAGAAGGAAAGATATAAGAAAGCTGTTGATATATAGAAATTGTTGATATCGAGAAATCCTTTCTTCTTCAACTAAGGACCTTCCAATTGAGATCGTGATCAATATTCTCTCAAGGCTACCGGTGATGTGACGCCCCCAAAATAGGTATACAACACCCATTCTGAGTCGCCAAATACATGGTACAGAAAATAACTACAACTTTATTACTACAATTGTCGTAAAAATACAACAACACATATACTTTGAGTTTTAATACCAATCTGTGACTCGTGTCCCAACTATGGACAACACCTCACAAAGTGATACCTTACATAAAGGTACAATCTAGAACTGTTTTAGAAATTAAAATCTTTGGGAAGTGCTCAAGAAAACCTTCGTACATAGGAGGCCATGAATCTAAGTTATGATAGATATCATATGTCCAGAGAATTATCCTTGGTTGATCCAATAGACCCAAAAGAAAAACGAGAAGATTACTATCATGTTCCTTCTAATGGCGAGTCTTCTCTTGACATATAACTATCTCCACTGTCTGCGATTGAACATTATATTTCAACCCAACTCCAAGATCATATAGGTAGTGCTCGTAGATATACTCAGCAAGAGGATGCGCACAACCCTGTCTTATGATAACACGAGTTTGTATGTTATTAGACATCTTGCATGATAGTGGCAAAATACCCTTCCAACGTTGGGTTCGCCTCACCCTATTGTTGTTCATCAAAATCAATTATTAAGTGACGTATAATATATGACACATGTAAGACCCCGAAATTTTTTTAAATAAAAAGGAATTTCCTCTATTTATTATTTTGAAATAGTAAGGGTGGATTTGATTAATGTGGATAGTTATGGGTAAAATACGCAAATATTTCGAATATGTAAGTGGTTATAAAATATTCATTTGGTCGTGGAATATTAAATCTTTGTCGGGGAATATTAAATGCAATGGCCTTGATCTTTTATGGGCCCCATAACGGAAAAAGCGATTGGATGAAGAAAGCGACAAATATAAGTTGTTTATAAATAACTTGGCGTAGTTATTCACAGATTATCTTGTTGGAATACCCGGTGGTTAAAAAACACACTAATACTCGTTGTTGAAGAGTAGCTGCGGTATTGCACCAATTATTGATTCTTACGTAAGAAGGCTTTACTCAATAATTGTTTACGATAATTCTTATTCGAAGATTTTATTGATTTAATAATTCTTTGCGTTGATATTTTATATTCTTTGTTGTTTGATAATTGTCATTTACAAGTATTTTTCATTATCGAAGCAATAATTCATATTATCTGAATAATATTATTAGATAACATTATTGGCAATGTCTAGAAAGTTCTGTCTAAGGAGAGGTTTGGTCACCTAATCAATTACACAAGAAGGAGAAATCTTTATTGGAAAGCCCCCTCTTTCCTGGGAACGGCCTGGTTGCCAGTACTGTGATTCTGTAATATTATTTGTGAATAATTAATTATTGATTTATATGATGAGGAAAATATTGATTTTATGTAGATATAGATGGAGAAAATTTTTAAAATGACAATTGTTGAAAATTAATATTTTATCTTTTTCTAATAAAATAATTCATTTAAATATATTATTTTAATAATATATTAATGGTGATATTTTACAATGAATGTGGAATATATGAGTATATGAGGAGAAAGAGTATTTTGTGGCATTAAATGTTTAACACATGTTTTTGTGTCTTTGGTGGACACAATTATTAATGAGAAATTTGATTATAACTGTAAAATTGCCCATTTGTGGATTTGGTTAATTTACTTCGCTTGGAATTTGGAAAAACTTTCTTCTGTAAAGTTGTAGAGAATTGAATTTCCTATAAAAAGTCGCAAGATTCGAATTTTCTGATAAAAGAGCTATTTATTGTGAATTATTGAAGTTCTGAAGCTCCGAAATAATTAATTTTTGGGAGTTTTAATTAATTATTTTGAGAAAAACGTTTTTGGTGAGTTTGTGAACCTCATTTAACATGTGTTATGGCTGAAATCAGACTTCAAAGGTGGGCTAAGGAATTTTGTTTATAAATAATATTATTATATTCAATTTTACGCTTTTGGTGTTCTAAGCATTTTCCTATAAATAAGTACTTGGGTTAGAATTGAAAATCACACCGAAGCTGAAGTTTTCTCTCTATATTATCGAGCATATTCTTGTGAGTATTTTGAGTATACTTTGAGTATTCTATATCTGGTGCAAGTTCAAGTCATAGTCTATATCCAAGGTGTTTCATTTAGAAATCTTGTCTTTCGAGGTAAGGGATGTTATTTTCTTCTCGGATGATATTATTTCTTCAATATCATTATCTTTGAAATATTGGTTGGAACTTTTTATCAAATTTGGAACTTTTTCACGTCTGAGTTACTATTCATGAGTTCTTATTCATGAGTTCTTATTCATGAGTTACTATTCACGAGTTCTTATTCACAAGTACTATTCATGTAAGCGTGAAGATGTTTTTATGGAATTTCTATCTTTTGGTGTGTGAGTTACTATTCACGATATCTGACTTATTCACGTATCGACTTTATTCACGAATACGGCACTATGACCTGAAAAATGAAATTTCTTCTTTTCGTCCAAAATATCTATTCTGGATACTAGCTTTGATTGTATCCATGTTTTGATCATTCTTGAATTTTACACCACTATGATTATTTTTGAGGTATTGTTGGACATGGATAAAACAAAGTACGAATCCTTAATCCTTAATCCTTGTCATTTTGTTTCACTGGATTCGTTTCTTTAAAAATATTTTTCATCATCCTCAGTCTTAAATGATGATATTCTTGAATATCTTTGGCTGTAAAGTGCAAAGATGAATGATTTCTTGATGAATATCTTTGGCCGTAGTGCAAAGATGAGCAGTGTTGAGATGAACATGGCCGATCGATGAATATCTTTGGCCTGTAGTGCAAAGATGAATATTTGATTCCAGATATATATTGATTGATGTTACAGGGATAAAATATCGACGATGAACTTTTAAATTCATATATAGAAGATAGTAGTTTACATTCTCTACTTAACTCTTCTAATGAATTATTATTTCCGCTGCGAATATTGATTTAAAATTTGTTGTCTATTGTATTCTATTAGATTTTTCCCTGTTGGAGACTAACGATAATTTGTTGTATATTATCTTAGTCATAATATTCTTTACTGGGCTAGTTGAGCTCACCCTTTTCCTTGTTGTTCCATTTTTCTTCTCAGGAGGCGAGTAATGTGGTAGTACTAGCCGGGGTATGGAATGAAGGTTCTAGAGAGAGTTGTTTAGTAGTCCTCACCATTTTTATAAAATAATGTATCAATAATTATGATGGAGATTTATTTGCGTGTGGATATTGTCAGATGGCAATATCGTATTTAAACTTCAGATTATATGTTGTAATAATAAAGTTGTAGTTATTTCTGTACCATGTATTTGGCGACTCAGAATGGGTTGGATGGAATGGACCTATTTTGGGGGCGTCACAACACACACATCTTAGGTCCTCAATACAATTATTTCCATACTATTTAGGAAGAACCTCAACAGCTATAGACCACCGTTCTATTCCCCTGTTATCCCCGCTCGACCCAGCTACACTCTTATTACCTAAAAGGAATTGTGAAGCAAAAGGGTGAGCACAAATAGCTCAGTAAAGAATATCATGACTAAAGATAATTAAATTATCAATAGCCTTCATAAGTAATAAATCAGAGATTTAGAACATATGGTAGATGATAAAACTTTTCAACCATAGTTGCAGCGGAATGAGCAATCCATTAGAAGAGTCAAATAGACCATAAAATCTATTATCTTCTCCATGTTAAAAGTCCACCAATAATGCTTTAACCCTGTAACATTAATAATGATTACATTACGTTCGGTCGTATGAATAACTCATAATCATAATTGTAGTTCTAATTTTCTCTTCTTTTCTAAGACGAAGATATTTTTCATCACATGTCTTTACCTGAAACATCAAAGATCATGGTTATACCAAGTCACAGTTCCTGTTCATAATCATACTAATAAGTTTATCTTTGCACTACGGGCCAAAGATATTCATTAACAGTTCATCTTTGCACTACATGCCAAAGATATTCAACAACAGGTCATCTTTGCACTATGGGCCAAAGATATTCAACAATAGGTCATCTTTGCACTACGGGCCAAAGATATTCATCATTAATTCATCTTTGCACTACATGCCAAAGATATTATTATCTCAAAGAAATACATAATCATTTCAGAATTTATATAAGCAATAATTATAATCATGTTGATCAATTCACCTTTGCACTTAAGCTAAAAATATTCAATTGTAAATTCAATGGTCATGATCATACCAGTCAACAATTCATCTTTCCACTACTGGCCAAAGAGAACCCATAGTCACGATTATACCAATAATCTACCCATCTTTACACTTAAGTCAAAGAGAAATTTCATCACCGAGATTATAAAAATGTTATATATGATAATATATAAAAACAATATGATCAACAACTGCATTTAATTTCAAGAGTAAGATTCACAAATCAATGATTTCATAACACCTTAATTCAAATGTTATAAATCACTTAATAATCTCATAATCTAATATCATTAATATTACCACAATATCTTAATCATTTCTTAAACTTATAAACAATTTATTTTAATTGTTTACACTTTACTAATTAATGCATTTAATCATACTAAAATGCCAAACTCATAAGATTTCATCACCAATAACCAACAACCTCATCAAAAATCTGCATATACCATATATAGGATTTCCAAGCCATAAAATCCTATTTTTTAATTTTGTTGCTTCGCATAACATATTTAATTCATTTACTCATAACTAGTCCATTTTCATGAAAAATACTAAATTAGTACAAACAAATTTTATTTTCTAGGATTTAGCAGAACATAGTCCCATATTGAACATATATTTTTCTCGGATTTTTTAAAATTCATTTACTATTTTTCATATGGCCAAAACTATCGAATATTTAGACATTTATCATAAATTATACTTTTATCCAAAAATTTCAAAATTTACAGAGTATACTGATATTATATAGATGTACTCCCAATAAAAATTTCATCAATTTTGGAGTTAACCACAAGGAGTTATAAGCGTTTACTTTTAAAATAGTCTTTCTCCATAAAATTCATAACTCATAATCTATACATCCAAAAATCGCCATTTTCGGACAATATCAATAAAACTCATCAAATTATCATTTCAAATTTTTCTAGAATTTTTTGAAGGTCGAAAAAATTACGAAACATGAAAAACATAACAACCCTTAAAATCCCTTACAATCCCTTACCTCGAAAAAAGATATTTAATAGGAATGTAAAGTCAAGGAACCTTGCCTTTGAATAAGCAACTCTCAAAGTATCTAAATACTCACAAAATATGCTTGATAATATAGAGAGAGAAAGAGAAAAGCATATGTTTACGGTGTGATTTTCAATTCTAACTTAAATTTCTATTTATAGGAAAATGTTAGACGTGCAGTAGTAGCAGACTTGATTTGCACGATGAAACTTTCGCTTCTTATTGCCACCCACCACATTTGAATTAGAATTTCAGCACATTTTTCACCAACCATAGGTGGGGCCCACGCATTCTAGAATTTTCCACCAAAATGATAAATTTCGAAACTTCAACAATTTTCGAACCAAATCACTTCTTAAAATTCATAACAATTTATCGTTCATTTTTAACGGTTCAAAATTTGTGGACATATACTCAACTTATATATGTATAACATATCCAAAAATCACAACGATCCAACGGTCGGATTAAAACTTATAACTCACACAATATATCGTAAAAAATACTGATTTGATTTTTAATACCTCCATTCCGACAAAAATACTGATAAAACACCTCAACATTAATTCCTTCATTTATAACCACATAAATAAATCCATCATTTATATCCACATCAAGTAAATATTTCTTATCATATAAATCAATAATTAATTATTCACAAATAATATTACTGTAATCATGATTACGATAACCAGACATTTCAGAAAGAGGAACTTTCCAATAAGGATTTCTCGCTCGACGTGCAATTAGGTGCCGACCAAACCTCTCCTCGATGTAACTTTCTAGACATTGCAATAATGCTATCTAATAATATTATTCAAATAATATGAATTATTGATCGATAATTGAAAATCTTGTCGCGTGACAATTATTGAAATAACAATAATATAAAATATCAACACAAAGAATTATTGAATCAATAAAATAAAATATTGAAGCAATTAATTACTATACCAATTATTGAGTAGTGCCTTCCGTACGTAAGAATCAATAATTCAAAAATATTGTCGCAATACTGGTGTCTTCGCAACCACGATATTATCGTATTTTAACCACCAGGAGTATTCTAACGATGTTAATCAGAACGACACGCCGTTATTTATAAAAACTCAAGCTTGCATAGCTTTCTTCATCCGACAGATTATTATACATTATGGGGCCCACAAATAAACTAGCGCCATCGCATTTAATATTCCCCAAAAATGAATATTCCACAACCAAACGAATATTCCCCACAAAATGAAGTATTTTATAACCACTGCGTATTTTGAAAATTTTACATATATCACCTTTAACTTTAAACTTTTATCAATTTAACCATTTACTGAATAATAATTATAAGAAAAATTGAATATTTTTATTTGATAAAATCCGGGCTCTTACAGGTGAAAACCCTCTTCGGCTCACTTCGGTATGTAAATTTTGGTATTTTCTCGTCAAAAGCCCTAATTTCATCACCACGCAATTTCTCCATTTCTCTATTTCCCATATCAGTTAAAAGCCCTAATTTCATCTCCTATCATTTACGACAATACCACATTTTATAGAGAAGGATTTGTTTTGGCTTTGTCTCTGGAAAGTGGAATTGTTGGATTTGGCGAGGTAAGCTTATTTTTGATTGTTTTATCCATTTACTTGTTTCTGCGCAGATGAAAGGGATGGTCAGCAGAAGGTCATGTTTGATGCCCTTCTATCATGGTGCTACTTTACTTTTTGTTGATCATAAATCCATTTATTCTTTATTGTAAGTGATTACCTCATCTGGGTTCAGCGGCTTTGTTTCTATACTTTAGAATTTGGAGTTTTCACCTAGCAGAACAGAATAGTCATTTCATCAAATCTTCTCATGGTCAAAGTTTTTTTTCTTTTTCTTTCTAATTAATTGGCAGGCTTTATAAGTAGGTCTTTTACAATTGTATTGCTGCCCCTAATGAAAATAATGCTCTTGCAATATCAATAAATTATAGTACTTTCAATACTGAATCTCTCATTGGCTTGAGCTAGATTTGGCACCAGGAAAGGGATTTCATATTCATTGCCTTTATATGCATTAGTGTACCAATTGAGGCTAGCTGTTGAAAACATCACCTTTTAGAGGGAAGATATGGTTATTCTTTACTATCAAACATGGCCATAGTATCCATTTGGGAAAGGGGGGAAACACTTGTTTGTCAGTACCTGAAATTTTTGCTGCTCTCCCTCACTCCCTCCCTCCCTCCCCAAAAAAAAACAAATTATCTTTGTTTTCTTCTTATATTCATGTTTCTATTTTATTCCATTTTATGCACTCTTTTCTGCAAACATAATACTTTTCCTTCTTGTTTCTTTTATTTATAATATCTGGAACAGGTTGCACCTCTTGAAATTCACAAAGAAAATCTGGAAGATGTGGAAGACCAACTACGATATCTTATTCACGTCATGGAAGGAGTAAATATTAGTTTTATGCTTCCACTTCTAAAAGGCTCGTTTACTTCTTAGATATGGAACAAATTAGGAATCTTGGTAGGCCTATCCATCCTGATTCTATATATGCTATCTGAATATGCCTAGATTCTAGGTACTGGATTATCTTCTAAAATTTGCTATCTTTCAAGACTGAAGTTTCTTATGCTTTTCTTCCTTGAGCTATAGCCAGATTCAATCGTTCCAAGTGTCCGATGTGGTTTGCAGATGGCCACAATGTTATTGTAGCTGCCGAAGGTTCCAGTTTGTTGAATATACTTTATCTGTTGACATATAATGAAGAACAAACATCTCCAAGGTCACTCAATGTCCGAGTATGTGCTCTTATTGATGCTAATGGGACTCCAGCAGAGGTAGCTCATGTTGCCAGTGAACTTATCAAAGAAGGATTTACTGAACTAAAGTTAAAAGTAAGCTTATATTGTTGTTGTTGCTGCTAATATATTTGTTCCAAAGGAATTCTATGGACCTCTTTTTATTTGAAATAAATTTGGTTATTCTTATCATACTACACTCAAGCCCCAAAATGCGCGAGAAGAAGTAACTAGTGGTATATCTCTCCTACAGGTTGGGCGTAGAGCAGATGCCAGTGAAGATGTTGCTGTCATAAAAGAAGTAAGAAAGAAAGTTGGGAGCCAGATTTATCTGCGTGCTGATGCAAATCAAAAGTGGGCCTATAAAAATGCGATTTAGTTTGGCTCTTCTGTGAAGGACTGTGGGCTTCAGTATATTCAGGTATGCCTGTGGCTTCTTCCTAGCTCTTTGTCTTTGGTCCCAACTGACAATGAATATACAATTCTAGGTCTTAGTATGGGCAATGTACTATCTTTATTTTTGCCAGGAAGTTTATAGGAGGTCTTTATTCTCTTGGTGAAAGCTTACAGTGTTCAAATATTACTAAATCACATATTCAGTTAGGTACTCTGGTTTATGTTCCTTTAATTAATTAACTACTAATATTTCCATAATTTTAAGGAGCCTGTTAGAGATGAAAATGATCTAATTATGTTTTGTGAAGAAACTGGCTTACCTGTAGCACTTGATGAAACCATTGACAACATTCAGGGAAATCCTCTTGGAACTCTTGAAAGGTTCAGTCACACAGGAATAGTTGCTGTTGTAAGGAAACATAAATTTCTATTACTTTCCAATTAAGAAACCTCAGTCTATAAGATGATTATATGGCCATTTTTGTTAGTATCTATTAAAAAATATTGATTTTTAAAAACCAGTATAAAATATATTAGTGAGCAAAAACTAGCCCAGTTAGATGGTATAAACATAAGCGAGACATTCCTCGAGCTGTGATAGAATTGCAGGCAATGAAAGTAACTTCATTCGGGTACAATTCTTCAGTACGAAGTGACGAAGGTTGATAGAATTTGAAAGGGGTGGCAGGCTTTCAATCTTTGTATTGGAGAGGTCAAGCCTCAGTAAGCAAGACATATGATGAAAAGAATTATCTTCTTTGTTTATCAATGCACTGCAGTACGAAAGATCAATTACCTCAAGATTTTTAAGGGAATTTAATCCCTCCAACTTCTCCAATGATGCACAATGTGATAGTAAAAGCTCACGAAGATTCTGAAGACTTGAAAGAGATGGAAAGCTTTTAACAACTGTTTCTGAAAGATTGAGTACTCGAAGACATGTTAGATGTTTAAAGAACTCATCTCCAATTTCAGTCAATTTGTTGGAGCCTGAAACATCAAGTACCTCAAGGTCTTTGAGAGCTTCCATACTTAATTATTTCGGAACTTCAGAACTTCAATAATTCATAATAAATAGCCCTTTTATCAGAAAAATTTAAACCACATGTCCTTTCCATAGGAAATTTCATTCTCTAGAACTTTGCAGAAGAAAGTTTTTCCAAATTCCAAACAAAAATTAACCGAAATCTACAAACGGACGATTTTACAGGCTATAATCAAATTTCGGTTAAGAATTGGGGTCTCCCGACACACAAAATATGTGTTAATCATTTAATGCCACAAAAATACTCTTCCTCATATACTTATATATCCCACATTCATTGTAAAAATATCACGATTAATATATTATTAAAATAATATATTTAAATGAATTATTTTATCAGAAAAAGATAAAATATTAATTTTCAACAATTGTCACATTAAAAATTTTCTCCATCTATATCCACATAAAATCAATATTTTCCTCATCATATAAATCAATAATTAATTATTCACAAATAATATTATTGAGAATCACAATATCGACAACCAGGCGGGTTCTAAGAAAGAGGGGCTTTCAATAAGGATCTCTCCTTATGGTAGCCTTGATTAGATGACAAACCTCTCCTTGATGTAATTTTCTAGACATTGCTAATAATGTTATCTAATAATATTATTAGGATAATATGAATTATTTCTCAGATAATGGAAAATCTTTGTGTAGTGACAATTATTGAAACAACAATAATATAAAATATCAACGTAGCAATTATTGAATCAATAAAATATAATATTGAAGCGATAATTATCGTAACAATTATTGAGTAGTGCCTTCTTACGTAGAAGAATCAATAATTGGTGCAATACTGGTGGTGTCCATCGTATTTTAACCAGGGTATTCTAACAAAGATAATCTGTGAATAACTATGCCGTTATTTATAAACAACTTATTCTTGTCGTTTTCTTCATCCAACCGCTTTCTGTTATGGGGCCCACACAAGGCTGCGCCGTCGTACGAATATTCCACGACCAAACGAATATTCCCCGACAACAATGAATATTTTATAACCACTTGCTTATTTGAAATATTTGTGCATTTTACCCATAACTTACCACATTAATCAAATCAACCCTTACTATTTCAAAATAAAAAAATAGAGGAAATTAAATTTCATTTATTAATAATTTGGGGTCTTACAACCTCCCCACCTTATGAAATTTCATCCTCGTACGTACCTGGTGTTTCGAAAAGGTGAGGATACCTCGCTTTCATTTCCGTTTCCAACTCCCAGGTCATTTCCTCAATAGCATGGTTCCTTCACAAAACTTTGACTTGTGGTATGACCTTTGTACGTAAGACATGCTCCTTCCTATCCAAGATCTTGATAGGTACCTCTTCGTACGTTAAGTCCTCGGCTATCTCGTTCGGTTCTAACTCAATAACGTGGTTCAGGTCTTTCACATATTTACGAAGCACAGATATGTGAAACACATTATGAACACGAGACATACTTGGAGGTAACGCGAGTCTATAGGCTACATTTCCTACTCAATCAAGAATCTAATATGGACCAATAAATCGTGGATTGAGCTTTTCTCTCTTCCCAAATCTTGTTACTCCCTTCCATGGGGATACACGCAATAATACATGATCCCCAATACTAAATTCCACGTCCTTTCGATGAAGATCCGCATAACTCTTTTGTCGATCTTGACCCATTTGTATACGTTGTCGAATCATTTGAATCTTTTTCGTAGTTATACGTACCAACTCGGGTCCCAACAATGTTGATTCACGCACCTCGTCCCAACATACTTTCGTCCATACAATGCTTCAAATGGGGTCACCCCAATGCTTGTCTGATAACTATTGTTATAGGAGAATTCCACCAATGGTAAATACTTATCCCAACTCCCTTAGAAATCTAGGACACAGAGTCTTAATAGATCTTCAAGAGTTTGAATAATCTCTCTCGATTGTCGTCTGGTTTGAGGATGGTATGCGGCCGAATCAATCAGAATCCGTGCCCATAGCTTTTTGCAAGCTAACCCAAAATCTTGAAGTGAATCTTGGGTCGTGATCCGAAACTATGGATCTTTGGCATGCCATCTAATCTCACAATCTCATTTACATACATATAAGCAAGGCGTTCGAGGAATAAGTCTCCGTGTCGGCAAGAAATGAGCGGACTTGGTTAATCTATCAACAATAACCCAAATAAGATCGATGCCTTGAGAAACCGTAGGAAGACCAGAATGAAATCCGTGGTAATGTGTTCCCATTTCCATTTCGAATCTCAAGTGGTTCTGATGGACCCTTAGGTACTTGATGCTCACTTTGTACACGTTGACAAGTTAAACATCTCGAGATAAACTTTGCAATCTCTCTCTTCATATTGTTCCACCAAAATGTATGTCGAAGATCACGATACATTTTAGTACTTCCAGGATGGATTGCAAACGGTGTATTATGTGCCTCCATCATGATCTTGTACTTCAAATCAGAGTCGTTAGGAACACAAAGTCTGGAGTGGACTCGAAGTATTCCTTCTTCATCGATTCTCGCTTCCGGAATAGCACCTTCTTGTACTTTCTTCTTCATACGCATCGCCTCGAATTCGGTGGCTTGAAAGTAACTTTAACTTTTCTATTAAAGTTGGCTCTATGCATATACTTAACATCATCGCACTCGTTCCTGCATATGATCTTTTACTCAACGCGTCAGCTACCACGTTCGCTTTTCCAGGATGGTATTGAATAGTGTGGTCGTAATCTTTCAACAACTCGAGCCAACGTCGTTGCCGCATGTTGAGTTCCTTTTGAGTGAAGAAATATTTGAGGTTTTTATGGTCTGAATATATCTCCACTTTCTCTCCATATAAATAGTGCCTCCAGATCTTTAGCGCAAAAGCGATCTTTACGCTAACTATAGATCATGAGTAGGATAATTCCTCTCATATTCTTTAAGTTGTCATCGAGGCATAAAGCTATGACTTTTCCACGTTGCATGAGAACACATCCTAACCCTTTGCCTGAAGCATCGCTGTAGATAACAAATCCATCCGAACCAGATGGTATTGTTAGAAAAGGTGCCGAAATAAGTCTCCTCTTAAGCTCTTGGAAACTCTTCTCGCATTCCTCGTTCCAAACAAATTTTGTATCCTTCCGAGTTAGCTGAGTTAATGGAGTAGCGATTCGAGAAAACCCTTCCACGAATCTCCGATAATAACCAGCTAGGCCCAGAAAGCTATGTATTTCGATTACTAACTTAGGTTGCTTTCAACTGTAACTCATATCCCAATCTTGGATATCACGTCACAATGACACCTATCAGTTTACTACCGCACGAATATGGCATCCCCTACGGAGAGTCTGGCTTTGGTGCATTCCACAAAGGACGTCGTCAGATAGAGGCTCGGGTACCAACTCTTATACTTGGGTTTTTAACTCCTGAAGTTCAATAGGAGCCATTCGATATGAGATTTTTAGAAATGGTTTTGTACCGGGTTCAAAGTCGATACAAAATTCAATATCACACTCTGGGAGTAGGCCAGGAAATTCTTCAAGAAATATGTCAGGAAATTCACTAACAACAGAAATATCATTCAAATCTGACGTATTTTTGTTCAATTCCATAACATGGGCTAAGAAAGCTTGACATCCGTTTTTTAAATAAACGAATGACTTTATGGCTTGATATGAAAGAGTTTGACTTCAATGGTTTGCTTGCTTGAACAGGTTGCTTAGGAATATGAAAACTAACAACCTTACGAAAACAATCAATTTTGGCATGATGAGTAGTTAACCAATCAATCCCTAAAATCACATCAAAAGCAAGTATCTTTAAAGAGATAAGGTCAACAAGTAATGTGATGGTGCCAACTTGGATCAAACAAGATTTATAAACAGTGGATGTGATGAAAGTTTCTCCTAACGGAGTCTCCACAGATAAATCAAGGTCTAATTTCTCCGGAGTTAAGTTTAAACGTTGAGCACAAGTAGGAGAGATAAACGAATGGGTAGCACCGGTATCAAGTAAGGTATAAACTTCATAAGAATTAATGATTAACTAACCCGTGCTAACTTCGTTCGGATTCCTCGCATTCTGACCAGTCACGACAAACGCTCTTCCAAGAACCGTTGACTTTGACTTTTCTAGGACAGCCTTTTGAGTCACTTATCCCATTGGACTTGGTTTTTGCTACCGTCTGATCTCGGCGATATGTCCTTCCTTTCCACAATTATAACATACCTTGAATCTTATGGGCGGCCAATGTGATATGTCCCTCTTTCCCGCATTTATAAGATACGATCGGTGGTAGTTCTCCTCCCTTAGAACCGATTCTTTCTTTGGTCTCGGCGTCTTCACATGGTCGTTGTTAAAACTCCTCTTTTAAAATCTCCTCCCGACTCGCTTCTTTTTATTCTCATGGCTACGACTACCACCCGAGTGGTTACCATTTTGTCCGTCTTTTTCTTTCTCTGCTTTGGTTATCGTTATTACATTCAATCGCTATCTATCTCGGATGATCCCGGTTATGGTCCCTGGTTGAACGTATCGTTATCTCGCTTTCTAATAATTGAGCCCCATTGACAACATCTGAATAGAGAAAAATTTATGAGAAATGAGATATTGGCGTATGTCGGGTTTCAAAGCTCTCAAAACATCCGCGTCATCGTTCTTCATTCTCCACCAAATGAGGTGCAAACTCGGATAACTCGCAAACTTTGCCTCGTCTTTGGGACACCGTCGTGTTATTTTGTTCAAATCTAATGAACTCCACTTCCTTCATATACGATGAATACTTTCAGGAAAGTACTTGTCATTGAAAATTTTCTCAAACGTCTCCCAAGACATCCGAAAGTTTGGATGGGTACGCTTCACTGATTCCACCAAGATGTCGCTTTCATTACTGAACATAAAAGTAGCGAATGAAACCTTCTGTTCTTCCGTGCATTCCAAGACATCGAATATCTTGGTAATTTGTTTGACCCACGTCTCTGCCTTAATCGGATTCGGCTTTCCCCAGAATTCTGGTGGTCCCAACTCTTTGAACTGCTTGGCTGTGACAAACCGTGCGTTGTTATCATTTTCACCTGTATTTTGTACACGAGTCTCCCTCGTCTGATTTTGCATGAACCGCAAAAAACTTCTAAACATCCCGTCGTTCATCATCTGCTTTGTGGTGTTGTTTACAGGAGGAACATTTCCAGCCTGTTGCACATTCTCCTCGTTAGTGGGCAAAGGTGTCTCCACGGTCTCATTTACTCCACTATTAACATTCTCAGTCGTCATTCTTAAATACTGCCATAAAACAATGGTTAATTAAACAAATTAACATACCACATAATATCCCTATATATTGACCAACTACCAAATAAGCTTAGGTAGGACACACTAACGAAGGATTTACTCGTCTCTCCCCTCCTAGTTCTATTCCCCGATCTCCGCCAGAGATCATATCCCTAAGCTTTGATACCAACTGTAACACCCCCAAAATAGGTATACATCACCCATTTTGAGTCATCAATAACATGGTACAGAAACAACTATAACTTTATTAATACATCATAAAAACTGTGAGTTTAAATACAAATATTGTCTTCTAGACAATATCCATACCCAAATAAATCATCATAATTATTGATACATTATTTTACAAAAATGGTGAGGACTACTAAACAACTTCTAGAATCATCATTCCATACCCCGACTAGTATTTCGCTACATTCTCGCCTCCCGAGAAGAAAAATAGAACAAAAAGGAAAAGGGTGAGCTCAACTAGCCCAAGTAAAGAATATTATGACTAAGATAATATAGAACAAATTATCGTTAGTCTTCAACGAGGAAAAATCGATAGAATACAATAAACAACAAGTTTCGGATCAATATTCGCAATGAAATAATAATTCATAGAAGAGTTACGTAGAGAATGAAATCTACTATAATCTATGAATTTAACGATCCATCATCAATATTTTATCTCTCAGTAACATCAATCAATATTCATCTTGAATCAAATTTTCATCTTTGCACCTTTCTGAGCCAAAGATATTCATCGATCGGTCATGTTCATCTCAACACTGCTCATCTTTGCACCACTAGCCAAAGATATTCATTATAAAATCATTTATCTTTGCACCTCTGAGCCAAAGATATTCAATAATATCATCATTTAGGAGGATGATGAAAAATATTTTAAAGGAAACGAATCCAGTGAAACAAAAGAATAAATATCAAGGATTCGTATTTCAGCTATTTCATGTCCAAAAAATACCTCATCATAGTGAAGTAAAATTCAAGAATGATCAAAACATGGATACAATCAAAGCTAGTATCCATAATAGATATTTTGGACAAAAACAAAAATTTAATTTTTCTGTGAATAGTGCCGTATTCGTGAATACTGCCGTATACGTGAATAGTAACCCCGACACCAAAAAATAGAAATTCCACAAGAAAAAAAATCATCATGCTTCGTGAATAGTAACTCATGAATAGTAACTTGTGAATAATAACTCATGAATAGTAACTCGTAAATAGTAACTTTGACATGAAAAGATCAGAATTTCACAAGAAAAATTTTACCAATATTCCGGCATAATGATATTGAAAGAAATAATATCATTTTCAAAAAAAATAGCATCCCTTACCTCGAAAAAATAGTACATCTAGTTGAAACACCGGATATAGGCTATGACTTGAACTTGCACCGTATAGCAACACTCAAAGTATTAAAATACTCACAAGAATACGCTCAATATATCGAGAGAGAAAGAGAGAAGATTTCAGTTTCTGGTGTGATTTTCAATTTTAACCTAAGCACCCTATTTATAGGAAAATGTTTAGAACACCAAAGCAGAAAATTTAATATAATATTATTATACATATATAATTGTCAAGCCCACCTTAGACAACTGATCTCAGCCCATTAAAATCACATGTGAGGCCAACTTAATTGCAAAAAACGTTTCTCTTTAAAAAAAAATAATTAAAACATCCAAAAATCAATTATTTCAGAACTTCGAAACTTCAATAATTCATAATAAATAGCTCTTTTATCAGAAAAATTCGAATCACATGTCCTTTCCATAGGAAATTTCATTCTCTACAACTTTGCAGAAGAAAGTTTTTCTAAATTCCAAACAAAAATTGACCGAAATTCACAAACGGACGATTTTACACGCTATAATCAAATTTCGGTCAAGAATTGGGGTCTACCGACACACAAAATATGTGTTAATCATTTAATGCCACAAAAATACCCTTCCTCCTCATATACTCATATATCCCACATTCATTGTAAAAATATCACCATTAATATATTATTAAAATAATATATTTAAATGAATTATTTTATCAGAAAAAGATAAAATATTAATTTTCATCAATTGTCACATTAAAATTTTCTCCATCTATATCCACATAAAATCAATATTTTTCTCATCATATAAATCAATAATTAATTATTCACAAATAATATTACAGGGACAATCATCGACAACCAAAAGCAGTTCCTCAGAAAGAGGGGGCTTTCCAATAAGGATCTCTCCATGACACGCAATTAGATGACCAAACCTCTCCTTAGATGTAACTTTCTAGACATTGCTAATAATGTTATCTAATAATATTATCCGGATAATATGAATTATTGCTCCGATAATGAAAAATACTGTGTAGTGACAATTATTGAAACAACAATAATATAAAATATCAACGTAGCAATTATTGAATCAATAAAATATAATATTGAACAGTAATTACTGTAACAATTATTGAGTAGTGCCTTCTTACGTAAGAATCAATAATTGGTGCAATACCGTGTGCTACTGTATTTTAACCACCGGGTATTCTAACAGTATTAACGGTAACAACTACGCCGTTATTTATAAATAACTTATTCTTGTCGTTTTCTTCATCCAATCGCTTTCTGTTATGGGGCCCACACAAGGTACTAGTATTGTCATCGAATATTCCACGACCAAACGAATATTCCCCGACAACAATGAATATTTTATAACCACTTGCTTATTTGAAATATTTGTGCATTTTACCCATAAATTACCACATTAATCAAATCAACCCTTACTATTTCAAAATAAAAAATAGAGGAAATTAAATTTTATTTATTAATAATTTGGGGTGTTACAGTGAACATGCAGATAGATCGAGGATCTTAAGGTTTTTCAAAACTTCCAATAATTGATCATGAAATTCCTGAAACTTTGAAGAATTTGAAAGACCAAGAACTTGGAGATTTTTTAGTGTAGCCATGCCACGCAGTCTATTTAAAACTGTACAATCACTTAAAAAGAGATGAGTGAGATTTACCAGATCTTTGAGCAACGGTAGGGTTTTAATCCTGGTTTTTGCTGGTATACAGGTAATTACTTTAACATTATTGAGTCATTTCTATGATTTGATTAGCTACTGGTTTCTTGGGTTACTATGCAAGAATCTCAGGAATCGTGAATAACCCACCATGTTATTGCTTTAATTTTGGCTTACGATTGACCTGTCTGCATTTAATATTATTTTGGACTGGAGGATGGAACCATATTGGCGTGGGAAACTAGTTCCCCTGAAGTGCCTGCAATACTCAAGGGTCGTAGTGGTGTTGTGCTGTCACTTATTGTTGGAGCTAATAATAGGCTCTACTCTGGTTCCGGGGATACAATGATAAAAGTATGTCAATACTAGTCTACTACCTTTATCCCTTTCTTGCTATATTGTGCTTTGAGATTTTATGAGTGCGTTCTATAAAACCAAAGTCCTGTTTCATCTAATTGAGGGTATTTTGTTAACTCTTAAAACTGCAAATTTTCTTACACTCGACACATCAGTAAATTGATTGTGATTATAATATTTGATAATCATAATCCACCGAGTGAGTTTTGCTAGGGTCAACCTGTTTGTAGATCGAAGATTCTTTTGCCAGTGTGTCGCTTTGCAATGTTTAATTTATTTGTTGGCTATTTGGTTACTATTTATGGTTGCAGGGAAGTGATGGAACGGGAGTACATTGTTCGGAGTTGTGCTTTGTTTATGTAATTCTTGCATCTGTTTGATCATTTTTGGACCAAGTTGGACCCAAGAGATTTTAACTACATAACTTTGGGTTTTTAAATTCTCTAGCTTTATAAATTGAAGAAAATGAAAGGATTAAAAAGATCATAACAATCTCGAACCCCTCTTAATAACTTGCTTGTGCTTGTTAATCTACTAGCTGGAAACTTGAATTCTAAATGTGATTTTTTTGTTCATCCTGTTTGTTTTATTTCTGAATCTCACTCTGGGAAAGATCATAATCATTATTTTGCGTCTCTGTTAGGTGTGGGATATCGAAACTTTACAGTGTCTACAGACACTACATGGGCATTCCAGCGTTGTGATGTCTGTAATTTACTGGTTTGAAGCTTTAGCAGAAGGCTTAAAGAGAAAATATGCAGAGTTATGCTCAGCATTCTTTGTGTCCGCAACATGGCTCGTACACATGCTTACCGTTCTTCCAGATACTGGAATTCAAGGTGCAGCCCGAGTCTGCTTGCTCAAGCGCTTCGTATCAACCTTCAAGTTTACGAAGGACACAGAAGACAGAGCTCTTTCCATGCTCGCTCTAAATAGCTTCATCGGTGACCCTGGTGGGTAGCTATTTATGTAAATTGAATCTTCTTTTTTTAATTAATGTAGAAATTATGCAAGGCACAAAAGTGTAGTACAACAGTGGTATACTAACTAGAATCCCCTTGCTTTTGAATATATTTTCCTTGCATGATCTAATAGTATTTGTCCTCATATTGACATTTGGAATTTCAGAAGGGCTGCGTGATCTAACCTCCTACATGAAGGATCTCTTGAAAGGCCTGGGAGAGCTTAAGAAGTCCTCTGTAGTGGCACTTGAGATGCTGAAAGTTTTCTCAGAAGGGAATGATTCTAGTAATGTAAGTTTCTCGTTCTCATGTGCAACTTATTCCAAAAAAAAGGATACAGATCAGTAATGCAAATTTCTGCTATTTTGATTCCTTCAGGAGATGTGGAATCATAAAGAATTAGTTCAAGAAGATTACAGCATTAATGTGCTTTAAAGACGAGATATTTTCTGGTCATTCAGATGGGACAAACATGATCTTTATTACTTTGAGTAATAAAAATGCTTATAAAGGTTTGTTAATGTTCAATGGATCTTGAGGCTGGTTGTGTTTATGGTTTATGTTCATATGAACTCAATACATAATCAATAAATTAAGCAGTAGTTGCCCATGCTAGATATCATGCTTTTAAGTTTTCTATGTAACATGCATATAATAGTGTTTTTTTTTTAACTTTTTATATGGACATGACTTTGATGAATTTGGTTTTATTGTTTTATTTATTTTATTTTATTGTTGGAAGTTAACTGTTTGGTGAATTTGAGCTTAAGATCATTAGTTGCTTAATTGCATTTGACTAATAATATTATTGTTCCATATTTATGGGCCTCAAAAAAGATAGCATAAATTATTTAGTAATGTTATAGCTATAGTTTTGGAAAATTCACAATTTATTATTTAAACATTTCTTTTTTTATATACATTTTTTTTTAATTTTATAACTATTTGAGTGATTTATGTCTATATGTTTTTTTTTGATTTGCAGATAGAGTTTTTTCTGGAAGGTCAATAACCACAAGGTTGAAAATTTTAATTAAACATTTTCTTAGGATATGGATTTCAGAATTTTAGCTTTTTGGATTATATAATTTAGTTTTGTGGTACTTAAATTATTTATGCAACTGTTTATTGCCTAGCTAGTTGGGTATTTTGTTGAATCAGTGAATCTACTACTTTTTTATAAGATAATTACTTTTTATTTTAAATGTTTATTGCCTTTTGTCTCTTATATTATATACAGGTGTAAAGTTGATTTAAAAATCTCACTAAATGTATTATATTTTTTTTATTGATTTTTTTTAATGTGATGATACATTTTGAATGTCAAACAACTTAATATGACACCACATCATCACGATTTATAATCATTTATTGACAAATAATATTTGGTCAATGAAAATTAAAATTTAATGATTTAATAATATTAACTCTTTAGAATTAATAGTATTGTCATTATATATATTCATTTAGTTATTGACAATTGATCTTGTCACTAATATTAATTATTTGGTGAAAAGTTATGCCGTCACTATTATATACTCATTTAGTGATGACCTTTAATTTTGTAACTATTAATAGCTCTTTATGTGACGAGTTCTGTCGTCACCATAGGTATTCAATTAGTAACAGAGAAAAATGTGTCATAGAAATTAACTCTTTGATGACAAACTATATCGTCACTGTTATATATTCATTTAGTCATAACAACTAATTTTGTCACTATTATTAACTATTTTTGTGACGAGATGTATCGTCACTAAAAGTATTTAATTAGTGACATTGAAAAATATGTCCCAAAAAATAACTCTTTGGTGATAAATTATTTTGTAATATTATTTAAAATATGAAATGACAACGACATAATTGTCATGTTAAATATAGTATTAGGTGACGAATTGTTCTGTCGTCATTTATTTTCTTATTTTTGGTGACGATAAACACAATAACATGACGAAAGAATAATCATAAATATGACAATATTGTCATCATTAAAATTAGATGATTTAAATAGAGTAACATATTTTTGTCACTAAAACAATATCATTTAATGACGAAAAAAGATTTTCGTCATTTAATGCACCAAGTTTTAATGACGAAACATAATATAGAGTGACGAAAGTTTCATTCAAATAGTGACGCTATTAACGTCACATAAAGTAATTAATGATAGTGACAATGGTGTAGATCGTCACCATAAGTTAAAATATTTAGTGACGACATCAAATATTGTCAAATAAACCTAATACCACGCTTCATACTACGGTGATGTCTCGTGTGACGATTAACACTCGTCACCAAATGTTTTAGTGACGAAAAATAAATTTTATGTGACAAATTTTAGCGTCATTTTTTGTGTAATTTCTTGTAGTGTGAATAGTACCCCGTGAATAGTAACTCATGAATAGTAACTCGTGAATAATAACTCGTGAATAGTACTTCATATTCGTACATAGTATCGTATACGTAAATAATGCCATATACGTAAATAGTGCCATATACATGAATTTTGCCGTATACGTGAATAGTGCCCTATACGTGATTAGTAACCCCGACACGAAAAGATAAAGTTTCACAATAAAATCCATATCAATATTTATAACACCTTAATCACTTAATAATCTCATAATCTAATTTTATTAATATTACAACAATATTTTAATCATTTCTTAAACTTATAAATAATTTATTTTAATTGTTTACACTTTACTAATTAATGTATTTAATCATCCTAAAATGTCAAACTCATAAGCTTTCATCACCAATAACCAAAACCTTCATAAAAAATCTGCATATACCTTATATAGGATTCTCAAGCCATAAAATCCTATTTTTCAATTTTCTTACTTCACATAACATATTTAATTTATTTACTCATAACTAGTCTATTTTCATGGAAAATATCAAATCAGTACAAACAAATTTTCTTTTCTGGGATTTAGCAGAATATAGTCCCATGTTGAACATATATTGTTCTCGAAATTTTTAAAATTCATTTACTATTTTTCATATGGCCAAAACTGCCAAATATTTAGACATTTATCATAAACTGTACGTTTGTCTAGAAATTCTGAAATTTACAGAGTATACTTCTGTTATATACATGTACTCCTAATAAAAATTTCACCAATTTTGGAGTTAACCACAAGGAGTTATAAGGGTTTACTTTTAAAATAATATTTTCCCATAAAATTCATAACTCCTAATCTATATATCCAAAAATCGCCATTTTTGGACACAATCTAGAAAACTCATCAAATTATCATTTCAAATTTTTTCAGAATATTTGAAGGTCAGAAAAATTACGAAACTAAAAAACATAATAACCTTTACAATCCCTTACCTCAAAAGAGCAGTATTTCTGATTGGAATATCGGATATGACGCTGAAGGAAACTTGCACTAATTAGCAACTCTCAAAGTATCAAAATACTCACAAAAATACGCTCGATAATATAGGGAGAGAAAACTTATGTTTCTGATGTGATTTTCAATTCTAACTCAGCACTCTATTTATAGGAAAATTTTAGAACGCTAAAGCAGACTTGACCTGCAACCTGATGGCTTTACCTGCTACTATTCCCACCCCACCACTTTTGAAATAAAATTTTAGCACATTTTTTACCAACCAAAGGTGGGGTCCACTCATTCTAGATTTTTTCACCAAAAAACATTTATAAACATAATTTCTGAATTAGTCACCTCTTAAAATTCATAACAAATCATACGTTAATTTTTAACAGTTCAAAATTTATGGACATATACTCAACTTCTATATGTATAACATATCCAAAAATAAAAACGATCCAACGGTCGGATTAAAAATTATAACTCACGTAATATATTTCAAGAACACTGATTTTTCGAATTATGAGTCTTTCGAACCAGTTTATTCAAACAGTCACCACAAAAAATCCACAATGAAATTTTGGGTGATTCCAATTTCTACGGTTAGCTTACTTCCAAGGATTTCTTTTGATATATGGCTCATCTCCTAACTCATTATACACAATGAGTTATAGATTTTACAAAATCAAGTAATAAACTAATTTTCTAAAAATTTCCAAATTTCGTTCTTCATTTCGACAAAATACTAATAAAACACCTCAGTATTAATTCCTTCATTTATATCCATATAAAAATATATATTTCCTTATCATATAAATCAATAATTAATTATTCACAAATAATATCACAGAATCACTATAATGACAACTAGGTCATTCCCAGGAAAGAGGGGGCTTTCCGATAAGGATTTCTCCTCATCGGGCAAGCAATTAGGTGACCAAACCCTCCTCGATGTAACTTTCTAGACATTGCCAATAAATCTATCTAATAATATTATTCAAATAATACGAATTATTGATCTGATAATGGGAAATACTGTGCAATAAAAATTATTGAAACAACAATAATATAAAATATCAACGCAAGAATTATTGAACCAATAAAATAAAATATTGAATGTTGATTATCAGAATAATTATCGAAAGTAGAGCCTTCTTATGTAAGAATTAATAATTCAAAAATATGCAGGTAATACCACGCCATCGCTTTAAACCACGCCAGACATCTTGTATTTTAACCACTGTGTATTTCAACAAAAGTTAATTCAGAATAACTACGCCCGTTATTTATAAAACCTCAAACTTGTCATTTTCTTTATCCCATTAGCTTATTCTGTTACATGGGCCCACAAATGACTATGCTGTCATACGAATATTCCTCAACAGCAAGAATATTCCACGACCAAACGAATATTCCCCGACAAAAATGAGTATTTTATAGCCACTTGCTTATTTTGAATTTTTTTTTCATATATCACCCTTAACTTTAACTTTTTATCAATTTAACCATTTACTAAATAAAAAAATTGATTACTTTTATTTCATAAAATTCGAGGTCTTACAACATGGTCCATGTACCATGCAAGTTTTAACTGTTTCATATAGAAGTGGATCAGAAATTGGATCGGGGAATTCGGTACAAATTAACAGCTCGATTTACTTGTTCACATGTTCGTATTTTATCAGACCCTTGAATAAATATTAGCAAGTGCATGTGCGGCGACCCACACTTTTGGAATTCAATCGTGAAAACTTTTGCCACCTTTGCACCAAATATTTTCTTCTTATCAATCTCCATCATCAAAGCTCGTCACTTCAACTCAAATACGCGGGCCACCAAGTCTGGGCGGTCAATTGACGTTTGATGTGGTAACAGTGCATCTTTTATCTCGGGCCAATTCGGATTTGCAGTCATAGTTTAGAAAATATCAGGGTGTTGGTTATACCGAGTTATGGCCATAGAATCTTGGAAGATTTCAAACATTTGCCTTGGAATCCTAGAAAAAGAAGAAGCCAAAACTACTCGTTTACCAACTTGATTAGCCTCTAACCCATCAGGAACTACCTCGACCAGATCTTGGTATAGATCAGATCTTAATTTTTGTTGGTTGAGCCTATAATATGTTAATCGATTCTGCTCTGTTGCCGCCCATGGATCTACAATAAACTCTTGAAATAATCTGCCGCCCCTCAAGATAGTTGAATACTCAGTAGGTCTTTCAAACAAACGATACCCATAATATTGCAATCAAGGTAAGTCTTTTTGATGAAGCTTTACCTCGATTGACATCCCACTGCTTAAAATTTGGTTCCCATCCAAGCTCACCATACGAAAACAACAATACGTAATGTAGTGGTAAATAAGATGGATGGCATTCATTTATCTGCATCAACTGGTCACTCCCTTTTAATCGTACAATAATATCCCTCATCGCAGAGAATTCAGCACTGAGTTCGATGGTCTTTTGCTGCACTATAATGAAGGTAAGATGGGATGTCGTGATTGTTTAGATGTTCCCTGCTTAAAATTGCAGCTGCATGTCTAAACTTATCCGAAAATGAGTTGTATCTCAAAAGACTATCCTGAATTGTTCTTAGGACATCCTCTCACAGCTTCGGGTTTCTTCGAGAATGATATTCTAAAGCAACAGTGGCATCGTGAATGTACAACTATGCATATACTGGATCTTGATCGGCTGGATGTTGTAGTAACCCTGTCCGCTGTCGCAATTCCCCATGGATTGTAAATGCGTTGGGACCCTTACCGGGAACCACTCTATCATCCATATGTACACCTAAGCTCGTAAAAGCATTAACCGCATTGTACAGTCGAGTATAACTTCGAAAGGACTTTGACTGATCATCATTGCCATCATATAATGATTAAATTTCTAGAGGAGGCGTTAATAGTTGTGGAAGTCAAATCTTTCCTTGCAAACAACATGTTCCGAAGAAAGGGCGGTCAACAGATGAATTTGATAACTTTTCGGCTTTCCAATGCAATGCCGAAAGAGTTGAGGACATCGTATATTCATTTTATCGAGGTAGTGTCTTCTTAAAATAGGATGCGGCAGAGGGGCTATATTTGTAGGCAATGCCTCCTCTTGTACGCAAGCTTCATCAAGGATTGACTGAGTAATTGGTAGTAACCTAGAAAATAAATGAACATGTTTCAAATAGTTCACATATATCGTAACACTCCTTATGGTACACAGTTATAAATAATTTGCATTGAACTAACCCAAAAGTTGGTGATGTAGGCATAGAAGATGATATAATGTTACGGGAGTCATGTATATGCTCTATATTATTTGGTGGAAGAAGGATTTATGCACCCATTGAATTTGAGTTAGTTGAATGTAACCCTTGAGGTGGTAAAATCGAAACTGGAGGAATTCGATTAGAATCTAATGGCGCAGGTTTTAACAACAACGGATGCTGATAAAAATGATTATTGATTGCGATAAAATCCCTTTCATAAGCTGCGTGTTTGGATGGCCTGGGGACCAAACCAGGTAAAAATCTTGGTTGAAATGGATATGGTTGAGATTGTATTATTTTTGCTTGCTTCTATCTTTCACGACGCAAGTTACCGAAAGCAATATGTATTGGACGACATCACCATTATCCCTTTCGCGTCTTTTTACGCCGAGGAATGGAGCTTCGTCAAGGATATTTTTTGAATCCTCACAAATAACAATAGATATCTAAGTGTAAAGATAAGAAGTCGTAGGATTTTTTAAGAAAAAACCCTAGTTTTCTATTTATTCGGATTAGGTGCATATATTCGGTTTATGTGGTTTTTCAGATTTCACACGCAGTTACCGCGCAATATGCATTGCTCGCCACTTTCTCGCTTATTGTCTTTTTACGTTGAGGAAGTGCGATTTCATAAAGGATATTGTTAACGCCAGATCTTTCTTCACGCCCCAATCACCAAGACGCGGCCCAATATCCCCGCATAGCTCAACAAGTCAACACTAAAAGTCGACTACCGACCGCCGAGGGATAGCTCCGGCGTGAGAGTCAAGATGAAAGCGATCACAAGGTCAACAATGGAGAGAAAAATATTGTCTAGTGTCTGAGAGAGATAGAATAAGAATTCTAATGAAAAAAATGTATGTGTTACTTACCCTCTTATGTGATCTTAGTCCCATGCATACTCCACTATCCGGTTTACCGTGCCATCCACCACCTCCTGACACCTTTTTCCCTTACTTCCGGTCACTTCAGCCGAAAGTAAACAGTCTACCTTCACCCCCTCTGTCACTGTTTGTCACCGCCGGTCATCTGAGTCCCATCCTCATTAATGCCATGCAGCAAAGTGGCAGACACAATAGTCAAACGTCATTTGGCATAATGATTACTGGTCAAAATTGGGATTAAGTGATAATTTGTATAATGGGCCAATATAATGACTAAGCCCAAATAATAAGAATGACCCAAGTGACCAGATCCAACCATGATTTAGCATAACATGATCCAAGGGAGGAGCCCAATGATTTCGGCCCAATAAAGAAAAGGATTATGGCCCAACATTACCCCCTAGTCTTATATTAAACAGGGTGTTTAATGAAAGACTATAAAAATTATAGGCCCAGGATGTAACCATCTCATAAAAAATCATAAGAGATCCAGAGTGAAACTTGCAAAGCCCAAATTGTCATCAGTACAAAAGTGAGAAACCCAATAGATGCAAGCCCACGAAAGTGAAGATATTTAGGTCTAAAAACGGATGAAACCCTTCCCATTCATCATCATTGCAAATTGAATTAAATGTGCCGCCTTTAATTACTGCGGCAACTGTCAAGATAAAAGGTAAACTTTACCAATTTCGACGGCTTTTACTCGCTAATTCAAAATTTGAACCTTAGAGCTTTTTCTTCTCTCGTAAATTTCTTTTTCTCTCGCTTCACAAAATCAAAACAATGGTGATCAAACCTCTAGCAAGAACTCTCCTCTTCGTGCAACCCCATTAAAGATTGTTTCACCCAACCCAAACCCTAACCAAGAGGGTTCAAGTTCTAACCCTCAATCATCTACTATGGGAGGAAACCCTTCTTCGACTTCCTCTACTTCGATTTCTTCAAAGACGGGAACAATTTCCTAATGCCAACATTCGTTCCTCTCACATCGAATCGGAATAAGCACGCCAGGAGTCATTATCGATTCCCGACATGTATGCAATAAGTGGCCTCGCCGCCTCAAGAAGCGATGTACTGTAGACCGAGACGGTTGGGTCGCCATTTAAGCATTTCTTCCGGAGAAGGGGTTCACTCTCTTCATGTTTTCATTATTACCCTTTTTAGATTCATAGGAGTGGGCTTCACCCAACTAGTGCCCAACTCCTACATCCACATCTTGGCATTCATTGCTTTTCCGCCACTTAACTTGGGATTACTCCTCTGCTGACATCTTCTTCACCCTCTTTTCTCGCTTTGGTAGGTCCCGAGAAAGGGCTTCAAAGTATTGAGTAAGCAATCTCCTCGACCTAACACTAGGTTCGAAGGAGACCTTTAATGAACACTCCTTCCAAAGAATAAAGGTTGGCATGAGAAGTGGTTTTTCATCACGGGCCTCGAGATTTCTTCCTTCCGATCGACCACCTCGACCAAGTCTCTCACGACTTGGTGATATATCCAAGAACGGGTGAGGAGATGGCGGACTTTCGAGGAAAATTCCTCCAAAGGAATGGAGTTTTACACTTCGACCAAACAAGCTTGGTTATATAATCACAAATGTAAGTTTTGATTAATTTCGCAATATAATTTTCGAAATCAGATAGGTGATATATGTTCGATGTGTGGTTTTTTGCAAGATCTCGATTAAACCGACTCCTTTGGAGGTGAGAGACTGGAAGATTTTTTCAAGGGAAAATGTCGATGCAAGTGAAGAGCACTTCCTACCAAGGATCTTCCCAAAGCTAACCTCCTACCGCCGATCCTCCAACTTCTTTCCTTCAAACCGATTTAACCTCATAACGACGAACCTAATATTCTCAAGAAAACCTTCGACTCGGCCAAGAAAAAGATCCGCCAAACGAACCAAAACCACCCAACCGTAAACAAACCCCGACAAAGTGATCCCCAAACAATTTTCAAGCAACCCCCAAACAACCTCAACTAATCCCAAACCCCCAACCTCCGAACCTATCCTCGTTAGAGAAGTCTTTCGATATTCCTTTCACGACGACGGGCTAAGGTCCTTCGTAAAGAAAATAAGAACTAAAATAACTCCTTTCGATCGCCAAGAGCTTCGAGTCCCTACTTCTTCGGTTGTCACTCCTCCAATCATATCCACGGAAACCCCATTTTCTGATAATGAACCAACCGAACCAACCCACACGCCTACCCAAAAAAGAAAACAGCCATCAGACATTCATCCTGGTGCATCTCCTGTTCCCTCGCCAACTCCTGAACACACACCTGCCCGATCTCCTTCTCCTGAAACCATACACGTAGATCCCTCACCTCTTCGCTGAAGAACCTCCACCTTCCCCACCAAGAGAACAAACCACCGAGATTGACGGAAGCCATGGCATCCCCAACAATGTGGCCCCGACTTCAATGCTCACTTTCCATTCCAACTGCTCAACACCTTTGTTCGTGAAACCGACGATCATCTGCTCGGGAATAGTTCGAATGGAGATCTACTTAGTGAAGGCATGAGCTACTGGCAAAAAGGTAAATGAGTATCTTCTTTATTTCGAATTTATCCGTATGTTTATATATCCGAAAACTAATCAAATGATATTGGAAATACACAGCCCAAAGGCAAAGTGTTCGGACGTTTTCGTCCAAGATCTCTCTCAAGTCAAGGTAAGAAGAGATCTTGAGGAAGGAGAATGCCATGTGAAGTCTCCGCTTTGGCGAAGGAGAAAACTCAACGTGAATGCCTTCTCCATACAAACGAAGGTCTTCAAAGAGAGTTAGCCCAAGCCAAAGGAGATGTGAAGGCCTCAAGGAAGAATTGAAGTCAACCAAAGCTCAAAGACGAGGAGATCGTGAAAATGAACGTTGACTTGGTTCGGAGGAGCGAGATAAGGATGGAAAAGATCGAGGAGCTAAAGGTCGATGCAAAGATCTTGACCAAGACCATCCATAAGTCGAGGCAAAGCAGTAAAATCGTCACACGAAAGTAGGCGGCTCAAACTTGAGGAGGAAACCGAGAGCTCAAGGCTCTTCGGGACCTGGGCCTCCATTAATAAACGACCTTCGTAAACAAATACGCTAAGAGTACCTAATTTGGACGAGATTAATGGAGAAATAATGAAGATATACTCCGAGAGTTATGAGCTTTCGAAGTCGTGGCAAGGAGAAGTCGTCTCGCAGCCCAACTGGATCCATCTCACTCGATTCTTCGACGAAGATGGAGTCCAAGTCGATGTTCATTGTTTATGTTTTTTCCGTCTTTAATTTACAATATCTCGTAAAAATTGTCAATAGTGTAATTAAATTAAATATTTAATGAAAATAGTTTCATTCCTTATGACTTTGGTTATTATCCGCCAATACTCCAATATTTCATTAAGTGAAAAATGCACCAACCCCCCTTCATGGGTTGACTCTCGAATCGTTAGGTAACAACTAAACATGCCATATAACATATGAAGTGTAAGAATGAAGCTTTTCGAACTCAACACTTAGAAAAATTTTAGGTAATAAAGTAGAGGGATACTTATTAGTTATCAAGTGTGAGACATATTTCGCTTCGTTAGAATTTGTTTACCCCTAAAAGCATAACAAAACTAAAAGATGACATTTCGCTTACCCGAAGGGGCTCGATAAAGTCTCGAAAGATGACACTTGCCTACCACGAAGGGCCCGACAAGGTCTAAGTATCGACAATTGCCTACCACGTAGGGCCACATAACGTCTTAAAGATGACACTTGCCTACCACGGAAGGGCTCGACAAGGTCTAAGTGTCGACAATTGCTTACCACGTGGGGCCCGATAACGTCTTAAAGATGACACTTGCCTACCACGAAGGGCCCGACAAGGTCTAAGTGACCACCGCCGAAAGAGGTCGCCATCGAATGGCCGGCGAGTCCACCCGAACCTCCTAACACCAATGACGCTTCGTTTTACCACGAAGGGCTCGACAAACTCATAAGGACCACCGCAAGAAGAGGTCGCCATCGAATGGCCAAATGAGTCCACCGAACCTCCTAACACCAATGACGTTTGCCTACCACGAAGGGCCCGACAAACTCATAAGGACCACCCGGGCCGAAGAGGTCGCCATCGAATGGCCAATGAGTCCACCCGAACCTCCTAACACCAATGACGTTTGCCTACCACGAAGGGCCGATAAACTCATAAGGACCACCACAAAGAGGTCGCCATCGAATGGCCGGCCATGAGTCCACCGAACCTCCTAACACCAATGACGTTTGCCTACCACGAAGGGCCCGACAAACTCATAAGGACCACTCCGCCAAAAGGTCGCCATCGAATGGCCGGTGAGTCCACCCGAACCTCCTAACTTCGATGGTCTCGATCAAGAATGAAGACAAAATTTGTTCGAGAAAAAGGAACTTTTATTGATGATGACATAAATATTTCTGTTTTTCCCATGTACATACATCATTTTTATCGAAAGTACTTTCTAAGCTCGCCAAATGATGCAAGTATTCTTAATTCGACCCATCTAATGCTTTCAATCGATAAGTTCCTGCCGCAGACTTCGCTTATTTCATACGGTCCTTCCCATTTGGCATCGCTTTCCTATATTCTCGAGGTGTAGATGCTTTCACTTCTCCGAGGACAAAATCTCCCACTTCAACCTTCGACATTTTACTCCTTTATTATAGTGCTTAGCCACTCTTCGCTGATAAGCCGCCAACCTGGTTAAGGCCATTTTTCTTTCTTCTTCAAGTAAATCAAGGTTGGTCTTAAGCCCTTCCTCATTGTAAATTTCTCTCGAATTGGTTGACAAGACCGGGAGATCCAATTTCAACTCGAACTAAGGCATCGCATTACCATAAGCCGCCTAAAGGGTGAATCTCCGTCAGTAGTCCTTGGAGTAGTTCGATAAGCCCACAACACGCTAAGTAGCTCCTCCTACCATCGCCTCGCTTCATTCAATCAAGGCTTGATCCCATTTAGCAGCAGCTCGCTGCATTGGTCACTTCAACTTGTCCATTCGATTGTGGATGAGCCACTGAAGTCTTTCTGTGTTGAATCCCTAGTTCTTTCAAAAATGCTTCAAATTTCGATCCCACAAACTGGCGTCCGTTGTCCGATACCAACACCTTAGGAATCCCAAGCGAAACACCATGATTCCTTTATAAACTTTAGGCACTCTGTTCGTTATCGATCAAGTGGTTTTGCCTCCACCCACTTAGTCATATAATCAATAAAGAACTATGCATTTAAGTCGACCGACCTTTAGCTTTTTCAGAATGGACCCAAAGATATCAACCCCCGACAAATGAAGGGTATAGGAGATAAGATCGAGTATAGCTCTTCCGGTGGTCGATGTGGGATCTGATCGTTTAGTTGACATTTCTCGCACTTTCGACGCACTCGATTGCTTCTTTAAAGATGGTAGCCAATAATATCCCCGATTTAAGTACTTTATAAGCTAATGACTTAGCCGCCTATACGGTCACCACAAATACCTTCATGTACTTCCCGAAGAGCATAGTCAGCTCCAGATGGAGTCAAGCATTTCAATAGTGGAGATGAGAAAGCTCTTCGGAACAAATCTCCATCAATTAGAACAAAATTAGCACTTTTATACTTAACTTTTTTAGCGAGCATCCGATCCGAAGGTAAGACGCCATCTGCAAGATATTCTATATACGGAGTCAACCAAATAATTGGTTCTTATTAATGCACATTACCGATTCATAATGTATACACTAGGATGTTGCAAAGTTTGTAAATAAACCGACCCATCAAAAACGTTAACATCTCAGAGTGGCTAATTTAGAGAATGCATCGGCTATTGAATTGTTATTACGCCGATTCTTGAAACTCATAGGATTGGAAATCATCAAGTTGTTCCTTCAATTTCATTAGATATTTGATCATTTTGGGCCTCGAGCTTCATACTCCCCGTAAATTTGTTTAACGATTACCGAGAATCACTAAAGATAATTATTCTTTGCACTTCAAGACTCTTTGCCAACCGTAGTCCTGCAAGTACCGCTTCATACTCAAATTTCGTTTGTTTGTTTTGAATCGAAATCGATGGCTGTTGTACCTTGAATCCCTCCGGACTCGTCGTAATAACACCGCTTCCATCGACGTCCGTAGTAGTAGAAGACCCATCTCGCATACGGCGTCAAGAACTCGCTTGGCCGAAGAATCAGAATCGTTTCGTCTCGATTCTTCTTGACTTCGCTACAACTTCATCGCCTTCGTAAAACGAGCATTCAACAACAAAATCGGCCCAAGGCTTGCCCTTTGATGGCGATTCGGGGATGATATTCAATGAAAAATTGTGACAACTCCATCGTCCATGCATTTAATCTCCCCGATACCTCGTGTTTGCCCATAATCTTCTTTAAAGGTCGATTCAGATATACTATTACCAATCTACCTCGAAGTATTGCCTAAGCTTTCGACTTCAGTTATTAAAGTTAAAGCAAACTTTTCAATATTTGGGTACCTTGTTTCAAAGATCCCGAAGGACATGGCTTACATAATAAACCGGTGTCGCTTACTTTCAACTTCACGCGCACCAAAATCGCTCCTACCGCCAATAAACTAGCCGCTAAGTACAAATATAAAGGTTCAAGCAGAACGGGCTTCACCAATAAAGGTGTCAAGATAAATAGGACTTAATGCTCGAAAAGCGTCCTCACATTCAAGTCCATCAAACGTCTTTGCATTCTTCTACCTTTCAATGTATCAAAGAACGGTAGACATCTTTCCGCCGACTTGGACATGAACCTCCTTAAAGTCGCAATCCTTCCAAATGACGTTGAACATCTTTAAATGACCGAGGAGTCTTCATGTTCAGGATCGCTTGAATCTTCTCGTGATTGGCTTCGATTCTCTCTCGATCGACAAGATATCCCGTAAATTTGCCTACCCTAAACCAAGGTGCACTTAGTGGGATTCAATCTCAAATCAGGTCGATAAATTGTTCGAAAAACATTCTTCCAAATCATCCAGATGTTTATGTACCAACATACTTTTGACAATCATATCGCCTCACGACACCTCCATATTCTCGCCTAACCGATATCGGAAAACATGGTTCATCATCCTCTGATATTGTGGCTCCGGCATTGATGAGGCCAAGGTCATTTTCTTATAAGCATATACCGAACGATGCGTAATGAACGCCGTCTTCGGTATATCTTCTTTACACATAGAAATTTGATGATATCCAGAGAATGCGTCCATGAAACTTAATAAAGCATACCCCGAAGTGGCATCGATTAATTGGTCAATGTGGGGTAGAGGGTAGAAATCCTTCGGACAAGCCTTATTTAAATCAGTATAGTCGATGCGCATCGCCATTTACCATTTTGCTTCGCATCAAAGACCACATTTGCCATCCATCGCGGGTAGTCAATCTCGAAGATGAAATCTGCCGCTAACAGCTTTTGCAATCTCTTCATCAATTATTCACGACGTTCAAAGGTGCGAAAATCCTCCTCTTACGCTTGGATTCGCTTCTTCGATGGATCTACTTCCAACCGATGCTCAAGAATATCTCTGTTCACCCCCCAAAGATATCCCCGAGGCTCCCAAAGCGAAAAATATCAACATACTTTGCAAGAGCTCCATAAGATTCGTCCGAGAGGTTCCGCAGATGCGAACCTATTTTCACCGTTTTGTTTGCTTTTTGCGGGATGAGCTCTATCTCCTCCGCTTTTTCAACGGTGGCATGACTAATGGTTCGTAACTACTTTTCGTGAAAGGTTCGATCTCTATTGCCATAGCATGCTTTCGCTTTGATATTCCCAATTCCAAGTGATCACAAGATTTCTATAACATCTTACGGCGCCGATCCAAATCCCCTTCACCTCACCGACCCCATGAGCCAGAGGAAATTTAATTTTGAAATGAGGAATAGAGGTCACAACTTTAAAGCAATTAAAGCGAGCCTTCCCAAAATAAAGATTATAAGTAGAATCTACATTTACAACATAAAATTTGCAAATAATTTCTACTGTTGGGGCCGTTCAAGACGATCGGTAGCGATTCAATAGTTCCCAACCACTTTAACCAAGGTCATTACTAAAACCATATAAAGGAGCTTCTCGTCCAACTCCATCTTTCTACCATCTAGTGCATTCTCCGATAAGCGTGGGCATATAGAATATCTCTGTAAGACCCATTATCCACCATCATCCGTTTATATCTACTCGAACCCACTCATGCAAATAATACCAATGATCCTCGTATGCGGTTCGATAATTTCCGAAGGTAATCTTCATCAAGAAAAGAGATTACCGAACTCGGATAAAGGTCTGTCGATCTTGGGAGGGTACCCGCCATCGTCGTACCGAATCCAAATAGCTTTTGCCGCTTTTTTCCAACGAGTTTGCTGTAAGTACCAAAGATGATACATCTATCACATGCCTTGCAGTCGTTCGGGAGCAGTAACACTTCACGAACCGGGTTGAGCTACGGAACAGCCCTCCGTCCTGCTTTGTTGATTGGTTCGCGCGCCACATATCGAATTAAAGCTCCACTTGTACTTTTCCTTTTTCAATAAAGTCCTTCAAACTAGCACGGTCGTTTGTATCATGACCAAGCTTGATGATAATCACAATACTTACGAGAATTCCCTTTTCGTGCTTAATGTTATCTCGAGGTGGTTCAAAATAGGTTGATTCTTAATTTGATCCAAGATAATGTACTCGCCTCAGTATTAAGTGTTGTGTACGCTCTATTCACTCGTTGTCTTTTTGGAGCGGATGAACGCCCTCCACCCCTGTCTCCAATTATTAAACTTTTTCGATCCGCCTCATAGGCGATCTTTATTACCCTCATTCTTTTTCTCGATCTTTATCATTTCATTCCGTCTGTCTCCTTAGCTTCATCTCAAGCGGGACGTTTAAGGTCATCCATAGCTTCCTCTACCACGATATAACCTTCACTTTGTCAAAGGCCTCAAAGAAGACTTTGGTGATGAAACATCAAATTCTTCACTAACTTTTACGATTTGACCAGATCTAATCCATTAAAGAAGCAGATCCAAGCGGCTTGCAGATCATTCAAATCATCACCGCCCCATCGCTTCACGGAATCTCTTCACATATCGCCCAAAGACTCATTCAAACCGTCGAACTGAGCAATGAACCAGTTGGTTTTCCCTTCTTTTGTTCTTCGCCAAAGCGAGCATGAAATTTTCGCATACGTCCCCGCCCAAGATGAAATTGAATTTGAGGGCAAAGTCCCCATCCACTGTCGGGCATCCTTTCTAAGTGTTGTGACAAAAGTATGACACTTAGCAGCATCGCTAAAATCATAATAATCCATCAATCGGTCGAACGCCTGACTGTGGTCATAGGGATCCCCTGATCCATCATAACTCTCCATATAGGGCGACTTCTTGGTGGGGCCGACTTTTTTCTAAGAATCTCCTTGAGAAAAGGGATTCCTTCTTTCCCGAAGTGTCCTTCGTCTTTCGTACTTCGGCAAGCTGCTTCCGAAGTTCTTTTAACTCTTTAACCAAATAATCTACTCCTTCTGGTTGAGACGATGCTTCTTTTTCCGATGACTCCTTTTTCCTATGAGTAGACCGGTTTCTTACAACAGAACCTTCAACTCTAGAAGGACTTCTTCGGTGACGAGTATCTACAGGGCGGTGTACCCTCAGTAGACTCTCGGGAGTACAATCTCTAGATATGCTTCGTCTTTGTGCTCGGGCACTAAGGCGAGAATGTGCAACAACAAGGGCTCTCTTTGTGGTTTCAGAATTACGATCCTTGGACCGACCTCTTCGTTCCCTCCGATCCTGCTCCTTAGAATCGACAGAGTGATGTACCTTCCTCGATCTTTGAGGAGTAAGGCTTCGGGATCTTCTTCTTTCTCGATTTCGACCTCGAGACTCTCGTCCTGAATGAACAGGTTCTTTTCCGCTTCGGTGTCTTCGCTCTTCGGACTGATTGTAACTGAGTTTTTCATCTCTCAACTCTATCATTCGGGCCATCTGCTCAAATATATATCATCGTCGTTGCTTCACAAGTACTTCCATAGCTCTATCCGCCGCATCACCATCTTCGCTAATCGTGAAGCCTTTTCATCTTGGTCTTCTGGTGATCGAGTTCTAAGCGAAGTGCCTTCTACTCGTTTCCGATCGTGGCGATATTTTATCGATGAGGGTAGACTAACCCACGCTTAACCTTACCCATTTTCTTGTTGAAAATCTTGAGGATCGTTTGACGTTGTCTTTGCATGAACACTTATCACGGTCCCAAACGATCTTAATGTATACTCGGGGTGTCGATTCACCGGCGATTTCTACGCCCTTCTTCGTGTGTAGGTGTTCTACTCTTCACCATGAATATTGACGTAGAACAAACACGGTTTGTGATTGAAAAATATTCGAGGACACTAGAACTTACCCTCCCTCTAAAGGCCAATGTTAACGCCAGGATCTTTCTCCACGTCCCAATCACCAAGACGCGTCCAATATCCTGCACAGTTCAACAAGTCAACACCAAAAGCTTGGCGACTTTTACCGTCGAGGATAGCTCCGTGAGAGTCAAGTCTGAGCGATCACAAGGTCAACAATGGAGAGAAAAATATTGTCTAGTGTCTGAGAGAGATAGAATAAGAATTCTAATGAAAAAAATGTATGTGTTACTTACCCTCTTATGTGATCTTAGTCCCATGCATACTCCACTATCCGGTCTTTACCGTGCCATCCACCACCTCCTGACACCTTTTTCCCTTACTTGGGTCACTTGGTAGAAAGTAAGCGATCTACCTTCACCCCCCTCATCACTTTGTTTGTCACATCCGGTCATCTGAATCCCATCCTCATTAATGCCATGCAGCAAAGTGGCAGACACAATAGTCAAACGTCATTTGGCATAATGATTACTGGTCAAAATTGGGATTAAGTGATAATTTGTATAATGGGCCAATATAATGACTAAGCCCAAATAATAAGAATGACCCAAGAGACCAGATCCAACCATGATTTAGCATAACATGATCCAAGGGAGGAGCCCAATGATTTCGGCCCAATAAAGAAAAGGATTATGGCCCAACAGATATTATTATTGAAACCCTAAAAGGATGTATAATTATAAACCTAAGAAGGCATAGCGTCGTTAATAAATTAGGTTCAAATATTTTGTTTATATGACTTTGTGTAACAAATCTTTGTAACTACTAACGTAAATGTCTGGAATATTGTATACTTACCACATGCAAATTGGGAGCTTGATTTTCTTTTTCTTTTCCTTTTTGATTCTCCTTCCCTTTTTCTTTTGCTCGAAGTTTTCTTTGATTTTCCTGATAGCGTACAAATATAAGATGCTTTGTCGTGGAAAATAAAGTATGAGCTTAAGAAAAGAAAAAGTAATCTTATCTTGCCTTACGTATAATCTTCAACACAGATTCTTCTCGAATGACAATGCCAATATTCTTTTTTTGGCAATGCTCTCTATTAAAAAAAGGAAAAAAGAAGGTTAAATATAGAAAGTATAAAAAAAAGAACTATTAAAAAGCAAGTTTGCTATAAAGAAGAAAATAATTTTCATAGTGCATTGTAAAATGATAATCCTCCTGTCCCAAATTGAAAGACACGTTAAAAATTTCAAAAAGGAATAGTAATTGTTCAATTTTCATTAAGTCTGAAAAAGGAACTTGCATATCCAAACACGGTATAAGAAGGTGGTTCCGTGGACAAGGTGACCTCATGATTCATATTCGCTATTTTCAGAAATGTATTAGTGTGCAACGAATTAAATTCAGTGATGAAAGAATATTCTTATTACTAATTAAATCTATTATATCTAAAACAATATTTTACATTCAAAATAATAATAATTCACAATATTTAACTATGAATTGATTGTGTTTCAATAGTATACCAGTAATTATACTTTCTTTAAATAATTAGTAGTACTACCTAAGTCTTGTTTTATTTGTTAAATTTTTTTCCTTTCAAATTTTATAATTGTTTAAAATAGAATAAATGTGTCATGAAAAAAAGAAGTTAATATTCAATAAAGGGTATAATTGTCATTTTAAAGGGAGGAAGTAATAACTAATAACAACTAATAAGTACGGTTACTTAATATGTAGGAGTATTAGATATTAAAATTATTAAGTACTTATGAAAATGAGAGACTTTAATTTAAAAGGATATTAAACAGTACAAAATTTGGACCCAATTTTCATATTATCTGAATCAAAATAATAAATTTTAACCAAACATTACCATAATCCAGAAACTTACAACTGAAACACAAAACTCAACAAAGATTTGATACAGAACAACTTAAAAATGGGGGAAAAACTCTAAGAAGGAAAAAATGATGGCATGTACACAATCACAACTGAATACGAACATATATGAGTGAGTGAGTGAGTGTGTGTGTGTATATATACAATTAATATGCAACTGAAAGAGAACATATCAAAATTGAGAAAGTAAGGTGAACTAATTACCAGAAGGCAAAGGAGAAGAGCAAGAAAGAAAAGCCCAAGAGTTGAGCACTTGAGCTGATGATTCGGAGAGAACTTAGCAGTCAAATCTATTAATTTCTCTCCTGCTGTGATGTAATAATAACATCAAATTTGAGAGTGGTTCTATTAGATCATTTGTGTATATTTGTTGGACTTGGCCACTTTGCTATCATTGCGTCATACCTAGACGAACATCAATAAATACACCAAAACTTTATGAAACAACACGTGTACATCAGGACTCTTCCTTTACTTTTTTTCTATCAATTACGTGGTAAGTTTTGAAATTTATGGTAATACATAATAGCAACATGACTCTTTTTTAGAATTGGCATCCACGAACACATAATTTTAGAAGGTATGGGGGTGCATTTGCGTTTCAAGTGAAATCAAAACTCAACCTCATTCAAAATGGTAACGATGAATTTCAGACAATTGAAGCCTTGGTTTAATAAAAAAAAAAGGTTAAAATGTTACCATTCATTTTAGGCCAAAAAAATTAAGTACATATAGCTAAAAATATTTGACAAATTAATTCACAAAAACTGAAATATTGTTTTGGCACCACCAGACACTATAATTAGAAACAATTTTAATACTTTTTCTAAAATTGAAATAAGTTAGTTTAAAAAAGTACAACATACTAATTTGTACTCTACTAACTCTAAGGGTTAGCATATGTGCAGATTCACTTTGACGTTGGATCTGCTCACGTATAGAACACTATCAGTATATCCATGGAGATTAGGCGTTGCTAATTACAACAATAAGAGCATGCTAAACTTCATCTTTCACATATTTTCCAGCCTACTAAGCATAGCATGAAGATCAGTACTTTTTAGGAAGAAAATGCTTGATAATAAACATAGAATATAATTTATAAAAGCTCAAATGATGAAATAGAAAACAACAGGTGCAAAACTTACCCATTATATTGAGTCAAAACAATAGCAGAAGACAATTGTGTGAAAGAAAGACAACTTTGAGGTGCAGTAGCACATCTAATAAATTGTAGCATAAAGGTGTGTGCAACTTAGATAACTAACAATATAAAAAGTTTAAATTCTACAGGTTCAATTCTATGGCTATAGAACATAAAGGACACTTGATCAACAGAAAATAATAAAAATAACGTAAAATTAGAACTGATAATTGTGTATTCTGCAATATATATTAAACTATACTAATCAGTTTCAACAACTGCAGTGCATAAATTTGAGATATTAAAAATCATCAAGCATCATATATTTTCAAAGGTGCCATCTAGTAAACATTTAGAAAATAAAATGAAACTGTCGTGCATTGATTTATGAATAGCTGTTGGTGACATAATATGACATAATAATTCAAAATCTGAGCATATATATAAGAGATATCTAATGTGAAACTTCTATAATATGTTCTATTCAAACATCCCCAATCAAGCCATGTGATTTATAAACTGTAAAGTAAAGTAAAATTTTCATTCAAAGAACCACAATAACAATAAACACAAAACACAAATAGAAAATTCTAAAGAAATCTACAGTTTGCACCATTGTGCAAAGTCTAGAGAAAACAAAATCATTAGCCTCATTGACTACTAATTAAAATTTTCAAGAAACATAAAATAAAAACAGAAGACGTGACAACCGTAATTTTGTAATTTAATTTTAATATTTATTTGATTGAATAAATATTTTTTGATGAATTAATTATTAGATTAATTAATTAATTGATGAAGTTGTGATAGATTAATTTAATTATATGTGTTATATTTATTAATTTGATGTGGAGAATTTTATTATTCAAGTATGTGATTATGTGAGCTTATTGTATTAAAAGAAATATATTTAAGAAGCTATGTTATTTTAATTAATTTAATTATTAATTAGAGATTTAATAATTTCATATTATTAATCAAGAGAATTTGAATTATGTGATTTATGTGCATTAATGAGAAATTATTATATTTTATTTAAAGTAAATTAAGTAAGATATTGATTTATTTTATAAAGGAGTGTGACATTATTTAAACTATATGATAAGGTTTTATTAAATTAAATGGTTTTTGAAACTTTTCTTGCTAGCTAAACAAGGCCCTAAGGGGAGTTGATAGCGATTACCCGTGATTAGATGGCGATCAATCATCTTGCTTGATTCATTTTATATTTATCGTCTTCTTTTCCTTCTTCTGTCATAATTTGGCTAAGTCTGGCTAAGCATTACAGAGAGAGATACAATGAGAGTTTGAGAAATTTGAGAGAGATTGTGAGTATTGTGATTGTAGTAGAGAGAATTGTCATCCTTGTTCATCTACGCTTGGGTAATCCTTCAACCCAATTTTTTTTACGTCTTTTAGTTTTTTTTTAAAATATGGCTCACCAATTTCTGTAAAATTCTCTATGGTTGGAAAGTGTATTGACTGTGTGGCTATATACGTGATTTTATGTTATGGTAACATGTTAATATGTATTTTATAGGACAACATATCATCAGTTTTATAAAATTTCACAATACGTGATTACAGAGTATGTTATATGGCCATATGGCTCTTATACGTAATTTTAATATGTTAACCATAAATTTTTCTACAAAATTCACAATGGTATATGATTATGCATGCTAAAACGAGCTAAATGAAAGTTGAATGGTTGGATTTGGTTGTATAACGAATACGTGGCGTTGAATTTTAGGAAATTGTGTTCAAAACTTCAAGAACAGTCCAATTTGCATGCTTTAATTATGTAATTATATGTTTTTATGGATTAAAATCACTCTATATATGTTGGGTAATGATTATGTACGAATTATAACATGTGGGTATGTTTAATTTGGTGGAATTAGAGTTAAAGATATGATGAATTCACTGAACTCTGTGTTCTTCGCGAACTGAGAATCAAAATCTGGAGTTTTCGCTTGGCGGCTAACTCGAAATCAGAACTTTCGTCTCATGTCATGGTATACCACATAGCTATATGTATCCTTAGCATGACGCTTTAAGAGCCCGATACAAAAGTAAAGTAGCCATGAGAGCCACTTAGCAGATTGTCCAGAAAATGCAAATTTTTAATGTTCAAGTATAGAAATGTGATAACAACTTAGTCTAATGATTATAAAGACTTGTTAGACCTATAATGAGATGTTAAAATAAATTCTTAACATGTCCATAACACAATTACATGTGAATTGAATGATCAAATGTATAGTTACCTTATTGATTGTGAAGTCTTAATTTTTGACAATAAGTGTAGTAATTGACTAAGTATAGTCATGAACTCGAGTTAGACAAAGAATAAATTGGTGATGTTTATTACGTGATAATTGATTGGTGTTGTGAACATGAATGATATGTAGGATTTAATTCAAAGAACGAGTTTGTTTAAGTGTAATCTACACACGAGGCAAGTTTCTAAAACTTATCTTGTTACATTGAGCAAGTTTCCTAATCCTACTTGTTATCATTATATAATTGATGAATTCACCTTACTATGTTGAGCAAGTTCTCATTATTATTGATCAATCTTGTCTTGTATATTAAAGTTTATTAATCTTTCAAGCATGATGCTGTTGTACAATACTTATCCTATTGTATACCTTTGAGATTCTATTCAAGTTAAGTTATCAATTATTGTTAATCCTTGTTAGACTAGCGAACTCTTATTGATTCGACTAGTCCATAGTTGATGAGCGTTCTAAATTCCAGAACCCTTGATGAATTATCCAAACCAAACTTCCTTTGGTGCGGACTCGAATGTCAAACTGAGATGAACAACCCTGTATAGGGGATTATTTACACTTTAGCGTTAAGATATTGTGAACAGTATGGTACTAAGGTTTGATCCCTCTAAGTACGAGAAGAAGAGTCCATAGTCTTATAACTGTTAAAGGTTTCAAGTAAAAACACTTGACAACCTAGGACATAGTTCAAGGTCTTATGACCCTCAGAATTTCTTTTGATTCTTGTTATACATTCTTGATTCAAAAGTTGAGCTTTATATCAGAAGTTATTATTTCTCTCGTATGTTATTATTCATTGTTATATTGTTATACTTGTGGGCAATCGTGCTCACTCTAGCGTAATAATAACATTGCAGTTAAGAACGAAAGAGCAGACTAACCTTCCACTAGTAAGGGCAAGCTTAGCAAGTAATGAAGACTGTTTTGTTAATGTGGTTATGCAATGTAATTAGAGTTGATGTTACTAAGATTTATTTGTTTATGTTTTCCGCATTGATGTTTTAAGGTTAGAGTAACCTGGGATTTATTTATTATTCAGTTAATGTAACCCCATAAGGGGAGAGATTTATTATTTATTCTATCTATTGCATGGTTTGAAATTTATTTATGGGTAGATAGATAGATGATGCTTGTACAGTGAACACCAAATCCTGTGGAAATGGAAGTACCGGATTTGGGGGTGTCACAGGTTGGTATCAAAGCCGTAGGTTATGAACCTTAGGTGGGGGAACAACCTTAGGTAGTAGCCTTGTAGGAGATCGAGAACATAGTAGTGGTAAACTCTTATCGAGTTCTAAGAAATGAATTTCTAAATTCATTGAAGATAATAAAAGACTTTATGTGCTTATGTGTTAATCTATGTGTTCGCTAGCACGGATTAGTAACTAAAACTTATAATTTTGTTGTCAGGATGTCGGATGTTGGAGAAGCTAGTCAAGCTGGGGAGGAGGAACCCCGATTACCTATAGAGGAGGAGCCCTGAGACATTCATGTTGTCAGGGAACAGTTGGTACAAAGAGAGCCATCTCCGTTGATCACTGTTGTTGGTCAGGAGCATGAGCCTGAGACTGATCCAGAGGAGGATCCCAAGGAAGAAGAAGAAGAAGAGGAAGAAGAGGAGTTCCCACCGAACTCCATTGATGTAGGGATGTATGATGCACTCTATGATCGTAACGTAGAGTTGCAGGATCTTATTCGGGATCCGACCGAAGCAAAGCGGTTAGTCGTGATTACTATTAAGCGAAGGATAGAGATTGTGACTCTTCACACACGTTTGGGAAGCGTGGGTGGGATCAGTTCACGAGAAAGGTCGGGAACCGAGGATAAGTCTGCGAAATAGAGAAGTTAAAGAAGGATCTGAAGGAGAGCTAGGAGAGGCTTGCCATAGCAGAGGAGGACTGGGTACGAGAGTCACGTCGTGCTGATCTTGTAGAAGTTGATCGTCGTGCAAAGAAGGCTAAACTTGAAGAGACGTACTCTACACTACAAAATGCAATGGATGCGGTCCAAGATCGAGTTAGGAAGTATCCAATCCAGTTTGAGGATCTACCATCATATATGTTAGATCACGCGAGCGATGTGCCGCATCGTGGAGGAGGAACATAGCAAAGGCCATCTAAGCGCGCTTAATAGAGAATGATGATAGTATTAGTTTAAATATGTGAAAACTATTTGATAGTTAATGATGTAAATTCGATGTGATTATAAACAAAGGAATATGTTGATGTTTTAAATCTGTAGATTCTTTATCTCGGGATAGTGGATGTAAATAGCAATGATCTTTATCTTTTTATGTAAAGACTTTTGAATTAAATGAAATGTCAAAGTTTATTTGAAGTAATGTGTTAAGTAAGTTATGATTAAATGTTTAGTTAAGTCTTAAATGTTTTAGAGATTGAGTAAAGATCTAATAAGCATATATTCTTAATGAGAAATATATCGCCTAGAAGAAGACAATCGTCGACAAGCCCGGAAGGTCAACAAACAATAACAACGACGCCAATGCTAACTCCATTCAAAGCAATTGGTAAACCTTTTAGCTGGAGCACTTAATAATCAACCCCAAGCTCCACCAAATACTTCGTTTAAGGATTTCAAGGCGTTGGGACTGCCAGAGTTTAAGGGTTCCATAAACCCAATCGAAGCTCAGACCTGGGTAATGGAGATGGAGAAGGTGTTCGATGTTGCTAGGATGAGGAAGATCGGAGAGGCGCTTATGCAGCGTTTATCTTTGAAGTTGAAGCCGACTATTGGTGGCAGGCAAACAAAGTGAGAGGAGGTGAAGGTGTAATATCCTGGGAAAGATTTAAAGAGATGTTCTTCGAGATGTATTTCCCAACCAGTTCACAAAATCAGATGGAAGTCCAGTTTCTAGAGTTGAAGTAGGGAAATATGTTAGTAGCTGATTGTGCAGCAAGGTTTAACGAGTTAGCTAGGGTTAGCCATGTACCAAGTACATCTGGAGAGAGAGGAAGGCGAGACGATTTGGCGGAAAGGTTGAAGCCACTGGTTGTATAGCAAAGTGTCGATGTTCAATTGAACACTTTTGCGGGAGTGTTAGAAGGCCATACTTCTTTGAGGGTGGAAGTGATGCGATAACAAAGTATGTCGGGGGTAGTAGAAGAAGAAGAGTGAGAAGGAAGGTAATAACAAGGCTGGGGAAGTAGTGGCTTTGGGGTAATCACGATCGAGAAGAGGAAGTGGTCGATAATTCATCGGTAGGAAGTCAGACGAGGAGGGAAAAGAAGAAGATTGAGCAGCGTGCCCAACACGCGGAAAAACGCATTTGGGAGTTTATGCAAAGGGAAGCGAGTGTCTTCTGATTGTGGTCGGAAAGGCCATAGCACCAAACTGTCCGAAACGAAAGAAGGGTGCATGCTTCACATGTGGATCAAAGGACCATCTTGCAAGAGATTGTCCTAAGAAGGGATCGGGAGGGACGAGTTCAGGAGGAAACAGAGGAAATACTGGTGGAAGCACTCTAACAATCGCAGCACCAACCACAACTAACCGACCGACTGCCAGAACATTTAACATGACAGTGCAGGACGCACTGCAGTCTCGCGATGTGGTGTCAGGTATCATTCTGATCAATAAAGTTAATGCTTATGTGTTATTTGATTCGGGTGCTACTTGTTCATTTATATCCGATAACTTTGCTAAGAACTTAGAATTGCTTAAGGACGAGTTAGAATACCCCATGAACATAGAAATTGCGAATAGAGAAATCATCCCTGTTAAGTATGTGTACAAGAACTGTAGAGTATATATTAAGGGTAATATCATGAACGTAGATCTTATCCCTATTCGACTTGGAGAATTTGATGTTATTTTGGGTATGGATTGGTTATCCAATTATGGGCGATAATTATTTGCCGCCATAAGAAGCGTTTAACCTTATGACTCTCCGTCAAAGGTTGTGTTTTATGGTAGCAAGTCGCCTAGACAAGCGAGTTGTCTAACGATGATGCAGGCCAGAAGATTGTTAAGGCAAGGCTGTGTAGGATATCTAACTTACATAGTCGATAGCCATAAAGAGAATCCGAAAATTGATGAGATTCCGGTAGTGAGAGATTTCGCAGATGTATTTTCGAACGATTTGCCGGGACTTCCTCTAGATAGAGCGGATAAATTCGTTATCGATTTGGCTCCAGGAACGACCCCAATATCGAAGGCACCGTACCGAATGGCACCGGTAGAGATGAAAGAATTAATGGTCCAATTACAAGAATTACTAGACAAGAAGTATATTCAACCAAACGTATCACCGTGGGGAGCGTCGGTGTTATTTGTGAAGAAGAAGGATGGAACAATGCGACTCTGCATAGACTACAGATAACTGAATAAGGTCACGATTAAGAATAGGTATCCATTACCGCGAATCGACGATTTGTTCGATCAGTTAAAGGGAGCAAGATACTTTTCGAAGATAGATTTGAGAAGTGGTTATCATCAACTGAAGGTGAGACCAGAGGATGTAATGAAGACAGCGTTTAGAACATGATACGGTCACTACGAATTCCTGGTAATGTCATTTGGTCTAACGAAGGCTCCTGCAGCATTTATGGGCTTAATGAATGGAGTGTTCAAGCCGTTTTTGGACAAATTCGTAGTGGTATTTATAGATGACATTTTGGTATATTCAAAAACCAAGGAAGAACACGAAGAGCATTTGAGGTTGACATTAGAGACATTGAAGAGAGAAGTTGTATGCTAAGTTTTGAAATGTGAATTACGGATTGAAAGAGTACAATTTCTTGGACATGTGATTGATAGAGAGCGGAATTTTGGTGGATCCTCAAATTTGAAGTTGTGATTAAGCTGGGATTAGCCAAGAAGGCCGTCGGAAGTAAGAAGTTTTCTTGGATTGGCGAGGTTATTTGAGAAGATTCATTGAGGATTTTCCAAGATCGCAACTCCATTGTGAATTTGACTAGGAAATCGGTGAAATTTGTTTGGACGGAGAAGTGTGAGGAAAGCTTTCAAGAATTAAAGAAGAGGTTGAGTATAGCACCTGTGTTATCTCTTCCGGATGATACAGGAAATTTTGTGGTATATAGTGATGTGTCGCATAAAGGACTCGGCTGTGTGCTTATGCAGAACGGTAGAGTCATAGCGTATGCGTCACGACAACTGAAAGATTATGAGAAGGGGTATTTGACCCATGATTTGGAGTTAGCTGCAGTGGTTTTTGCTTTTAAAATCTGGAGGCATTATCTCTATGGGGAGAAGTGTGAAATATATACAGATCACAAGAGTCTGAAATATATTTTTATACAAAAAGACTTGAACATGCGTCAAAGAAGGTGGTTGGAATTAATTAAGGACTACGATTATGAGATTCTATACCATCCGGGTAAGGAAAATGTGGTGGTCGACGCCCTAAGTAGAAAAGGTCGGGAGAAATTGATGATGTTGACCGCTTAGAAGGAGCTAATTTTAGCAATGGAAAAGCTGAAATTGGAAGTGAAGTATCCTATGGAAATTGACGAGAAGCTGTTCCAGATGCTGTTGGTACAACTTCTTGGATAAAGTTAAGGAGGCTCAACTTCAAGACGAAGAATGTGAGAAAGTGAAGAAGAAGATATCTAAAGGGACTGAACCGAGATTCAAAATAGACAGTGAGGGACTACTAAGATTTGAGAGTAGAATTTGGTACCGCCTTGATGCGAGAGATTAAGGAAGAAATTTTGAGCGAGGCTCACAACTCAAGATATTCGATTCACCCTTGTAGCACCAAGATGTACCAAGATCTTGACAACACTTACGGTGGCCAAATTTAAAATGAGAGGTTGCGAGAATGTGTTGCCAAATGCGACATGTCCGGAAAGTGAAAGCGAACATCAAAGACCGAGGTGGGTTGCTACAACCTTTAGAGATTCAGAATGGAAATGGGAACATATTACGATGGATTTTGTGGTTGGCCTCACTGAAGCGACTCGAGAAAACTCTTACTCAAGTATGGATTATTGTTGACCGGATTGTGAAATCCGCACACTTCCTTCCGATCGTAATCGATTCAACCTAGATCGGTTAGCAAGGTTATATGTGAAAAAGATTGTTTCAAGGCACGGAGTTTCGGTGTCGATTGTTTCGATAGAGATTCGCGTTTTACGTCGAACTTTGGAAAGCGTCTCTGAGGAATGCATGGGTACTGCGATTTGCGAATGAGCCTGACATATCACCCTCGAAGCGGATGGAATGAGTGAAAGAACAATTCAGACATTGGAAGATATGTTAAGAGCTTGTATAATGGATTTTAAAAGAAATTGGGATGACCATTTACCGCTTGTAGAGTTCGGCTACAACAACAGTTACCACGCTAGTATTGGAATGCCGCCTTATAAAGCGTTATACGGTAGAAAGTGCAGAACTCCACTATATTGGGATGAAGTTGGCGAAAGACAATTACTAGGACCAGAATTGGTACAACAAACAACAGAGATAGTCAAAGTGATTCGATTAAGATTGATAGCAGCCCAAGACAGACAGAAGAAATACGCCGATCCACACCGTAAGAATGTTGAGTTAGAACCAGGTAGTTATGTGTTCTTAAAGGTCTCTCATTGGAAGGGAAAGATCAGATTCGAAAAGAAAGGGAAATTGAGCCCGAGATTCATTGGACCCTTTGAAGTTCTGAGAAGGGTCGGAGAAGTTGCTTATGAGGTAGCCTTACCTCCATCTCTAGAAAATGTCCACAATGTTTTCCATGTCTCAGTCCTACGACCCTACAAACCCGATTACAAGCACGTGATTGAATATGAACCCCTACATTTTGACAAAGACTTCTTACGAAGAAATTCTGTTCAAATTATTAAATAGAAAAGAACAAGTTACGAGAAATAAAGTAATACCTTACATTAAGGTAATTTGGAGGAACCACAATTTGAAGAAAGCTACGTGGGAACTCGAAGAGAATATGATGAAGAATTATCCTCATTTATTTACTTAGATTGTTATATGCGATTACGAGGGACGAGAATCTTTGTAAGGGGGAGAATGTAGCAGGACGACTTGTTTGAGTTATGATGGGGCGAATCCTTTTAAGAGGGGAAAGATGTGACAATAGTAATTTTGTAATTTAATTTTAATATTTATTTGATTGAATAAATATTTTTCGATGAATTAATTATTAGATTAATTAATTAATTGTTGAAGTTGTGATAGATTAATTTAATTATATGTGTTATATTTATTAATTTGTTGTGGAGAATTTTTATTATTGAAGTATGTGATTATGTGAGCTTATTGTATTAAAAAAATATATTTAATAAGCCTATGTTATTTTAATTAATTTAATTATTAATTAGAGATTTAATAATTTCATATTATTAATCAAGAGAATTTGAATTATGTGACTATGTGCATTAATGAGAAATTATTATATTTTATTTAAAGTAAATTAAGTAAGATATTGATTTATTTTATAAAGGAGTGTGACATTATTTAAACTATATGATAAGGTTTTATTAAATTAAATGGTTTTTGAAACTTTTCTTGCTAGCCAAACAAGGCCCTAAGGGGAGTTGATAGCAGTTACCCATGATTGGGTAACTGATCAATACTGCGCCAGTTCATTTTATTTATACGTCTTCTTTTCCTTCTTCTGTCATAATTTGGCTAAGTCTGGCTAAGCATTACAGAGAGAGATACAATGAGAGTTTGAGAAATTTGAGAGATTGTGAGTATTGTGATTGTAGTAGAGAGAATTGTCATCCTTGTTCATCTACGCTTGGGTAATCCTTCAACCCAATTTTTTTACGTCTTTTAGTTTTTTTTAAAATACGGCTCACCAATTTCTGTAAAATTCTCTGTGGTTAGAAAGTGTATTGACTGTGTGGTTATATACGTGATTTTATGTTATGGTAGCATGTTAATATGTATTTTATAGGACACCATATCATCAGTTTTATAAAATTTCACAATACGTGATTACAGAGTATGTTATATGGCCATATGGCCCTTATACGTAATTTTAATATGTTAACCATAAATTTTTCTATAAAATTCACAATGGTATATGATTATGCATGCTAAAATGAGCTAAATGAAAGTTGAATGGTTGGATTTGGTTGTATAACGAATTCGTGGCATTGAATTTTAGGAAATTGTGTTCAAAACTTCAAGAACATCAAGAACAGTCCAATTTGCATGCTTTAATTATGTAATTATATGTTTTTATGGATTAAAATCACTCTATATATGTTAGGTAATGATTATGTATGAATTATAACATGTGGGTATGTTTAATTTGGTGGAATTAGTGTTAAAGATATGATGAATTCATTGAACTCTGTGTTCTTCGCGAATTGAGAATCAAAATCTGGAGTTTCAATTGCTGCTGGCCAACTCGAATCGAAACTCTCAGCCCATGACCAGGCAGGCATATCATGAAATAATACCATGGTATACAATGAGCCATGGCATTAAGAACCAATACAAAATTAAGCGCATAAATACATATTTTCACTTATGATTGTCCGAGGAAAATACAAATTTTTAATGTTCAAGTATAGAAATGTGATAACAACTTAGTCTAATGATTATAAAGACTTGTTAGACCTATAATGAGATGTTAAAATAAATTCTTAACATGTCCATAACACAATTACATGTGAATTGAATGATCAAATGCATAGTTACCTTATTGATTGTGAAGTCTTAATTTTTGACAATAAGTGTAGTAATTGACTAAGTATAGTCATGAACTCGAGTTAGACAAAGAATAAATTGGTGATGTTTATTACGTGATAATTGATTGGTGTTGTGAACATGAATGATATGTAGGATTTAATTCAAAGAACGAGTTTGTTTAAGTGTAATCTCACACGAGAAAGGCAAGTTTTAAAACTTATCTTGTTACATTGAGCAAGTTTCCTAATCCTACTTGTTATCATTATATAATTGATGAATTCACCTTACTATGTTGAGCAAGTTCTCATTATTATTGATCAATCACATCTTGTATATTAATGTTTATTAATCTTTCAAGCATGATCTTTGTTATACAATACTTATCTATTGTATACCTTTGAGATTCTATTCAAGTTAAGTTATCAATTATTGTTAATCCTTGTTAGACTAGCGAACTCTTATTGATTCGACTAGTCCATAGTTGATAAGCGTTCTAAATTCGAGAACCCTTGATGAATTATCAAACCAAACTTCCTTTAGTGCGGACTCGAATGTCAAACCGAGATGAACAACTGCGCATAGGGGATTATTTACGCCTTTAGCGTTAAGATATTATGAGCATTATGGTACTGAAGTATCGATCCCTAAGTACGAAGAAGCGTCCATAGTCTTATAGTATTAAAGGTTTCAAGTAAAAACACTTGACAACCTAGGACATAGTTCAAGGTCTTATGACCCTCGAAATTTCTTTTGATTCTTGTTATACATTCTTGATTCAAAAGTTGAGCTTTATATCGAAGTTATTATTTCTCTCGCATGTTATTATTCATTGTTATATTGTTATACTTGTGTGGGCAATCGTGCTCACTCTAAGCGTAATAATAACATTGCGATTAAGAACGAAAAAATAGAACGAACCTTCCACTAGTAAGTAAGGCAAGGCAAGCTTAGCAAAAGTAATGAAGATTTATTTTGTTAATGGTTATGCGATATAATTAGAGTTGATGTTACTAAGATTTATTTGTTTATGTTTCCGCGACTAATGTTTTAAGGTTAGAGTAACACAGGATTTATTTATTATTCGATTAATGTAACCCCATAAGGGGAGAGATTTATTATTTATTCTATCTATTGCATGGTTTGAAATTTATTTATGGGTAGATAGATAGATGATGCTTGTACAATGAACACCAAATCCTGTGGAAATGGAAGTACCAGATTTGGGGGTGTCACAGAAGACTTAAGAAAATAAACATCTGTCTCTAGGAAAACCAAAAACCTATCAGCTAAAACTCAGAATGCCATAAAAAACACTATGAACGTTCATTTTCTTCAAGTACGTTGTGAATCCATATGATTAGAAAAATTAAGAGACCCATATACAGTAATTGTAAACTCATAAATAGAGTCGTGTATACACATTATTACACATTGTTGTACAAAAATCTACAAAACCCAAAAGGTAAAAGCCAAAATATAAGCGCCTGAAAAATAGGTATACATCACCAATTACGAGGGTTTTTTAAAATTAATAAATCAAAAAAGCTAAAAATGTAAAGAAGAAGAAGCTTAACGGTAGAGGAATATCAAAACAACTTTACAATGAATTTACGAGAAAGAGAGAGAAAGCAAAACCTGAAGAAAAGAAAAGTGAGTTTGAATACAAAGAAATATTATCTTCTCATTAAAATATCTATACTCAAATAAATCATCATCACATTTATTGATACATTATTTTACAAAAATGGTGAGGACTACTAAACAATATCTCTCTCAAATAAAACCTACATTATTTTCCATGGTGAGGACTTAACAATTCTTTCTAAAACCTTCATTCCATACCCCAGGCTCGTACTCGCTATATTCTCGCCTCACGAGAAGAAAAATGGAACAAAAAGGAAAGGGTGAGCTCAACTAGCCCGATAAAAGAATATTATGACTAAGATAATATACAACAAATTACCGTTAGTCTTCAACGGGGAAAAATCTAATAGAATACAATAGGCAACAAATTTTAAATCAATATTGGCGGTGAAATAATAATTCATTAGAAGAGTTAAGTAGAGAATGCAAACTACTATCTTTATGTATGAATTTAAAAGTTCATCGTCTATCTTTTATCCTGTAACATCAATCGATATACATACGGAATCAAATATTCATCTTTTGCACTCTGAGGCCAAAGATATTCATCGATTAGTCGTGTTCATCTAAACACTGTTCATCTTTGCACTCTGACCAAAGATATTCTTGAGAAATCATTCATCTTTGCACTCTGCCAAAGATATTCAATAATATCATCATTTAAAGGCGAGGATGATGAAAAATATTTTTAAAGAAAGCGAAATCGGTGAAACAAAATGACGAGGATTAAGGATTAAGGATTAAGTACTTTGTTTTATCCATGTTCAAAAATACCTCAAAAATAATCATAGTGGTGTAAAATTGAGAATGATCAAAACATGGATACAATCAAAGCTAGTATCGAGAATAGATATTTTTGGAAAAAGAAGAAATTTTATTTTTTGGTGAATAGTCTGCAGTATCGTGAATAGTCTTGGTATCGTGAATAAGTAACTCAGACACCAAAAGATAGAAATTTCCCAAAAAACATCTTCACGCTTCATGAATAGTACTCGTGAATAGTAACTCATGAATAGTAACTTCATGAATAGTAACTCGTGAATAGTAACTCATGAATAGTAACTCATGAATAGTAACCCGAGCATGAAAAAGTTCCAAATTTGATAAAAGTTTCAACCAATATTTGACATAATGATATTGAAGAAATAATATCATTTGAGAAGAAAATAACATCCCTTACCTCGAAAGATTAGTACTTAATTTGGAATCTAGGATATAGTCTTTGAAGGAACTTACTTGCAAATCTAACAATACTCAAAGTATACTCAAAGTATACTCAAAAGAATACGCTCGATAATATAGAGAGAAAACTTGATTTACGGTGTGATTTTCAATTCTAACCTAAGCACCTATTTATAGGAAATTGCTTAGAACACAAAGCGAGAAAATTTAATAAATTAATAATATAATTATATAAATTTTTCCACGCATGCCTAGAATCTGATTTCGACCATCAAACACATGCCACATTCTAGAAAAAGTAAGAAAAAACGTTTTCTAATTTTAAATATTTTAAACTTCCAAAAATCAATTATTTTTGAACTTGAACTTCAATAATTCATAATAAATAGCCCTTTCATCAGAAAATTGAATCTCACGTGTTTTTATAGGAAATTCAATTCTCTACAACTTTGCGAGAAGAAAGTTTTTCCAAATTCCAAATAGAAATTGGAAAGAAATCCACAAGCAGGCGATTTTCACGGTATAATCAAATTTCGGTCGATAAATGGGGTCACCAGACATGTTTAACATGTTTTAAACATTTATTGCAACAAAAATACTCTTCCTCCTCGTATACTCATATATCCCACATTCGTTGTAAAAATATCACCATTATTATATTATTAAAATATAATAATATATTTAAATGAATTATTTTATCGAGAAAAAGATAAAATTTCAATTTTCAACAATTGTCACATTAAAAATTTTCTCCATCTATATCCACATAAAATCAATATTTTCCTCATCATATGAATCAATAATTAATTATTCACAAATAATATTCTGAGAATCCTGATATTGTGACGTAGGCGGTTCAGGAAAGAGGGCTTTCGATAAAATTTCTCTCCTTCTTGGGCGTAATTAGGTGACCAAACCTCTCCTTGAAGCGAGAACTTTCTAGACATTGCCAATAATGTTATCTAATAATATTATTGAGATAATATGAATTATTGCTTCGATAATGAAAAATATTGTGTAATAATGATTATTGAAACAACGACAATATAAAATATCAGCGCAAAGCAATTATTAAATCGATAAAATCTTTGAGCGATAATTCTGTAACCATTATTGAGTAGTGCCTTCTTACGTAAGAATCAATAATTGGTGCAATCTGGTAATCTTCTTGTGTTTTAACCCCAAAGTATTTTAACGGTATTATTAGGTAACAACTTACGTTGTTATTTTTTAAACAACTTATATTTGTCGTTTTCTTCATCAATCGCTTTTCGTTATGGGGTCCACACATGGCATTTACTTGCAAGTAAATGCGAATATTCCCGACGATCTGAATATTCCACGACCAAACGAATATTCCCAAACAACAATGAATATTTTATAACCACTTGCTTATTTTGAAGTATTTGCGTATTTTACCCTTAACTATCCACATTAATCAAATCAACCCTTACTATTTCAAAATAATAAATAGAAAATTAAATTTCATTAATAATAAGTTGGGGTCTTCTGACCTCCCTCCTTATGAAATTTCGTCCTCGAAATTGGCGACGATGCGATACAGTGTTTGAAAAGGTGAGGATACCTCGCTTTCATTTTCGTTTCAATTCGGTCATTTCTCTATAGCATGATTCCTCCACAAAACTTTAACTTGTGGTATGACCTTTCTTGGCGTGGGACAATCTCCTTCTATCTAAGATCTTGGCGGTACCTCCTCATACGTTAAGTCTTGGCTATCTCGTCGGTTCTAACTTTCGATAGCGTGGTTTGGGTCTTTCACATATTCTGAAATACGAGATATATGAAAACACATTATGAAACACGAGACATACTCGGAGAATGCAGCGAGTCTATAGGCTACATTTCTACTCGGTCGAGAATTTGAAATGGACCGATAAATCGTGGATTGAGCTTTCCTCTCTTCCCAAATCTTGTAACTCCCTTCCATGGAGCAACTCATGATAATACATGATCCCCTACACTAAATTCCACGTCCTTTCGATGAAGATCGCATAACTCTTTTGTCGATCTTGTGCCGTTTGTATCGTTGTCGAATCATTTGGATCTTTTAAAGTAGTCATACGTCATTTAACTTCGGGTCCCAACAATGTTGCTTCACCCACCTCGTCCCAACATCTTTGGAGAAGCGACACTTTCGTCCATATAATGCTTCAAATGGAGCCACACCTATACTTGCACGATAGCTTGTTGTTGTAGGAGAATTTCTGATGGTAAATACTTATCCCAAGCGCCCTTGAAGTCTAGGACACGAGTCTTAATAAATCTTCAAGAGTTTGAATAGTCCTTTTCGATTGTCCGTCTGGTTTGAGGATGGTATATAAGGCCAGAAAATAAATCCGTGCCCATAGCTTTTTGCAAGCTAACCCAAAATCTTGAAGTGAATCTTGGGTCACGATCGAAACTATGGATACAGGCATGCCATACAACCTCACAATCTCATTCACGTACATACTAGCATGAGGCGTTCAAGTGAATAAGTCTCCGTATCGGCAAGAAATGGCGAGACTTGGTTAATCTATCAACAATAACCCAAATAGCATTGATGCCCGAGAAAGCCGTAGGAAGACCCGTAAACTTGAAATCCATGGTAATGTGTTCCCACTTCCATTCGGAATCTCAAGTGGTTGCTGCGGACCCTTAGGTACTAGATGCTCGCCTTTTACGTTGACAAGTTAAACACATTGAGATAAACTTTGCAATCTCTCTCTTCATATTGTTCCACCAAAATGTATGTCGAAGATCACGATACATTTTAGTACTTCGAGGATGGATTGCAAATGGTGTATTGTGTGCCTCCATCATAATCTTGTACTTCAAATCAGTCGTTAGAACACTGAAAGTCTAGAGTGGACTCGAAGTATTCCTTCTTCATCAATTCTCGCTTAGGAATAGCTCCTTCTTGTACTTTCTTCTTCATACGCATCATTTCCGGATTCGGTGGCAAGCAACCTTAACTTTTTCTATTAAAGTTGGCTCTATCGTATACTTGACATCATCCTTTTCGTTCTCGCATATGATCTTTTACTTTCGTAGCGTCATTACCACGTTAAACTTTTCGAGGATGGTATTGAATAGTGTGGTCGTAGTCTTTCAATAGCTCGAGCCAAGCGTCATTTCTTAGCATGTTGAGTTCTTTTTGAGTGAAGAAATATTTAAGGCTTTTATGGTGCGAATATATCTCCACTTTCTCCCCATATAGATAGTGCCTCCATATCTTTAGCTTGAAAGCATTGCTTGCATGACTCTAGATCATGAGTAGGATAATTCCTCTCATACTCTTTAAGTTTGTCATGAGGCATAGGCTATGACTTTCCCGTTGCATGAGAACACATCCTAACCCTTTGCACGAAGCATCATTTGTAGATAACAAATCCATCCGAACGGATGGTATTGTTAGAGCAGTCTTTGAAATAAGTCTCCTCTTAAGCTCTTGGAAACTTTTCTCGCATTCTTCGCTCCAAGCGAATTTTGTATCCTTCCGAGTTAATTTGAGTTAATGGAGTAGCGATTAGAAAACCCTTCCACGAATCTCCGATAATAACCAATTAAGCCAAAAGCTCGTACTTGATCCGCAGCTTGGTTGCTCCCAACTTTGTATTGCTTGATCTTGGCGGATCAGCAGATACTCCATGTTTTGACTGCGTGCCCAAGGAATGCTACTTCCTCGAGCGAACTCGCATTTCTTTAATTTGGCATATAGTTTGTTTTTCACGAAGCCTTTGGAGTACCGACTTCAAATGGTGCTCATGATCTTCACGACTTTTGGAATATATAAGGATGTCATCAATAAAAACAACAACAAAATGATCAAATATTCCTTGAATACTCGGTTCATCATATCCATGAAAGCCGCGGGAGCATTAGTCGATCAGAAAGACATGACTATGAATTCATAATGCCGTCACCAGGAGTTCTAAAAAGCGGTCTTTGGAATATCCTCGATTCTAATCTTGATTTGATGATATCGAGCGAAGATCGATTTTTGAAAAGAATTGTACCCCTTATGTTGGTCAAACAAGTCATCAATACGAGGTGAGGATACCTATTCTTGATGGTGACATGGTTCGATTCGATAGTTAATACTGAAAGTCGCATACTCCGTCTTTCTTCTTTCTGAATAAAAGCAGGATCACCCCGAGGAGATGTCTTGGGGGCAGAATGAAGCCGATGTCCAACAATTCTGTAGTTGGACCTTTAACTCTGAAGTTCAATAGGAGCCATTCGATATGGGGTTTTAGAAATGGGCTTTGTACGGGTTCAAGATCAATAAAGAATTCAACTTCACGTTACGGGGGTAGGCAGGGAAGTTCTTGAAATCGTCAAGGAAAGTCAATAACAACGGGAATATTATTCAAATTTGGCGTGTCTTTATTCAAATCCATAACATGGGCTAAGAAAGCTTGACATCCAGTTTTCAATAAGCGAATAGCTTTATGATTAGATATAGCGGTGATTGATTTTAATGGTTTTAGTTGCTTGAATTAAATCTGACGAGGTTGGTTAGGAATATGAAAACTAATGACCTTACGAAAACAATCAATTTTGGCATGATGAGTAGTTAACAATCAATCCTAAAATCACATCAAAAGCAAGTATCTTTAAAGAGATAAGGTCGCGGGTAAAGTGATGGTGCCAACTTGAATCAAACAAGATTTATAAGCGAGTGGATGTGATGAAAGTTTCTCTAGCGGAGTTTCCACAGATAGGTCAAAGTCTAATTTCTCGGTCGAGTTTAAGCGTTGAGCACATGCGGGAGAGATAAATGAATGGGGTATACCGGTGTCAAGTAAAGGTATAAACTTCGCAGAATTTATAAATAGCTTACCGTGATCACCTCGTTTGGGTTCCTCGCATTATGACCCGATCACAACAAAGCGCTCTTCCGGAATCGTTGACTTTGACTTTTACAGGGACGATCTTTTGAGTCACCGTCCCCATTGAACTAGGTTTTCGCTCTTCTTGTCTGATCTCGGCGATATGTCCTTCCTTTCCACAATTATAGCATACCTTGAAGCTGTTGTGGGCGGTTTGGTGATATGTCCCTCTTTTTCGCATTTGTAGCATATGGCCCGGTGGTCGTTCTCCTCCCTTAGAACCGATTCTTTGCAAACCTTTATCGTCTTCACATAATGGTCGTTGTTAAATCTCCTCTTTTAAAATCTCCTCTCGACTCGCTTCTTCTATTTTCATGGCCATGATTACCACGAGTGGTTATCATTTTTGTAAAATCTGTTTCTTTCTCATTTGGTTATCATTATTACATTGACTGCTATCTACGGTACGATCCACGGTTATGGTCCCTCGGTTGGTAGTACTCGTTATCTCGCTCTAATAATTGAGCCACATTTACAACATCTGAATAGAGAAAATTTATGAGAAATGAGATATTATGCGTATCTGCGGGTTTCAAACCTCTCAGAAACATCCGCGTCATCGTTCCTCATTCTCCACCAAATGAGGTCTGAACTTTGAATAACTCTGCAAACTTTGCCTCGTCTTTGAGACACTGCGTCGTGTTGTTTTGTTCTAATCGATGAACTCCACTTCCTTCATATAGCGAACACTTTCAGGAAAGTATTTGTCATTAAATAATTTCTGAAATGTCTCCCGAGAGACATCTTTGAGTGCGGCTAGATGGAGTACGCTTCACGAGACTCCACCGATGAATGCCTTTCGCCACGGAACATAAAGGTGGCGAATGGAACCTTCTGTTCTTAGTGCATCCCAAGACATCGAATATCTTGGTAATTTGCTTGACCCATGTTTTTCGCCGTGATCGGATCGGCTTTCCCTTAAATTACGGTGGTCCCTGACTCTTTGAGCTGCTTGCATTTGTGACAACCCGTGAATTGCTATCATTTCCTCTGTATTTTGAACACGAGTCTCCTAAATGCGATTTTGCATGAAGCGCAAAAGCTTCTAAACATCCCTCGTTCATCATCGCTTTCGGTGGTGTTGTTCACGGGAGGAACATTGCCGACTTTGTTGCACGTTCTCCTCGTTGGTGAAGTCTGAGCGTCTCCACGGTCTCATTTCCATTGTTAATATTCTCGATCGACATTCTCAAAATCAAATCATAAAACAAGGGTTAATTAAGGAAATCAATATATCACATAATATCCTTATATATTGACCAACTAAAAAATAAGCTTAGGTAGGACACCTTTAGCGAAGGATTTACTCGTCTCTCCCTCTAGTTCTATTCCCAGATCTCATGGAGATCATATCCTAAGCTACGATACCAATGTGCGCCCCCAAAATAGGTATACATCACCTATTCATTACGAGTTATCAATACGTGATGCGAAACAACTACAACTTTATTATTACAACCAATAAAGCGTGAGTTTGAATACAAATATTATCTTCAGACAATATCTATACTCAAATAAATCCTCATCACATTTATTGATACATTATTTTACAAAATGGTGAGGACTACTAAACAATTCTTTCTAAAACCTTCATTCCATACCCAGGCTACGTACTTTCATTTATATTCTCGCCTCACGAGAAGAAAAATGGAACAAAAAGGAAAAGGGTGAGCTCAACTAGCCCCGGTAAAGAATATTATGACTAAGATAATATACAACAAATTACCGTTAGTCTTGATAGGGAAAAATCTAATAGAATACTGATAGATGACAAATTTTAAATCAATATTCATGGTGAAATAATAATTCATTAGAAGAGTTAAGTAGAGAATGCAAACTACTATCTTCTATGTATGAATTTAAAAGTTCATCGTCTATCTTTTATCCCTGTAACATCAATCGATATACATACGGAATCAAATATTCATCTTTTGCACTCTGGCCGAAGATATTCATCGATTTAGTCGTGTTCATCTAAACACTGTTCATCTTTGCTACTACTGACCAAAGATATTCTTGAAAATCATTCATCTTTGCACTACAGGCCAAAGATATTCAATAATATCATCATTTAAGGCGAGGATGATGAAAAATATTTTTAAAAAAGCGAATCCGGTGAAACAAAATGACAAGGATTAAGGATTAAGGATTTAGTACTTTGTTTTATCCATGTTCAAAAATACCTCAAAAATAATCATAGTGGTGTAAAATTGAGAATGATCAAAACATGGATACAATCAAAGCTAGTATCCGAATAGATATTTTGGACAAAAGGAAGAAATTTTATTTTTAAATTGAATAGTGTTAGATATCGTGAATAGTCTTAGTATCGTGAATAGTAACTCAAACACCAAAAGATAGAAATTTCCCAAAAAAAACATCTTCACGCTTCATGAATAGTACTCGTGAATAGTAACTCATGAAAGTAATAGTAACTCGTGAATAGTAACTCATGAATAGTAACTCATGAATAGTAACTTAGGAACATGAAAAATTTCCAAATTTTATAAAAGTTTCAACCAATATTTTAGCATAATGATATTGAAGAAATAATATCATTTGAGAAGAAAATAACATCCCTTACCTCGAAAGATTAGTACTTCTAATTTGGAATCTGGAGGATATAGTCTTTGAAGGAACTGCACCGTCTAACAATACTCAAAGTATACTCAAAATACTCACAAGAATACGCTCGATAACATAGAGAGAAAACTTGATTTACGGTGTGATTTTCAATTCTAACCTAAGCACCTATTTATAGGAAATTGCTTAGAACTAAAAAGCAGAAAATTTAATAAATTAATAATATAATTATATAAATTTTCTACGCATGCCTAGAATCTGATTTCAGCCATCAAACACATGCCACATTCTAGAAAAGTAAGAAAAACGTTTTTCTAATTTTAAATATTTTAAACTTCAAAAATCAATTATTTTTGAACTTGAAACTTCAATAATTCATAATAAATAGCCCTTTCATCAGAGAAAATTCAAATCTCGCGTGTTTTTATAGGAAATTCAATTCTCTACAACGTTGCGGAAAAAAGTTTTCCAAATTCCAAATAGAAATTGACCGAAATCCACAAGCGAAGCGATTTTACGGTATAATCAAATTTCGGTCGATAAATGGGGTCCATGAGCATGTTTAACATGTTTTAAACATTTATTGCAATAAAAATACTCTTCCTCCTCGTATACTCATATATCCCACATTCGTTGTAAAAATATCACCATTATTATATTATTAAAATATAATAATATATTTAAATGAATTATTTTATCGAGAAAAAGATAAAATTTTAATTTTCAAAAATTGTCACATTAAAAATTTTCTCCATCTATATCCACATAAAATCAATATTTTCCTCATTATATGAATCAATAATTAATTATTCACAAATAATATTACAGAATCACAATATTGACAACTGAGGCGGTTCCCAAGAAGAGGGGTTTTTCGATAAGAATTTCTCTTCTTGGCGCATGATTAGGTGACCAAACCTCTCCTTAGGCAGAACTTTCTAGACATTTCCAATAATGTTTCTAATAATATTATTAGGATAATATGAATTATTGCTTTGATAATGAAAAAATTGTGTAATGACAATTATTGAAACAACGACAATATAAAATATCAACGCAGCAATTATTAAATCAATAAAATCTTTGAGCGGTAATTCTTCGTAACCATTATTGAGTAGTGCCTTCTTACGTAAGAATCAATAATTGGTGCAATACCGCAGTATCTTCTTGTGTTTTAACCACCAAGAGTATTTTAACGATTATTAACGGTAACAACTTCTGTTGTTATTTTTAAACAACTTATATTTGTCGTTTTTCTTCATCCAATCGCTTTCAGTTATGGGGCCCACACATGGGCTGCGCCGTAAATACGAATATTCACAAGCGATGCGAATATTCCACGACCAAACGAATATTCCAAACAACAATGAATATTTTATAACCACTTGCTTATTTTGAAGTATTTGCATATTTTACCCTTAACTATCCACATTAATCAAATCAACCCTTACTATTTCAAAATAATAAATAGAGAAAATTAAATTTCATTAATAATAAGAATATAATTCAAGAACATTATATATGTGCCTCTTTTTATGTGCCTCTTTTTATTGCCATCAATATATGCTAAGAATATAATTCAAGAACATTATATATGTGTATGCATAACTTACAAAATTTTCAAATTTGCCAAGTTTGTAAGTTGTGCAGGAATTCCTCCCGTAAGATAATTATTATTTAGATACCTGCACATTTGAGTTGAAGGCGAACCATAAATAACTATATGGGCAAAGTGAATATCATTTAAAGTAGTTCAAATTTCATTCACTTACAGGTTGCGCAGAACTGGAAAGCACCCCACAATACGAATGAGTTCCCTAATAAATAGTTGAACCAACACCTAATAAATTCAAGAATAAGCTACATATTATATAAATGATAGAGCAAGTGCACAAAACTAAAGACCATATCAAAAGATAAATAGGAAACCAAAATCAGTAAATAGGATAGAATATAAGCATCCACAAAAGCCGCAAAGTGAACCAAAATTACATGAAATGTAATGATTTTAGGTTGATAAGTGTGGGCATATATAATTAGACTTATTGGAAAAAGAAAACAATAAATTAATCACCTTACAAACAACAAACATTAGAAAGAAAAAAAATTTGGGAAAAACTAAGTTGAAATCATGTAACGAAAAAATATATGACTGAATATATGACCAATTCAGTCAATAACAGAAATCCAAGAAAAAAGTTAGTTTATATATAATAATAATAATAATAATAATAATAATAATAATAACAATAATTATAAGAATAAAAGAAAATAATGAGATTTACCTATGGCAATAAGGTGGGAAATTGATTATAAGTCCTTACTTAAAATGATACAGTAATCCACCTACCCTCAGGGCCTTCCTCTTGAACCTATTCAGTAATGAAAACGACTTGAGTCTTGACTTGACAACATCTCCAAGAGGGACATTTGAAGCCTTTTTAAAATTTAGGAGCAAGGGATGCTTTGTGAGCAGAGAAAATTAAATTTTTAGCTGAATTTGGTAAAAAAAATTGTTAGATAAGTAAAACAATATTATTCAAAACGACGCAAAAGGGGGTGCCATTCCAATCTGTGAAACAACATGTGAATCCAAAAAGAAAGACAACATGCAAAGCAAATAAACCCGAAATTCCTATACATTCGAATTTACCCCTCTAATCTCAAGGAGTCCTCAAACTAAACTCTCCCAAAAAGTCAGTAAAGGAAACAACATAATTTGGATAAGTGAGACTCCAGAGGGCATCTGCCTCGATAACAATTGCTACCAAATAATTTATGCATATTTTTTCTTTATCAACAAAGTTTTTCTTTTCTTTTCCCTTTCATTTTTCTTATACGGATAAGTTCTTGGGAACCATGTGTTATTTAATTTATAACTTCTTTTTCCCTCTTTCTTAATCCCACTAAAAATGTTCAATCTTTTCAATTCTTCAACAATCTTTTGACTCAAACCAATAAAATTGAGCCACATCGACTAATAATGAAGGGTTAGCTCCATATTTGATTTATGCCAAATAAGAAATATGTTATTGGTGATTATCATGGGGTTTGATTAATTCCAAAGGTACTAATCCAGAAGTATGCAAGAAATAGTATCTTCCACAATTACATTATAAGTATGTAATAATAGATATCCAAATATTAAAATTAAGCTAGATTTTAGTACATCAACCATGGTCGACGGTGCGGTGGGTTTGTCAGTCAAGAATTATCATCTCATCCCCTAAGGATTTATGATGATTTATATCTTTTATAGTGTTCGACTTAATTATCTAATGATTATGTGTGAAGCACGAACTTTATTTTGTTATAAAATTATTGTATTATTTATACCTTTTTATAATATACTATTATGATATATTAATTCTACTAATAATAGATTAATATTGTGTACATTGATTTTTATATAAAGATTTTTTTTTTGAAATATCATATTTAACTAATAATGTGAAACTAATGTGTCTCAAGTATTTATTTAATTTTTTACGAAATAATGTGCATATAAAGGAAATTATTTTTCTTTATCTATCACTCTATTATTTCTTTTATTGCTTTTTACAAACCAATGCTACTAACTCTTCCTACAACTGTTGTTGAATTAATGTATCTCATTGACTACATTAACTACTCTCTATTTGAGGCAGCTTGGATGGTGTCCTTCCATCAATCTTTGTTTTTCGGATCTTGTTTGAAAATATAGACTCGATCTGCAGCATGCTTAAATGCGAATAAATCAAACAAAACTTGTGTTGTTGTACTTATTTTTATTCTAGTAAAATAAAAAACAACTTCTATATAACGGGAGTGGTTAGTATGAAGTGAACTTCATAATAAGTTCACTCCATGGCTAATACAGTACTGACACGTAGGCAGAGAGATCACCCTCCCGTATGTGTGTCAGTATTATATTGGGCATGATAACTGTGACACCCCCAAAATAGGTCCACCCGACCCATTCTGAGTCGCCAGATATCACACTATAAAAATTAAATACAAACTTCATTTATACTAATTGTTGAAGCGTAAATGCGAGTACGACAACACATAAGTCGTGAGTTTTAATACAATATTGTCTCGTGAGATGTATCCAAACTCAAATTGTTACAATGCCATATAAAAATACAATGACAAATATTTTAAGACCCCAAAGAAGAAGCGAGAAGATTACTATCATATTCATTCTAATGAGGTGCACTTTTGATGCTTTCAAAGTCGAGTTCTCATCATCTTATTGTTGTTCGCCAAAATCAATTATTAAGTGACGTATAAAATACGACACACACATCTTAGGTCCTCAATACAATTATACGTTGTATGTCATGCCGCTTTTATAATGTATGAGAAACTTGACGGTCTCGGACCATCACACTATTATTTTCTGTTATGTCAGATTCGACCCCATTACACTCTTATTTACGAAATGAATTGTGAAGCAAAAAAGGGTGAAAGCACAACTAGCTTGGTAAAGAATATCATGACTAAAGATAATTAAATTATCAATAGCCTTCATCGATAATAAATCGAGATTTAGAACATATGGTAGATGATAAAACTTTTCAACCATAGTCAGCAACGTGAACGAAGCAATCCATTAGAAGAGTCAAATAGACCATCGTGTCTATTATCTTCTCCATGTTAAAAGTCCACTAATAATGTTTTATCCCTGTAACATCAATCAACAATTCCGGTCCACAATCATATGAATAACTCATAATCATAATTGTGATTCTAAATTCCTCTTCGCACCCAGGACGAAGATAATTTTCATCACCTATCTTCACCTAAAACATCAAAAATCATGGTTGTACCAAATCACAATTCCTAACTTTCATAATCATACTAATAAATTCATCTCTTTGCACTACTACCAAAGATATTCATTAACAATTCATCTTTGCACTACAGGCCAAAAATATTCATTAACAATTCATCTTTGCACTACAGGCCAAAAACATACAACTGTATTTTAGAAGAGTCAAGTAGAGCATGATATCTACTATCTTTTACAAATTAAAAGTTTATAATCAATATTTTATCGCTGAGACTCATCTTAATAAATAATCCACATCATCGAATCATCCCTGCATTACGGCCAAAGATATTCATGTAATCATCAATGGTCATGATTATACCGAACAATCCCTTGTTATAATCATACCAATAAGCATCCATCATACGACTACAGCCAATGAGGACTTTTACTACATCATCAATAACATTACGGGTCATGATTATATCGAATGATCCCTGGTCATAATCATACCAATAAACAGTTCATCTATGCACATAAGCCAAAGATGCTCATCAATCAATAGTTCATCTTTGCACGTAAGTCAAAGATATACATGTGACGCCCCCAAAATAGGTCCATTCCATCCAACCCATTCTGAGTCGCCAAATACATGGTACAGAAATAACTACAACTTTATTAATACATTTTTCGTGCAAAATACGACAACATGTATACTGTGAGTTTAAATACAGATATTGCCATCTAGACAATATCCACACGCAAATAAATCCCCATCATAATTATTGATACATTAATTTACAAAAATGGTGAGGACTACTAAACAACTCTCTCTAGAACCTTCATTCCATACCCGACTAGTACTGCCATTACATTCTCGCCTCCACGAGAAGAAAAATGGAACAAAAAGGAAAAGGGTGAGCTCAACTAGCCCGATAAAGAATATTATGACTAAGATAATATACAACAAATTATCGTTAGTCTTCAACGGGGAAAAATCTAATAGAATACAATAGACAACCGGTTTTAAATCAACAAGCTGCGGTGAAACAATAATTCATTAGAAGAGTTAAGTAGAGAATGCAAACTACTATCTTCATGTATGAATTTAAAAGTCCATCGTCGATATTTTATTCTGTAACATCAATCAATATATATACGAATCAAATATTCATCTTTTGCACTTCTGTGCCAAAGATATTCATCGATTGGTCATGTTCATCTAAACACTGTTCATCTTTGCACTCTGAGCCAAAGATATTAATCGATCGGTCATATTCATCTCAACACTGTTCATCTTTGCACTACTGGCCAAAGATATTCATCAAGAAATCATTCATCTTTGCACTCTGGGCCAAAGATATTCAATAATATCATCATTTAGGGTGAGGATGATGAAAATATTTAAAAAAAAGCGAATCCGGTGAAACAAAAGAACAAATATTAAGGATTCGTACTTTAAACAATCCAAGTTCAAAAATACTTCATAAATAACAGAGTGGAGTAAAATTCAAGAATGATCAAAACATGAATACAATCAAAGCTAGTATCCATAATAGATATTTTGGACAAAAGAAGAAATTTCATTTTTAAATTGAATATTGCAGTATTCGTGAATAGTGGCGATATCGTGAATAGTGCCAGTATCACGTGAATAGTAACTCTCGACACCAAAAGATAGAAATTTCACAAAAAAACATCTTCACGCCGTGAATAGTACTCGTAAATAGTAACTTCGTGAATAGTAACTCATGAATAGTAACTCATGAATAAGTAACCCCAGAACATGAAAAAGTTCCAAATTTGATAAAAATTTCCAACCAATATTTCGGCATAATAATATTGAAGAAATAATATCATTTTCGAATAAAATAACATCCCTTACCTCGAAAACAATACTTAGTTGAAACAGGATATAGGCTATGACTTGAACTTGCCCATAGTATATCAACACTCAAAGTATACTCACAAGAATACGCTCAAAATATCGAGAGAGAAATAGAGAAAACTTGGGTTTACGGTGTGATTTTCAATTCTAACCTAAGCTCCCTATTTATAGGAAAATGCTTGTACACAAAAAGTGAAAAATTGAATATAATAATATTATTTATAAACAAAATTCCTTAGCCCACCTTTGAAATCTGATTTCAGCCATAGCACATGTTAAATGAGGTTCACAAACTCACCAAAAACGTTTTCTCAAAATAATTAATTAAAACTCCCAAAATCAATTATTTTAACACAAAACTTCAATAATTCATAATAAATAGCCCTTTTATCAGAAAATTCGAATCTCTTGAGTTATTATAGGAAATTCAATTCTCTACAACTGCGGAAGAAAGTTTTTCCAAATTCAAAACAAAAATTGACCAAGAAATCAACAAACAGTCGATTTTACGATCTATAATCAATTTTGATCGAGAAATGGGTCCACCAACACACAAAACATGTGTTAAACATTTAATCCAACAAAATACTCTTTCTTCTCATTTATTCATATATCCCATATTCATTGTAAAAATATCACCATTAATATATTATTAAAATAATATATTTAAATGAATTATTTTATCGGAAAAAGATAAAATATTAATTTTCAACAATTGTCACATTAAAATTTTTTTCCATCTATATCCACATAAAATCAATATTTTTCTCATCATATAAATCAATAATTAATTATTCACAAATAATATTCTGAGAATCGCGATCTTGTGACCGTGTAGTTCCAGAGAAAGAGGGCTTTCAATAAGGATCTCTCTCTTCTTGGCGCATGATTAGGTGACCAAACCTCTCCTTAGAGCGAGAACTTTCTAGATATTGCCAATAATGTTTTCTAATAATATTATTAGGATAATATGAATTATTGCTCAAGATAATGGAAAAATTGTGTAATGACAATTTATTGAAACAACGAGAATATAAAACATCAATGCAAACAATTATTGAATCAATAAAATAAAATCTTGAGCAGTAATTACTATAACCATTATTGAGTAGCGCGCCTTCTTACGTAAGAATCAATAATTGGTGCAATACTGAGTGTCTTCTTGTTCAACAATAGCGTATTAGTGTGTTTTAACCACCGGGTATTCCAATGAAGATAAGCAGTAATAACTACGCCGTTATTTATAAACAACTTATATTTGTCGTTTTCTTCATCCAATCGCTTTTCCAGTTATGGGGCCCACAAAGATCGCTCTTGGCGGCGTAAATGCGAATATTCCCGACGGTCTGAATATTCCACGACCAAACGAATATTCCTCGACAATAATGAATATTTTATAACCACTTGCTTATTCGAAATATTTGCGTATTTTACCCATAACTATCCACATTAATCAAATCAACCCTTACTATTTCAAAATAATAAATAGAGGAAAATAAATTTCATTTATTAATAATTTGAGTCTTCAATACATTTGTAAAACTAATAATCAACAAATTCCATCTTTGCACGTAAGCAAAGATATACAATTTATAAAATCAATAATCAACGATCCATCTTTGCACGTAAGCAAATATATACAACTGTAAAACCAATAATCAACGATCCATCTTTGGACGTAAGCCGAATGACTTTCATCATAATATAAGCATGAGGATGATGATAATGATATAAGCGTTAGTCGAAGCGAAATCAAGGATAAATATTAAAGACTTTAAATTTATCCAAATATTATCAATCACTTAATAAACTCATAATCTAATATTATTAATATTATAACAATATTTTAATCACTTCTTAAACTTATAAACAATTTATTTTAATTGTTTACACTTTACCAGATAATGCATTTAATCATTCAAAAATGCCATACTCATAAGATTTCATCACCAATGATCAAATCCCTCATAAAAAATCTGCATATACCTTATATAGGATTCCCAAGCCATAAAATCCTATTTTCCAATTTTGTTATTTCACATAACATATTTAATTCATTTACTCATAACTAGTTTATTTTCATGAAAAATACCAAATCAGTCCCAAAAATATTTCTTTTCTGGGATTTAGCAGAATATAGTCCCATATTGAACATATATTTTTCTCGGAATTTTTAAAATTTATTTACTATTTTTCACATGGCCAAAACTGCCAAATATTTAGACATTTATCATAAATTGTACTTTTGTCCAAAAAATCCGAAATTTACAGGGTATACTCCTGTTATATATATGTACTCCCAATAAAAATTTCATCAATTTTGGAGTTAACCACAAGGAGTTATAAAGGTTTACTTTTAAAATAATTTTTTCCCATAAAATTCATAACTCCTAATCTATACATCCAAAAATCGCCATTTTTGGACACAATCTAGAAAACTCAACAAACCATCATTTCAAATTTTTTCAGAATTTTGGAGGGTCAGAAAAATTACGAAACTGCAAATAGATTTTCACCCGCCATGCGGTAATCCATGTAAACAGATCATTTCCACAATTTAATAAGGAATGAATACAAAGGATCATTCACCATACATGTGGTAATCCACATGACACGAGTTATTCCAATGAATAATAAAGAATGGAATAATGTGAGAATTCACCATGCATGTGATAGGCCGCATGCAGACGAGGTTATTTCAATGAATAATAAAGAATGGAACCGGTAAATGCGAAATCCGCATGACGAGGATATTCCAATGCAGAATAATAAAGAATGGAATAACAACAGAATTCACGGTATGCGATAGACCCTTGCAGACGGAGTTATTCCAACGAATAATAAATAATGGAACCGTGTAAATGCGTAATACATACGAACGGGATATTTCAATGAGAATAATAAAGAATGAAATAATGGAAGAATTTTACCATGTATGCGGTACTTCACACATGAGCGAGTTATTCCAACGAATAATAAATAGTGGAACTAGGTCATGCGTAATACGCATAGGCGAGGATATTCAATGAGAATAATAAAGAATGGAATAATGTAAGAATTTTACCATGTATGCGGACTTCATTATGAGGCAGAGTTATTCCAACATAATAATAAGGAATTGAATAACAATAGCTTTCTTCATGAAAATGAAAGAAATAATACCCCTTACCTTAGAATAAAAGTTGGATCTTTGGAATGAGAGGTATGAAACTTCTCTTCTTCTTCTCTCTATAATTTCTCTCTATAATAATTGCTCTATAGCTTTAGTGAATTGGTGAGAAATGAAGGAAGAATGAGCTTCTATTTATAGAAAAATATAGTTCCAATAATTGCACGTTTTGGGGCTCAAAAAATTACAGTACAATACCTCCAACTTTTCTTTCATTTTTAATTTAGTCCTGCAAGTATTATCAAACTTTCACCACCTCCCCTAATAGTAAATAATGTGAATCAATAGTTCAATCATGTGATTAAATAGTTATAATCATGTGAAAATAGGAATTACAGTATAGTACCTCCATCTATACCTCCATTTTTAACTTAGTCATGTAAGTATTATCAATCTTGCACCAACTCCCCTAATAGTACAAGAACGTGATTCAATAGTACACACATGTGAACAAATAGTTATATATGCATGTGAATTATTAGCAATTAATTGCTCATTTATCCGATTAATTATTCGATTTATCAATATAACCCCCAGACATCAATTATCATCGGAATAGATGTCGATTTCCACTAACACTAATAATCCCAACACAATGGAACTATCAAATTCATCTTTAATCAACACAAACTTATTCATCATTAATATTATAACTCATAATATTTAACAACCAGGTCATTCCCAGGAAAGAGGGGGCTTTTCGATAAGGATTTCTCCTTATTGGCGCGCAATTAGATGACTAAACCTCTCCTTGACAGAACTTATAGACATTGTAAATATTGTAATATAATAATATAAATAACTTTGTCGTCTCAATTATTGATTTAATAATATATCATATTATACAGATGATACTGTGACAATAATCGGATCAATAATATGAGAGATATGATGCAATAATTATTGTAGCAATAATTGAGTATAACTGAGTGACTTCTCACAAAAGCATCAATAATCAATCTGTAGTGTGCTACTTATGCAACCATAGCAGACATCTTTGTACTTTTACTACCGGTTATTTTATGATAACTTGCTTATTTTGAAAAAAATTCAAATATGACCCTTAACTTTAAACTTTTATCAATTTAACTATTTACCAAAATAGAAAAATTGAATACTTTTATTTCATAAAATTCGGGATCTCAAAATAACCCTTGTTTGCCTTCGCTATACTAATGCTCTCGGTCAACTTTTACTTCAACTTGACTTCTTATGAAACACTTACACCCTGTATTCACTTCACTAATACACTGTTGCCAACATATTTCCACATTAAAATGCTCTAATTGTTGCTACATAATACTAACTTTTATTGGACTATTAAACCATAGATGACTAAAGTCTTCTTTTGCTTTTCCTGATCCCACACAACCACTGCAAGCATTATTCTTGGTCTTAATTTTACACAACTGAACTTTTTCTCAAAAATAGCTTTCTATCTTAACCAAATATTCCACAGAGTAGTTGCAGCGAGCTATTATAAACTCACCGATGACTCTCAATTTTTACTTCTAAAATTTCACTGATTCAAAATAAGATACACTGAAATTACTTACACCCAAAACCACTTATCTGACCTTCCTATAAAACAACAGATATGTCTCATCTTTGGATCCCTTATTTCCATGTCAATGTTACCCTGATGAGATTAAGAGAAACAATCTTGTGGACCACAATTATAAAGCCTAATCAATATCGACATGTGAGTTCTAGATGAAGGGTAGTGTGTCGTTTAGAGTAAAATGATATAAACCAAATGACAATGACTTGAGATGCTATGCATCCTTTAGAGAGAAATTACCAAGCACTTCAAACTTTAAAACCCAGACAAACCCTGACCTCCTCATCTGTCACCGTTTTGTGGGTTAGAAAGAAAACCCATAATATGACTAACTTCTGTGGTGATAAATTACGAGGTATTAACACTCATAAAATACATAAAAATCATCATTAATTAGAGTTTGCATAATTCAAGGCGAAATGCCACGGACATTTTAGAAAAACAAACGTCAATCCCTTCTATAAAAGCAAATAAAGACATTAATAAGCCCTTGTATAAAAGCAACAAATGATATTAATAATCCCATTCACTGCCAGTAGTAATACATGTTAAGAAAGAAATTAAGTAATTTAAAGGGAATAGAAAAAATAAACTTGCCTTCGAATTCAAGGGAAAAAATACATGTAAGTTGTTATAATTCAGTGTAAAAGGTTAGGAATTTCCTTCAATTCCTTTTAAATAAAAGCAATGCAAAGAGAAAACAAAAAAAATATGTCACTTGGTGAAATTATGACTACATGACTACCATCAAAGTTCCATTTCATCACCTTGATAAAATTTATTAAAAAAAGTTTTTAAGTCGGAAAAATAAAAATATCTCAGTTCATTCCCTATCATCCCAAACTCAAAATAAACCATCATTCACCGCACTAAAAAAAGGGAAAGTAATCGAAATAACCGGTAGAATAGCACAATCATGAGAGCATCAAGCTAATTTAACTTATCTTTTCCAAAATCTATGTTGTTGCTCTTAAATGAGTATTATAGACCAAATTCAGTCATGTCAGTAAATATAGACAAACTTTTATCATCTACAACAAACACGGGCAACTAAAAAAATACCAAAAAATGTAAACTTGCAAATACACAAAATAAAGGCTACAGAAAAAAGTTGGTATAATTTTAAGCTAAAATGCACAATGATTTTGACCTTGTTACTCAGTAACACAAACCTAAAACATGATACATGTGAACCAAGACAAAAAAACCAGCGTCACTGAAAGTTTCCATTGTTATTAAGAAAAAGGCATTATTTAAACAAACCAGAGCAGAATAAAGTACTTTTCAGGCCATGGAATATAAGGGAGTACATAAAAAGAACATCCTTTTTCTATCAATTGACATTTTTTTCTCATTTTCCTTGAATAATGATGAAAATAATGAGAGCTTGACCAAGAAATTAAAATTATTTTGAGGTGCATTTTCCACATAAGTTCAAAGAAAACTTTTACATTGGAAAAACACTTCAAAAACGGAGTCGACCAACATTTAAACACTTTTAAACAACCAGGGAAAATCTGTGTGAGTCGATTAACCAAATCAACAATCAGGATGGTTTCTTCATCGGGTGAATCTTCTGTGATCGGGGGGCGGATGGGTTCGGTTGTTATTAGTAAAGGCACCAAAGAGGCATCAGCCCCCTCGGGTTTGAAGATGGTTACTACATGACAAATAAAGCTGTTAATAAAGAATGATTGGATGATAATCGAGAACTTGTGAAAGTTTGGGGGTTACAACTTACATTCATGCTTGTAGAGCCTAGACTCGTGGGTTAAAACTCCCAGACCCCACTTTGTCTTGCACAACTGCTTGTAGAATGCCTTGAAGGCGTCAGATCAATTTTTCGGGAATTTGGATATCTTGGCTATGGGATCTTCAGGAGCGGACCAATTCGGCAAGAGCTTGAGGTCGATTTCCTTCATGAAAAACCACTGTGGGTGCCACCCCTTGTTACTGGAAGGGGTCTTCATAAAGGTGGCTCGGCCGGCCACTCAGTTCAGCTGCCGAAAGTCGGGTTCCTTCGACTTTTTGATGGTGAATAAGACAAAGAAGAAATCGAGGCCAGAAGTGATCCTAACCTCCTGACACAAAGCAATGAAAGAGATTAGGTGGATATACGAGTTCGACACAAGTTGTGTGAACCCGATCCCTACAAAGCAAAGGAAGGAAGAGATGAACTTGTGAAGAGGGTGCCGAACCCCATACTTCAGAGCCCAGAGAGGAATGGCTACCCAATCGCCTTCGGGGCGCCAGAACATCCTTTCGAAGGGTTCAGGCAACCGAAGTTTGTACTCTTTGGGGATGGAAAATAGAGTTTGGATATCGGAAAGCTGGGATGGGGTGATGGTACTGGACTTGGTATTGAGATGAGAAAAATTGGTCTTCGAAGCGTAAAGCTTTCGGATCTTCGATTCGACGCTATCAGAGGAAGTATCGATGGCTGCTGCCGACAAATCAACCGGAACCAGATCTCCGACAGCGATAGTGGCAGTGTGGGTGGAAATGATTCAGTGGTAGGAGGAGTACTAGAATCAATCATTTTTGGTGAATGAGGTGTGAATGTGAAGCTTAAAAAGCAAAAAGAAGCAGAAATGGGAAGTGTTGAAGGTGATTTGGGAGTAGTAAGACCTGGAATCAGAGAAGTTTGGTGGAGTAGAGTGCTCGCCAGAAATCGCCTTCACCGAAAAATTCGAGAGAAAGATTTGAAGAATTGAAGATTTGGAAAAGGTGATTTTGGTGGCGAGGTTGGGAGTTTTATAGTGAGACGGCACGAAGCCCCAGAGCGGATATTTATGGCAAGTGGGGACCGGACATGGGGAAACGTGTGGCGTTTTGAAAAATGAGGAAAAACTGTTTGGGTTCCCTAGACAACTCATCATTTACTGTCGTAACTCTTCGAATTCATGTCTTTTCAAGTCTCTAATTATAAATATATTATAACAAGAGATTGGGGGCCAAGACGTCTATGTGGGCTGAAGGCCTGACATCAGAAGGATACGTGAGGCCCATTGGGCCGAAGCCATCCTGGATGTTGAAGGTGTTAGGGTTCGAGCATCCAAGTTCTTTGGGCCGGAGTCCTCTTCAGGTTGATGGTGTTCGGGGTTGGGTATTCGAGTCCTTTGGGCCGGAGCCCAGACCAGTATATATATGAGTTCGGTTGGATTGGGCCTGTACAGTGGGCTAGCCCTCGTACGGAGTCTGGTGTCATAAGGGGTTTAGATGGTTAAGGATTCTAGTCCTAACCATATTTGAATAAAGTAACTCCAAAGATAGTGTTTGGATTGGATTCCACTTGTGCCTTTTAAGGAGATTGTGTTGGACCCAAATAATGGTAACTACCATATTTAGGAGTCCTAAACCAACTTGGGGATGGATTCTAAAGTAGTGAGAATGGCTATAAATACAAGGTTTGGTCTCAGTTAACAGGTAATACACTTTTGAGCACTAAACACTAAAGCCTCCATTATTAAATCTTGTGAACGGCATGTACTTATTCTCACACCAGAGTTATCCTCTGGCGGTACAAATCATCAAGTTTCGTGTGTGATCTATTATTGTGCAGAATTCAATGAGTGAATTTCGTAATTGGACGTGCCGGCGAAATTTGACGTTAACAATTATTTTTTTAAATAAAAAGTAAAGCCTCTCAATGAATCAAACCCATATTAAAAGCCTAACTCAGGATGGAGAAATTAATTAGACTAGAGATCGGATACTCCACATTATATAAAAAAAAAAAACAAAAAAAAAAACAAAGCACTTAACAATTGAACACAAGCGTTGCGTTTGGGTTTGATAAGTTGTTTGTGTGAAACAAACAATAATCTTTGCACTGTATATACTCCTTCCAATGTATAATAAGAATCTCATCCATTTTATTTTTATTTATTTTTATACTTGTTCAAATGTATTAAATTTTAGTAGGTACATTTCTTAAAAAATCATGAATTGTATTTTTGGATTTTTAAGCAAACTTATGAAAATAAGAATCTCCTTCCAAAAGCACGCAATAACATGTGTACATAATAATCCAACTCCAACGTCACCCACCACCACCTCTTTCACGCCACTCCTAACTTCACCCCACTCTCCCACAAAATTCACGTATGTATTAATAAAGTCTTTAATTTCAACTTTCTTTTTTCAGGGGCGCACAGGCTAAAAGGTGGGGAGAAAGAAGCCTAACATCTGATTTATCTGGAAACAAAAAAAATTCTCGGCATCGTGTATATATATATATATATATATATATATATATATATATATATATAGGTTTACTCTATCCAACTAATTATAGAAGGCGAATTAAAAAAATGAATCTACATAACAACGATTTTATCCGTCATTTATAAGATGAAAATTGACTTTCTATATTATAACGACGAATAAAACAATCGTTATACCCGATTCAAGATTAAAACTGAAATATTCACGTTCTCTATTATTTGTAACGGATAACGAATTACGTCCGCTACTAATAATTGCGAACAACAATACTATTTTAAACGGTATCCGCTATTATTAATATCTCAGCCATTGGTTTTTATATTGGACGCTGATGATATGTTTGTCCATTTTTTATTCATATCAAGTACTTGATATATATATATATATATATATATATATATATATATATATATATATATATATATAACCGTAACTGATCAATTGATGGCTCCTACTTTATTAAAATGCGGATTTTTTTTTTAAAACAACTAATTTTTTTAATATTTTATGAAATGGAATTTTTTAATGTCTGATGTTTTGGACGTGATTTGGATACCTATACCAAAAAAGGATATCCAAATCACGCCAAAAACATTGTATTATGAAAAAATTCGAGTTCCATAAAATATTAAACTTTTTTTTGTTTAAAAAAAAAAAAAAAAAAAAAAAAATCCGCATTTTAACAAAAGAAAGCGGTACTTCATGAGAACCGGACCTATATATATATATATATATATATATATATATATATATATATATATATATATATATATATATACCTCTCTCATTTCCATGAATCAACTTCATCATTTCTTCTCCTTCTCTTTTCCTCTCTTTATTTTCTTGAAGATTTGTTGTTTGGACAATATCGTTTTTAATTGGAGATGGAGAAACTAATTGAATATTTCAAGTACTTAAAAGTTGCAAATAAGGCAGAAGTAACAAACGATGTGAAGAAGTCTGCATTCTTGGAGGTTTACACAGTCTTGAAATCTGAGCTCCTTCAGGACCCTCTTGTCCAATTCACCAAAGAAACCCAACAATGGGTTGAACGGGTTTGTCTGTCCGATCCTTCCAACTAATTAATTTTCTACTCATGTAATATATATATATATATATTTATATTGATTTATTGATAATAATATATAGAAGCTTGCTTTGATTAGATGTTCTCTCATTGGGAAAATTAACTGGAATTCCAGTCCCTGTATATTAATTAGAAACAGGGACGGAACTGAGTGGAGATTGCAGGGAACCATGCCCCCAAGATTTTAAAATTTTTTAAGTACTAAGCCCCATCTACTTGTTTGATTAATATGAACTTCTTTTTAGTGCATTTTCGTTGCCTTTCTTTTGCTGAAAAATCTGAGTTATTCTTATTCACAATGAATGAATGGTTAACTCTGGTTCAACTCATGTGATTTTTATTTGGACAATTATGTAATTTCTCCGAGTTGTAGTGATATAGTGGTCCAATTGTCCAAATTAGCATACCTTTTTCATCTATACCTTATATTTCAATTGTTTTTTCTTTTTTGAATTATATATATATATATATATATATATATATATATATATATATATATATATATATAATTTATGTGCAGAAACAAATTGAAGTTTAAAATAATTAATATGAGAAGTTATCAATTCGATCTATATTTATTTATGTGTTATAATATATTTTGTAATGGTGGACGAATATATATTTTTTAGCCCTGGTTAGAAAAGCAGCTGAGCATCAGGTTCTATTTTATGGCTTCTCCTAGTATGACTAATATTATTTAACAAAACCACGTGGTTTTAATTTTTGTAACGTCATACAAACTTGTCCTTTTGCATGTACCATTATCTTTCTACCAAGCTAAAGGACAAAAACATTCTCAAATAAAATAAATAAATAAAACATTAAAGTTAATATCTTTAGATTAACTAAAACCTATTACACTAAAACATAATAACACATATTTTATCCAGAATAGAAAACTTGTATTTATTTAGTACCGTAAGTAATTAATATTATTCATTCTATGAGTTTTAATTATAAAATTATTTAAAAATAAATAATCAATACTATTATTTGGTGCTATTAACAAAAAAAATACATTTAACAAAAATCCAACTAATTAAGCTCATTTCACAAGCAATAAAAGAAGTAAATCAAAATAAAAACTAAATGAAGGAAAATAAATCATCAAATCTCTAAAACTACACGATGTTCATCACCCCAAATAAAAATTTCACACTTTTTTTGTGGGAATATAAAAATAAAAGGCCAACACCAAATTGAAAAGGTCAAGATCTGCAAATAGCACTTCCCGTAAGGAATTTCAAAGTAAAGGTTTTGAGATTAGAGATTATACCTTCTTTAGTTTCCAATTTAATCAAATCTCAATTTCCTCATTTTGTGTTTTTCTTAATTTTTACATATTACAGATGCTGGACTATAACGTGCCTGGAGGTGAGAATCTGTAAATTAATTAACTGGATATATAGGAATATTTCATAAAGAAATTAAAAGTATTATTGATTAGCATGCATCCATCGGAATCGACTAAATATAATATATATATATATATATATATATATATATATATATATATATCATTTCCAGGGAAGCTTAACCGGGGATTATCTGTTGTTGATAGCTACCTGTTACTCAAAGAAGGGAAGGATTCAACTGAAGAAGAATTCTTCCTTGCAACTGCTCTTGGCTGGTGTGTTGAATGGGTACGTAATTAAGTCCATTGTTTGAGTAATTTTTAAAGTTATATTTTTGTTCCATATCTACTCCTATATTGTTTAGTTTAGAGGAAAAATCTGTACATTGTTATGTCAATAGTATGTAAATTTCAATTTATTTGAGTAAATAAATTTATTTGAGTAATTTTATTTATTTAATTTCACTATACACGAATTTATTTATTTAATTTCACTATACACGAATATTTGAGTAAAATACAGTGACATCTTTTCTAAAGAAACATAATAACACTCTCGCATCTTCTATAATTTTTAAGTAATTTTAGTACCCTTTCAAGTTTTTAGGGTTGACCAATTATATAAAATTATATTTTTACCCTTGTATGCTGTCAAATTATAATTCATGAATAATATATATTTTTCAATGACAAAATTATCCTATTTTAACTCAATACATTTAAATTATAATTTTATTTGTAATTAAGACCATCTCATTCAAATTTGTGGTAACTTGTGTATAAGAAAAAAAAAAATTAATTAACACATATTTTTGGGTAAATGATACAAATATTAAGAATTTTAAATTAAATTATTAATGGAGTGTTGTAATTAGAGTTTTTTTTTGACAAAACCCTGGAGTAAGAACATGGTAAATTCTCATTAATAAATGAATCAAATTACAAAAACACTAGAGGTTGGGGTGATATCTCATGGTCCCAAATTGAAACTCGAAACTCGAGAGCATATATATTTTAAAAAATAGATAAAATTATACAAACTTACATAGTTTTTCAACACAAGGAACGAAAAGGAAGCCGCCGTGATACCCCACACTCAAATCTAAATAGATCTCTCTTTATCGATTAATGTCAATCAAACCTCATCCACGAAGAGATCATGAAAAAGCTCCGTAGAATGAGAAAGGCTCCATAAATTAAATTGAAAAAAAATCCAAATTAGGAGAAATAAAACTCCATAAAAAGAGAAAATAAGAACAATTAATTAAATGGAAGAATGTAAGAAAAAAACCTGGGAGAGGGTCTCTTTAGTGTAGATCAGATACCCTCACCATATCTAAATTAAAAATATGGAGGCTAGGATTTTTTGTAGGGAGAAAAGAGAAAAAAATAAAAAAAGAGGAGAGACTTATTGTAATATGAGTTAATTGGGTATGTTTATAGTTTAGTTTTTGGTGTTTAATAACAAATAAATACTTTATTTTTTAGTTACATATATGATTTTCATATGTTAAATTTATCTAGAGTATGTGTTAAAATTTGGGATGTTTATTATTTTAATTGTATTTTTATTGTATAGTTGGTATTATTTTTATGGCAATATTGAATAAAAGAAATTGTAATAATATTTATTACCACCTTTATCTTGTAAGAATATTTTTTTTTTTTTTTTAATTTTTTGAGTAACAATATTTTTCTTTTTACAGTAACTAATTATACCTAGGTGCGACTTATGTTTAGTTTAATATTTTAGAAAAATAATTAACATAATTTTTAATATTTTTTCATATGAATAATAAGATCTATTCTGTAACAAGTTTTGTTATTTTATGCATATTTTAATATTTATGAAAAAATTAATATTTTTTGTTAATTTGTATTTTTATGGGTATTAAAATTATACTTTTAATTATAAAAATTATGTCCGAATATATATTATCTAATTTTAATAATTGAGGAATTTAATTAACAAAGAGTGCATGTTTTTATTTTTTGACATTTATGTTATTTAATGTGCAAGTTCATAACTTAGTTAATCAAATCAAGTTAAATAAATAAAAAAAATATACAAATTTATATTTAGTAGGTATATTAAACATTTTAATTTGAAGGATGTGTTGGAAAACTGCTCGAATCCTATTCAGATATGAAATTGAAATATTCGGGGATTCGAGTCGAGGGAGAAATTGTTTGGTTACTCCTCGAATCCTATTCAGAAAAGAATTGCTAATATGGAAATGAAGAAATTCTATTTTTAATAGGAGTATTATTTTAGAAAGAAATCAATTTTTAGTAGGAATTTTATTTTAGAAGTGTCCTATTTTGAATAGGAAGAAGAGATATGTAACACCCCCTTTCCGAAATAGAAAGAGAGGTTACTCAAAACATAATAAAACTGATGAATTTAATAGTAAGGCTCAAAACTACAAAAGAATAGTCTTAATATCTGATAAATACCACGTACAAGTCAACCATAATAAATATCAAACTGTCTCAAACCACAATCTAAAATAATTTTTACAATTCCGAACAAACTAATGTATCACAACCTAAACATAATATATCTAAATCATTTGGATAAAAGAGAGCTCTCGTCACACTTGTCCTTAATCCCCTTGATTATCTGTCAGAAGAAAAATACAACATGAGCCAAATGCCCAGTACGGATATAGAATACAAATAATGAACCAAAATAACTAACTCAATTAAATGAAATGAAACGAAACGAACTGAAACAAAACGAACAAAACTAACACAACGAAATAATAGGCTGAATCAAATGGATGGGTGTTCTTTCATACCGAGTTCAGAATAAAATAGAAATATACATTGCCACACAGGCAAGTCAAATAATACCACACATGCAAATCAAATAATGCCACATAAGCAAGTCATACACATTGGACCGCGAATCCAATGCATGTAAAATCGGAAGGTGTGTTTGGCACGAACATCACCAATTCGCAGAACAGAACAGAACAGAAACTAGGGTCGACCCATACGCCTCCCACAATAAAACACCAAATGGCCAACTCCTACCGGAGTACAAAATGGAGATGTCGTGGACTGATCACACCACCACGGAAGGTGTCATGCCTCGGTGCCAAGAGGACATGCCTGTGGTACCCCCATAGGTGGTTATAGCTCAGGTATACGGTATACCTAGACCTGGCAAACATGGCCCAAGCCCACGGGCCGAGCTATGGGCTGCAGTTTTTTAGCCCAATAAAATTCGGGCCTTTTTGGCCCGCCCGTTTTTGGCTTGGTCTGTTTGGGCCAAACCCAAAAAAAGAGCATAAAATAGGCACAAATTGGTCTCGGCTCGTGTGCAGTAGAAGCCAATCGCAAAATTTTGGCCTAGTAAAAATCAGCCTTTTTTAGCTTGGTTTTTAACTCGACCCTTTGCTCATTTCTTTATTTAGGTAAGTTCACCCGTTGCCGTGTCTAGGTATACCCTACGATATATTCTAACAAAGATACCATGTCACAACACATGCGACATAATACCAACAAATATGGTTTCTAATATGTACATGTTAAACTGAAATGAATCATTAACTCAAAGTCTCCAAAAATATTAACATGTACTTTCTATGAGAATCAAAATAAATACAAAAGATGATACACTAGATCAAGAGTACAAACACGAGTTCTAAGTATCAATACCAAGACGGAACTATCAAAATAAATTTAGACATGTTGTACTAGTCTAAAGAGTACAAATATGAGTTCCAACTATGAACACCAAAATGAACTATCAAAATATATTGACAAGGAATAATTATGAGAGGCAATACTAAATTTCAAAACAAATAACGAAACGAACAAATCAAAACAAAAGTTTCACTGAAAGAGTACGGAATCCGTACCTAGAATTGATAATGCAATACCCAAATTTATATTCCAAAAACTCATTTAGACTTTCTCCGTTCAATCTATATAATTTAATAAGATTTTATTACAATCCAATCATTAATAACATAATACTATTAAATTTATTATTAAGAACTTTTATAACTATGTCAGTAAAATTAATTCTACAATTAAAATCAAATTCTACAGAAGTATATATATATATATATATATATATATATATATATATATATAATATGTATTTTAATTTCAAGGGGCATTGAACATTCTATAAGGAAGATCTATCAAAATTTCAAAAGAAAAAGTAATCACTTACCAATTCGATCTTGCCAAAAAAATTAACTTTAAACAATTTTTCCCTTTTCAGTTTATGCCGCTGCGCCTATTTTTTCTTTTCTTTTATCATACGAAAGAATGTAGTATATATTATGTAGGGTTCCTGATTCAGTTATTTATTTATTTATTACTCATCTTATTAATTTTCTTATTTATAAGAGGATTTAATATTACAAAACACAGATTAGATCCAATTAAATTAAGCCCAACTTTACCAAGTTAATTTATCCAACACTTATTAATACATTATTAGTCCACACAAATTAAATAACTAGTTTGACCCAAAATAAATGACAAAATCCAATTAATATGTTTTAGAACAAAAAAAATTATTATTTCATATTTTTTTCGGTTATTACAAGATATGTGGGGTACTCTATAAATAGAGTATTATATTGAGTTGTTAAAGTGTAACACAATCAAAAGTCATGCTAAGAGTTGAGAGAGGGTGTGAGTGGGCAATTTGTGTGAGGGAGGGTTTTGCAGTTTTTAGTCCGTGCAAAAAATTGTGTCGCGGTATTGTAGAACCTCAAGTTTTAGGGCGTAAAACTTGGGATGATTATTATAAGCACATTATTTTGATATAGTGGAGATTAAGAGTTTGGCTTGTAGTTTTTCCCTTTAAGGATTTTCACATTAAATCTTGTGGTTTTATTTCTCTTTATTTTATTGTGGTTTGCGTTGACTTAATTCCCAATGAGTGGTGTTGTAAGACCCCAAATTTTTATTTTTTTTAATAAAGATGATTTTTCTATAAATATCATTTTTGAATATTATGGAATGAATTTGATATAATGTTATAGTTGTGGGTAATATTTATAAATTCTGCTAAGTATGCAAGTTGTTATAAAATATTCGATTGGTCTGGGAATATTCTTTTTGTCGAGGAATATTAAATAACTAAGACAATCATTGGTGGAACCCATAATGGAATTATTGTCGAATTGAGAAAACGATAAAAATATTTTATAAATAACTACGGAGGTGTTATTGTTAAAACCGTTGAATTACTCCGGTAGTAGTAAAAATACGATGATACGCGTGGTTGCATAGAAAGACGCTGGTATTGATTATTGATGCTTACGTGAGAAGTCACCAGTTATACTCAATTATTGCTATAGTAATTCACGATCATATCTCTCATATTATTGATTCGATTATTGTCAGTATCATCTGCATTATATGTTATATTGTTAAATCAATAATTGAGACGACAAAGTTATTTATATTATTAAATTGCAATATTTACAATGTCTAGAAGTTCATCGAGGAGAGGTTTGGTCACCTAATCTTGGCCTTGATAGAGAGAAATTCTTATTGGAAAGCCCCCTCTTTCTTGGGAACAACCTGGTTGCTAAATATTGTGAGTTTTAATATTAATAATGAATAAGTTCGTGTTGATTAAAGATGAATTTGATAGTTTCATTGTGTTGGGATTATTTGTGTTAGTAGAAATCGACATCTATTCCGATGATAATTGATGTCTAGAGGTTATATTGTTCAATCGGGTATTCGGGAAACTTTTCGTGTCGAGTTACTAGTCACGATTTACTATTCACGAGTTACTATTCATGAGTTACTATTCACGAGTTACTATTCACGAGTTCTTATTCACCCTGAGCATTATTCACTCTAGTATTGTGCATATTAGTATTTGGGTACAATATTATTCCATGAGGATGTGCTTTAATTTTTGAATAGATTGGTTGAAGTTATAATAGTAAATCTGTAAGACCGAAATTTTTTTAAATAAAAAGGAATTTCCTTTATTTATTATTTTGAAAAATAGTAAGGTTGATTTGATTAATGTGGTTAGTTATGGGTAAAATGCGCAAATATTTGAATAAGCAAATGGTGATAAAATATTCATTATTATTTGGGAATATTCGTTTGGTCGTGGAATATTCGTATTGTCGGGGAATATTAAATGCTGACGATAGCGATCTTTTGTGGGCCCCATAACTAAAAGCGATTGGATAAAGAAAACGACAAATATAAGTTGTTTATAAATACTTGGCGTAGTTATTCAAGTATTATCTTTGTTGGAATACCCTATGGGTAAAAACACACTAATACGCGTTGTTGAACAAGAAGATACAAGATTGCACCAATTATTGATTCTTACGTAAGAAGGCACTACTCAATAATTGTTACAAATAATTCTTATTCAAGATTTTATTTTATTGATTCAATAATCTTTGATTAATATTTTATATTATCGTTGTTTCAATAAATTGTCATTTACAAGATTTTCCATTATCTAGAGCAATAATTCATATTATCTGAATAATATTATTAGAAAACATTATTGGCAATGTCTAGAAAGTTACATCTAAGGAGAGGTTTGGTCACCTAATTGCTGGCCAAGTAAGAGAGATCCTTATTGGAAAGCCCTCTTTCAGGAGCAACTACCGTTCACATCTTGTGATTCTGTAATATTATTTGTGAATAATTAATTATTGATTTATATGATAAGGAAAATATTGATTTTATGTGGATATAGATGGAGAAAATTTTAAAATGACAATTGTTGAAAATTAATATTTTATCATTTTCGATAAAATAATTCATTTAAATATATTATTTTAATAATATATTAACGGTGATATTTTTATAATGAATGTGGGGTATATGAGTATATGAGGAGGAAGAGTATTTTTGTGGCATTAAATGATTAACACATGTTTTGTGTGTCGATGGACCCCATTTCTTGGTCGAAATTTGATTATAGCTTTTGTAAAATTGTCCGTTTGTGGATTTTGGTCAATTTTTGTTTGGAATTTGGAAAAACTTTCTTCTGCAAAGTTGTAGAGAATTGAATTTCCTATAAAAACTCGCGAGATTCAAATTTTCTGATAAAAGGGCTATTTATTATGAATTATTGAAGTTTTGGAGTTCCGAAATAATTGATTTTGGGAGTTTTAATTAATTATTTTGAGAAAAACGTTTTTGGTGAGTTTGTGAACCTCATTTAACATGTGCTATGGCTGAAATCAGATTTCAAAGGTGGGCTAAGGAATTTTGTTTATAAATAATATTATTATATTCATTTTTTCGCTTTTGGTGTTCTAAGCAATTTCCTATACATGGGGTGCTTAGGTTAGAATTAAAAATCACACCGTAAATCGAAGTTTTTCTCTCTCTCTATATTATCGAGCGTATTCTTGTGAGTATTTTGAGTATACTTTGAGTATTGCTATACGGTGCAAGTTCAAGTCATGCTTTATATCAGGTTTCAACTAAGATCTTGTCTTTCGAGGTAAGGGATGTTATTTTCTTCTCAAATGATATTATTTCTTCAATATCATTATGTGAAATATTGGTTGGAACTTTTATCAACTTTGGAACTTTTTCATATCGGGAGTTCTTATTCACGAGTTCTTATTCATGAGTTCTTATTCATGAGTTCTTATTCACGAAAGTACTATTCATGTAAGCGTGAAGATGTTTTTTTTGTGGAATTTCTATCTTTTGGTCTGAGTTACTATTCACGATACTAAGACTATTCACGATATCTGACACTATTCATTTAATACTGCAAGACTATTCAATCAAAAATGAAAATTTTTCTTTTTCGTCTAAAATATCTATTCGGATACTAGCTTTGATTGTATCCATGTTTTGATCATTCTTGAATTTTACTCCACTCGATTACTTATGAAGTATTTTTGAACTTGGATTGTTTAAAATACTTAATCCTTAATATTTGTTCTTTTGTTTCTTTGGATTCGTTTCCTTTAAAATATTTTTCATCATCCTCATCCTAAATGATGATATTCTTGAATATCTTTGGCCCGTAGGCAAAGATGAATGATTTCTTGATGAATATCTTTGGCCCGTAGTGCAAAGATGAACAGGTGTTGAGATGAACATGACCGACTGATTAATATCTTTGGCCCGTAGTGCAAAGATGAACAGGTGTTTAGATGAACATGACCAACCGATGAATATCTTTGGCCTGTAGTGCAAAGATGAATATTTGATTCCAGATATATATTGATTGATGTTACAGGGATAAAATATCGACGATGAACTTTTAAATTCATATATAGAAGATAGTAGTTTGCATTCTCTACTTAACTCTTCTAATGAATTGTTGTTTCCATTGCGCAGCTTATTGATTTAAAACCGGTTGTCTATTGTATTCTATTAGATTTTTCCTGTTGGAGACTAACGATAATTTGTTGTATATTATCTTAGTCATAATATTCTTTATTGGGCTAGTTGAGCTCACCCTTTTCCTTGTTGTTCCATTTTTCTTCTCGTGAGGCGAGAATATATAAAAGTATTAGTCGGGGTATGGAATGAAGGTTCTAGAGAGAGTTGTTTAGTAAGACTCACCATTTTGTAAAATAATGTATCAATAATTATGATGGGGATTTATTTGCGTGTGGATATTGTCTGATGGAAATATCTCGTATTTAAACTCACAGATTTATATGTTGTAATAATAAAGTTGTAGTTATTTCGTATCATGTATTTGGCGAATTCGAATGGGTTGGATGGAATGGACCTATTTTGGGGCGCCACGGTTGGTATCGAGTTTAGGATATGATCTCTGGCGGAGATGGGGAATAGAACCAGGAGGGAGAGACGAGTAAATCCTTCGCTAGTGTGTCCTACCTAAGCTTATTTGTTAGTTGGTCAAGATATAGGGATATTATGTGATATATTGATTTCCTTAATTAACCCTTGTTTTATGACGATGATTTGAGAATGTCGATTGAGAATATTAATGATGGAGTAAATGAGGACCGTGGAGATGCCTCAGATTTATCAACGAGGAGAACGTGCAACAGGTGACAATGTACCTCCTGTGAACAACACCACCGAAAGCGGATGATGAACGAGGGATGTTTAGAAGCTTTTTGCAGTTCATGCAAAAATCGACGAGGAGACTCGTGTTCAAAATCTGAGGAGGAAATGATAGCGATTCACGGGTTGTCACACCAAGCAGATTCAAAGAGTTGGGACCACGTAACTCTGGGAAAGCCGGATCCGATTAAAGCGAGGCGTGGGTCAAACAAATTACCAAGATATTCGATGTCTTGGGATGCACGGAGGAACAGAAAGTTCCATTCGCTACTTTTATGTTCCGTGGCAGGCAGACATCTTGGTGGGAATCATGAAGCGTACCCATCCGGTACGCACTCAAGATGTCATGGGAGACGTTTGAAACAATTCAATGACAAGTACTTCCCGAAAGTATTCGTATATGAAGGAAGTGGAGTTTATTAGATGGGCGAGAATAACATGGCGGTGTCCCAAAGACGAGGCGAAGTTCGCGGAGTTATCCCTGGTTTGCACCTCATTTGGTGGAGAATGAGGAACGTATGACACGGATGTTTCAAAGAGGTTTGAACCCCAGATACGCCAAGATCTCATTCTCGTAAATTTTCTCTCTATTCGGATGTTGTGGTGCAGGCTCGGTTGTTAGAAGCGAGATAACGAGTACGTTCAACCGAGGGACCATAACCAGGATTATCCGAAGATAGCAGTCATCGTAATAACGATAACCAAATGGAGAAAGAAGAATACTGACAAAGCAGTAACCACTCCGGTGGTAATCGTGGCCATGAAAATAGAAGCGAGTGGGAGGAGATTTTAAAAGAGGAGATTCAACAACGACCGTGTGAAGTCGCCGCCGGAAGAAGAATCGGTTCCAAGGAGGAGAAAGACCATCGGTCGTATGTTACAAATGCGGAAAGAGGGACATATCACCAAACCGCCGCCAACAACGGTTTAAGGTATGCTATAATTGTGGAAAAAGAAGGACATATCGCTTCGAGATTATGCAGATCGAAAACCGATCAGCGGAAATGGTGACTCAAAAGGATGTCCCAGAAGGTCAAAGTCAAGCGGTTCTGGAAGAGCGTTTGTCGTGGACTGTCATTAAAATGCGAGAAACCCGAACGGTTACTTACGGGTTAGTTAATTATAAATTCTTGCGAAGTTTATACCTTTACTAGATAATCTGGGTTCTACCCATTCTTTTCTCTCTTTTCTTGCGCTCAACGTTTGAACTTGACTACGGAGAAATTAGACTTTGACCTATATATGTAGACTCAGATTAGAGAAACTTTCATTACATCCGTTGTTTAGAAATCTTGCTTGATTGAGTTGGCACTATTACATTACACGTTAACCTTATTTCTATAGAGATATTTGCTTTTGATGTGATTTTAAGGTTAACTACTCATCATGCCGAAATTGATTACTTTTCGTAAGGTTGTTAGTTTTCATATTCCTAACCAACCCGTTATTCAATTCAAACAACCAAACCATTGAAGTCAAACTCTTTCATATTAAGCCATAAAGCCATTCGTTTATTGAAAAACGGATGTCAAGCTTTCTTAGCCATGTCATGAACTTGAACAAAAAATAAGTCGATTTGAATGATATTTACATTGTTAGTAAATTTCGACGTGTTTCTGAAGAATTTTTCGCTTACTCCCAAAGATCGATATTAAATTTTGTATCGACTTTGAACCCCCAGACAAAACTCATTTCTAAAATCTCATATCGAATGGCTCTATTGAACTTCGTGGAGTTAAAAATTCAACTATAGAATTTGGTACTGAGCCTTTATCTTGTGACTTCCTTTGTGGAATTCACCGGCCGCACTCTCGTAGAGGGACACCATATTAGATTCGACAAGTATCTTGATCGATTGTCATTGTAACGTCTTTATCCAAGGTTGGGATATGAGTCACGATTGAGAACAACCTAAGTTTCAGAATCTAAATACGTAGCTTTCAGCTTAGTTGGTTATTATCTGAGATTCGTTGAAGGATATTCTTGAATCGCTATTCCATTAACTCACAATTTGACTCGTAGAGATACAAAATTTGAATGGAGCAAGGAATGTGGGAAGAGCTTCAAGAACTCAAGAGGAGACTCATTTTAGCACATGTTACGACCATGCCATCCTCGAAAAGCGAACGTGGTAGGTAGCGTGTTGAGTAGAAGATCGTATACTGAAATACGAGTACGATATTGTCAAAGACTCATTTGAATAATTTACAAATAATAGAGATGGAGATGAAAACTCTAGTTACCCACGTGATGATATACTGAGTATAATCGACTTTAATCGATAAAGTTAAAGTATTCAGCAAACACATCTGAAATGATGAATTTGAAGAAGGAGGTCAAGAAGTTGTTATTTCAAAAGCGAGAGAATCGGTCGGTGAGGAAAGCTCAAACCTTCGATTTATTAATCCATTTAAAATTCTCGATCGAATAGGAGCTGTGGCCTATAGACTGCGTTTACCGCCAAGTATGACTCGTGTTCATAACATTTTTCACGATCGAGGTTACGTAAATATGTGGACGATTCGAACCACGCTATTGAGTTAGAACCAGGACGAGATAGCAAGAAGACTTAACGTATGAAGAGGTACTGCCAAGATTTTGGATAGGAAGGAGCATGTCCCTACGACGAAGGTCATACCACAAGTTAAAGTTTTGTGGAGAAACCATGCTATTGAGGAAATGACCGGGAGTTGGAAACGAAAATGAAAGCGAGGTATTCTCATCTTTTGAAAAACACTGTCGTACGTACGTCAATTTCGAGGATGAAATTTCATAAGGAGGGAGGTTGTAAGACCCCAAAATTTTTAAATAAAAGGAATTTCCTTTATTTATTATTTTGAAATAGTAAGGGTGGATTTGATTAATGTGGTTAGTTATGGGTAAAATGCATAAATATTTGAATAAGCAAGTGGTGATAAAATATTCATTATCGTTTGGGAATATTCGTTTGGTTGTGGAATATTCGATCTTGTTGGGAATATTTATGACGATGGCGTGATCTTTTGTGGGCCCCATATAAAAAGCGATTGGATAAAAAAAACGACAAATATAAGTTGTTTATAAATAATCTGCCAGTAGTTATTACCATTAATATTGTTGGAATACCGGTGGTTAAAACACACTAATACGCGTTGTTGAACAAGAAGATACAAGATTGCACCAATTATTGATTCTTTACGTGAAGGCACTACTCAATAATTATAAAGTAATTATTATTCAAGATTTTATTTTATTGATTCAATAATTCACGCATTAATATTTTATATTACCGTTGTTTCAATAAATTTTCATTACACGATTTTCCATTATCAGAGCAATAATTCATATTATCTGAATAATATTATTAGAAAACATTATTGGCAATGTCTAGAAAGTTACATCTAAGGAGAGGTTTGGTCACCTAATTGCGCGCCAAGAAGAGAGATCCTTATCGAAAGCCCCCTCTTTCTGAGGAGAACTACCGTTACAAAAGATTGTGATTCTCAGTAATATTATTTGTGAATAATTAATTATTGATTTATATGATGAGGAAAATATTGATTTTATGTGGATATAGATGGAGAAAATTTTAAAATGACAATTGTTGAAAATTAATATTTTATCATTTTCTCGATAAAATAATTCATTTAAATATATTATTTTAATAATATATTAACGGTGATATTTTATAATGAATGTGGGATATATGAGTATATGAGGAGGAAGAGTATTTTTGTGGCATTAAATGATTAACACATGTTTTGTGTGTCGGTGGACCCCATTTCTTGGATCGAAATTTGATTATAGCACGTAAAATCGTCTGTTTGTGGATTTGGTCAATTTGCATTTGGAATTTGGAAAAACTTTTTACGCAAAGTTGTAGAGAATTGAATTTTCTATAAAAACTCGTGAGATTGAATTTTACGATAAAAGGGCTATTTATTATGAATTATTGAAGTTTTGAGTTCAAATAATTGATTTTGGGAGTTTTAATTAATTATTTTGAGAAAAATGTTTTTGGTGAGTTTGTGAACCTCATTTAACATGTCTATATGGCTGAAATCAGATTTCAAAGGTGGGCTAAGGAATTTTGTTTATAAATAATATTATTATATTCAATTTTACGCTTTGGTGTTCTAAAGAATTTCCTATAAATAGGTGCTTAGGTTAGAATTAAAAATCACACCGTGAAATCGAAGTTTTCTCTCTATACTATCGAAGCGTATTCTTGTGAGTATTTTGAGTATACTTTTGAGTATTGCTATATACGGTGCTAAAAGTTCAAGTCATAGCCTTTATATCCTGTGTTTCAACTGTAAGTCTTGTTGCTCTTCGAGGTAAGGGATGTTATTTTCTTCTCAAATGATATTATTTCTTCAATATTATTATCTTTGAAATATTGGTTGGAACTTTTATCAAATTTGGAACTTTTTCACGTTTCGGGTTCTTATTCACGAGTTCTTATTCATGAGTTCTTATTCACGAGTTACTATTCACGAGTACTATTAGCATGAATCGTGAAGATGTTTTTTTTGTGGAATTTCTATCTTTTGGTGTCGAGTTACTATTCACGATATCAGACTATTCACGATATCTGACTATTCACGCATCGGCAAGACTATTCACCTAAAAATGAAAATTTTTCTTTTGTCTAAAATATCTATTCGGATACTAGCTTTGATTGTATCCATGTTTTGATCATTCTTGAATTTTACTCCACTCGATTACTTATGAAGTATTTTTGAACTTGGATTGTTTAAAATACTAATCCTTAATATTTGTTCTTTTGTTTCAATCGGATTCGCTTCCTTTAAAATATTTTTCATCATCCTCACCCTAAATGATGATATTATTTGAATATCTTTGGCCTCAGTAGTGCAAAGATGAATGATTTCTTGATGAATATCTTTGGCCCGTAGTGCAAAGATGAAGCAGTGTTGAGATGAACATGACCGATCGATTAATATCTTTGGCCGTAGTGCAAAAAGATGAACATGTGTTTAGATGAACATGACTAATCGATGAATATCTTTGGCCTGTAGTGCAAAGATGAATATTTGATTCCGGATATATATTGATTGATGTTACAGGATAAAATATCGATGATGAACTTTTAAATTCATATATAGAAGATAGTAGTTTGCATTCTCTACTTAACTCTTCTAATGAATTGTTGTTTCACCGCGATTATTGATTTAAAACTGGTTTGTCTATTGTATTCTATTAGATTTTTTCCGTTGGAGACTAACGATAATTTGTTGTATATTATCTTAGTCATAATATTCTTCTTGGGCTAGTTGAGCTCACCCTTTTCCTTGTTGTTCCATTTTTCTTCTCGTGGAGGCGAGAATGTAATAAGTCTTAGTCGGGGTATGGAATGAAGGTTCTAGAGAGAGTTGTTTAGTAGTCCTCACCATTTTGTAAAATAATGTATCAATAATTATGATGGGAATTTATTTGCGTGTGGATATTGTTGCAGATGGCAATATCTCGTATTTAAACTCACAGATTTATATGTTGTAATAATAAAGTTGTAGTTATTTCTGTACCATGTATTTGGCGACTCAGAATGGGTTGGATGGAATGGACCTATTTTGGGGGCGTCACAAAGTCAATATGGATCGCTGGTTTAAAGTTTTAATAGTAAATCAGTATGGACCGTTGCTTTAAGTTTTATTAGTAAATCAATCCGAACCGTCCGTTTAAAAGTAAATCAATCTGGACCGTTCAGGAATTAGTTACTATTCAATCCATTCTTCTACAAATAGAAGCTCATTCCTTCATTATTTCTTACGAATTCTTTGAAACTCTAGAGAGACATATTATATAGAGAACCTATAGAGAGAAAATCTATCGAAAGAAAGAATAAGAGTATTCTGCTACTTCACTACTTCTATATCCAGTTTCTTTCACGGTAAGGGGTGTTATTCTTTCTTATCCATGAAAAGAACTTCTGTTATTCCATTCTTATTTATTTTGTTGGAATAACCTGTATACGCGACATACCCTATACTTGGTGAAATCCTTATATTATTCCATCTTTATTATTCTGTTGGCATAACATATCTATGCGAAGTACCGCATGCATGGTGAAATCCTTATGTTATTCCATTCTTTATTATTCTATTGGAATATCACATGCTCAGATTTTTTACATGGGACTGGTTTAGTCTTTATTATTCTCATTTGAATAACTTCTATACATCAAGTACCGCATGCGTGGTGAAATCCTTATGTTATTCCATTCTTTATTATTACATTGGAATATCACATGCATGCGCTTTTCTGTGGGACTGGTTTCGTATTTATTATTCATTTGGAATATCACATCACGTGTGTTTTACGTGGGACTGGTTCCGTGATTTATTATTCTGGTTGGAATAACACCGCCTGATTCTATCTATCACATGCACGGTGATTTCTTTTGTTATTCCATTCCTTATTATACTCGGTTGGTTAAAGTTTTGACTTCTATACTCCATGAAATTAGTGGAATATCCTTGATATTTGTGCTTCATCCAGTATCTTTTCATGAAAATATTCTTCTGAGCATTCTTGAATTTTACTCTACAAAGAAGTATCATGTTGACAATTTGGACATTATTAGTTCCTGGATAAACTAATTCTTGAACTTGTTTTATTGAATTTATATATCATTGTCATCATCCTCATGTTTATATTTTTTGAAAGTCATCTGTGGCCTGTAATGCATAGATGGACTTGGTATTATTATGACCAGGGATTATTCGGTATAATCATGACCGTAATGTTACAAATGATATGGTAAAAGTCCTCATTGGCCCGTAGTGCATTGATGGACAGTTGTTGGCATGATTATGACCATTGATGAATACACGAATATCTTTGGCCCGTAGTGCATGGATAATTTGTGGTCGTGACCCTAATGAATATCCTTGGCAATAGTGCAGGGATGATGTGGATTATTTATTAAGCTGAGTCTCAGCGATAAAAGTGATGAAAAACTTTTTAAATCATAAAAGATAGTAGATTTTATTCTCTACTTGACTCTTTTAATGGATTGCTTATTCCGCTGCAGTTAAACTTGTTGTCTATTGTATTTTATCAGTTTAACATTGTTGAAGGCTAATGATAATTTATCCTGCATTATCTTAGTCATAATATTTCTTCGGGCTAGTTGAGCTCACCCTTTCTTTCTTTCATTCTTTCTTGTGAAATGAGAACGTAGCAGGGACTAGTCGGGGGACGGAGTGATGGTCCAGATGATAGCATTAGTAGTCCTCACTATTCTATGAAATAGTGTGATAATAATTGTAATGAGGACTTATTCTGAGAGTGGATATTGTCTAGAAGACAATATTTGTATTAAAACTCATGACTTTTTTTTGTATATTTAAGATTGTATTTGTATTCTGTACTATGTTTTCTGGCGACCCAAGATGGGTGATGTATACCTATTTTGGGGGCGTCACAGGTATCAAGAGCTAGGTTGATTGGATTCACGACAGAAGGGAATTAGTCGCATTGGTATGACAAATAAAAAGAGTGAAGATTGAAGGAGTTGGTGTTCATCGTGATATTGATGAACACGAGATTTTTGTAATTATGGAGGATCGTTGTTGCAGTCGGTAGATGATGGAGATGCTAATAAAGACAACGGTGATGCTGATGATGTTATTAAAGAAGTTGATAATGAAGAAGAAGAAGAATTAAGAAGATAAAGATGATGATGATATTACAGATGCATGTATTGCAGGTGTTGCGGATGACGATGATGATGTGAATAGTATGGATGGTATGAATGGTGCGGATGACGCGAATATGCGTATAATATGGATTTTGAGGATGATACGGATGATGACCTGTATGTGGATGATCATAGTGGCGACTACGACAATAGTGACAGTGATGAAGTTGAAGTGTTTGCGGATTCGAGTCGAGAGAAGAATTGTTGGGAAACTACTCGAATCCTATTCAGATATGAAGTTGAAATATTCGGGGATTCAAGTCGAGGGAGGAATTGTTGGGTTACTCCTCGAATCCTATTCAGAAAAGGATTGCTAATATGGAAAGGAAGAAATCCTATTTTTAATAGGAGTATTATTTTAGAAAGAAATCAATTTGTAGTAGGAATTTTATTTTAGAAGTGTCATATTTTGAATAGGAAGAGGAGATATGTGGGGTACTCTATACATAGAGTATTATATTGAGTTGTTGAAGTGTAGCACAATTAAAAGTCATGTAGCATTTTACGAGTTGAGAGAGGGTGCGAGTGAGTTTTATGTTTGTGTGAAGGAGAGGGTTTTTGCAGTTTTTATATTCTGTGCAAAAAAAGTTGTATTGTGGGTGGGAGAGTTTTGCAGCTTTTAGTCCGTACAAAAAGTTGTGTCGCGGTATTGTGAAACCTCAAATTTTAGGGCGTAAAACTTGAGATGATTATTGTAAACCCATTATTTTGATATAATGGAGATTCAGAGTTTGGCCTGTGATTTTTCTCTTTAAGGGTTTTCCACATTAAAAATTGTGTTTTTATTTCTCTTTATTTTATTGTTTGGTTTGAGTTGACTTAATTTCCAACAAATTTGTAATCAATCACATTAGAGGTAGTGAATATTATATATTGTTGACTGTATGGATACCGACTATTACTTAAAAAAGTGGTGATCAACGTTATTATAATTATCTACAAGGATGTCATGATCAGTGTATTACTTAATTTATTCATCTATTATATGTTTAATATTTCAATAAGATATATGATCTAGCTTTTGTACAATATATTTATTAATAAATTTGAAAAGGGTAATATTGAAAGTTTATACCAAGTTCAACCGATTAGACAAAACATAAATTAAATTTCTTAATGTGTTTATTCTTAAAACAGTCGCTTAAAAATGAAATTCTAATAAACTTGAATATATTGTATCATTTTATTCGAATATCAAAAGAAATAAGATTGTTTTTGAAACTTTTTTCTTCTTTTTTTAGGCTAAATGAGACTTTTATCGGATCAGAATATAATTTTGCACCTAATGAATGCATTTCATTAATTTCATTAAGGCCCAGGCAGCTGCTCTAATTCTGGATGATATTATGGATAACTCTCAAATGCGGCGTGGTAGACCTTGTTGGTTCAGAGTGCCAGAGGTTTGCCCGAGAATTAATTAAAGATGACATGAGTTTATAAATATATGAAGTTAATTCTTTCCATTAGTGTATATATATGGGAATTAATGTTCATACATATTAATATTTTTGTAGGTCTCTATGATTGCTGTGAATGATGGGATTGTGCTTCTGAACCATATCAGTAGGATTATCAAGATTCACTTCAGAAAAAAGCCTTACTTTGTCGATTTGCTGGGATTGTTTACTGAGGTTTTTGATCACCTGCAAGGACCAAACTTGGATATATATATATATATATATATATATATATATATATATATATATATATATATAGTCATGTTTATTTTTATTTTTATTTTCTTTTTGTAGGTAGAATACTTGACCACTGTTGGACAAATGATAGATTTGACAACAACAAGTGAAGGAAAGAAAGATCTATCCAGATTTACACTTGCACAGTGAGTTCATTCTTAATCAAGTTGATGCGCCATGCATGTCATAATAAGAAGACTTAAAAGGAAAAATTATTTGCCCAAAACTGTCATAAATATTATCGTGGTGGCATGATTACTCTATGAACTATAAATAAAAATAATAGCATATTATAGGAACGTAACTTCATGCCACTTTGTAATTTAAAAATAAAAAATAAAAATGTATCTCAAATTTTGGAATGCGATTTGAATCCTATGCAGTTACAACAGCATTGTTAAGTACAAGACTTCCTACTACTCATTTTACCTACCAGTAAGTACAACAGTACTTAATCTATCAGTAAGTACAACAGTACAATGATATTTTATGTATGATTTTCGTTTTCCTTGACCATTTGCTTTTGTAAATATTTCATGTATTCTTCACAGGTTGCATGCGCTTTGCTTATGGTAGGTGAGAATTTGGAACACCACATCAGTCTAAAGGATATTCTGGTTGAAATGGGGACATACTTTCAAGCACAGGTATATAAATAACTCAAAAGTTTCACAATTTGATACCACTTTATATGTTTAGGTGCAGTTCTAAATTTTCAGCCAACTTGAAAATTTTATATTTACAAACAATCAAAATAATGGCACATGCACACGTAATCACACATCGGTCTGTGCAATTCAAATGCATGTAAAATCGGAAGGCATGTTTGACACAAACATCACTAATCTGCAGAACATAACAAAACAAAAATTTAGGGTCAGCCCATACGCCTCCCACAACAAAATCACCATATGGCTAATCTCACTAGAACACAAAACGGAGACATTGTGAACTAATCACACCGCCACAGAAGGTGTCATGCCTCAGTGCTAAGAGGACATGCCTGTGGTACCCCTACCTGTAACAAAAATATCATGTCACAACATATGTAACACAATACCAAGAAAAATGAGTTATAATATGTACATGTCAAACTAAAACGAATCATCAATACAAAATCTTCAAAATATATTGGCATGTATATTTTTACAAATATTAAAATAAATACTAGACATGTTATCCTAATTCAAAGAATAAAAATACAAGTTCTATGTATCAACGCCAACATGAAATTATCATATTAATTTCACATGAAACAATTATGTGAAACAATAACCAATTTCGAAACGAGGAACAAAATGAACTAATTAAATTTAACAAGAGTATCGTTGAAAGAATAAGAAATCTGTATTTAGAGTAAATAATGTAATATCCAAAGTATATTCCAAATATAAACGCCTTTCATCCGAACTAATTATACAATTGAACAAAAATAAATTAATAATAACTATAAGTTAAATTAATAATTACAAATTTTCTTTTCCCAAGACTCATATTATTATTATTGATACTGGTATTATTATTATGATTATTATTTGTTCCTGTAAGTTATTCATAACCGTTAAGTAAATTATTATGGCAGAATGCATATATAACAACTGTATATAAATATACAAGTTGTTCCAACTTACAAAATTCATCCCTATGTTTTATGAAATATTTTAAAATTTTACTCTCCTGACTTCATCAGTCCATATGCGAATATGATAGCTTTTTTTTTTTTTTAATTTTTTTTTAATTTTTTCAATTCCATTACCATCACAGGATTAGAATGACATGACAGATTCTATGTAAATACAAGTATTAAATCATCAAGCTTACATAATCTGCCAGTGTGTACCTCAATTATATTTATATACATATACCAATTAAAGAAGGTTTTTCACATGGCTTAAGCTTCCTATTGCAAACGCGAGATGAATAGAATATATTCTTCTCCTTTTTATTTTCTCATGCCGCCACTGTTGCTCCGTTGTTTTCCTTCGGTCAGTTCGTATCAGACTATTATGTGTATAATTAGGTTTTAGATATTTATTTATCTATTAATAGATCTTATTAATTATCTTAATTATAATATGATTTAATATTATACACATATATGTTACAATTAATTTTAAGACTCAATTTAATCAAATTAATTTATCAATAACTTATTAATACTTATTAGCTCACGTAAATTAAATGACTAATTTGATCCAAATATAAAAAAAAAGTCCAATTAAATATTTTAAAGTTTACTTACAAATTTTACTTTTTATTTTACCGGACATTACATTACATCCATTAATTTCTTAATTCTTTTATCGGTAGGATGATTATTTGGATTGCTTTGGTGAAGCAGAAGAGATCGGTAAGGTGAGTGAGATTCTGCTTGGTGTTTGTTTAATTAATATCGAATTGACAATTTTTCTTAACTAGTGACATGCAATGGATAGGCATCATGTTTATGTAAGCATATATATTTGAAGCAATATTGAAGTTCTTGAATGGTTGAATTTATCAACAAAAAAAGGCAAGGAAATTAAAAACAAAACTAATTAATCATTACTGTATGATTCACGAGGACTTTTTGATTCATGAAGCCAAAGAAACCTTTTAACTCTAAAACACCTTGTATTCACATGGGTTAATTGCATATCAGACTCCGAAGTATACACCTTTTTCCACTTAGTAGCTTTAGGTTCAAAACTCTCATTCTGTTACCCAAAGTAACTTGATTCATCCAAAATTGACCCTCATTAGTTTCGACAAGAAAAATAATTGGAATTGCCACGTATTTTGATAGAAGGAGTATACATACAGTTTGATCGTATTTTTTTACATTGATCGTATAAAATATTTAAAAGAATTATATACTAGTCTAACACAAAATCAAACAAAATAATAGGAAAATAAAGGCAAAACAAAATCAAATTCAAGAACAAATAGAAGAACACAAAATGTGACCCCCCCCCCCAAATACGTGTTCTAACTACAGCAGACTTGATGCATCACTTTTTATCTATATACATGCTAACTAGCTATTATTATAAGCTAGGTTACACGATACATTAATTATTGAGTAAAATACATTGATCACCCCTCTAGTTTTTCAAGAGACAATCAGTACCCCTCTAGTCTATAATATGTAATATTCACTATCCCTAGTGTGGTTGACTAACTAATATCCAAAAATATTTTTAAAATAATGTTTAATATACCCTTAAATTTATAATGTTTAATTTATGAGCTAAATATAAATTTGAATATTATAATTTTTACTTAACTTGATCTAACTAATTAAATTATGAACTTGTGCAATAAATAACATAAATATCAAAAACTAATAAATATTCATTTTATCAAGAAAATAAAGTTATACATTTTTTGCTAATTAAAATTTTCAAAGATTAAAGTTTATGTGATATATATTCAAATATATTTTGTTGTAATTATAAAGTAAAATTTTAATACCCATAAAAAGTACAATTTAACATAATAAAATTATAATTATTTTTCAAATATTAAAATTTATGTAAAATAAACTTAGTATTACAGAACAAATCTTATTATTCATAAAAAAATTATTAAAAATTATATTAATTATTTTTCTCATATATTAAACTAAACATAAGTTACGTTTAAGCGTAATTATTTACTGATGAAAATGACAAATGTTGTTACTTAAAAAAGAAAAAATAAATTAAAAGAAACATCTTTTTACAAAATAGAGGTAGTAGTAAATATTATTATATTATTTTATTCAACATTGCACAAAAACAATGTCAAATTGTATACTAAAAATGTAATAAAATCATCATAAACTTCCCAAATTTTGACATATACTCAAGAAAATTTAACATATAAAAATCATAATATGAAACTAAAAATTCAAATAATAATTTTTTGTTGTTAAACACCAAAAACTAAACTATCAACATACTCACTCTAATTAGAATATCTCCATTAATAATTTAATTTATAATTTTTAATATTTGTATCACTTATCCAAAACTATTTTTAATTAAACTATTTTTTTATAAGTTACCAATAATTTAAATGAGATAGTTTTAATTACAAATAAAACTATAATTAAAATATATTGTATTAAAAAAAAGGATAATTAAACACACACACACACACACATATATATATATATATATATATATATATATATATTATTTAGAAATTAAAATTTGATAACATACAAGGGTAAATAAGTAAATTTATCTTTTTAGTCAACCCTAAAAACTTACAAGGGTACTAACCGTTACTTAAAAAATTAGAGGAGATGTGAGTGTTATTATGGTTATCCAGAGGAGGTGTCACTGTATTTTATTTTTAATTATTTACATTATTTATACATACATGACCAAATCTTACTTACACAGTATGAACTAATACATTAGTTCCAAAATATTACATCATTAATTAATTATTTATTTAATAAATACAATATTATTTATTGATCCTCCTCGTTAATCTTACCCTTTCCTTTATTTTTTATACCCGGCCCCTCGAATTCTTTTCTTAGCTGCCAACATAAATTTTATGTAAGATTAAACAACTAATTTGATTAACAAGTGTAGCAATTTAAATAAAATAAAAATAACTCGTAGAAGTTTAATATTTGAAGATTTATAAAGAATTAATATTAACAACAATTCGAGTAAGTCAACAAAATCTTTGAACAAGATAATGTACATTAAATTCTTGAGTAGGATTAAATTTGGGAATCTAAAATTTAATTAAATATTCACAAGAAAAAAATATTTATTTTGAGGGTCACTGAGTGGTCGTAAGGACCATGAACTCTTTATACTAGTGTTCAATAGTCACAAAGACTATGAACCTTTGTTTTGCATTCAACCGTCACAAAGATTATAAACTCTTATCTCCTGGAGTATCATTAAGTGATCAGCCTAATAATTAATACTCCCATGTTACGCTCAACATTTAATCATGTTGTAATTACACGGCGTGATAATGTTGGTTACCCTATCATAACACAATACCCATATTTATAGGGTTGTTCATAATCATCAATCATAATCCTCAGGATCTGCACCAAAGTAATTTGGATTGGATTAACATATCACCGAAGAACCATAAACATTTCAATAAATTGATAGAAACATAACAACTGAGTTTAACAGAACAAATGACATAAACTTCTTTTATAAACGATCCAAAATGCTTTTAAAAAAAATTTACAATTTTAATTAATAATGAGCGAAATTAAAATGCACGGGAGTGAGGGAACTTGCATGTTTGGAACGTACTTTCCTCGAGTGGAATATTTTTTCTGTCTTGGAATAGTAACCTACACTACCCATATTTAATTAATTAATACTCCCTCCATTCTTATTGTAGGTCGTTTTAGACTTTTTTTGTTATTCCTAATTATTTGTTGTTTGTGGTTATCTAGGAGAATTGATTACTATTTTTCTCAAATTGCCCATCTTTTTTCTTTAAAAATCTGATAATTAAAGTGTTTTATGGGGAGAGAGAAAGAGAAAGAAAATAAGAGTAAATAAGACTATTTTGATTTTTTAGGAATAAAATTATAGGAAATTGTTAATATGTTATTGGAGAGAGTATGAAATAAGTGAGGTAAGAAGTATTATAGAAAATTGATAGTATAGTTAATGTTTTTCAATCATTTCTTTAATTCTTGTGCACATGTCTAAAACGACCTATATTAAGGAACGGAGGGAGTATATAGTTATCGCCAATAACTCTTTGAAATCCCGTTTCGTTATTTTCAGGTATTGTAATTTACCCTCGAGTATATTCTTATACCATTAAAATTTCATTATAGTAATTATTTATTACTCACATAGCCTCATATGTCCTTTTTTGACTCATTTTAGTCGGCAAAATATATTACTTATTTTCTGGCTTTTCTTAAATTAATTTTTCATACATTTTTACATTTTAGTTTATCCATTAACCTAGTCTAACTATTTTTTTTATTTTTCCACTTTCTGGCCCCACCTAGATAATTATAATTTAATTAGTTTATGATTTTTCCAAATTTTTCCCAGCTTTTTACTATTTATTTTAAGATCTTTTTTTTCTCAAATTTGTGAAATTCTTTAAAATTCGAAATAAAGTTCAAAAATTATGAATTTTGGAAAATATCTTTATCACACATTATTACCCAAAATTTCATCTTAATCTAAATTACGGAACCCATGTTATGATTGTTTTAATGTTTAAAACTCTAATTTTATTTTGGTCATAACTCTTTTATTACAAGTCCGTTTATGTTTATTCTTAGGCTAAAATACACTTTATAATTTTCAATTTCATTTCCCATAAGTCCGGATTTTATTTCCTTGGCCATCAGTCCAAAACTATCTTTCCTAAAATTAGGCCAGGAAGTTGTCTAGTCTGCCTTGTTTTACTAGAAAAATTCATCAAAAATAATTTACAAAGAATTTTAACTTTAAATCTGTACAGGATTTTATTTAACTTATAGATCTATCTTCTTCAAAAAGCTCTTCTCAAAAATTCAAAACACACAAAAATTATTGTTCGTTACAAAATCAACCTTTGCTTTAGAGGTTTTACCCTATATGCTAATTTTTTTTACAACTTTGTTTAATTTTTCTCTTTTCTTGTTTCTTGCAAGATCTTTGATTTCTTTTTTCATAGTTCATGTTATCATATATAATCCAACATGTTATTAACTACCACTAGCATGAACAAATTCATTTACACACATAGTTACTTCATATTATAAAAGCCATTTTAGGGTTTTCCTTACCTAATTTGTATTTCTTTCTTGTTTTTAATTCTTTGTTCTTTCAATTTTTCCTCCATGATCCATGATATTACAACATATATATTTTCAATATGATTTCAAGTATACGTATAACCTATTTACTTTCATCAAAGAAAAATTTTAAGCTTTAAAAAATTAGTGTTTATACCTAGTTGTGTGTATAGTAGCTCCTCATTGCTTGGATCTTCTTGCTTCTCCTTGTTAGTTGCTGATTTTTGTCACTTTTTCTCCCTCTCTCTCAGCCGAATGCATTTCTCTCTACTTTACTAAACTTTTGTTTTGTGTTTGGTAAAAATGAGGAAAAAAATAAAGTGGTTTGGTATATATAGACTGTGGACAAGAAAATTGTACTTTGTTATGGTTAAGGTTTCATGTTGGCTGAGAATGAGAGAAATCCACAAAGAGTACGAAATTGATTGATGAATTGAAGAGGGGAGAAGAATAGGCCAGTGAACAATTACTCCAATGACACATGACAGAATTCTTAGGATCCGAGGGCCTTCTTAGGGTATCAAGGATCCAAAAGAGTCTTCTTGAGTGTCTAGTGTGAGACCCCAAATTTTGTGAATAAAGATTAATTTTCTCAAAATATTTTTTTTAAAGTATTATGGTGTGGATTTGATATAATATTATAGTTGTGGGTAATATTTATAAATTTTGCAAAGTATGCAAGTTAATATATTATATTCGATTGGTCGGGGAATATTCTTTGTGTCGGGGAATATTAAATACGCAAGACAATCATTGGTGGACCCCTACAACGGAATTATTATCGGATTGAGAAAACGACAAAAATATTTTATGAAAATAACGACGGAAGTTTTACTGTTAATCTGTTGAAACACCCGATTGTTAAAGAAATGCGATGTCTGGCTATGGTTGCATAGTAAGACTGCGGTATTGATTATTGAGGCTTACGTGAGAAGTTACTCGCTTTTGTTCAATTATGGCTACAATAATTGTTGCATAGTATCTCACGTTATTTGATTCAATTATTATCGATATTTTATATATTATTAAATCAATAATTGAGATAGTGAGTTATTAATATTATTATTTGCAAAATTGACGATGTCTAGAAGTTACATCGAGAGAGATTTGGTCACCTAATTTGGCGCCAAATGAGGAAAATCCTTATGGAAAGCCCTTCTTTCTGGAGAACAATTGGTCGATTAATAGTGTGAATTATAATAATAATGATGAATTTTGTTTTATTATTATTATAAATGTAATAAAATAGAAAACTTTTTATATAAAGCAGAATACTTTTTATAAAGTTTTGTTTTATTTGATTATAAATAGAATATAATATATTTTATTATGTATAGTGTTTGCAAAGATTACTGCGTAGTGTTTCAGATAGTATTTTTTTTTTATATAAAAGCAGAATACTTTTATAAAGTTATTTGTTTTATTAGATTATAAATAGAATATATTATATTTTATTATGCATAGTGTTTGTATAGTAAAATCTTTTTATATAAAATGTAATACTTTTATAAAGTTATTTGTTTTATTAGATTATAAATGAATATATTATATTTTATTATGCATAGTGTTTGCATAGTGCTGCATAGTGTTTGCATAGTAAAATCTTTTTTATATAAAACATAATACTTTTATAAAGTTATTTATTTTATTAGATTTTAAATAAAATATATAAATATATATATATATATTATAAATATAATATATTATATTTTATTGCATAATATCCTTTCCATTCTCCTATAAATAGGATGCTTAGTTAGAATTTAAAACACACCAGAAATTCATAGAATTCTTCTTCTATAATCTTTAGCATATTTCTTTAGAATTTTAAGAAGCTTTGAGCGTAGAAAATAGTATAAGTTTTCTTCAAGAATATCCTCGCCCTACCAGTCGGAATACTCTTCTTTCTAAGGTAAGGGGTATTATTTCTTTCGTATTTATGAAGAGAATTGTTTTCTTTCAAATACTCGTAAAGAGTTGTTATTCTATTCTTTATTATTATGTTGGAATAAACATCATCATGAAGTACCGCATACATGGTGAAATTCTTACATTATTCCATTCTTTATTATTACATTGGAATAACTCCGTATGCATGCGGTTTATCGCATGCACAGTGAATTCATTGTTATTCCATTCTTTATTATTACATTGGAATATCACATGCGTGCGGATTCACGCATGACCTAGTTTCATTCTTTATTATTCTGTTGGAACATCCTGTCCGTGCGGATTACGCATGACCTGGTTCCATCTTTTTATTTATTTTGTTGGGAATAACCTGTCTGTGCGGTCTATCGCATGCATGGTGAATTCTTCTATTATTCCATTCTTTATTATTCTGTTGAAATGATCTGTCTATGTGGATTACCGCATGGCAGGCGAAAATCTATTTGCAGTTTCGTACTTTTTCTGACCCTCAAAAATTCTGGAAAAATTTGAAATGATAATTTGATGAGTTTTCTATATTGTGTCCAAACATGGTGATTTTTGGATGTATAGATTAAGAGTTATGAATTTTATGAGAAAAAACTATTTTAAAAGTAAACCCTTATAACTCCTTGTGGTTAACTCCAAAATTGGTGAAATTTTTATTGGGAGTACATGTATATAACAGAAGTATACCGTATAAATTTCAGAATTTTTGGCCAAAAGTACAATTTATAAAAAATGTCTAAATATTAGACAGTTTTGGCCATATGAAAAATAGTAAATGAATTTTTAAAATTCCGAGAAAAATATATGTTTAATATGAGACTATATTATGCTAAATCCTATAAAAGAAATATTTTTGGGACTAATTTGGTATTTTTCATGAAAATGAACTAGTTATGAGTAAATGAATTAAATATGTTATGTGAAGTAACAAATTTAGAAAATAGGATTTTATTGCTTGGAAATCCTATATAAGGTATATGCAGATTTGTGATGAGAGTTTTGGTTATTAATGATGAAATCTTATGAGTTTGGTATTTTAGGATGATTAAATGCATTAATTAATAAAGTGTAAACAATTAAAATAAATTGTTTATAAGTTTAAGAAATGATTAAAATATTGTTATTGATATTAGATTATAGATTATTAGATTATTAAGTGATTGATAACATTTGGTTATTATTGAATACTGGATAAATTGTATTATAAATGTTTAATATTTATCCTTTATCTCATTTGATTGATTCTTTATATCATTGTCATTATCCTCGTGTTTATATTATGTTGAAAGTCATACGGGCTGTAGTGCATAGATGGACTTGGTATGATTATGAATGTGGATTATTTAAGTATAATCATGACCGTAATGTTACAAATGATGTGGAAAAAGTACTCATTGGCCCGTAGTGCATTGATGGACAGTTTTTGGTATGATTATGGCTACGGATTCTCTTCGGCCAAGGGTGTAAAGATGAATTATTTTATGGCATGATCATGACTGTTGATGAAAACACAATTATCTTTGGCCCATAGTGCATGGATAATTCATGGATATGATATTAACGAATATCCTTGGTCGTAGTGCAGGGATGATTCGATGATGTTAATTAATTATTAAGCTGAGTCTTAGCAATGAAATATTAATTCATGGATGTAATAATAATAAATATCCTTGGCCCGTAGTGCATGGATAATTCATGGATGTGATATTAACGAATATCCTTGGCCGTAGTGCAGGGGTGATTCGATGATGTAGATTATTTATTAAGCTGAGTCTCAGTGATAAAATATTGATAATAAACTTTTAAATTCGTAGAAGATAGTAGATATCATGCTCTACTTGACTCTTCTAAAATACAGTTGTATGTCTTTGGCCTGTAGTGCAAAGATGAATTGTTAATGAATATCATTGGCCGTAGTGCAAAGATGAAATTATTAGTATGATTATGAGCAGGAATTGTGATTTGGTATAACCATGATTTTTGATATTTCAGGTGAAGATAGGTGATGAAAATTATCTTTGTCTTGGGTGCAAGGAGGAATTTAGAATCACAGTTATGATTACGAGTTATTCATATGATTGTGGACAGGAATTGTTGATTGATGTTACAGGGATAAATCATTATTGGTGGACATTTAACATAGAGAAGATAATAGACCTGATGATCTATTTGACTCTTCTAATGGATTGCTCGTTCCGCTGCAACTATGGTTGAAAAGTTTTATCATCTACCATATGTTCTAAATCTCTGATTTATTACTGACGAAGGCTATTGATAATTTAATTATCTTTAGTCACGATATTCTTTACTGGGCTATTTGTGCTCACCCTTTTGCATCACAATCCCTTTCGGTGTAATAAGAGTGTAAATTTGGGTCGATGCGGGGATAATAGGGAATAGAATCGGTGGTCTATATATAGTGTTGAGGTTCTCCCTAAATAGTATGAAAATAATTTTATTGAGAACTTTAGATAAGTGTGTCGTATTGTATACGCCATTTGATATTTAATTTTGGTGAACCAAATAGGGTGAGGTGAACCCAACTTTGGAAGGGTATTTTGCCACTATCATACAAGATGTCTAATGACATACAACCTCGTGTTATCATAAGACAGGGTTGTGCACATCCACTTGCTGAGTATATCTACGAGCACTACCTAGCTATATAATCTTGGAGTTTGGTTAAAATATAGTTCTCAATTGCAGACAGTGGAGATAGTTATATATCAAGAGAAGACTCACCATTGGAAGGAACATGATAGTAATCTTCTCATTTTTCTTTGGGGGTCTATTGTGCCAACCAAGGATAATTCTGTGGACATATGATATTTATCATAACCTAGACGCATGGCCTCCCATGTACGAAGGTTTCCTTGAGCACTTCCCAAAAATTTTAATTTCTAAAACAGTTATTGACTGTACCTTTATGTAAGGTGCAATTGTGACATGAGTCAGAATTGCTATATATATTTGTATTGAAACTCACAGTATATATGTCGTCGTATTTTGCACGACAATTGTATAAATGAAGTTGTCAGTAGTGTATTTTCTGGCGACTCAAGATGGGTGATGTATACCTATTTTGGGGGTGTCATATTTAGGGTTGAAATAGAATCTCCAAGTCTTCTATTTTTCCAAAAAAAAAATCCCTTCTTCATAGAATGGAAGGAATATTTATAGATTTTCCTAGAAATTGGTCACATGCCAGACACTTGACCTCATGAAAATTCTAGAAATACCCTTCGTCATCAGAGTAATACCCAGATCGTCCTGTTCTTCAAGCCACCAATCCAATCCCTCAATTAATTTCCAAGATGAGTTGTCTCCATAAGCCTTCTTCTTTGGGACTCATGGAGGCTCATCCTCAATTTCATGATTCAAAGCTTTTGTTGTCGAAACCATTATTTCATGCTCTTACTTCTTTATTTGAGAATCTCGTCGTCGAAAAACCTTGGAAGAACTCAGCACATGACATGGGAGTTCGCGCCCTAGGGAGCCGAACCCTACGTTTGAGTTTCCTTTGGTTCATTTCGTTTGTTTCAGCCTTTCTTGGTCGGTTTTCATATTTTTCTCATGATTTTTGGTTCCGTGATAAGCTCTTTCATGGAAGTTCTAAAGTTAACTATTTCTTGGAGTTTAACAAGACCTTAATTTCTTTTTGTAGTCCGGGCTCATTGTTCTATCATTGCGTCGATCAAAACCCGTATGACACACAAATCGAGAAGAAATTTAAAGTAGTGCGTGCCCTAGGGGGCCGAACTTTAGGGTGTCTAGGAGGTACTTTGGCTTCTTTTGTTTATCTTTTGTCCATTTTTCTTTTTTTTATTCCATTCATATGTTCAAACCAAGTTCAGTCGGGGAAGAGATTGGCTGATCTTTTCCTTAAGGAGGGCCCACCTTGAGGTGGTCGAACCCTAGAGGGCCAAAACTCAAGGATTTTCCCCTTTTTGCTCATTTAATGATTCGTTCATTAAATGTTGTCTTATTTACTTACTTGCATCTTTTCATTTAATTCATTTAGGTCATATATGAACTCTAACTTGTACTTTAGGCTCACAGACAAATTAGGATAACTTTCTTTACAAAATAGCTTTTCTCCCTTATCTTCTAGGGCAACCGACTTTGCTATATATAGTGTTGCCCCTCTTTTTTTTTTCTAGCATAATTGAGAAAGTTGGAAGAAATCTCTAGAGATCTTGACTTTTTGACTCTTTGTCCCACATGTAATTTATATATGTATGTATCCTTGTATTAATTGTATACATGTATTAATTATAATTATACTTGTGTTAGAAATGAATTAATTGGAAGAAAGTAACCACCAAAATAAATGGTGGGAACTTAAGCCATTCAGTTGCTTTAATGCAACTTAAGTTATTGAAATGTAAATGTTAGTTGGTGTTATATATATTTTGTATAGAAAGAGCCGCAGAGAGTAGTTTTTGACAGAGACAACACATCCAAGAAATTGATTTGATATCAAAAGAATTGTGGATGACCACTTGAATGCAAAAGATTATTAATATATCTATTTTGTTCTCTTCTTAATTTACTTTATCTATCATTACACAACATGTTATCAGCACGAAGTTCTACAGAATTTTGGAAAGGAAATTATCTCAACTCACTGTAAGTATCATTTTATTAAAATTAAATTTAATCATATATATATAGTATTGTTTTAGTAAAATTAAATATGCTAAAACATAGTGTGTGTGTATATATAAGAATAACTTTGGTAGGTTTATGTAACATGACCAAGTATGTCCCATATCAATGTTTTTATCATTAATAAACATTGAAAATTACAGGCATATATACACATCATATGTGACGCCCCCAAAATAGGTCCATTCCATCCAACCCATTCTGAGTCGCCAAATACATGGTACAGAAATAACTACAACTTTCTTATTACAACATATAAGCTGTGAGTTTAAATACGAGATATTGCCATCTAGACAATATCCACACGCAAATAAATCCCCATCATAATTATTGATACATTATTTTACAAAAATGGTGAGGACTACAAAACGACTCTCTCTAGAACCTTCATTCCATACCCCGACTAGTACTCGCTACATTCTCGCCTCACGGAAGAAAAATGGAACAACAAGGAAAAGGGTGAGCTCAACTAGCCCGGTAAAGAATATTATGACTAAGATAATATACAACAAATTATCGTTAGTCTTCAACAGGAAAAATCTAATAGAATACAATAGACAACAAATTTTAAATCAATATTCGCAGCGAAAATAATAATTCATTAGAAGAGTTAAGTAGAGAATGCAAACTACTATCTTCTATATATGAATTTAAAAGTTCATCGTCGATATTTTATCCCCGTAACATCAATCAATATATATACGGAATCAAATATTCATCTTTGCACTCTGAGCCAAAGATATTCATCGATTAATCATGTTCATCTAAACACTGTTCATCTTTGCACTACGGGCCAAAGATATTAATCGATTGGTCATGTTCATCTCAACACTGTTCATTTTGACTACGGCCAAAGATATTCATCAAGAAATCATTCATCTTTGCACCTACAGCCAAAGATATTCCATAATATCATCATTTAAGATCGAAGATGATGAAAATATTTTAAAGAAGCGAATCCGGTGAAACAAAATGACAAGGATTAAGGATTAAGGATTCGTACTTTGTTTTATCCATGTTCAAAAATACCTCAAAAATAATCATAGTGGTGTAAAATTCAAGAATGATCAAAACATGGATACAATCAAAGCTAGTATCCAGAATAGATATTTTGGACAAAAAGAAGAAATTTTATTTTTAGGTGAATAGTGCCGTATACGTGAATAGTAACTCCGACACCAAAAGATAGAAATTTCCCAAAAATATCTTCACGCTTCATGAATAGTACTCGTGAATAGTAACCTCGTGAATAGTAACTCATGAATAGTAACTTCGTGAATAGTAACTCATGAATAGTAACTCATGAATAGTAACCCCACATGGAAAAGTTCCAAATTTGATAAAAAGTTTCAACCAATATTTCAAAGATAATGATATTGAAGAAATAATATCATTTGAGAAGAAAATAACATCCCTTACCTCGAAAGACAAGATCTTTAGTTAAAAAACAGGATATAGGCTATGACTTGAACTACATCATAGTATAGCAATACTCAAAGTATACTCAAAATACTCACAAGAATACGCTCGATAATATAGAGAGAGAAAACTTCAGTTTCTGGTGTGATTTTCAATTCTAACCTAAGCACCATATTTATAGGAAAATGCTTAGAACACCAAAGCAGAAAATTGAATATAATATTAATATAATTATACAAATTTTCCTTAGCCCACCTTTTGGTCAAAAACACCAGGCACACATGTTAAATGAGGTTCACAAACTCACCAAAAACGTTTTTCTCAAAATAATTAATTAAAACTCCCAAAAATCAATTATTTCGGAACTCCGGAACTTCAATAATTCATAATAAATAGCCCTTTTATCAGAAAATTCGAATCTCGCGAGTTTTTATAGGAAATTCAATTCTCTACAACTTTACAGAAGGAAGTTTTTCCAAATTCCAAACAAAAATTAACTGAAATCCACAAATGGACGATTTTACAGGCTATAATCAAATTTCAGTCAAGAAATGGGGTCCACCGACACACAAAACATGTGTTAATCATTTAATGTCACAAAAATACTCTTCCTCCTCATATACTCATATATCCCACATTCATTATAAAAAATATCATAGTTAATATATTATTAAAATAATATATTTAAATGAATTATTTTATCAGAAAAAGATAAAATATTAATTTTCAACAATTGTCATTTTAAAAATTTTCTCCATCTATATCCACATAAAATCAATATTTTCCTCATCATATAAATCAATAATTAATTATTCACAAATAATATTCTGAGAATCACAAGATCTTGGCAACCGGTAGTTTCCCTAAGAAAGAGGGCTTTCGATAAGGATCTCTCTCCTGCTTGGGCAATTGATTAGGTGACCAAACCTCTCCTTAGACAGAACTTTCTAGACATTGCCAATAATGTTTTCTAATAATATTATTCAGATAATATGAATTATTGCTCCGATAATGGAAAATACTGTGTAATGACAATTTATTGAAACAACAGTAATATAAAATATTAATGCAGCAATTATTGAATCAATAAAATAAAATCTTTGAGCGGTAATTCATCGTAACAATTATTGAGTAGTGTCTTCTTTACGTAAGAATCAATAATTGGTGCAATCATGTATCTTCTTGTTCAACAACGCGTATTAGTGTGTTTTAACCACCGGATATTCCAACAAGATATTGTGAATAACTTCTAGTTATTTATAAACAACTTATATTTGTCGTTTTTCTTCATCCAATTGCTTTTCCGTTATGGGGCCCACAAAAGATCGCTACCGTGCACGAATATTCCCAACGATCTGAATATTCCACGATCAAATGGATATTCCAAGACAATAATGAATATTTTATCACCACTTGCTTATTTAAAATATTTGCGCATTTTACCCATAACTAACCACATTAATCAAATCCACCCTTACTATTTCAAAATAATAAATAGAGGAAAATAAATTTCATTTATTAATAATTTTGGGGTCTTACAACCTCCCCTCCTTATGAAATTTCGTCCTCGAAATAGACGTACGTACCTGGTGTTTCGAAAAAATGAGAATACCTCGCTTTCATTTTCGTTTTCAACTCCCAGGTCATTTCCTTAATAGCATGGTTTCTCCACAAAACTTTAACTTGTGGTATAACCTCGGACATAGGACATGTTCTTTCCTATCCAAGATCTTGACGAAGTACCTCCTCGACGTTAAGTCTTGGCTATCTCGTCGGTTCTAACTCAATGGCGTGGTTCGGTCGTCCACATATTTACGTAACATCGACACGTGAAAAGCGTTATGAACACGCGTCATACTTGGCGGTAAAACGAGTCTATAGGCCACAGTTCCTATTCGATCGAGAATTTCAAATGGATTAATAAATCCATTTGAAAATTATATCAACCATCATTTTTAGATATGTTTAATTATTACTAACTAGTAGTATTTCATATTATTGCATGTGTTTTTTTTTAGATGACAAATCTTACAAAACTTGAATTTGCTGCCCTTGACATCTCAGGCAAGAATTACCTGTCATGGACCCTTGATGCTGAGATTCACCTAGAGGCAAAGAATCTTGGAGATACAATTAAGGTTGGCAATCACGCATCCCTGCAGGATCGTGCAAAATCAATGATTTTTATTTTTCATCATCTCCATGAAGAATTAAAATCTGAGTATCTTACTGTGAAAGATCCTTTTGTCTTGTGGAATGATTTAAAAGAGAGATATGAGAATCAAAAATCTATAATTCTTCCAAAACCTCGTTATAATTGGTTGCACCTGAGGTCGCAAGATTTTAAAAATGTGAGTGAGTACAATTCTGCATTTTTTAAAATAATCTCACTATTAAAATTATGTGGGGAGAAAATCAATCGATGAAGATATGTTAGAGAAAACATTTACTACATTTCATGCCTCGAAATATGCTCCGCAGCAAGAATATCGAGAGCGTAAGTTCACAAAATATTCTGAACTAATATCATGTCTTCTAGTGGCTGAACAAAATAATGAGCTTTTGCTGAAAAACCACCAATCTCGCCCGACCGGTTCTACTCCATTCCCTAAAGCGAATGGAACCTTATTTGATAAACATAAAGAAAATTATGTTTGTGGTCGTGATCGTGGGCGTGGGCATGGCAATTATCGTTGACGTGGAAGGAATAATCAATATAAAGAGGATCATACTCATAATTCTTCAAAAGGGAATAACACACCTTACCATCAGAAGAATAAAAATGGCAAGGGTTTACAAAATAAACCATCAAATGGCCATGAAAATAAGTGTTATAGGTGTGGAATGGAAGGTCATTGGTCACGTACCTGTCGTACTTCTAAACATTTGGTAGAATTGTACCAAGCCTCCATAAAAGAAAAGGGAAAAGGAATTGAAACAAACTTTATTGATCATAATGATGTTGAGGATCCCATGAATTATCTTGATCTTCAAAATAGAGTGGATATGACTTATCTTGATGCCACTGATTTCTATGAGAATGTTGATGGAAAATTTGACAATTTGATTGGTGATGAAAATGTTCATACCAATTAATTATTTTCTTTTACTACATCTTAATAAGTATGATTGGTGATGGAAATGTCTAAACCAAATATTTATTTTTCTTTTATTATATTATGGAAAGGTAATAAGTATTTTTATAAAGTTTAATTTATGTTTTGTATATATGAAGATGCATGGGTTCAACTGGTAAAATCAATTCCAAGATGACTATAGAAGATTTTTGTCTAGCGGACAGTGCAACAACTCATACGATACTCAAAGATAAAAAATATTTTAATATTTTAAAATTATGCAAAGCCAATTTCAATACCATATCAGGTGCATCGAACTTGATTGAAGGTTCTGGAAGAGCGATTATAATATTGCCAAAGGGAACACAACTTTGTATTGATGATGCACGAAGTTCTACAGAATTTTGGAAAGGAAATTATCTCAACTCACTGTAAGTATCATTTTATTAAAATTAAATTTAATCATATATATATATATATATAGTATTGTTTTAGTAAAATTAAATATGCTAAAACATAGTGTGTGTATATATATAAGAATAACTTTAGTAGGTTTATGTAACATGACCAAGTATGTCCCATATCAATGTTTTTATCATTAATAAACATTGAAAATTACAGGCATATATACACATCATATATGTATATATATATATATATATATATTACTACTATATATAATAGTATGATTTATGCAAAGAGGCTACACATCACACGACTGAATATTATATCTACCATCATTTTTAGATATGTTTAATTATTATTAACTAGTAGTATTTCATATTATTGCATGTGTTTTTTTAAGATGACAAATCTTACAAAACTTGAATTTGCTGCCCTTGATATCTCGGGCAAGAATTACCTGTCATGGACCCTTGATACTGAGATTCACCTAGAGGCAAAGAATCTTGGAGATACAATTAAGGTTGGCAATCACGCATCCCTGCAGGATCGTGCAAAATCAATGATTTTTATTCGCCATCATCTCCATGAAGAATTAAAATCTGAGTATCTTACTGTGAAAGATCCTCTTGTCTTGTGGAATGATTTAAAAGAAAGATATGAGAATCAAAAATATATAATTCTTCCAAAAGCTCGTTATAATTGGTTGCACCTGAGGATGCAAGATTTTAAAATTGTGAGTGAGTACAATTCTGCACTTTTTAAAATAATCTCACTATTAAAATTATGTGGGGAGAAAATCACTGATGAAGATATGTTAGAGAAAACATTTACTACATTTCATGCCTCGAATATGCTCCTGCAGCAGCAATATCGAGAGTGTAAGTTCACAAAATATCCTGAAGTAATATCATGTCTTCTAGTGGCTGAACAAAATAATGAGCTTTTGCTGAAAAACCACCAATCTCGCCCGATCGGTTCTACTCCATTCCCTGAAGCGAATGGAACCTCATTTGATAAACATAAAGAAAATTATGTTCGTGGTCGTGGTCGTGGGCGTGGGCATGGCAATTATTGTTGACGTGGAAGGAATAATCAATATAAAGAGGATCATACTCATAATTCTTCAAAAGGGAATAACACACCTTACCATCAGAAGAATAAAAATGGCAAGGGTTTACAAAATAAACCATCAAATGGCCATGAAAATAAGTGTTATAGGTGTGGAATGGAAGGTCATTGGTCACGTACCTATCGTACTTCTAAACATTTGATAGAATTGTACCAAGCCTCCATAAAAGAAAAGGGAAAAGGAATTGAAACAAACTTTATTGATTATAATGATATTGAGGATCCCATGAATTATCTTGATCTTCAAAATAGAGTGGATATGACTTATCTTGATTCCACTGATTTCTATGAGAATGTTGATGGAAAATTTGACAATTTGATTGGTGATGAAAATGTTCATACCAATTAATTATTTTCTTTTACTACATCTTAATAAGTATGATTGGTGATGGAAATGTCCAAACCAAATATTTATTTTTCTTTTATTATATTATGGAAAGGTAATAAGTATTTTTATAAAGTTTAATTTATGTTTTGTATATATGAAGATGCATGGGTTCAACTGGTAAAATCAATTCCAAGATAACTATGGAAGATTTTTGTCTAGCGGACAGTGCAACAACTCATACGATACTCAAAGATAAAAAATATTTTAATATTTTAAAATTATGCAAAGCCAATGTCAATACCATATCAGGTGCATCGAACTTGATTGAAGGTTCTGGAAGAGCGATTATAATATTGCCAAAGGGAACACAACTTTGTATTGATGATGCACGAAGTTCTATAGAATTTTGGAAAGGAAATTATCTCAACTCACTGTAAGTATCATTTTATTAAAATTAAATTTAATCATATATATATATAGTATTGTTTTAGTAAAATTAAATATGCTAAAACATAGTGTGTATATATATAAGAATAACTTTGGTAGGTTTATGTAACATGACCAAGTATGTCCCATATCAATGTTTTTATCATTAATAAACATTGAAAATTATAGGCATATATACACATCATATATGTATACACATATATACATATATATATATATATATTTATATATATATGTTACTACTATATATAATAGTATGTGTTATGCAGTAGGCTAGACATCACCTGACCTGAATATTATATCTACCATCATTTTTAGATATGTTTAATTATTACTAACTAGTAGTATTTCATATTATTGCATGTGTTTTTTTTAGATGACAAATCTTACAAAACTTGAATTTGCTGCCCTTGACATCTCGAGCAAGAATTACCTGTCATGGACCCTTGATGCTGAGATTCACCTAGAGGCAAAGAATCTTGGAGATACAATTAAGGTTGGCAATCACGCATCCCTGCAGGATCGTGTAAAATCAATTATTTTTATTCGCCATCATCTCCATGAAGAATTAAAATCTGAGTATCTTACTGTGAAAGATCCTCTTGTCTTGTGGAATGATTTAAAAGAGAGATATGAGAATCAAAAATCTATAATTCTTCCAAAAGCTCATTATAATTGGTTGCACATGAGGTTGCAAGATTTTAAAAGTGTGAGTGGGTACAATTCTGCATTTTTTAAAATAATCTCACTATTAAAATTATGTGGGGAGAAAATCACTGATGAAGATATGTTAGAGAAAACATTTACTACATTTCATGCCTCGAATATGCTCCTGCAGCAGCAATATCGAGAGCGTAAGTTCATAAAATATTCTGAACTAATATCATGTCTTCTAGTGGCTGAACAAAATAATGAGCTTTTGCTGAAAAACCACCAATCTCGCCCGACCGGTTCTACTCCATTCCCTGAAACGAATGGAACCTCATTTGATAAACATAAAGAAAATTATGTTTGTGGTCGTGGTCGTGGGCGTGGGCATGGCAATTATTGTTGACGTGGAAGGAATAATCAATATAAAGAGGATCATACTCATAATTCTTCAAAAGGGAATAACACACCTTACCATCAGAAGAATAAAAATGGAAAGGGTTTACAAAATAAACCATCAAATGGCCATGAAAATAAGTGTTATAGGTGTGGAATGGAAGGTCATTGGTCACGTACTTTTCGTACTTCTAAACATTTGGTAGAATTATACCAAGCCTCCATAAAAGAAAAGGGAAAAGGAATTGAAACAAACTTTATTGATCATAATGATGTTGAGGATCCCATGAATTATCTTGATCTTCAAAATAGAGTGGATATGACTTATCTTGATGCCACTGATTTCTATGAGAATGTTGATGGAAAATTTGACAATTTGATTGGTGATGAAAATGTTCATACCAATTAATTATTTTCTTTTACTACATCTTAATAAGTATGATTGGTGATGGAAATGTTCAAACCAAATATTTATTTTTCTTTTATTATATTATGGAAAGGTAATAAGTATTTTTATAAAGTTTAATTTATGTTTTGTATATATGAAGATGCATGGGTTCAACTGGTAAAATCAATTCCAAGATGACTATGGAAGATTTTTGTCTAGCGGACAATGCAACAACTCATACGATACTCAAAGATAAAAAATATTTTAAAATTTTAAAATTATGCAAAGCCAATGTCAATACCATATCAGGTGCATCGAACTTGATTGAATGTTCTGGAAGAGCCATTATAATATTGCCAAAGGGAACACAACTTTGTATTGATGATGCTTTGTATTCTTCTAAATCAAGAAGAAATTAACTCAGCTTTAAGGATATACGTTATAATGGTTATCATATTGAAACCAATAACGAAGGAAGTGAAGAATTTCTTTATATTACTTCAATTGTATCGAGCCAGAAGCTCATACTAGAAAAATTGCATATTTTCTCTTCTGGGTTATATTACACTACAATGAGAACAATTGAAACAAATGTTGCAATACACCAGAAGTGTTCTGACCCAAAGGTTTTTATGCTTTGGCATGATCGTCTTGGTCATCCAGGATCTATAATGATTCGTCGAATTATTGATAACTCCTACGGACATCCCTTAAAGAACCAGAAGATTCTTTTAACTACTGATTATTCATGTAGTGTATGTTCTCAAGGTAAATTAATTATCAAACCATCACATTCAAAGATTGTTGTTGAGTGCCCATCTTTCTTAGAAAGAATTCAGGGTGATATATGTGGACCAATGCACCCACCTTGTGGTCCATTCAAGTATTTTATGGTTTTAATTGATGCATCAACTAGATAGTCACATGTATGTTTACTGTCTACTAGAAATGTTGCATTTGCTAGACTTCTTGCTCAAATAATTAGGTTGAGAGCACAATTTCCTGATTATCCAATTAGGAAAATTCGTTTAGATAATGCTGGTGAATTCACATCCCAAGCTTTTGATGATTATTGCATGTCAATTGGAATTGATGTTGAACATCATATTGCTCATACACATACTCAAAATGGTTTAGCTGAATCTCTTATCAAGAGACTTCAAATTATTTCTCGACCTTTGCTTATGAAATCAAAATTACTAGTTTCTACTTGGGGTCATGCTATTTTATATGCTGCGTCATTAGTTCGCATTAGGCAAACTGCTTATCATAAATTCTCACCATTGCAACTTGTGCTTGGCCAACAACCAAATATTTTTCACTTACGCACATTTTGGTTGTCTTTGATATACTTACTATTGCACCCCCACAATGCACAAAGATGGGTCCTCAACGTAGACTTGGAATTTATACTGGTTTTGATTCCCCATCTATCATTAGATATCTTGAACTTCTAACTGGTGATGTTTTTAAGGCACTTTTTGAGGAATGTCATTTTAATGAAACAATTTTCCCACAATTAGGGGGAGAAAAATCGTTGCCTGAAGCACAATGTGAGATTATCTCATCTTGATCCTCGTACAAATCAATGTGAACTAGAAGTTCAAAGGTTTATTCATTTGCAAGGAATTGCAAATCAATTACCAGATGTATTCACCGATAATAAGAAAATAGTGAAATCTCATATTTCAGCTGCTAATACTCCAGCACGGATTGAAGTCCCTGTAGGACAATCAGTTAATACAATAGCAAATGAATCAAAACCACACCTGAAGCATGGAAGACCAATCGGTGTTAAAGATAAAATTCCCCGAAAGAGGAAAATATAAGAAAAACAAGTTGTAGCCTATAAAGAAGTTATACCCATTAAACAAACCACAGAGATAATTGATCAATCTAAAACTTATGAACAAAAATCTCCTGAAAATAAAACTCTTGAAGAGTTATCTCTTGAAACAGATGAGTTATCTCCCGAAGAGGATCAAACACGTGAAAATAATGAGATCTCAATACATTATGCACATACAGGAGAAGTATTGGATAGAAATAAAATTGTTGTCGATAATATATTTTCATACAAAGTTGCTCTCGATATCACCAGAAGTGATGATCATGAATATGAACCACAAACAGTTGATGAATGTCAAAGAAGAAATGATTGGTCAAAGTGGAAAGAGGCAATTCAAGCAGAATCAAATTCACTATGTAAACGTGAAGTGTTTGGACCTGTAGTCTGAACAACTAAAGGCGTAATACCTGTTGGATATAAATGGGTATTCGTACGTAAACGAAATGAGAAAAATGAAATTACAAGGTACAAAGCGCGACTTATAGCACAAGGTTTCTCGCAGAGACCCAGTACTGATTATGAAGAAACATATGCTCGTAATGGATGCAATTACATTTGATTTTTAGTTAGCTTGGTAGCAAAAGAAAATTTGGATATGCGATTAATGGATGTTGTTACAGCATATCTGTATGGATCATTAGATAATGATATCTACATGAAAATCCCTGAAGGATATAAAATTCCTGAAGCATATAATTCTACATCTCGAAGTATGTATTCTATCAAGCTACAAAGATCCTTATATGGGTTAAAACAATTCGGATGCATGTGGTATAATCGCCTCAGTGAATATCTTTTGAAAGAAGGATTTAAAAATAATCTAATTTGTCCATGTGTTTTTATCAATAAATCAGAATTTGAATTTGCTAATATTGCAGTATATGTTGATGATCTAAATCTTATAGGGACTCCAGAAGAGTTAACAAAAAAAAACAAATTATTTAAAAAATGAATTTGAGATGAAAGATCTTGGTAAGACAAAATTTTATCTTGGCCTGCAAATTGAACATCTTCCGAATGGAATTCTTGTTCATCAATCAACATACACAGAAAAAGTTTTGAAGCAATTTTACATAGATAAGACTCATCCTTTGAGCACTCCAATGGTGAATCGGTCACTTGATGTTAAGAAAGATCCGTTTCAACCACAAGAAAATGATGAAGAAACTCTTGGTCCTGAAGTACCATATCTTAGTGCAATTGGTGCTTTGATGTATCTTGGAAATTTCACACGACCTGATATAAAGCATTTGCGGTTAACTTACTAGCAAGGTATAGTTTCGCACCAACTCAAGACATTGGAATGGAATTAAGCATATTTTTCGATATCTTCGTGGGACTACTGATTTTGGATTATTTTATCCAAATGGATTAAAATCACGATTAGTTGGATATGTTGACACGGGTTACCTTTTCCGATCCACACAAAGGCCGATCACAAACAGGATATTTATTTACTTAAGGAAAATCGCTATTTCATGGAGATCTCATATAAACAATTTCGCTACTTCCTCAAATCATGCAAGAGATTATTGCAATTCATGAAGCGAGTCGTGAATGTGTTTGGTTAAGATCGGTAATTCAAAGATATTCGTGAGAACCGTGGATTATCATCAATCATAAATAGTCCAACAATATTATATGAGGATAATGCCGCCAGATCACTCAAATTAGGGGACGTTATATCAAAGGTGATAGAACCAAGCATATTACACCAAAAATTTTTTATATACACATGACCTCCGTAAGAGTGGTGATATTGATGTAAAGCGAGATACGATCATGTGATAATTGGGTCGATATGTTCACTAAGCCATTACCAATCATGACTTTTAAAAAGATGAGGCACAATATTGGCATGCGTCGACTTAAGGATATTTTTACCATGAACAGTGGTACTCATGAGGGGGAGTAAATTTTCTGAAGGATATGTGCTGATTGTACTCTTTTTTCTTCCCTAAGGTTTTTTTCCATTGGGTTTTTCTTTGCAAGATTTTAATGAGGCAATCCTATGGCACTAGAAGTTATACAAGAATATTGTACTCTTTTCCTTAGCCAAATTTTTTCCCACAGGGTTTTTCTTTGGTAAGGTTTTTAACGAGGCATATTCTTAAGAAGTGGTCATCCAAGGGGGAGTGTTAGAAATGAATTAATTGGAAGAAAGTAACCACCAAAATAAATGGTGGGAACTTAAGCCATTAAGTTGCTTTAATGTAACTTAAGTTATTGAAATGTAAATGTTAATTGGTGTTATATATATTTTGTATAGAAATAGCCGCAGTGAGTAATTTTTGACAGAGACACCACATCCAAGAAATTGATTTGATATCAAAAGAATTGTGGATGACCACTTGAATGCAAAAGATTATTATTATATCTATTTTGTTCTCTTCTTAATTTACTTTATCTATCATTACACAACAACTTGTATTATTTATATACATGTATATTTGTGTTAGTTGTATACATATAAGTTTATTTGAATTAATTATATGTATGTATACTTGCACTTTATTTGGTATGGTTATTAATTTTTAAAGACCTGCAATATTTTCTAGTTACTTTCCCTTTTATTAACTTCCGCAAATAATATATGTATTTATAAACATTTTATATATATTTTTCAATATAATCAAGAATTAAAATTTACACTTTAATAATACTTGCATTTAAATTCATAAAATTTATTATAAAGATTTTTGGAATATTACACAAAATGCAACTACTATTAAAAAAAATCATTTTCCCCATTATGACACCCCCCAAATCCGTGTACTCGCTACAACAGACTTGGTGAATCACATTCTTCCACATACAAGATAACTAGCTATTAATATTATTAGAGAATATAACTATAATTAGTTAATTCTAGATAATTATATTTTTATATTATTGTTACATTAGGATTAGGGAATAGAGTTTGAATTATGAGATAATTATTCAAGTATTTATATTGCTTAAGAATAAGGTTGTAAATGAGCCAAACAGTTCCGGCTTAATTCAAAAAAATACGAGCGAGACTCGGATTAGTTAATAATATGATCCAAATCTGAGCATAAAAAATAGTTCGAATAAAAATATGAGTAAAATCTGAACAAGGTTATACTCGACTTGTTTAAGATTCAAACTACTCGAATTCTCAATTGTGATTCGATACATACTCAATTGATACATATTCGATTAGATATTTGATACATTCTCTTATAATATACACAAAATTAAATCAAATTAGGTTAATTAATTAAGTAGTATTACTTTGTTTTATTTTTATTTTTAATTATGATCTTCTCATTTTTAATTAAGTAAAATAACAAATTAAATTTATAATCATATTTATTATAAGCTAGTTATTATGTGGATTTGAAGATTGCGAGTAGTTTGAATATAATTCGATCCGAACTAGGTTCGAATTGAATTCGAATAATAAATATTCAAGTCGAGTCGAGTCTGAGTGGATTTTTTCAAATACAATTTAAATTCGAGTATGAATTAACATTTCGAGTCGAATTTGAGTAGTTCTCTATTTGCTTCGATTCGACTCGTTTACACCCTTACTTGAGAACTATCCAAACTCATTTATATATATTAAGATTATGTACTCTTATTTTATGGATAATAAAATATTAACAATTATAAGACTTATTATGGTATCATAGATGTGTAGGCTCAACGACCCACATACTCCATGTTTGGAGGTTACTCCACTCTTTGTCAATTAATTTTGAGTTTTATTATGATATGAAAGCCACTGAGGCTAACAGCCCTTTGATCCTTTTTTTTCGCTACACATAACTTGTGCAAGCCACATCCTAACAACACTATTTTACAATCTTAGCGCAATTACACACCTAACACCTACCAATTATCCATGCCCCAATTTTAATTACAAATTCTCAAAGCGGCACTCGGCATTTTCTATAGCTAAAAAATCATTGAATTTGTACAATGTCGCTTAATTACTCGTCATCTTACGAAATTTCAACTGCTAATCCTTCTGTTGCGCCGCTATTTAAACAACCTTTTGTCGCTGTCATCAATCATACAACTTGTCATCCTTGAGAATTTTTTCACAAACAAATCCTATCTCCATGGTTGATCAAATATACGGTCCATTTCAATTTTGACGACGGCTCTTCGGTCCGTGAAAATGATGATTGCAAATTCCTAGATGATGCGACATCATGGTATATGAATGATCTCTTTGATAAAATATTTTTTTACAAGTTTTCTACTCAGTTTGTCAAAAGATATCTTGTAGAAGCAATATCACTTCTTTGAGTGAATTGGAGTTTACCAATTTTTTAGTTTAAGGCCTTGATGATACTCTTTTCAAAAGAATTTATGTTTATTATTATTTGACGAATCCTTCCTTTAATAACTTGTCCACACTTCTATTTGGTCATGAAAAACTATTACAAAAATTCACTTATATTGATGCTTCTAAAATTGAGCCTATTATTGTTGACCCTAATGATATTCATTTTTATGTGGTTGCACATCCTGAGGATACGACAAGTTCGATTGGTTCTTCTTCATTGTTGACTAATAATCTTATATTAACAGTTCCCACAAGTTGTACTAACATCAAATCCGAGTTATTACACTCATTTTCCCATGCAATTAATGGTTATTCTCATTCTCACTTGGATGTCTTCAAAGATTTATTTTTGGTTTCTTTGTCGTCTCCACTTTTGTTCAAAGATGGGAAAATTGTGTCTTTGGATACATACCACATTTCATTTCTTAATGGATTTAAGGTGCTTTGTAAAGAAGTTTATGGAGGTCTAGTGCAGGAAAGACAAGGATCCTTTTTGTTACCTGTTACCGCCAAGATCTTTTTACGCGCCTCAATCACCAAAAAGCGCATCCAATCCTGCACAGTAAACAAGTCAATACTAGAAGCTTAACGGCTTGGACCATTTGGGGATAGCTCCGACGTGAGAATCAATACAGGCAGTCACAAGGTTTAACAATGGAGGTGTTTAGCTCTAGTGTTTTGATAATAAAAATATCAGTTACCTCATTTGTTTTGCACTCTGTCCTCATATACTCCTTATCTCATCTTGCATGCCGCCGACCTGCTCTGACTCTAACTCACTGCAGGCAGCACACTGACTTATATCATCACTGTACGCCACCGACTAGGATTATGTCGAATCCTCATTAATTAAGGTGCAGAGATAACAGTCAAAGTTTATCTTTGTAATGATCACCGGTCCAAGCCCAAATTAGACCATATTTACAAAATAGTCAGGCCCAATACTCCAAAGGCCCAAAGAAAGGCAGCCCAGATAGGTCCAAAACATTATGGCCCAACATTGCCCCCAGTCTTTTATTAAACAAGATGTTTAATAAAAGAGTATAAATAAAAATGGCCCAAGATTTAAAGAAATCCAGATGAAACCATATTAAGCCCAAACCGGATGCCAACTCTTCACATTCGCCATCATTACTATCATTAAATGAGCCGCCCACGAGTTTTAGAAATAACTGAAGGGACAACCACTATAAAAGCCCTTTTCTCCCAATTTTGACAGTTTTACCTGCTCAATTTTAATTTCAGACTCCTTTAGCTTTCTTCTTCATCTCGATTTCTTTTTCTCTACAAACTGCTTCAATGGCTTCTCAAACTTCAGATGATGCCATCCCCCTCTCTGTGACACCCATTTCCTCCATTCCTCCCACTCAAAACCCTACTAAAGTGGCTTCGGGATCAAACCCCAAATCATCTACGACTCCTAGTAAGAATCCACCACCGAAACCTACCCCTAATCCTGCTCTGTTCTTCAAAAGTGAAGAAACATTTCCACATGCTAACACCCCTTCTATACTTTCAGAGGATGATCTTCGTATCACCCGAGAATGCTATTTGATTCCAGAAACCCACCATCTGAGGTTGCCCAATTCTAGTGTAAGGATGTACCAATGACCAGATGGGTGGACTGCTATTCCTCTCACCCTCCTGAAGAAAGGAGTCTGCTCTCCCCTTCATTCTTTTCTTATCACTCTTCTAGGGTTTTTTGGTGTCGGATTTGCCCAACTAGTCCCAAATTCTTACATTCATATTCTGTCTTTAATTGTTTTCTGTCACGAGGTAGGAGTTACACCTACTCTCGATTTCGTATTCTCCATTTATACCGCTAGTAAATCTCACAAAAAGGGATTTAAAGTACTAAGTAAACAATCTTCGAAGTCTGGTGAGAACTTTGAAAGGCTCTCCTTGATATCCACTCCTTTAAGTAACAAAGGATGGCATGAGGAGTGGTTTTTCGTTAAGGGGCCGGAAATTTCTTCTCTCCCGGATTGGACTACTTTCGATCGCCTATCTGCCGACTTTGGTGACATCCCAGACGAACACATAAGGGAGATGATGATAGAGCTTATAGAGAATTTCCCAAAGAAGGAATAGAGCTTCGGACTCCTAACCAAGCAAGCGTGGTTGTATGACTACAAATGTAAGTCCCGAACTCAATTGATGTATAAATTTTCAAATTTCCATTGATACTTATTCTTAATTATTATTCCTCCCTCTTCATAGTGTCTCTTATCAAGTCGACCTCCTCTGATCGAAAAGATCTCGAAGCCTTTTTGACTGCCAAGTCTTCTAAAACTACGACTGAACCCCCCAACCACCGAACCTCCAACTTCTGAAACCAAAAATATCAAACCACCAACCACCGAACCAACTCATGCTGCAGAAACCATCCAACCTCGCCGAAGAAAAAGATCAGCCCGAAAACCCAAACATGTCCCTGTACCAACCTTAACCGAAAGCCTTCTTGACATACCTATTGACGAACGTACCCGAGTCCTTAGGAAAAAAAAGAAAAGAGCTAAGATAACCTGTAAGACCCCAAAATTTTTAAATAAAAAGGAATTTTCTCTATTTATTATTTTGAAATAGTAAGGGTTGATTTGATTAATGTGGATAGTTAAGGGTTAAATACGCAAATATTTCAAAATAAGTGAAGTGGTTATAAAATATTCATTGTTGTTGGGAATATTCGTTTGGTCGTGGAATATTCAGATTGTCGGGGAATATTAAATGCTGACAGTATGCCATGTGTGGGCCCCATGTCTGAAAGCGAATGGATGAAGAAAATGACAAATATAAGTTGTTTTTAAATAACGACGTAGTTGTTACCGATTATCATTGAATAATTGGTTAAAACACACTAATACGCGTTGTTGAACAAGAAGACACGGTATTGCACCAATTATTGATTACTACGTAAGAAGGCACTACTCAATAATGGTTATAGTAATTCTTTATTCAAATTATTTTATTGAGTTAATAATTCTTTGCGTTGATATTTTATATTCTTTGTTGTTTCAATAATTGTCATTACAAGTATTTTTCATTATCGAAGCAATAATTCATATTATCCGAATAATATTATTAGATAACATTATTGGCAATGTCTAGAAAGTTCGTCTCAGGAGAGGTTTGGTCACCTAATTGCTTGGCGGCCAAGTAGAAGAAATTCTTATTGGAAAGCCCCTCTTTCTGAGGAAGCGCCGGTTGTCAATATTGTGATTCGTAATATTATTTGTGAATAATTAATTATTGATTTATATGATGAGGAAAATATTGATTTTATGTGGATATAGATGGAGAAAATTTTTAAAATGACAATTGTTGAAAATTAATATTTTATCTTTTCTAATAAAATAATTCATTTAAATATATTATTTTAATAATATATTAACGGTGATATTTTTACAACTAATGTGGGATATATGAGTATATACGAGGAGGAAGAGTATTTTTGTTGCAATAAATGTTTAAAACATGTTAAACATGTAAATTGGACCCTATTTATTCGATGAAATTTGATTATAACTTTGTAAAATCGCTTTGTTTGTGGATTTTTGGCCAATTTCTATTTGGAATTTGGAAAACCTTTCTTCTGCAAAGTTGTAGAGAATTGAATTTCCTATAAAAACTCATAAGATTCGAATTTTTACGATGAAAGGGCTATTTATTATGAATTATTGAAGTTCGAAGCTCAAATAATTGATTTTTTGTAAGTTTTAATTATTTATTTTATGAAAAACGTTTTTATCATTTCTTTCTAGAAGGTTGGCATGTGGGAAATGTTGGGATCTGATTTCCAAAGAGGCGAGGAAATTTATTAATAATAATATATTTTATTAAATTTTTTCGCTTTGGTGTTCTAAGCATTTTCTATAAATAGGTGCTTAGGTTAGAATTGAAAATCACACGAAACTCAAGTTTTCTCTCTATATTATCGAGCGTATTCTTGTGAGTATTTTGAGTATACTTTGAGTAGTATTGCTATACGGTGCAAGTCCAAGTCATAGCCTTTATATCAGGTGTTTCATCTGTAATCTCGATCTTTCGAGGTAAGGGATATTATTTTTTTTCAGAATGATATTATTTCTTCAATATAATTATGTTGAAATGTTGATCTGAAGTTTTATCAAATTTGGAATTTTTTCATGTCTGGGGTTACTATTCATGAGTTCTTATTCATGAGTTACTATTCACGAGTTACTATTCATGAAGTTCTTATTCACGAAGTTACTATTCACGAGTACTATTCATGAAGCGTGAAGATGTTTTTGTGGAATTTCTATCTTTTGGTGTTTGAGTTACTATTCACGATATCACAGATTATTCACGATATCTGACTATTCACGATATACTGGTGATTATTCATAGAAAAATAAAATTTCTTCTTTTCGTCAAAACATCTATTCGGATACTAACTCGAGGTGTATCCATGTTTTGATCATTCTTGAATTTTACACCACTATGATTATTTTGAGGTATTTTTGGGCGTGGATAAAACCAAGTACGAATCCTTAATCCTTAATCCTTGTCATTTTGTTTCAATTTGGATTCGTTTTTTAAAAAATATTTTTCATCATCCTCGAGTCTTAAATGATGATATTATGGAATATCTTTGGCTTTGTAGTGCAAAGATGAATGATTTTTAAGAATATCTTTGGCCTGTAGTGCAAAGATGAATGATTTCTGAAGAATATCTTTGCCCGTAGTAGTAAAAAGATGAGCGGTGTTTAAATGAACATGATTAATGATGAATATCTTTGGCTGTAGTGCAAAGATGAATATTTGATTCCGGATGTATATTGATTGATGTTACAGGGGATAAAAGATAGGCGATGAACTTTTAAATTCATACATAGAAGATAGTAGTTTGCATTCTCTACTTAACTCTTCTAATGAATTATTATTTCATTGTGAATATTGATTTAAAATTTGTTGTCTATTGTATTCTATTATATTTTTCCTGTTGAAGACTAACGATAATTTGTTGTATATTATCTTAGTCATAATATTCTTTTCTCGAGCTAGTTGAGCTCACCCTTTTCCTTTTTGTTCCATTTTTTTTGAGGAGGCGAGAATATAGCGAGTACAGCCTGGGGTATGGAATGAAGGTTTTAGAAAGGATTGTTTAGTAGTCCTCACCATTTTGTAAAATAATGTATCAATAAATGTGATGAGGATTTATTTGAGTATAGATATTGTCAGAAGATAATATTTGTATTCAAACTCACAGTTTCTTGTTGTAATAATAAAGTTGTAGTTGTTTACGTACCATGTATTGACAACTCGGAATAGGTGATGTATACCTATTTTGGGGGCGTCGCAGTTGGTATCGAGCTTAGGATATGATCTCTGGCGGAGATCGGGGAATAGAACTAGGAGGGAGAGACGAGTAAATCCTTCGCTAAGTGTGTCCTACCTAAGCTTATTTGTTAGTTGGTCAAGATATATAGGGATATTATGTGATATATTGATTTCCTTAATTAACCCTTGTTTTATGACAAGATTTGAGAATGTCGGTCGAGAATATTAACAATGGAAATGAGACCAGTGGAGATGCCTGTACTCACCAACGAGGAGAGCGTGCAGCAGGTGGCAATGTTCTCCGTGAACAACACCATTGAAAGCGAGATGATGAGCGAGGGGATGTTTAGAAGTTTTTTGCAGTTCATGCAAAATCGAGACGAGGAAACTCGTGTTCAAAATCTGAGGAGGAAATGATAGCAATTCACGGGTTGTCACAAAATGCAAGCGATTCAAAGAGTTGGGACCACGAATTTAAGGAAAGCGGATCCGATCACGGGTGAAACATGGGTCAAACAAATTACAAAGATATTCGATGTCTTGGGATGCACGGAGGAATGAAGGTTCCATTCGCCACCTTTATGTTCCGTGGTGAGGCGGACTCACTGGTGGGAGTCTCGTGAAGCGTACCCATCATCCACCATTTTTCGGCATGTCTTGGGAGACGTTTGAAGCTATTTAATGACAAATACTTTCACGAAAGTGTTCGTCATTATATGAAGGAAGTGGAGTTCATCGATTGGAACAAAACAAACATAGCGGTGTCTCGAAGACGAGGCAAAGTTTGCAGAGTTATCCGTGTTTGCACCTCATTTGGTGGAGAATGAGGAACGATGACGCGGATGTTTCTTAGAGGTTTGAAAACCCGATACGTCGAAGATCTCATCTCTCATAAATTTTCTCTTTATTCAGGATGTTGTAAGCAGGGCTCAATTATTAGAGCGAGATAACGAGTACGGTCAATTGAGGACCACAACCGAGGATCGTACCAGAGATAACGATCAGCGTAATAATGATAACCGGCGGAGAAAAAGCAGATGGACGTAAATGGTAACCACTACGGTGGTAATCATGGCCATGAAAATAGTAAGAAAGCGAGTCGGGAGGAGATTTTAAAAAAGGAGATTTAACAACGAATTATGTGAAGATGGCAGTCTTGGCGTGAAGAATCGGGTTCTAAGGGAGGAGAAACGACCACCGGTCATATGCTACTAAATGCGGAAAAGACGGACATATCACCAAACCGCCCACAACAGTTCAAGGTATGCTATAATTGTGGAAAGGAAGGACATATCGCTTCGAGATTATACAAACATGGCGAAACCTAGTTCGGTGGGGACGGTGACTCAAAAGACTATCCGGAAAAGTCAAAGTCAACGATTAGGGAAGAGCGTTTGTTGTGTTGGTCATAATGCGAGGAACCCAAACGAGGTGATCACGGGTAAGCTATTTATAAATTCTTCCAAGTTTATACCTTACTTGATCACGGTCTTTACCCATTCATTTATCTCTCTCCTGCATGTGCTCAACGTTTAAACTTGACTCAGGAGAAATTAGACTTTGACTATCTGTGGAAACTCCGTTAGGAGAAACCTTCATCATATCCTTTGTTTATAAATCTTGTTTGATTCAAGTTGGCACCATTACCTTACCGTTGACCTTATCTCTTTAAAGATACTTGCTTTTGATGTGATTTTAGGGATTGATTGGTTAACTACTCATCATGCCAAAATTGATTGTTTTCGTAAGGTTGTTAGTTTTCATATTCCTAACCAACTTGACTTATTATGCAATTCAAGCAACTAAACCATTAAAATCAATCACCGTCATATCTAATCATAAAGCTATTCGCTTATTGAAAAGCGGATGTCAAGCTTTCTTAGCCCATGTTATGGATTTGAATAAAGACACGTCAAATTTGAATAATATTCTGTTGTTATTGACTTTCTGACGTATTTTTCGAAGAACTTCCGGTCTACCCCCGAACGTGAAGTTGAATTCTTTATTGATCTTGAACTGGTACAAAGCCCATTTCTAAAACCCCATATCGAATGGCTCTATTGAACTTCAGAGTTAAAGGTCCAACTCGAGGAATTGTTGGACATCGGTTTCATTCGCGTCTAGTACATCTCCTTGGGGTGCTCTGTTTTATTTGTAAAGAAGAAAGATGGGAGTATGCGACTTTGTATTGACTATCGGGAATTGAACCATGTCACTATCAAGAATAGGTATCCTCTACCTCGTATTGATGACTTGTTTGACCGATTCTGCAAGGGGCACAATTCTTTTCAAAAATCGATCTTCGCTCGGATATCATCATCATCAAGATTAGGCGAGGATATTCCAAAGGCGCCTTCGTAACTCTCGGTATGGGCATTATGAATTCTTAGTCATGTCTTTCGGACTAACTAATGCTCCGCTGACTTTCATGGATATGATGAACCGAGTATTCAAGGAATATTTGGATCAATTCGTTGTTGTCTTTATTGATGACATCCTCATATATTCCAAAAGTCATGAAGATCATGAGCACCATTTGAAGCTGGTACTCCAAAGGCTTCGTGAAAACCAACTATATGCCAAATTGAAGAAATGCGAGTTCTGGCTTGAGGAAGTAGCATTCCTTGGGCAAATGGTGTCGAAACATGGAGTATCTGTTGATCCGGTGAAGATCAAGCAATACAAAGTTGGGAGCAACCAAAGTCGGTGATGAAATGACGTAGCTTTTGGGCTTAGTCATTTGGTTATTATCGGAGATTCGTGGAAGGGTTTTCTCGAATCGCTACTCTATTAACTCGGCTAACTCGGAAGGATACAAAATTGTTTGGAGCGAAGAATGCGAGAAAAGTTTCCAAGAGCTTAGAGAGAGACTTATTTTGGCACTGTTCTAACAATACCATCTGGTTTGGATGGATTTGTTATCTCACAATGATGCTTGAGCAAAGGGTTAGGATGTGTTTTCATGCAGCGTGGGAAAGTCATAGCCTATGCCTCGCGACAACTTAAAGAGTATGAGAGGAATTATCCTACTCATGATCTAGAGTTAGCGCCCGATCGTTTAGCGCTAAAGATATGGAGGCACTATCTATATGGGGAGAAAGTGGAGATATATTCAGACCATAAAAGCCTTAAATATTTCTTCACTCAAAGAACTCAACATCTGGCAATGACGTTGGCTCGAGCTATTGAAAGACTACGACCACACTATTCAATACCATCTGGTAAAGTTTAACGTGGTAGGTGACGCGATTGAGTAGAAGATCATATCGGAAGCGAGTGCGATGATGTCAAGTATCGCGTAGAGCCAACTTTAATAGAAAAAGTTAAGGTTGCTCGAGCCCAGGCCGGAATCGATGCGTATGAAGAAGAAAGTACAAGAAGGAGCTATTTTAAGCGAGAATTGATGAAGAAGGAATACTTGAGTCCACTCTAGACTTTGTGTTCCTAACGACTACGATTTGAAGTACAAGATTATGATGGAGGCACCACAATACGCCATTTGCAATCCATCTGGAAGTACTAAAATGTATCGTGATCTTGACATACATTTTGGTGGAACAATATGAAGAGAGAGATTGCAAAGTTTATCTCAATGTGTTTAACTTGTCAACGTGTAAAGGCGAGCATCTAGTACCTAAGGGTCCGTTGCAACCACTTGAGATTCGGAATGGAAGTGGGAACACATTACCATGGATTTCGTTTCACGGGTCTTCTACGGTTTCTCAAGGCATCAATGCTATTTGGGTTATTGTTGATAGATTAACCAAGTGCGCTCATTTCTTGCCGTCACGGAGACTTATTCCTTGAACGTCTTGCTAGTATATGCGTGAATGAGATTGTGAGGTTGCATGGCATGCACCGTATCCATAGTTTGGATCGTGACCCAAGATTCACTTCAAGATTTTGGGTTAGCTTGCAAAAAGCTATGGAGCGCAGATTTGCGATTTAGTTGGCATACCATCCCCAAACAGACGGACAATCGAGAGGACTATTCAAACTCTTGAAGATCTATTAAGACTCGTGTCCCTGACTTCAAGGGTAGTTGGGATAAGTATTTACTATTGGTGGAATTCTCCTACAACAACGATTATCGGCAAGTATAGGTGTGGCTCCATTCGAAGCATTATATGGACGAAAATGTCGTTCTCCAATATGTTGGGATGAGGTGGGTGAAGCAACATTGTCGGGACCCGAGTTAGTACGTGTGACTACCGAAAAGATCCAAATGATTCGACAACGTATACAAACGGCACAAGATTGACAAAAGAGTTATGCGGATCTTCATCGAAAGGACGTGGAATTTAGTGTAGGGGATCATGTATTGTTGCGAGTTGCTCCATGGAAGGGAGTTACAAGATTTGGGAAGAGAGGAAAGCTCAATCCACGATTTATTGGTCCATTTCAAATTCTTGACCGAGTAGGAAATGTAGCCTATAGACTTGCGTTACCTCCAAGTATGTCTCGTGTTCATAATGTGTTTCACATATCTGTACTTCATAAATATGTGAAAGACCCGAACCACGTTATAGAGTTAGAAGCCGGACGAGATAATAGAAGACTTACGCGTATGAGGAGGTACTGTCAAGATCTTGGATAGGAAGGAGCATGTCCTACGCGCAAGAAAGGTCATACCACAAGTTAAAGTTTTGTGGAGGAATCATGCTATAGAGGAAATGACACGGGAATTGGAAGCGAAATGAAAGCAAGGTATCCTCACCTTTTGAAACATCAGTACGTACGTCAATTTCGAGGACGAAATTTCATAAGGAGGGGAGGTTGTAAGACCCCGAAATTTTTAAATAAAAAGGAATTTTCTCTATTTATTATTTTGAAATAGTAAGGGTTGATTTGATTAATGTGGATAGTTAAGGGTTAAATACGCAAATATTTCAAAATAAGCAAGTGGTTATAAAATATTCATTGTTGTCGGGGAATATTCGTTTGGTCGTGGAATATTCGCATTTGTCGGGGAATATTAAATGCGACGCAGTATGCGACCATGTGTGGGCCCCATAACTGGAAAAGCGAATGGATGAAGAAAAGCGACAAATATAAGTTGTTTTTAAATAATGGCGTAGTTATTCCAGTATTATCTTGTTGGAATACCCGGTGGTTAAAACACACTAATCGCGTTGTTGACAAGTAGCACGGTATTGCACCAATTATTGATTCTTACGTAAGAAGGCACTACTCAATAATGGTTACTGATAATTCTGCTCAAGATTATTTTATTGAGTTAATAATAATTGCGTTGATATTTTATATTCTTTGTTGTTTCAATAATTGTCATTACATAGTATTTTTCATTATCGAAGCAATAATTCATATTATCTGAATAATATTATTAGATAACATTATTGGCAATGTCTAGAAAGTTACATGCTCTAAGGAGAGGTTTGGTCACCTAATTGCTGGCTTGAAGAAGAAGAAATTCTTATTGGAAAGCCCCCTCTTTCCAGAACCGCTGCTGGTTGTCAATATTGTGATTCGTAATATTATTTGTGAATAATTAATTATTGATTTATATGATGAGGAAAATATTGATTTTATGTGGATATAGATGGAGAAAATTTTAAAATGACAATTGTTGAAAATTAATATTTTATCTTTTTCGATAAAATAATTCATTTAAATATATTATTTTAATAATATATTAACGGTGATATTTTACAACGAATGTGGGATATATGAGTATACGAGGAGGAAGAGTATTTTTGTTGCAATAAATGTTTAAAACATGTTAAACATGTCATTGGACCCCATTTATTGGTGAAATTTGATTATAGCACAATAAAATCTTGGATTTGTGGATTTCGGTCAATTTCTATTTGGAATTTGGAAAAACTTTCTTCTTCGCAAAGTTGTAGAGAATTAAATTTCCTATAAAAACTCGCAAGATTGATTTTTTGATGAAAGGGCTATTTATTATGAATTATTGAAGTTCTTAAGCTCCGAAATAATTGATTTTTGTAAGTTTTAATTATTTATTTTATGAAAAACGTTTTTTATCATTTCTTTCTAGAAGGTTGGCATGTGGGAAATGTTGGGATATGATTTCCAAAGAGGCGTAGGAAATTTATTAATAATAATATATTTTATTAAATTTTACGCTTTGGTGTTCTAAGCATTTTCTATAAATAGGTGCTTAGGTTAGAATTGAAAATCACACGGCCCAAGTTTTCTCTCTATATTATCGAGCGTATTCTTGTGAGTATTTTGAGTATACTTTGAGTATTGCTATACGGTGCAGCAAGTCAAGTCATAACCTATATCAGGTGTTTCATCTAGAAGTCTTGATCTTTCGAGGTAAGGATATTATTTTTTTTTCGTAATGATATTATTTCTTCAATATCATTATCTTTGAAATGTTGATCTCAAGTTTTTATCAAATTTGGAATTTTTTCATGTCGGGGTTACTATTCATGAGTTCTATTCATGAGTTATTATTCACGAGTTACTATTTATTTATGAGTTCTTATTCACGAGTTCTTATTCACGAGTACTATTCATGAAAGCGTGAAGATGTTTTTGTGGAATTTCTATCTTTTGGTGTCGGAGTTACTATTCACGTATACGGTACTATTCACGTATACGGCACTATTCACGTATACGGTACTATTCACCGAAAAATAAAATTTCTTCTTTTCGTCCAAAACATCTATTCCGGATACTAACTCGAGAGTGTATCCATGTTTTGATCATTCTTGAATTTTACACCACTATGATTATTTTTGAGGTATTTTTGGGCGTGGATAAAACCAAGTACGAATCCTTAATCCTTAATCCTTGTCATTTTGTTTCTTTGGATTCGTTTCTTTAAAAAATATTTTCATCATCCTCGGTCTTAAATGATGATATTATGGAATATCTTTGGCACGTAGTGCAAAGATGAATGATTTCTTAAGAATATCTTTGGCATAGTGCAAAAAGATGAATGATTTGAAGAATATCTTTGGCCCGTAGTAAAAGATGAAGCGGTGTTTAAATGAACATGACCGGTCGATGAATATCTTTGGCTGTAGTGCAAAGATGAATATTTGATTCAGATGTATATTGATTGATGTTTACGGGGATAAAAGATAGGCGATGAACTTTTAAATTCATACATAGAAGATAGTAGTTTGCATTCTCTACTTAACTCTTCTAATGAATTATTATTTCATTGCGAATATTGATTTAAAATTTGTTGTCTATTGTATTCTATTATATTTTTCCCTGTTGAAGACTAACGATAATTTGTTGTATATTATCTTAGTCATAATATTCTTTACTGAGCTAGTTGAGCTCACCCTTTTCCTTTTTGTTCCATTTTTCTCAGGAGGCGAGAATATAGCGAGTACAGTCTGGGGTATGGAATGAAGGTTTTAGAAAGGATTGTTTAGTAGTCCTCACCATTTTTGTAAAATAATGTATCAATAAATGTGATGAGGATTTATTTGAGTATAGATATTGTCAGAAGATAATATTTGTATTCAAACTCACGATTTCTTGTTGTAATAATAAAGTTGTAGTTGTTTCTGTACCATGTATTGACAACTCAGAATAGGTGATGTATACCTATTTTGGGGGCGTCACATAACCCCCCTCTTAGCCGAAAAACTTAAGGTGCCCTCTTTCGCAGCCACTCATCCTCCAGTTGTTCCTGTTGAAATCAACGTTTCCAATGAAGAACCCAAAGAACAAGTTGAACCTTATCCTTCTCTTGTTCGAAAAAGAAAACACACTTCCGATAGCCAACTAACACTACCACCTGAACCTACAACAACCAATATTCCACCTCAGCCCGAATAACCCATTCCCCCTCCACAAAGACCATCTTCCTCTGAGGCCAGTCTCGAAGCGGTGGCATCTCCCACTCTGTGGCCAGACTTCAATGAAAATTTCCCTTTCCACCTCTACAATTCTTTTGTACGTGATACCGATGACCACCGGTTTGGCAACGACACAATCATGGATCTGATTGAAATTGGTATGATGCACCAAGCCAGAGTAAGTTATCTATGACTTATCTGTTTATATTCATGGATATCTCCTTAAAATCTGTTGATTAACTCTGCATGAATGTAGGCCAACGGTATCTTCGGGCGCCTCCATCAAAAGTATAAAAAAGCTGAAGCTGAAGAGGACGCTGCCCGAACAGAGAACGAAATTCTGAAGTCTACTCTGGCAAGGGAGAAAGGTCAACTCGGAGATGCTCTCTTCAATAATGAATGCCTTCGAAAAGAGCTTCACAAAGTTAAGGAGCAACTGGAGACAACCAAGGAGATTAATCGAACCACAGTCGAAGTAGATGTAGATTTGGTTCGGAAGAATGAATCCCTGGCCCAGTCCAATAAGAGCTTGGCAAAAGAGATCAACAACGCCAAAGTGACCAATGAGAGACATCTTACTTATCGTCGCAAGCTTGAGACCGAACTTCGGGAACTTAAAGATCTCGACCCACCTTTGACCGAAGAGCTCCGTAAACTGATACAACTGGAGTATCGCAAATTGCCTGAACTGAATAATGAGATAATTAAGATGTATTTTGAGGGCTATGAAACTGCCCGAAGCAAAGGCAAAGCGAAACTTGCTGCTGCCTCTCAGAATCCAACCCTCCTTGATTCCTTCGAAGATGAAGACGAGGATGACGCCTGAAGAGGACCTCCTTCAACTGTGAACTTTAGAACTTTTGTAAAAAATTTTGCTATCTTTTTGTAATCCTTTTTTATTATTAATGAAATGATATCAACTTCTCATCCTTATTACTTTTTTAAATTTAGCCTGAACTGTTAGTCAATAATCAAGCAAACTGAACAACAAATACAACCAAGTAATAATATAATCTAAACTCAACACTTTAAATAAAATCAGGTAATAATGTAAAGCAATACTTATTCATTATCGAAGTGTAAGACAAATCTGCAACAATCCAATTCGCCATCTTTAGGACGAATTGATCCAACCAAACCTCCTAACAAGCATGTTCACCATCTTTAGGACGAACATGATCTGTTCACCATCTTAAGGATGAACATTCCCCCAAACCTCCATAAAATCCAGTTCGCCATCATAAAGATGAAGCAGGACCCTACTCACCATCTTAAGGATTAATAGGTTCTATTCACCATCTTAAGGATGAATAGATCCACCGAGCCTCCATAAAATCCAGTTTGCCATCATAAGGATGAAGCAAGACCCTACTCACCATCTTAAGGATGAACAAGTTCTATTCACATTCTTAAGGATCAATAGATCCAACCGAGCCTCCATAAAATCCAGTTCGCATTATAAGGACGAAGCAAAACCCTACTCACCGTCTTAAGGATGAGTAGGTTCTGTTCACCGTCTAAGGGATAAACAGATCCAACAGAACCTCCATATAAAATTTTTCGCCTTCATAAAGACGATTAAATCCAACCGAACCTCCATAACACCCAATCAATAAAACACGATTGGAGAACAAGCTTCTTTTATTGATAAATGTTGGCATAATTACAAACTTCTGTACATTAACACTGGCCCTACTAAAAATACTTTTGAAGCCTTCCAGCATGCCAAGTATTCTTAATTTCAGACCCATCCAATGTTCGCAGCCGATAAGTCCCAGGCTTCGGCACTTCAATAACTTCATAAGAACCTTCCCAATTCGGCATCAGCTTTCCCAAATTCTGAGGCATAGAAGCTTCAACCTCCATGAGGACAAAATCTCCCACTTCAAAACTTTGAAGCTTTACCCTCTTATTATAATGCTTAGCCACCCGTCGCTGATATGTTGCCAACTTTATCAAAGCTGCCTCTCTAACTTCTTTAAGTAAATCCAAGTTAACCTTCAGTCTTTCATCATTATATATCTCCTTGAACTGACTGACCCGAAGACTTATAGACCCGATCTCCATAGGAACTAATGCATCCGTGCCATAAGCCAACCTGAAAGGTGAATCTCCAGTAGTAGTCCTCGTAGTAGTTCTATAAGCCCATAATACACTAAGAATATCTTCTGGCCATCTTCCCTTCGCCTCATCCAGTCTTCGCTTGATTCCATTTAAAAGCGTTCTGTTAGTTACCTCAACTTTCATGTTAGATTGTGGATGAGCTACCGAAGTCCTTCTATGATGAATTCCCAATTCCTTTAAGAATACTTCGAACTTCGAGCCCACAAACTGGCGTCCATTGTCTGAGATTACCACCCTAGGAATGGCGAAATGAAACACTATAGACTCCTTTAGAAATTTTAAACATTCTTACTCCGTGATCATCCTAAGTGGCTTCGCCTCCACCCACATGGTCATATAATTAATTACCACAATAACGAAACTGACATGCCCTTTTGCTTTCGGCAATGGACCCAGTATATCTACCCCCCCCCCCAGACATCAAAAGATATAGGAGATAAAACTGAGTATAGCTCTTCTGGTGGCTGATGTGGGATCAGACTATTTAGTTGACATTTTTGACACTTCTACACATAATCAGTGGCGTCTTTAAAAATTGTGGGCCAATAATACCCCTGTCGAAGTACTTTATATGTCAATGACTTTGCAACCATATGATTGCCACAAATTCCTTCATGAACCTCCCGAAGGACATAATCAGCTTCAGAAGGAACCAAACATTTTAATAATGGAGATGAATAAGCCCTTCGAAACAGATCACCATCAATAAGTACGAAATTGGCACTCTTATACTTTACTTTCTTAGCCAACATCTGATCCGAATGAAGTACGCCATCTGCCAGATAATCTAAATAAGGAGTCATCCAGCAATTAGAGCGCTCTATACACATCACTACCTCATTTTGGATACTAGGCTGTTGCAAAGTCTCTAAATATACTGAACCATCAAAGGTGTTTGCATCCGTAGTAGCCAACTTTGACAATGCATCAAAAATTGAATTATCATTCTGATCCACCCCTTGAAATTCATAAGAACTAAAATACTGAAGTCGATCCTTCAATTCTGCTAGATATTTAATCATTCTTGAACCTCGAGCTTCATATTTTCCTGAAATTTATTTGACGACCAACTGAGAGTCACTGTAGATGATTAATCTTTGAACTTTGAGACTCTTTGCCAATCGCAACTCTGCTATCACCGCTTCATACTCTGTTTCGTTGTTCGTTGCTCTGAACCCGAACCTGATAGCCTGCTGCACCTTGAACCTCTCCGGACTCGTTAATATAATCCTCGCTCCACTCATATCTGAAGTAGAAGATCCATCGGCATACAACGTCCATGAACTCTGCTTCTGCTGAAGTACTACAACTGCTTTGTCAGACCCTTCAGCTTCTCCCAAATTGTCATCAGCCTTAGAAAACGAAAATTAGACCATAAAATCAGCCAAAGCCTGACCTTTAATAGCTGTCCGGAGATGATACTCTATGAAAAACTAAGATAACTCCATCGCCCAAGCAGCAAGTCTCCTCGAAACTTCAGGCTTGCCCAACACTTTCTTTAGTGGCTTATCTGTGTATACTATTATCAACCGACCTTGGAAATATTGTCGAAGCTTTCGACTAGATATGATCAAAGCAAAGGCAAATTTCTCAAGGTTTAGGTACCTTGTTTCAGCATCCTTAAGGACATGACTTACATAGTAAATCGGGTGCTGCTTACCCCCAACTTTTCGCACCAGAACCGCTCCTAATGCCAATAAACCGGCTACCAAATACTAATACAATGGTTCAACAGGAGCTAGTTTCACCAACAAAGACGCCGAAGACAAATACTTCTTTATTCCTTGAAATGCATCTTCATATTCCGAAGTCCACTGAAATGTCTTAGCATTCTTCGGCCCTTTCAATGTTTCAAAAAATGGCAAACATCTTTCTGCCAATTTGGACATGAATCTCCTCAAAGCAGTTATTCTACCCGTCAAACGTTGAACATCTTTGTAGGATTGAGGAGACTTTATATTCATAATAACCTGGATTTTTTTTGGGTTTGCTTCGATACCTCGTTTGCTAACCAAATAACCCAAAAATTTTCCTGCCCCAAGTCCGAAGGTACATTTGGTTGGATTCAGCTTCAAATTATAATGACGGACTGTTTGAAAACATTCTTCTAAATCATCCAAATGACCTTGAACAGGCATGCTCTTAAGAATCATATCATGGACATAGACCTCCATATTCTTCCCCAGATGTCTCGTGAAGACATCATTTAGCAAACCAAACATCATTTTCTTATAAGCATACACTGACTGATGAGTAATGAAAGCCGTCTTCGGAATATCTTCTTTGCACATAAAAATCTAATGATAACTAGAAAAGGCATCCATAAAACTAAGCAAGGCATACCCCGAAGTCCCATCAATGAGCTAATCAATGTGAGGAAAGGGTAAAAGTCTTTCGGACAAGCCTTATTCAAATCAATGTAATATATACAAACTCGCCATTTTCCGTTTTGCTTCTGTACCAGAACCACATTCGCCATCCACTCTGAATAATCTATCTCAAATATAAAATCAACAGCCAGCAGCTTTGCGATCTACTCATCGATAATCTTTTGTTGCTCTGGTCCACATATCCGCCTCTTTTGCCGAACTAGCTTTTTTGTTGGGTCCACTTGTAACCGATGCTCAGCAACCTTTTTGCTCACTCCAGGCATATCGCTAGGAACCCAACCGAAAATGTCAGCATAGCACCGAAGTAACTCTATAAGTTTCGTCCAGAGAGGTTTCCGCAGACCTGAACCTATCTTCACCGTCTTTTCCTTCTTCCCCGGAACAAGCTCGAATTCCTCAGTCTCTTCAGCCGGCATAACTAATGGTTCTGAACTACTCTCTGTAAATGGTTCAATCTCGATAGCCATAGTCTACTTTTGCTTGCTAACCCCTACACCTGAGGCAATCAAGGCATTCTGATAACATCTTCGTGCTAAATCAAGATCTCCAGCCACTTCCCCTACTCCATGGGATGTTGGGAATTTGATCTTAAAATAAGGAATCGATGTCACTGCCTGAAGAGCAGTCAAAGTGGGTCTTCCTAGAATAGCGTTATAAGCCGAATCCAATGCATTATTTAGAATTTGCACATAATTTCTACCTGCTATGGGGTTGTACCAAAGATAACTGGCAGCTCGATCGTCCCTGCCACCTTGACTGGATCATTATTGAAGCCATATAATGGAGCCTCCTGTCCGATCTCCATTTTTCTACCATCTAAATGCATCCTCTGATAAGCATGTGCATATAAAATATCGACCGAAGACCCATTGTCAATCATCATTCTCTTCATATCCACCGAACCCACTTGTGCAGTAATCACCAAAGCTCCTTCGTGGGGTTCGATAGGCTCAGAATGGTAATCCTCGCCGGTAAAAGAAATTACCGAACCTGGATATGGTCTTTCAGTCTTCGAGAATGTACCCGCCACTGACATGATCGAGTCCAAATATCCTCGACGCTGTTTCCCAATAACCTTACCAACAGTACCCCCAGTAATTACATCGACCACAAGTCTTGCTAGCTGATTAGGATCCGGGTGCACAGGTGGAACGGGTTGAGCAGCCTGAACAGGCCTAATATTCCTCTACTGTTCTCTTTGAGGTTCTCTTCCAGCCACATACTGAAACAAAGTACCATTTTAAACATTTCTTTCAATGAACTCCTTCAGATTCCAACAGTTATTAGTTTTATGCCCAGATGCCTGATGGTAATCACAGTATTTACGAGGATTTCTAGACCTGAGCTGAAGATTGTCACGAGGTGGTTCAAAAAAGGGTTGGTCTTTGATCTGATCCAAAATGGTAGCCCTATCCGTACTCAACTGAATAAACACCTAGGCGGACGAGCTCCTCCCAAACGCCAAGTACTATTGTATTTCTTGGAATTCCCCTCTGAACAATAATTATTTCCAGCATTCTTTTTCTGATCACCATCAGCTTTATCTTTGTCCTTATCCTTCATTTTGTCTGAAGTACCACGCTTCAGGCTATCCATAGCTTCCTCTACCATGATGTAGCTTTCAGCCTTTTCAAACGCTTCGGCTAAGCTCTTCGGGTGGCTGAACATCAACTTTTTTACTAGTTTCTCAGACTTTACCAAGTCCAAACCATTCTGAAATAGCCCCACTGCTTGAAGATCGTTGAGATCGGTCACCTGACCCATCGCTTCTCTAAATCTTTTCACATATTGACCTAGGGACTCATTTGAATATTGGCGAACTTGTGCTAACGACCCTATAGGTTTTCCTCTTCTTTTATTACTTCCGAATCGAGCGTGGAATTTACCACACAAATCTGCCTAAGATGAAATGGAGTCTGAAGACAGAGTTCCCATCCATTGTCTCGCATCTTTCCTCAGGGTCATCACATAAATAAATCCAAAGATATTCAACAACAGGTCATCTTTGCACTACGGGCCAAAGATATTCAACAACAGGTCATCTTTGCACTACGGGCCAAAAATATTCGTTAATAATTGATCTTTGCACTACAGGCCAAAGATATTCATATCTCAAAGAAACATTCAATCATTTCAGAATTTATATAAACCATAATTATAATCATGTTGATCAATTCACCTTTGCACTTAAGCTAAAAATATTCAGTTGTAAATTCAATGGTCATAATCATACAAATCAACAATTTGACTTTGCACTCATCGGCCAAAGAGAACCCATAGTCACGATCATACCAATAATCTACCCATCTTTACACTTAAGTCAAAGAGAAATTTCATCACCGGGATTATAAAAATGTTATATATGATAATAAAAACAATATGATCAACAATTGCATTTAATTTCAAGAGTAAGATTCATAAATCAATGATTTCATAACACCTTAATCTAAATGTTATAAATCACTTAATAATCTCATAATCTAATATTATTAATATTACCACAATATTTTAATCATTTCTTAAACTTATAAATAATTTATTTTAATTATTTACACTTTACTAATTAATGCATTTAATCATCCTAAAATGCCAAACTCATAAGATTTCATCACCAATAACCAAAACCCTCACCAAAAGTCTGCATATACCTTATATAGGATTCCCAAGCCATAAAATCCTATTTTCCAATTTTGTTACTTCACATAACATATTTAATTCATTTACTCATAACTAGTCCATTTTCATGAAAAATACCAAATCAGTACAAACAAATTTTCTTTTCTAGGATATAGCAGGACATAGTCCCATATTAAACATATATTTTTCTCAGAATTTTTAAAATTCATTTACTATTTTTCATATAGCCAAAACTGCCGAATATTTAGACATTTATCATAAATTATACTTTTATCCAAAAATTCCAAAATTCACAAGGTATACTGATATTATATAGATGTACTCCCAATAAAAATTTCATCAATTTTGGAGTTAACCACAAAGAGTTATAAGGGTTTACTTTTTAAATAGTCTTTTCCCATAAAATTCATAACTCCTAATCTATACATCCAAAAATTGCCATTTTTGGACACAATCAATAAAACTCATCAAATTATCATTTCAAAATTTTCGAGAATTTTTGAAGGTCGGAAAAATTACGAAACATGAAAAACATAACAACCCTTCAAATCCCTTACAATCCCTTACCTCGAAAGAGCAGTATTTCTGACCGGAATGTAAAGTCGAAGGAACCTTGTACTGAATAGCAACTCTCAAAGTATCTAAATACTCACAAAATATGCTTGATAATATAGAGAGAGAAAGAGAGAAAGTTTATGTTTCTGGTGTGATTTTCAATTATAACTTAGCCCTCTATTTATAGGAAAATGTTAGCACGCCGAAGCAGACTTGACCTGCTACCTGATGGCTTTACCTGCTACTATTGCCACCCACCACATTTAAATTAGAATTTCAGCACATTTCTTCACCAACCACAAGTGAGGCCCACTCAATTCTAGAATTTTCCACCAAAATTATTTATAAACCTAATTTCTGAATCAGTCACCTCTTAAAATTCATAACAAATCATTCGTTCATTTTTAACGGTTCAAAATTTGTGGACATATACTCAACTTATATATGTATAACATATCCAAAAATCACAATGATCCAATGGTCGGATTAAAAATTATAACTCACGCAATATATCGTAAAAATACTGATTTGATTTTTAATACCTCCATTCCGACAAAAATACTAATAAAACACCTCAACATTAATTCTTTCATTTATAACCACATAAATAAATCCATCATTTATATCTGCATCAAATAAATATTTCCTTATCATATAAATCAATAATTAATTATTCATAAATAATATTACAGAATCACAATTATGACAACCGGTGGTTCTAGGAAAGGGGCTTTAGATAAGGATTTCTCCTTCTTCAAGTAAGCAATTAGGTGACCAAACCTCTCATTGATGAGAACTTTCTAGACATTGCCAATAATGCTATCTAATAATATTATTGAAATAATATGAATTATTGATCCGATAATGGAAAATCTTTGTCTTAGTGACAATTATTGAAACAACAATAATATAAAATATCAACGCATGACAATTATTGTATCAATAAAATAAAATATTGAATAAAGTAATTATTGTAACAATTATTGAGTAGTGCCTTCTTACTTAAGAATCAATAATTCAAAATATCATGCTAATACTGAGTGCTTCTTTGTGCAACCACGCATATTCTATCGTATTTTAACCACCTGGTATTCCAATAGTAATTCAGAATAACAACTTCTGTAGATTATTTATAAAAACTCAAACTTGTCGTTTTTTCTTCATCCAAGCGGTTATTACATTATAGGGCCCTAAATGATCGCTATTGCGCCGCATGCGAATATTCCCGACAACAAGAATATTCCACGACCAAACGAATATTCCCCGACAGAAATGAGTATTTTATAACCACTTGTGTATTTTGAAAATTTTACATATATCACCCTTAACTTTAAACTTTTATCAATTTAACCATTTACTGAATAATAATTATAAAAAAAATTGAATACTTTTATTTCATAAAATCTGGGGTCTTACACAAAACATTATGGCCCAACATTGCCAATGTAACAACCAAAATAAGTTCACCTATTCTTTAAGTTTCACTACTATCGACCATGTTATATTCTCGTTACCTCTCTCATAGAAATTGTTTGTGTTCTTTATGCTTCGAGGCATTATTATTTCACTAGTTTTACACTCGCATTATTATTTTTTCAAGTTCAAGCTCCGCTTACCTTCGTTTCGCTTGAGGAGACGTATTAGAGAATATAACTATAATTAGTTAATTCTAAATAATTATAATTTTATCTTATTGTAACATTAAGATTAGGATAGAGTAGACTTTAAATTATGAGATTATTATTCAAGTATTTGTATTACTTAAGAACTCTGAAAACTCATGTATATATATATTAAGATGATGTACTATTATTTTACGGATAATAAAATATCAACAATTATCAGACTTGTTAAATATAAGCTAGGTTGCACAAATACAATTATTATTTATTTACCCATATATGCTTAGGTTTTACTTACACAACAAGAACTAATACATTAGTTCCAAAATAGTACATCATTAATTATTTATTTAACTAATACAATATTATTTATTGATCTTCTTTTTTGCCTTGTCCTTTCCCTTATTCTTTATACCCGACCCCTTGAGTTCCTTATGCAAGAGAAAATAACAATTTGCTTAGTAAGTATAGTAGTTAAAAATAAAATAAAAATAACTGGAAATGAATAAATATTCAAAATTTTAAAAAGAATTAATATTATGACATCAATGAAAATCTATTTACAGGATAAGGAACATCAAATTTCCGAATAAGATTAAATTTTGAAATCTCAAAGCTTGTTATATATACGTTCACTAGGAAAATTTTTGAAGGTCACTGAGTTGTCATAGGGACCATGAACTCTTTACACAAAGCTCAACAGTCACAAAGATTACGAACTCTTTCCTCAGAATATCATTAGGTGATCAGCCTAATAATACCCTATGTTATGCATAACATCTTACACACGTTGTGTTTTTACAGCAGTTACCCGATCATATCATAATATCACCTATTTCTAGGGTTATTCAGACTCGGTCATAACATAAAAATCCGCACCAAAACAATTTGGATTGGATAACTTATCTCCAACGAATCATAAACAATTTAATAAATTATTAGAAACATAACAACAGAGTTTAGCAGAACAAATGACAAACTCTTTTTATAGACGGTCCAAGAAGTATTACAGAAAAAATTATAGTTCAATAATGAACGAATTTCAAATGCACAGAAGTGCGGAAAATTATTTGTTTTGGGCGCACTTTAGGATGTTTTTCGTCTCCAAACGGTAACCTACACCATCCATAATGATTTATTTAATTAATTCATCTAATATTTATTAATAGTTCCCGTAGGTAAATACTTATAATTTTCGCTTCGATAATTTCGGGTAGTGTAAATTTATCTTTGAGTATATTCTTACACCATTAAAATCTCATTACAGTGTTTATTTATCACTCACGTAGCCTCATACGTTCCTTTTGATAGATTTTAGCTCGTAAAATATATTACCTATTTTCCGACTTTTCTTTAATTAACTTTTCATAACTTATTATACTTTATTTTATCCATTCAACCACTAACTATTTTATTATTTTTCCTCCTTCTGACCCTACCTAGGTAATTATATTTTAGATCATTTCTAATTTTTCTCAGTATTATTAATGTTTATTTTAAACACGTTCTATCCAAATTTTTGTAAAATTCTATAATATTAGAAATTAAGCCCCAAAATTATGAATTTTGGATAGGATCTTCCTTGCACCAAAATATACTTTTAACCAAAATTTCATCTCCAACTAAGTTGTAAAACTTAAGATATGACTGTTTTAATTTTCAAAACCCTAATTTTATTTTGGTCATAACTCCTTCATTACAACTCTTTTTATGTTCGTTTTTGGGCCAAAATACACCTTATACTTTCAGGTTTCAATTTTACTTCCTTTTTAAAAATTACGTCAGGAAGTTACCTAGTCTGTCTTGCTTTACTAAAAAATTCACCAAAAATAATTTACAAGGAATTTAGACTCAAACCACTGCAGGATTTTAGTTAAGTTGTAGATCTACCCATCCCAACAAACTTTATGGAAAAATTCGAAATACACTAAAATTTTTAATTGTTACAAAGCATAATCTGTTTTAGGGTTTTTATAATTCTTGTTGAAAATTTCAACAACTTTGTTTAATTTTTTTCTTTTCTTGTTTCTTGTAGAATCTTTGACTTCTTTTATCATAGTTCATCATGTTATCGCACTCACATGTTATTATCTACTCCGAACATGAAAAAAAAAATACACACATATTTACTCCATAAACTATTTATAGGAACTAGTTTAGGGTTTTCCTTAACTAGCTAGTTTATGTTTCTTTCTTTTTTTTCTTTATTTTTTCAACTTTTCCTTCATGATCCATGGTATTAAAACACCTATATTAATTTTCAACATAAACTTAAGTATACATAAAGCCTAATTATCTCCATCAAAGAAAAAAATTTAATTTTTAAAAGGGCTAGGATTTGTACCTAATTGTGTGTATTGCTTCTCTTAGTTTTCATATTCTCTTTCCTTCCTTTTATTGGTGTTTCTAGCTCACTCTTTTCTCTCCTTCCTTGTAGCCAAATTTCTCTCTCTCTCTCTCTCTCTCTCTCTCTCTCTCTCTCTCTCTCTCTCTCTCTCACACACACACACACACACACACACACAGCTTTTGTTTTGGTTGTTGGTAAATGAAGAAATATGGAAGACAGTTAGGTATTTATAGGCCAAAGTTTAGCCAGTTTATAAGTTGGTCCCTCAAATCTTTTCTTTCCTAGTTAAGCCACTCAACTTATTTTTATTCCAATCTTGCCCCTAAGTATGTAAATCTTGCCCCTAGGTATGTTAATCGTGTTTTACATGAGTTAATTTTCTTCTTTAGCTAATTAAGCATTGTTAGGTTAATTAGATCCAACTTGGTCAAAGTTTTGGATAACTTTGTTAGATTATTTCTAATTTATAAAATTTGAAAGGAATTTCAAAGTCAACTTAATTAGTGTGTTTTATTGTCAAATTAAATATAATATTTTTTTGAGTTACAAAATTGATTTCCTTCTAATTACAAAATCAATGAGATTGAATTCTATTAATTAAGCAATTGTTTTTCTAGCGGTTACACCTTTAAGTTCCTAGCCATTACACCTTTAATCTTCTAGCCGTTACAAAACTCTTTTTGGTTCATATCTTAACTATGCATGATATATATATATATATATATATATATATATAGATAGGCTTCTACTCTTAGTAAGAGAGTTAAATTAGCATGCATGTTTTTCAATTCATATAAAATATTATATTATAATATTCTCTTGAATAATTTTTTCTAAAACTCAAGAAAAAGCAATGGGTTATTGAATCTTGGAGGGTATCCTCTGTGACCTTTTGCAACGGTGATATACAATATTGGAGGGGCGAAAATTATCCTTAAGGACAACTCTTTACGCACACCTCAATTCAATCTTGGTAATATCTTCTTCATTTTCTTTTAATTTTCATAGCAATTTTCAATTATTTTACTACAAACTTCTCCTCCAAAAATATATTGGAAGGCTTCTCAAGGTAGCCTCTCTTTTATGCTAGCTTTTGTTGCTTGGAGAAATCTCTAGACAACTGACCATTTGACTAACTTGCCTTGCTTGCTTTATACATATACATATAATATATATGCGTGTTTGTGTGTGAATGACAGACATGTATGTATCCTTGTAATCTACTTGTATTATTTGTAATTTAATTTTAAAATGTTGCATTTAATAGTTACTTGTGTTCCATTTAATAATTACCTTTTCTTTATTAAACTTGTTCAAGGGATTTATGTATTTATATACATTCTACACATATTTTACAATATTCAAAAATTATAATTTAGACTATAATAATAATTATATTTATAATTACAAAAGTTTATTACAAGAGTTTTGGAATATTACAACCATCTTCAATTCTAACTTCTACATCACAACTTTTATCACCATCAGCATTTCAATTCCAAAAGTTTTAAATCCAAAATCACCACTACCTCATCACAACTTCTCATTAAACACTGCAACACCTCTCCATCCCAAAATTCCACCACCACACAAACAACCATAAACCTTCATCTCACCACCACCGCCATTAAAACCACCATAAAAACAACTACATTAAAGCTTCAACTGACCAACATGATCACAAAAATACCAACCCATCCCCATCAAAGAAAACATCATAACCCATTCCCATCCCTATCAAAGAAAGCTAGAAAAGTATTATTATTGATCTTATAGTTTATTTGACTTAATTAGTCTAATTAATTATTTTATTCTAATTAATTGTTTTATCTAGATTAATTAGAAGGTTGATTATTTTATTTTTTGTTAATTAGTTGAGTTAATTAAATTATTTGGTTAGTTAGGAATTAATTTTGTATGTATTTATACACCTTTTTAAAAAAATATCATTTTGTATTAGTTAAGTATTTGTACTAATTTTAAAAGTCAACTACGGTCAATGCTTATTTATACCCACGAGGTCGAGTTGAGTATAAGAAACAAATAAAACAATCTACTAGAAAATGGGCGAGCTTGATCTAATAATACATCCTAGAACTTGAAAAGAGCTTTACTTATTGTTAACTCCTTCCCCAATCAAAAGTTACGTCTGTCTGAAGTTGGACTGCATACATTGGTGATCGATTCCCGGGCCTTGATTTGCACATCCTCACACTTCCTGAAAGTTCTCACGTATTCTATAATTTTGAATCATCAGGTAGGAACAGATATCCAAGAATTCAAGTGTTCTTGGATGCTTGTTAAAGCACTGGAACGTTGCAATGAAGAACAGAAGAGATTGTTACATGTAAGAGGGTCTCTTTCAGAATTTATTTTTCTTGAATTCAAGTGTTCTTGGCTGCAATTTTAATTCCACCCCCCCCCCCCCCCCCACCTCTCTCACCCCCAACTGTAGGAACACTATGGGAAGGAAGATCCTGCAGATGTTGCAACAGTAAAAGCACTCTATGTTGAACTTGATATTAAGGTTTGTTTTTCCCATGAAAAAATGATAATAGCTGTACATTAATTAGAGGATCATTCATTAAAATTTGAGCAAATAAACCTCAACATGCCTAAAAAAGTCCATGACTATGTAATTAGTTCCCTGATTTCGTATTAATTATATAAATTATATGGTTTTCCATTAGTTTTATGCTCCTTTCTGAATTTTAGTTTGTATCACAATGTGGTAGGGGGCATTCGCAGAATTTGAAACCAGGATCCACAAGGAATTGGAAATCTCTATCGATGCTCATCCAAACAAACAAGTGCAGGCCATACTGAAATCCTTCTTGGCTAAAATATATAAGAGACAGAAATAATTGTTGGTTTATAATTTTAATGATGACAATATTATTGGCTTTATATTTAATTTAATGGACTTATGCTTTTAATTGTTTGGGCTGGTTAAAATATATTTAATATATTGATGTATTAGGCCAATTTGAAATTATGGTTCATTGGATACTTCCTATTGAATCTAGGATTGCTGAAAAGATTTCTTTTATAATAATGTGTAATATAGTTTGAAAAGAAGTCTTATAAACTGCTTTGCCATGCTGACTAGTTATTGGAATAAAATCAATCTTTATCAAGTATTTACCTTATTTTTCTATTTAAGGTATTTTAGTTTGACTAGAATATTATATCTTTGATATCTAATATCGGTTGATTTCTTTATTTTAAATATGTGATATTCCATCTGAGATGTGGGATTTTCATGCTAAACAATTTTACATCCGTTAGTCCTTAATCCAAGCTTCTGAATTCATGACTCTGTCCAATGGGTATGAGGCTTTTATGCTAACAATTATATAGTGTTGCTTCTCTCTCTCTCTCTCTCTCTCTCTCTCTCTCTCTCTCTATATATATATATATATATATATATATATATTACTTCTATTCGGTTGAACAGGACACTCAAGGGAGATATATCAGTGAAGAAAAATTAAAAGCAAAGATCAGTCTTACTTGTTATATACTTCTATTAAGAGCTATCTTTATTTTTTCTTTCCAGCAAGTCTGTGTTATACTGTTAGTCCTTCATTAGCTGAAAAATCACAACTTTGTGTATTCAATATACTTTGTAACAAATTCTAAGTTCAAGAACTGTTGTTAGGCTTGTACGATCCAGTAGTGGATAGGTTTGTTCAAGGCAAGCTTTCAAGATTGCAGAGGTGCAAAAGGGGGCAGATGTGTTCATCACAGTGAAAAGCTTCATTTGAACAGAAAGTTTTTTTTTATTGTATTTATTTGAGTTAAAAAATTAATAAAAAGATTCTCCAATACCGATTGGTATTGGTCGTGAATTATGTTACTAGACTAGAGAATAGGGGCTGAACCACGTAAAAAATTCTTGTGTCTGTGGTTTGTTATTTCTTGTGGTTTGATCATTTAATTCTCACGTTGCATCTAAACTCATTCACATAACAGTTTACTGCTGGTGGGAAAAGTATACTAATCTAGACACTATTTGTCATTGTCTTATTCTGTCTTGCATTATAAGAAAAGTAAAATTTATTCTAAAGCAGACACTATAAAACACTAATTCTAAAAATGCGAACTCTAAATATTGTTTAACTGTCACACAAACTGAAAACGAAACACGTATTTTTAAGAGATCAACCTATCGTACTCTATGTTATGCATAATATTTTCTTTTACGCGTAATGTGTTAATTCAGTTACCCGACATAAGTATCCCATTTATCAGGGTTGTTCATATTTAGTCTTAATTAGACTCAGAATCTGCACCAAAAAAATTGGATTGGCTCAAATCATCTCCAAAGAATCATAAATAATTCAATAAATTGATAGAAACATAACAACTGAGTTTATCCGAAATAAATGGCATAAACTTTTTTTATATATGGTCTAATAAGCTTTTCAGACTTGCAATAAAATAAGAATGTTGCGATAGATAAGAAAATTTTCACAATTTACAAGACTAGCATAAGCTAAAGAACTTGTATAATTTAAAGCACTTGCAATAATTAGAAAACATGCATACGAGCTTTAAAACTCGAACAACTTAAAGGACTAGCATGGCTAGAGAACTTGAAATAAATTGAAGAATTTGTGATAGGTTAGGGAATTTGTCATGCAAATTTGAGGAGTCTAAAATATATTAGTCTATATCTAAAATTGATCATGTCATATTTAATTGGTCCGTTAAAAAAGTCTATAAGCCTAGAGTTTCATATCCTGAAAGAATTCCTAAAAAACCACAATGATTTTTTAGATCAACCCGTTGAATTAATTAAACATGATCCAAGAATTCTCCATGACCCATAAGATAATTAAAAATAGACTCATGATTGAAGATGATCTAATTAATTTTTTTCTTAAATCACCTTGACCAAAATTGGAATTAATCTGAATATTTAGATCAGGTCAATGAGCTGTTCAAATCCACTACAAATAATTCAACCAAACTAGAACATATATTTGAACCAATTCTTCCATCTTTTGAACATATTAGTGAATGTTTTCCCAAAGTCACTTTTAAATACATTTCTGATGAAAATTGTGACTATTTTAAATTTTTCAGACCTCCTGAAAATTATGAAAAGTTCACTTACTTACTCATTTGTATCATTCATTTATAGTCACATACTTTTTAGGATATATAAAATTTTTAGGTATGCACATTTGTTTTATTTCTCACCACATTTTCTTGCAGAATAAATGCCCCATATACAAGGTACAATTCTTTCATTTCTTTGTTCTCTATTTTTCATTTGCATACATTTAGGATAATGCATGATTTAGGAATGAGGGAGTTTGTTTTTATTAGTTTTTTTTCTTTTTTTAGGAAAATATAGTGAAAAATAAAAAATGAAAAAAATGAAGGTTTTGTTGGACTTTTGATGAGTTGGATTAATTCTAATAAGTGTCTGTGGAGCAAAACTCATAAGTAAGATTAAAAGATTTAGAACTCTTGAATCTTTGATTAGATCACGAAATCTTAGTTTGAAATACCATCTAGAATAAAATCGATTTCATAAGCATTTTTGCACTACACATTTGGACTAAGTCTTAGTTGTGGATATAAACTATGACTCGAGCACTTCCAAGAAAAAAATTGAAAAAAATGAAATAAATAATTGTTTCAATGTTCATTGAACGAAATCACTGGGTATCCAAGTCTTAGAAGTATCGATATTCACAATGAAAAGTGTGATGGATATAAGCAGCTTGACTAGTCTAGTTTTGTGGTCTATATTATTCGAGTTAGTAAACCCTTAGGGGTGTCTCTACACCTAGTTCCTATTGGTCCAACGCTGGCTACATGGGTAACTCTGAAAAGCCTAAGAAAATAAAACATTGCACAAGTAAAGAAAATAAACTCAAAAAAAAAGTAAAAAAAATAACGAAAAATGAGTTTAATTGATTTTCATGGTAAAAATTTATACTAAGAGCAACATCACATACACATGCATGCATCACATGAAATTAATTTTATGAAAGATGGTGTCTAAAATGAAGATAAAATATGTTTGATATGATTAAAGTGTGATTTTGAATTTAATTTTGCTTTTGTATAATACCAATGGATATTTAAAAGTTTTCTTTCAATTTCATAATTGGTTAAACTCAAAAATATTTTATTTTAAATTTTGAATTTCGCATGTGGGTACATTCACTGCAAACCCTCACGAAGTACAACTCGTTCACTTGGGGTTTAAAAGTGTGTTACACATGCTAAGTGCAATCGTGTTTCATACGAAAATGGGGTAATATAGTTTTTTTTGTTTTTTTTTTACTCGAGGATGAGCAAAAGCTAGGTCTGAGGGTATTTGATAGACACATAATTCATACATTTCAACATCCCCATATTTATTATTTATATGTTTATTTTATTTAACTGATTACATTTTATTTAATTTTGTAGGATTTACGTTATTTATCGATATGAATAAGTAAAAGATAATTGTTCCAGCTTTTAAAGATAGAAAAAGACTCTTTGGAGATTACCATGTAAAGATTGAAGTCAAGAAGGAAAGAAGCAGATAAAAAAGAAGGAAAGAGACCAAGTTCAAAGAATCTAAATTAGGACACAAATCTAATTTCCCTATAAGTATGTCTCTTTTTTTAAAGATAGGGAGATGTATTAGATTAGTTTAGGTTACAAGTAGGAGTAGGATTAAATTATATCTTCATTATACGATTGTTGAATGATCGTTAAAAAAGGAGTTTTCTTATTTATTTTTAATCTTCTACTTCTTTTTCTTTATTTTAGTTAGTTTATTTATTTTCATGTCAAGTTAATTTCTTTAATCTAGGATGAAGATGACATTAAATAATTGATTTCGCCTTCATTTTTCATTGTTGAAATACGTTCGTTTAATAGTTCTTATGTGATTTTAAATTAATTCAGAGGTTTTGATAGATTATGGTTAAGATATGAGTTTTTCATAATTCATATTTGCTCGAAGAAGTTTTGATAGGTTATAGTTAATTCTTAAATTTTCATAGTCTATACTTGTCCACGTTAATTGTAAAATTACTAAATTAAAGGGAATGAAGATCAAAACCATAGTTAAGTTATAAAAATAGAAGAGATTGAGTTACTTATTATTTTATTGTTTAATGGATTCAGATTCCTAAATTGCTTTCTTATTACTCCCTTCGTTCCATATTAAATGATCTAATTTCTTTTTTAGGATGTTCCAAAATAAATGTCTTATTTCTATATTAGTAACTATATTTATCATATTCTTCCTCTTACCCTCAAAATCTATTTAATATACTTATTGGTAATGTGAGAGTTACAAAACAAATGTATATAGAGAATTAAATGACATATAAAAGATTAATTATTAGGGTCGTAGAAAAGTGAAAAAGCAATTATTGGGTCATAGAAAAGTAAAAAAACAATTATTAGGGTAATAAAAAAGTAAAAAAAAAATAACTATTGGGGTCATAGAAAAGTGAAAAAATACTTCAATTAATAAGTAATCAAAAAGATTAATTTAGGTAAAAGAAAACTTTATTAATCAGCGTGCCGAAACTAATTAGGACGTTTATTTTGGAACGGATAGAGTATTAGTTTTCATATTTTAATTAATTTAATTGTAGTTAATCGATTCTCAATCTTTATTCCTAATTCGTCTGAAATAGATATTAAGGATACATTAAAATTAATTTAGTCTATGTGGGTTCGACCTGTATTTGTCAGTTTTTTAATTTGACACTGTGCACTTACAATTACATATTTTTATCCCATCATTACCCATCACATATGAGTCCTGTCACAGATGAGCTCAAAATGGTATAGTCAAATATGTTGGAATATTAGCAGAATTAACAAGACGAATAATATAGTAAATTAGAACAACTTAGCTGAAAACCGAGGCATAACAGCGCTACTATCCTAAAAAGTGATTTCGCCCCCACTAATAATAATCACAGGTACAAATGGGCTGCCGACGGTCACCCTCCATGATTCAACGGTAAAGCCTCCAATCGTGTGTACTCACAGAAGGAGACTGTGGACTTGTCTATGTGGATTACCCAGAATAACATAGTATATGTATATAGAAGGAAGAACAGATTGTATATATGTATTGTGTTAACTTCTATATAAAAGAACAGAACATAGTGGTATTTATAGAAGGAAAAGAAGAACGTTGAAAAACGGTAAAGAAAACATGGTGAACGTTGGGAACAAACGTTACCGGAGAACGTTGGGGATAAATAAGGTTTACGTTAATGAATGTTGGGGGAAAATGGCTAGGGTATTAAATTTAGGCTAAAAATAAAAGCTTGGGATTTAAGCAAAATAGTGGGCTACTTGGGTGCACCCGTAAAGCATAATCGACCGGATCGGCACCCCTTCCTGCGCGGGAGTATCGCGCGCACACACACACTAAGGTTTTCTGACCGAAAGTCCAAGAACCAAGCTTGGCCTAGCCCCAATTCCTTAGCCATCCTCATGTGCGTCAGCCCATCCCTTTTTCCCAACCAAGTTACTAAACTCATAACAACAATTACTAATATACACCATGAGTGTTCCCAAACACTACAAAAAAATGGGGCTTCAGCAACAACCGATTTTCATTGCTAAAGGTGCCAAATTTCATTGCTAAAGGATTTTGGCAACGACTTTACTGTCGTTGCGCCTTTCGTTGCGCAATGAACGTTGCTAATTATTCCGCAACGAACGTATTTTTTTCGTTGCCAAAACTAATACATTTTGCAACGAAATTTGGCTTTCGTACAGAGACATCGATTATTTAGCAACAAAATGTATTGTTACAGAATAATTAAAATTTTGTTGCTAACAACCCCATTTCGTTGCAAAAGCCTGCTAATTGGCAATGGAATGAACTCTATTTTTTTGCAACGACCATGCATTTTCGTTGCAATTGACATCATTTTGCAACGACATTTTTCGTTGTAGTGAATTATGAAAATTGTTGCCGAAGCTTGTTTTCGTTACGGAATGTAAACTTTTTAGGAACGATTTTCGTTGCTGATTATATTATTTTGGCAACGACATTATGCTGAATCAGCAACGAAAATATTTGTAACTGGTTATTTTTCAATAGCAACGAAAGTCGTCGATTAGCAACGACATTATATGTTGCCGTTTCTTTATATGTGCAACGAAAGTTGATATGATTTGGTAACGAATTATATTGTTATCAAATCAAAAATTTGACATTCTTTTTGTGCACCTGGCTGGCTCAATGTCCCCATAGCAAATAATGGCAAAAATACAAAAAACTAAAATATTATTAACTGAATAAAACCATCCACTACATAATCATTCATTATCTTTACAATTAACCATCTAAAGCTACCATAGTTCTTCAATCAAAGTATATATCTACTTATATAAAGAGAGTACACTTTATAATTTCATCACTTGTCTTCTGTAAACGTAGCACGGAAATTCGATACCCAGTATTGTAAGACAGGTCGTAGATGCAGTCTTCCTGCACATATTTAAAAATAATAACAAGTCAAGAAAATGAAGCAAATAGGTCACCAGAGGCACTTAGTGCCAAAATCAATACACAAAGACAACAATGTTGTGTTATTTTCTTACTAATCAAGGGACGTGGAAGAAGGTAATACCCTTTTTATTGACTACCAAATTAATATCTAAATCAAATATCCTGAAGAAGACAAGCATGTGCTTCGTGAACCTTCTCCTAGTGGGTATACATTGACACACGGATCAAGATAATAATTGGTGCTCATAAATAATGCTACAAGCGAACAAACATTTTACAGACTTATAATGATGACAATACAACTTGATAAATATGTTCGTGAGTATAGCGAAAGTCAGAAACATACTTGATGATTCTGCTGGAAAGGAAATTGCTGATTGCAATAACTGTTTTTCCTGCTTAATTGCATGATGTTTCTAGAACGAGTCTGATGTTTGGTGCCTTAGCAGTATGTCTTGTAATATATTTGGCCGTTGTTGCTGTAATTGAATCTGAGAGTTTATTTGCTGCTCGGATAGTTGGGGTTCAAATTTTTTCCCTTTAGTTGGCAACACTGTTGCCATAATTTGCTCTGGCTGATGCTGTGCTGCAACGTCATCTTGTTGCAGCATATATGCGTTCTGCTCCTCATTTGCTGAGCCAGATATACAAGACTGTACACCACGCAACCTAGGATAGTTTCTCTGTTGACCCAATTGTTGAGCTTGTGTATTTGAATGGTGATTCCAAACTAAAACCTGTTGCTGTTGATGTGTATCAGTGACACCTTTTTGTTGCCTATTTTGATGATCCTGCTCAATGTTATTACAAATTGGTAGTTGTCTAACCAACTGTTGTTTTTGTTGTGTTAGTATTCTCTGGGGCACTGATGCTCGTTTTTGATGAGTAGTGGGATCCTGGTGTTGCTGTTGTTGTATCCTAAGAACTAATAATGGATTTTCTTCGGATACAGACTGATGAACAGAACACTGCTGATTGTGTGTAAGATTTAATGAAGGAGCTGTTCGCATAGCATTCACAGGTGAAGATGCTTGTGTGATAGAAGTTTGCTTTTCAGTAGATGATACCATATGTGTATGTTCTATTCTTTTCTCCTTCATACGAGTTTGCTGTAGTTGGTTATGTTGTAGTTCCTGGTTGCAAGTATTCTGGTGTGAAATCTGAGGTTGCTGCTCATTATGTCGGGGAACAACCTGCTGCAACTGTTGGCTATCTACAGGGTTCTGCAAAGTACTTTGCAACATGGAATTCTGGTCGAAAGTATTAGGCAAAGTCTGACTTGAACTGGTGGCAGTAGTCAATTTTAATCTTGCATTTGCATTACTATGTGAGCCAGAAGATGTACTATTTTTCAGAAAGTTCTGGGGTGACAGCTGCTGAGAGGCTTAAGACTAACTTGTCAGAAAATTTAAAATTGATATCCCTTCCTCATGATGTTGGGGCTACAAACAAGAAGAAGCTATAGATAAACAAAAAGAGAGAAGTTAGATAGCTAATAAATTTGGAAAAGAATAATATATTTGAATTTTCTAATGAATTCACGATTAGAAAAAAAATATTCGTTTAGTTCTGACACAGGAGATAAAAGTTATGGTTAAGAAACCAAATATATGATGAAGATTAATAAAATCAGCATACGTCTAGAAATAATTAGTGATTGAATTAAAACAAGAAATATAAAACTAGACGTGACTTAAATGAGATCTTTGAGCAATAGCAAACATGCACAATGAAGTGGGTTTGAAAGCTTCTAACTAAAACCTGGTGCCTCTGTCTAATTTGGCAATCTGGAACTCATTAGTTTTAGGTTGTGTTTGTTAATAGTATTATTTATTTTAAGACTCTGAAGTCATTGGTTCTGGCCTATATTTAATACCAGAATTCGACTCGATTAGTTGGGACTAGTAATATCTTTTAAGGAAGTTTGAATAGTTAGGGACTCTTAAGAGACTGATAACAGATTTTCTATCTCTAAATGGTTTTCGAAATGAAGTTTTGTAGTAGATCAGTAATCGAAATTAAATTTATTAAGAAATAAAATTGTTTCTTCTATATTTTATGCTTGCCAAGAGTTTAATTCCTCTAGATCAGAATTTTCTTATTCGCCTTCATAACATTTTCTTCTAACTGTGTCTACTGAATCAGGTGTATAATAATTCAGAGCTGGCTGAAAGCTTTTCCATGTGTGAAGGCTTCAAGAGAAACAGGATGTCAACCAGTGGCTTCACCAATTAATGATCCTATCTATGCAAGAGAAGAGCCACATAAGGTGAAAAGTGAGCTTCTAAGCGAGTGGTTGCCTCAAATTAGTCTTTGTCTCATGATGAAGAAGTTTCCAAATCCGAGGACAAAGTGAACAACCCATTCTATAAAAGCTCAATGTCATGCACAGTCAATTCAAGAAGATTGAAAAGGAAAACTAACTTAAAGGTTAAATTCCAGAATACAATCCTAGCCTGCATGTTCCCAATTACAGCAAGAGAGAAATCTGTGATTTTCAAAGCATGAAATCTGACCTTTGACAAGACAGAAGAAGCAGATGACAAAAGACTGGCAACCCCCTGATCCCCAACAAGAGCGCAATCCTTAATAGTGATGGACTGTAACTTGGGGCAGCACCTTCCAATAGCTTGGAGGCTCACGTTCCCAATCTTTGTACAAGATTCAATTGTTAATGCAGTCAAATTGGGAGAATTCTCAGCAATTGCAACCACACCCTTGTTGGAAATCGAAGGACACTGGCAAAGATCAAGCCTCTCCAGCAAGAGGCATTCCTGGGCTATCTTAAGTAAACCCTCATCCCCTGTAGAAGGGACATTCCACAAAGAAAGAACCTTGAGAGAAGGGCACCCATGGGCAATTGATGAGAGGCCAATGTCTGTAACTCCACATGTGGAGTTGCTTCCCCGGATTGAAAGCTTTGCAAGTCCGCCATGGGTAGCAGTTCCTACTGCGATAGCAGCAAGTCTTAGATCTGTTGCCTTCTTTCCTTCTAAGCACCTAGTTAGATAACCATCACATTCAACTTCCCGATTTTTATCAGCGGAAATCATTTCAATATCATTTGTAGACTCATTCACTTCTGGTCCTGCCTGAGTGCTTTTGCTCCTGAAAATTTCAGAATTGCGGACACTACTTAGGAGCATAAGCCAATGTTTAGATAAGCAAGCAGAGGCACTCCTGTCTTGGCCCCCAGGCAGTCGTTTGAAGATCTCAAACAGGCATTCATCAGGAAGAACTTCAATGGATGGCTCTTTCTCCTCAACCATATGCTCTTCAAAAGTAAATGAGCTACTGATGCATGACCTTTTACGAGGTGGGCTGTACACATCCGCATTGGAACCAATCAAAAACAAAAGGCCTGAATTAGCTGAACAAGCTGAGCCTCCAGAATAGAATTCATCTTCCCCTAGAAACCCAAAAACAAGAAACATAAGGAAAAGCTGGCCATTCAAATCTACTAGTGTCTAGTGGGCATTAAATTGAATTATAAAAACAAATTTAGAACAGACTGATCTAAACCAACATATCCAGATATAATAATATAAGTGAATAGAATTTGAACTTTTAATGAGAAGGGGTGTACTTGGATCCCACTTTAACAAGAATTGAGATAATATAGACAAAGAAGACTTCTGAGCTCTGACAAGCCCCTAAATGGTTCCCTTCCAACCATTATCCCCCTAACACTATTTCCAATTACAAGCACATGGACAACTAATTCACATTGTTGAGTACGTGTTTGACCATAAGATACACAAGAAAATAATAGATGAACGCAACATTAGCATCAAGCTAGTGACATACGTTGAACGTCACCACCAGCGGAGGATGAATTTGAACCCAGACTATCAGGAAGTCCCATTTTCTCAACAAGAACCTGAAACGCAGAGCAGCATAAGAAAGAATATATCCCTTGTAGTTGACGAGCTTGATGAATGCCTTCACGCGAGACTTCTTGGCAGTCTTATTGGCCGAGTCCTTTCAAATCACCTTCTTTGGGTATTTGGAGATGTCGGCGACGAGGCAATGGCCGTACGGGCGGTCACGGGTTCAGTCATCGAACGACTTGATGATAACGCCTTTATGACCAGCGAATCAGCTGTTGAGCATGACGACAACTTTGTTTGGTTTCAAGGATTTCACCATTTTCGCTCTTTGGCCGCTCTGTATCTCAGTCCACCGATGCCAAACTAACCAGTATTGTAACTTTTAAAAAAAAAAATTATAAAGCAAATTTATAAACAAAAAGAGTAAGATGTAACATCACTTTAACTGACAATGGAATCTTTTCTTCTTCTTTTTTTAATTTCTTTGATCTCTTGTACTTTTTTACAAACATTAATATTTTTTTATGTTTATTCTCTGTCATCGGCATTGGAAATGAGGGAGTATATAAGACTTCAACTATAAAAAAATAAAATTCTAACGTCAATTAAAGTGACATTTCATTTTACTCTTCTTTTTTACATATTCATTTTTAAAAAAAATAAATAAATAAATAGGGATAAAATTGATATTACATTAATATGTGCCAAACTAACTTATTAGGAATGACTTATAAGTCATTTTTAAATAACTTTATTCTGTTTTAGTTCATAAAACATAATAATTTTTTCTTTCATTTTTTATGTTTTTCTTAGAACCGATAGTATTATAATTTAATTTTATAATATATTTGAAAAAAAAGGTAAAAGGAGAACTAGGAATAGCTAGGGGTATACCATTACTATTCTTCTTTTTATGTTTTATTTTAGACTTAAAAATATGTTCATGATTTAAGTTACTCCTAAAATCTCAAGAATAAAAGTTCTTATTATTTTATGTAATCTTAAGTTAACTACTCACTTATATTAAATAATCTATTTTTTTACAATAATGACAATATTTATAATAGTAATTTGATTAATTTTAAGTGATATCATTATAATATATCACTTTAATTGGAATAAGAATATGAAAAAAGGGACACCATATATGCATTTGGTTTGCGAATTTGAGAAGTTATTGTAAGTTTATGAATTTGATAAGCTATTACAAATGAATCTATGATGCACAAACAAAAATACCAACGAAAACAAAAAACTTTAAATATATTTGAATTCGTATTCCTATTTGAAATTTGTATTCGAATAACTTTATATATATATATATATATATATATATATATATATATAACCTTATTAACTACATACAATTTAGTTTTAATCTAATGTAACATTTCATTTGTTCATGTTTAAAATATCGTTAAATTAATTAAAAAATTTATTCCGTAGACTTTTTGAAGAGTTACACAATATATTATAAGGATAAAATGTAAAGTTAACCATTGAACTTTGGGAATTTTTGGGTATTGAGACCTTTTCTTCGATACACGTGGCAGATCCGCGTGTGGATTTTTGTGGATGGGCTGATGTGGCGAATATTCAACTTCATCCCAAAAAATATGTTAATGCACAGATTCGAACCAAAGACCTCTAGTTTGTGATATTGATCCAATGACCACCCAAAAACATAGGCGTAGTTGCTATTATTTTGCAAGGATTAGTATTTATAACTGAACAAATCATTTCCCTTTCCTTAGATCTGTTACGTACATACATAAATGAACATAACTAATTGCGTGATAATAATAATAATAATAATAATAATAATAATAATAATAATAATAATAATAATAATAATAACAACAACATCAACAACAACAATAATAATAATAATGATTAATAATAATAATAGTAGTACTATAATAACAATAATAACAATGATGATGATGTAATAATAATAATAATAAGTAGTACTAATAATAATAATAATAATATTATTATTATTATTATTATTATTATTTATTATTGTATTATTATTATTACTACTATTATTATTATTATTATTATTATTATTATTACTATTACTATTATTATTATTATTATTATTATTATTATTATTATTATTTTATTATTATTATTATTATTATTATTTATTGTTATTGTTATTGTTGTTGTTGTTATTATTATTATTATTATTATTATTATTATTATTATTATTATTATTATTATTACTTATTACTGTTATGTTGTTGTTGTTATTATTATTATTATTATTATTATTTAAATGACATGTTAATAGTCGTTGCAAAAAGTTGTATAAAATATGAATGAAAATAAAAATTGTTGCCTTGATGAATGTGGTCCATATTAGGCAACAAAATATAGCAACAAAAAAACTTTCGTTGCCGTGATGAAGAAAAATCAAATGGTTAGAAATTTTGCAACGAATTTCTAGCGAATTTTATTTCCAAATTTTGCAACTACTTATGAATTTTATTGCAAAAAAGTGAAAGCGACACAATCAACTGAATGACGAAGGACAAGTTTCGTTTACTAAATATACTTTTAGCAACGACTTATATAGTCGTTGCTCGAAAAATCATTTGTTAAAGCACTATTTTAGAAACAAAAAACTTTCGTTGCCGGCGATGGAAATCAAGTGGCCGGAAAATTTTGCAACAAATTTCTAACGAAATTTTTCCTTGATGAATTAACAGCGAAATTTTGCAACGACCTATGAATTTCGATTTGCAAAAAGTGAAAGAAAGCTTCGACCACAATCAGTAACGAAGGACAAATTTCGTTGCTAAACATATACTTTTAACAACGACTTATAAAGTCGTTGCCCGAAAAATCGTTGCTGAAGGCCCATTTTTTTGTAGTGAAAATAGCCAATGTGGGACTTTGATAAAACCATAAGTTTGAAGCATAACCAATAATCCATCCCCCACATGATTCAAAATTATCAAAGATAGAAAAATTAAAAGGAAGTAAGAAGGGCAATGGATTTTAGATACATAACGTCGATACCTTGTGGGTTTGAATCGACACTTACTGGAACAAGCTTATGATTGTAGATTATAAGTGAATTATATTCTTGAACCCATTATCTATGATACAAACAATTGAACTTGCACACATATCTAAAAATCCTGAATCCACACAAGTCTGCGGTTGGGCGCGTTCTAGGCCATGCGCCATATCCCAGATTTTCATAAAGACTTTAGATAGTTTTCCAAAGACTCTCATAGGAAGTGGCCTACACTTCCACCTTTATATAGGTGAACCCATCAAGTGTAAACTGACATACACCACCCTTTAAGACTATGAGTTTGATTAAGAATCTAAATGATTAATCCTATCATAATTTGTCAGTAAGCACCACATACACACAGGGAGAAATATAAATAATTATAGTGCTTTAATTAAATAATTACATGACTTGTTATTACCCATTGAACCCAATTCATGGGATCTCTAATCACATGGGTTGAGTTTCCATCGATCACATATTATTTACTCAAAATGTTGGCAATAGTCTCATCCCTCTGGATGCTTCTTGGACTACCTTTTTACTTAATTCCTTAGTAAGCGAATCCACTAGGTTCTTTTCAGACATCACAAATTCCATGGAAATAACCCCGTTACTGATCAGTCCTCGTACAATATTATACCTCAAGCGAATGTCTTTGTTTTCCATTATAAACATGGTTCATTGCCCTGCCAATAGCTGCTTGTGAATCATAATGCAACAAATTCCTAATCCAATAAATTTCTTATCCACTCTGCTTCTGTACATGCCAATTCTAAAGCAATAAATTCAAATTCCATAATAGATCTTGCAGTACAAGTTTGTTTAGCAGATTTCCAAGAAACAACTCCTCCACTTAAAGTAAGCACATAATGTGACGCCCCCAAAATAGGTATACATCACCCATCTTGGGTAGCCAGAAAATACACTACTGATAACTCCATTTATACAACTATCGTGCAAAATACGACGACACATATACTATGAGTTTCAATACAAATATTGTAGCGTATACAATACGACAATATTCATACTCAAATTTTTACAATGCCATATAAAGTATAGCAACAAATATTTCAAGTCTCCAAAGGAATACGAGAAATTTCTGTTCTTCTCATTCTAATGGAGTGCAATTTTGACGCTTTCAAAATCGAGTTCGCATCACCCTATTTAATTCATCAAATATAACTATTAAATGATGTATAAAATATGTCACGCACATTTTAAATTCTCAGTACAATTATTATGCCCCACTGTTTCATAATTTGATTAGGATTTCGACTAATTTGAAACACCACTTTATACCCACGTCCTCTCTGCTAGTCCCAGCTACACTTTTATTTCCTGAAAGGGGTGGTGAAGTAAAAGGATGAACACAAATAGTCCAGTAAAGAATATCATGACTTAAGATAATTAAATTATCAAAATAATTCAGATATTTAGAACATATGGTAGAAGATAAAGTTTTCAACCATAATAGCAGCGGAATCAACAATCCATTAGAAGAGTCAAGTAGAACATAATGTCTACTATCTCTTCTAAATTAAAAATCCATCGTTAATATTTCATTCCTGTAATAATCATCAACAGTTCTTGGTTATACCCAAGACAAAGAGAACTCTCATCACCTGTCTTCACCTAAACCACCACAGATTATAATTAAATCACAATTCATATTTATAATTAAGTAAATCAACAGTCCAACTTTGTATTACAGGCCAAAGATATACAACTATAAAACCAATAATGTTGAGACTCAACTTAATAGTATCACGACCACAAATTATCCATGCACTACGGGCCAAGGATGTTCGTGTTTTCAATTATGGTCATGATTATACCGAATAATCCCTGGTCATAATCATGATTACGACCAAAGATGACTTTCACCACATCATTTGTAACATTACGGTCATGATTATACAGAATAATCTCTGGTCATAATCATACCAAGTCCATATATACACTACTGCCCATAGATGACTTTCAACACAATATAAGCATGAGAAGGATGACAATGATATATATAATGAATAAACATAAATCATCATAATAATAAGATAACATAGATCTTAGTGATTTTCAACTTAATTATCCAGAGTCCAAATTGATAACATAATAATAGATGAAGCACAAACTATTAAGGATATTCTAATTCTTTCAGGACTTTTCACCATTTAATGATAAACTGAATAAACGAATAATAATATCTTACCATAATATGGAGTATGAAAGAAACTGATATTCTTTTTACCATAAAAATGATACCCCCTTACCACAATAATGATATCCCTTACCTTAGCATGTAACTTGATTATGCTTTTTGTGAAATTGATCAACTTAAACAATGCTTGCATTCTTTATCTACACTTGGAGTAACATTACACTCAATAGAAATACTCACAATATCGTAGTAAAAGAATTCTATATTTTTAGTGTAGTGATGGTGTCTGTTTAGTTACTCAACCGAGCAACCTATATATACTGAAAATTTAGTAAACAACTAGCACACCCGCTTTGATAAAATAACCAAACGAGGTATATAATAATGGTAGTGGTGGAATTTATGGTCCCACAAAGAAAATTAAACCAACTTCTACACGTTTTAAAAATAATTGAGTTGAGGTACATACTACTTTAGAAAAAGTAGAGTGTCGGCAAGTCCTACCAAACTTACTTTTGTAAAAAAAAAAAATTGAACAAACATCTGTATATCATACTTATCTTTAATCAGTACCTTTTATTCATCAATTATTTATACATTTTCAATCTTTCAACAATTATTCACAATTATTAACAAAGACTCACAATACTGCCAACTGGTTTAATTATATCATATCAAATAATATGAGTCACTGTGTAATAACTACTGTGGCAATTATTGAAATAAATACCGAGTGACTTCTTACGTAATTAGAAATCAATAATATAATTAATCACTGTGCAATAACTACTGTGACAATTATTGAATAAAATACCGAGTGACTTCTTACGTAATTAAGAATTAATAATATGAATCACTGTGCAATAATTACTATGACCATTATTGAATGAAATACATGGTGACTTCTTCGTAAGAATCAAATCAATACCTTACTTATAAACAATTTAAATTCTATTAAAAGTAGGGATCAACATCAAATCATATTTATCTCGAATAACATATAAATCAACTAATAATTCATTATTCATTCAAGTTGTCTTTATTTATCGCATAAAACCATTATTCATATTCCAAAACTTTAGAAGTGACTAATAAAACTTGAGAAATATACAACCTCATATATGACAATCCATTATTCTGATATTATCACCATTTTTACTTTAACAAAAATATTATTTTTATTTTTATCGTAAATCATTCGTTACTAGTGCGTTTACATCCCGACACCTCATGAGCTTACTAACACTTCTAAAATATTTAAAAATATGATTCTGAATTTTCTAAATAATTTTATATTTTTCGGATAATCTAACAATTTTCAATAATTATTTCTATTTATAAAACTATCATTTAGTAGCTTCAAAATAGAAATACAAACCCTACATACTTTTATATCATTAAAACATCATCAATATTAATCTTATATTATTATAATATTTTTCAAACCAAAATTCATAATTCTTCACCATTCATAGAATTTTCTTTGAATTTCTCTATTTTTAAACTAACCATAAATAGTTTAAAAATATACTAAATACTTATGTTATTCAAAAAATTTCCAAAATTGTCCGAAATTATAAAACAATATTATACCATTTTTTACCAAGTTTCATAATTTTTCATCATTCATAGAATTTTCTATGAATTTCTTCTATTTTCAAACTAACTATAAATAGTTTTAAAATACAATAATTACTTCGCTTTTTCAATAATTCATAAAAATTTGCAGAAAATCTAAGATGGTATTATAAACATTTTGTAAAAATATTTCAACCCAAATAATTTTTCTGATAAATTAATTATAAACTCCAATATTTAGAAAATTTAATAATTCACAATAATTAGCACTTTTATTAGAAAAATACAGATCTTATGTCCTTCCATGTAAAATTTAATTCTCTACAACTTTGTAGAAGAAACTTTTTCCAAATTTTGACTCTAACATAGAGAGAAAGGCTTACCGAAATATTTTGTTTGATAATTTTCGAACTAGCCACCTTACGAAATTCACCACAGATTATATTAATCTTTAACGGTTCAAAATTTATGGACATATACTCAACTTATATATGCATAACATATCCAAAAATCACAACGATCCAACGGTCGGATTAAAAATTATAACTCGCACAATAGAGCTTAATAAAACTGATTTTTCGGACTATAAGTCCTTCGGACCAATTTCACTCAAATTATCACCACAAAAAATCTTCAAAGAATTTTTGGGTTATTCAAATTTCTACGCTTAGCTTACTTCCAGACCTTTCTTTTGATATATGGCTCATTTCCTAACTCATTATACACAAAGAGTTATGAATTTTACAAAATCAAGTAGTAAATTAATTTTTATGAAAATTTCCAGATTTTGTTCTTCTTTTAATTTCTAGATTTCTCTCGCTTGATTCATGTTTATACAAGTTTAAATCATCTAAATCAAGTATGAACAAAATCTATTCATATAAAATTCATGAAAACTTAAATAGAAAAATAAATCAAAGGTTTAAACATACCTTTTTCTTTTAATTTCTTCTTTATTTATTTCTTCTCTTTCTTCTTTTCTTCTCCTCCTCTTTTTCTTTTTCTCTACTCTTCTTTCTTGGTTTCCAATTTGTTTAATGAGTGAATGGAATAAATGGGTGGAGTACTCCCTCTCTCTTTTCTTCCTTTTATTTTGTTTTCTTTCTTTCTCTCTCCCTCTTTTCTTCCTCTCCTTTTCTTTTCTTCTTTCCTACACATTTTGTCTACGGGAGAAGTGCAAGTGAGTTGAAAATTTGCCTTAGTAGGCTAATAAGTTAGCCATCATCCTTGCCCCACTCTTGCCTAATATTTGATAACCCACCAATCATGAAAAAGTTTGGTGAATGCTTTATGAAAATTTTAGCAGCATAAGGAAAATTTGTATCAGCAAACTTTAATCTCCCTCCTTTATTTGCTCTTTTATCCGATTAATTGTTTATTTGACCATTTATCAATTTAACATTTTAAAATTTTAGAGCAATAATCATAAATTAAATTAGACTTTTATTTCATAAAAGACGGGGTCTTACACATAGCCACTAGTGGAGTTTGTTTCATCATTATCAGATACCCAATTAGCATCACAATATCCTTTTAAAACATTAGGATGACCAGTGAAATGTACACCTTCATTAACTGTTCCTTTTAAATACCTCATTAGTCATGACAATGCATTCCAATGATCTTGTAAAGAATTATGCGTATATCTGCTAAGTCTACTAATAGCATATGCAATATCAGGCCAAGTACAGTTCATTAAATACATTACACTACCAATGATTCTAGCATATTCAATTTGTGCAATAACAATATTTCTTTTATTTTTCTTTAAATGCACACTAGAGTCATAAGGGGTTCCTAATGGCTCTTCATTAAAGAAAATAAATTTCTTAAGAATATTTTCTACATAATGAGACTGTGATAAAACTAACCCATTTGCATGTTTATTTATTTTCATGCCAAGAATCAAATCAGCTTCTCCTAAATCTTTCATGTCAAATTTAGAAGATAAAAAATCTTTAATAGTTTTCACAACTTTCTCATCAGTACCAAATATTAATAAGTCATCCACATATAAACAAATAATCACACCACAATTTCTATTGAATCTACTATAGACACAACTATCAGATTCATTTGTCACAAAATTATTAGACAAGAAAGTTTTATTAAATTTGTCATTCCATTGTTTTGGCACTTGTTTCAAACCATACAAAGATTTTACAAGTCTACACAATTTTTGTTCTTCACCTGGAACAACAAACCTTTCAGGTTGACACATATATATTTCTTCATTTAACTCTCCATTCAAAAAGGCAGTTTTAACGACCATTTGGTGGATTATCAATTTATGAATAGAAGCCAAAGCAATTAAAATTCTTATAATTGCTAGTTTAGTTACTGGTGAGTAAGTGTCAAAATAATCAAAACCTTCCTTCTGTGTAAACCCTTTTGCTACAAGTCTTGCCTTAAATTTATCAATAGACCCATCAGCTTTTAACTTCTTTTTAAATACCCATTTACATTCAATAGGTTTACATCCTCTAAGAAAATTGACTAGTTCCCATGTATGATTAGACATAATAGAATATAGTTCACTATTAATAGCATCATTTCGAAAATTTGCATCAATTGATTTCATTGCTTCTTCATAAGTTTTAGGGTCATTTTCAGTTATAAAAGCAGTTTTAAAATCTGGACCAAAAGTTTTCTCAAAACGTTGCCTTTTACTTCTAGTAGATGCAAGTACAGGTTCTTTATCTTTCCTTTTAAGATGTTCACTTGAAGAAGGATTGCCCTCATCTCTTATTTTCATTGGAAATATATTTTCAAAAAATTCTACATCTTTTGTTTCCAAAATTGAATTATTTTGATAATTATTAGTTGCATCTTTAATTACCAAAAATCTATAAGCAGCACTAGTAGAAGCATATCCAATAAAAATACAATCCATTATTTTAAGTTCAATTTTATTCCTTTTAAATTCTGGAATAACTACTTTAGCTAGACACCCTCACACTTTAAGATACCCCAAATTAGGTGCATGTTTCTTCCATAAATGATATGATGTAGAGTCTATCTTTTTATGTGGAACTCTATTCAAAATATGATTTGCAGAAAGGCAAGCTTCTCCCCGCATATTAGAAGGTAAACCAGAACTAATTAGCATAGCATTCATCATATCTTTAAGTGTTCTATTTTTTCTTTCTGCAACTCCATTGGACTGTGGAGAATAAGGAGGAGAAGTTTCATGTATAATTCCATTTAGTTCACAAAATGTTTTAAGACTTTCCGAATCATATTCACCTCCACGGTCAGATCTAAGTCTTTTAATTTTCTTTCTAACTGATTTTCAACTTCTGCTTTATATTTAATAAACATTACTTCTACTTCATCTTTAGAGGAAAGAAGATAAATAGGAGTATAACTAGACATATCATCTACAAAAGAAATATAATATTTCTTACCACCTCTACTCGTAGTACTATTTTTAAAATCAGCTAGATCACTGTGAATTAACTCAAGTAGTTCTGTTTGTCTTTCAACACTTTTAAAAGGTTTCTTAGCATGTTTTGCTTCTACACAAATTAAATTTCACATTTATTAAACTCGATATTTGCAAGATTAGGTATAAGTTCAAGTTGTTTCAATTTTTTAATACAAGTCACGTTTACATGTCCTAATCTAGCATGCCACATATCTAAAGATTCAACAATATAAGCAAAAGAAACATTCTTATTATTCAATTCAGCAAAAGCATCAAGTACAAATAAACCCCCATTACAAAAACCTTTCCCAACAAATTCTCCATTACGAGTAAGTACAAGTTTATCAGACTCAAACACAAGTTTAATGCCAGCTTTGTTCAACAAAGACCTGGACACAAGATTCCTACGAATATTGGGCACATGAAGTACATCTTGTAAAGCAATTCTTTTCCCAGTTTTAGTAGGACTTTCCCTTTTCCCGCAACGTTGGTGGCTCGAGAATCCCCCATAAAAACTTTTTCTCCATTAGTCACATTTTCGTAGTTGAGAATTATGTCTCTATTCGCGTAAATGTGTCTAGTGACTCCGGTATCTACTACCCATTCCGTGAAGTTGTTAACAAGGTTTACTTCAGAGACAACATCAACAATAATATCATATCGAATTCAACTAAGTTCGCTTGGGGCTTAGGCTGAGAGTTATTATTTTTGTTATCTTGCCCCTTGCAAAAGTGACACTTCATAGCAATATGGCCAGGTTTGCCACATACGAAGCAAGGACCTTTAGTGAAAGGTTTCTGAATTTGATTTGGATTCTTAAACCTATTATCCTTTCTTCCTATTGATTTATGATTTTTCCCTTTTGTAGTTTTTCGACTGATTTTGGCCCTTCCATTGTGGCTTTCGTTCTACAAGATTAGCTTTGACAGTATGACTTGGAACTATTTCTCCTCTTTCTTTAGCCCTGTTTTGTTCTTCAATATGGATGTGTGCCACTAATTCCTGCATAGTGAAATCTTTAGTTTCATGTTTAAGATTCATCTTATAATCTTTCCATGAGGGTGGTAATTTTTCAATAAGTACAACAACTTGAAATGTTTCACATATTTTCATTTCATCCCCAATAACTTCCCCCACAATTGTTTGGTATGTATGAACGTGCTCTATTACTGATTTTCCATCTTGCATCTTAAAATCTAGAAATTTTCCTGCAACATATTTCTTAAGGCCAGAGTTTTCAACAACATATTTAGATTTTAAAGCTTTTCAAATCTTCTTAGCACTTTCATACGGATAATAAATCTCAAATAGTGAATTAGACAAATAGTGCAAAAAAATATCTACGACATGTACGATTATCCTTAACATAATCCCCTTTTGCCGACTTATCATCATCCGATTTTTCAACAGATTCAGCAGTATCGGAAACAACAATAACATGAACATCCATGTATAACACATATTCCAATTTCATGGTTTCCAAATAAAATAGTATATCTTCATACCATCTCTTAAAATTTGTACCATCAAAGTGATCAATTTTAGAAAGGTCTAAGGCAGTTTTCATCTTGTTAATAAACCGTAAATCACTTTTTAGATTGTTGGAATATTAGCAGAATTAACAAGACGAATAATACAGTAAATTGGAACAACTTAGCTGGAAACCAAGGTGTAACAGAGTTACTATCCTAAAAAGTGATTTATTTCCCCACCGATAATAATCACAGTACAAATGAAATTCATGGCGATCACCCTCCAGATTCAACAAAGAAAGCTCCAATCGTGTGTACTTTCGCTGTATGAGAGGCGTGGACTTGTCTATGTGGATTGCCCAGAATAACAGAGTATATGTATATAGAAGGAAGAATAGATTGTATATATGTATTGTGTTAAATTCTATAGAAAAGAACAGAACATAGTGGTATTTATAGAAGGAAAAGAAGAACGTTGAAAAACGGTTAAGAAAACATGGTGAACGTTGGGAACAAACGTTACTGGAGAACGTAATTAGTTACGCAATGTTCAGAAGAACGTTGGGGATAAATAACGTTTACGTTAATGAACGTTGGGGAAAAAACGGCTAGGGTATTAAATTTAGGCTAAAAATAAAAGCTGGGGATTTAAGCAAAATAGTGAGCTACCTGGGTGCACCCGCGAAGCATAATCGATCAGACGATCGGCCCTCTTACTAGCGTAGGCGTGATCACGTTGTACGCACTAAGGTTTTCGATCGAAAGTCCAAAAAACAAGTTTGAGTTTAAATTTAATTCCTTCTTAGTAAATCATGCCATGGGAAATTTCATCTCTTTTCCTAACCAAATTCTTAAGTTTTCATAACAACAATTACTAATATACACAATGAGTGTTCCCAAAATAGCCAACCAACAAAATATATATGTGACACTGTTTATTTGTGACGGATTGATCCATTACAAATGTTTCCTTAAAATAACATTCCTATCACAAATGTGTTCTTAAAATAAAATTCAATTCAGAATATGTTGGTCTCTTTTATTTCTAATTGATCTCTTGTCTCTCCTTTCTCTCCAATAGATCCTCTAGCTCTCCCTACTCTCGTCTCCACGACTCTTGCCTTCCAGCAGCTCAATCTCCGTCGGGCCTCGACATCCTGCACAGCTCCCGTCTCCAGCAGAAAACTCTTCGTTTTGGAAGTAAACTTTTGCGTCTTGTGACTGTTCCCTCACAGGCAATTACAAACTCTTCCTCCCTCTACGGTATGATAATGTCAATTGCTTTGGTTTTCTTCATCATTCCCCTAATAAATACTTGGAATTGAACACGTCTATGGAAATTTTCAATTAGATATACTAAAATTATGAATCTGTAATTGGACTGAGACGAAAATCCTTATTGGTATACTATGGATAAGTTAGGTTGAGCCGGATTAGGTGGGTATTGTTAAGGGCGTTCCTTATTGGTATGCTACGGATAAGTTAGGGTTAATATCATTTCATATGAACAATGAGGTTTAATTTTATGAGAATTTCTTTGAATGAAATTGTGGAGCCGAAAGGGAGATGTGAAATGCTCACGTTCGAGCTAGAGGATGTTGTTGTACTTATTGTGTGGTAGAGAAATGGATAAGAAGCTTTGCGTTTGGTCGATGGAAGATGATTGTGGCGGAAAGGGACGTCTTGGACTAAGAAGTTCATGATTGAGGCATTTCCGGAGACAATGTACCCTTTAGGTTTTTTAGAGACGGATCAGATTTAGCAACGATAACTTTAATAGAATTTCACAAAACACAATCCGATTTGTTCTTTTTGGACCTTAAGCAAAAGAGACTAGTGTTATTCAAAAACTAGCTGAGGCATAATTTATTGCTTCCAGAATTTCTCAATACAGTGAGAGCCTGTTTTCTATTAGCGGATTGAAACAATAATTGTTGACTTGTTAAATCCATCTAGGATCATTCATACAAGTACCCTATGAATTTTGGAGACGTAATTAATAGATTGGAAATGAGGCTATTATTGCAATACGAGTAGCAAATTAGTTAAAGTGACCTAAATGTCTTTTGTGGTTTTTGACAATCATTTATCGCAAGAGAATGTTTGAGTGCATTAAAAATGATGGGTGTATTTTGTTTTCTTTGTAGCTAGATAGTAGATGCATGGAGATATTTTACGTACATATAGGGTCGGATCTAGAAATATTTCTCAGCAGGGAAGGATTTTCACTACAAAAAAAAAGTCGGCAATAAACGACAAATCCTTCATAAAAAATAGTATATTACTCACTAGATTTATTGTGAAAAAATAAAATTCTTCACGCAATTCCTCGCATTAGAGCTCTACATAAAAGTATCATTCGTTAAGTTAGTAACTAAATATTTTTTGTGAAGGATATATTGTGAAAAATATGTTCTTCAAAAATTATATATTGTAAAAGATTATTTTTGTTTGGCGAGAAGATGATTTTCTCACAATTAACATTTTGAAATAACTAGTAAAAATGTCTTCCTTCATAAATAACAATTTGTGAAGAACATATTTACTTTAGAAAGGTTGGATTTTCTTCACTAATTACATATTGTGATTTTTTTTTAAATTTACCGAGAAGAAATTTCTTCAACAATTAATGCTTCTATTAAATAATCAAATCATTGCAAATTAAAATTATTTTTTAAATTATATATTATTTTGTAATCAACATCAAATAAAACATTATATTATATAAATAACCAATTGTATACTATTCCACAACTAAATATGTTATAATCAAATAACAAAACCTACAAGGCTTGTAATCAAAATAAATGTAGGTGTTCCAAAGGTCTAGTTCTTAAAATATTTAGTCATTAATACAAGTAAAGAGGTAAGAAAAACTTTATAACTTTGACAGGTTAAGTCCTCTCTTCATTGTCATAATTCTCTTCAACACAAGATTGGTCTCGTAAACTTCAGCCTGTCAAAAAAATACCAAAACTTAACTTTAAATATTTAAATGAAATGAATATGAAAAAAGATTAAATTGGCAAAAAAAAATTAAAAGCAATTCCACAAGTAAAATTTATAGTTCCACATGATATGTCTCACATGAATAGTAATTGTGCCTCACTTATGTGAGAAGAAACTTGTGAAAATATAAAATTTTATTTGTGTGAAAATATCAATGTCCTAATTAAATGATAAAAATTATTAAAAGGATTAAAGATGAGAGTTTGATACCTATGTATATGCATTTATAAGCGAGATACACAAATAAATATACAACAAAATATAATTATAAGTTATCACTATGCCTTTAGGAAGCTTGGTACTGTGTGTGTATATATATATATATATATATATATATATATATATATATATATATATATATATATATATATATATATATATGTCTTCAAGTTTAACTCTTCCATTAATATGCCCTCTTGAGTTTATTAACTTATATATTTGTCCTTACCTCTATACTTATAAAAAAAAATCCGTAAGGACAATCGCCAATGTCGCCCTTCACAGATCCGCCCCTGCGTACACATATATTTGTGATGTTGGAACCATCTCTTATACTCCTTCCATATTTATGATGTTGGAACCATCTCTTATATTCCATCCGTTACTTTTAACTTGACTAGTTGACGTTTTAAGAGAAAATACAAAGATTAAGAAATGTAATTAATATTTCGTTTGATTGATTAAAATAAGTATACAATCTCAATATTACCATTCAGAATTTATTAGAAAAGATGAAAGACAAACAATTTAATATTTAATTTATTTAAATTCAATAAAAGACTTGTAAGGTTAAAGTATTTGTTAACGCCAAGATTTGTCATCGTGCCTCAATCACCAAAAGCACGTTCAATACTGCACAGAAACGACGTCACACGTAAAGCTTGACGGCTTGGGCCGTCGGGGGATAGCTCCGGTGTGAGAATAAGTACAGGTTGAATAAGGTTTAACAATGGAGACTTAATGCTTTAGTGATGTAGAATAATTTTGAATTGTGTACATGATAGCTAGGGTATAGCCTTATATTTATAATGATCACACCTTCTTCCCCGTATAGAAATAAGATTCCTTATTTGGAATGATTGCTTAATGGGATCAAACTGAATCTACTTAAAGAAAGGAAGTCAGATCATATCTTGACACTTCCCTTAGGAGTTGCAAATTAAATACAACTTAAAATCTTTGATTCCTTAAAATACTCAACTGCCCAAAAAAATTCCTACACAGGGTAAATACCTTCACGTGGACTTTGGCACACCATATTATTTGGGCCCTAAGAATCACACCCCAACATTACCCCCCAGTCTTCTGTTAAATGGAACATTTAATTGAAGAGTTCCACATCAAAAGCCCAATAATTACATAAAAAATGATGCAAGTCCCACCTCCTTGGAAACTCGCCCAACACATAAAGAACCCACAATCTCTCTCCCATATTTGTAATTGTAGCAACCCATTTAATAGTCGTTCTCCGAGAAGCGTGCGAAGTTGAAAGGACGATTCATTTTAAAAACCCTTTTTTCCCCGAATCAAACAGATACATTCCCCTCACTTTAAAAATCACCAAATTTTCTCGGCTCTTCCTCCTTTTTCTACTGCAAAACTTTGAATTCCGGTGAACCTATCCTCAACCATCAATGGCTTCTTCAAGCACCCTAGTCTCCTCTAGCCCAGTCAACATTAAACCCATTAATGTCATCCCCATTTCCTTCATTCCTACTCTCCCAATAAACACCCCAACCACTGTAACAACTGCCACCAGTGCCACTATTGTGACGCCCCCAAATTCAGGTTCCTCAAACCTCAAATTCAATGCTCACAATACATCATACATATCACATCTAACTACTCATTCATTATAAATTACATCATTCATTACATTTCCTTAACAAAAACATACTTTAAATACATGGTTGTAACATCAACCCAAGTTAACTACCATTAACATTACATGCCCTATTATACAAAAGTCTTAAACCAAAATATAATATAATAATCATAATTACACAATTGATTCTACTCGGTTGCCTTTGTTTTGCCTTTATCCTTCTCAGAATCCTCGGCTACCTCGGTTGTAGCTGAAATGTTTTATTTAAGTAAGGGTGAGCAACTAGTTTGCTCAGCAAGTTAACGTATACAATAAAGGATCATGGAACATAAGAGTCTAACTTTATAGAACTTCAGCAATAATCAAAATATTAAAATAGCTGAACAATATATCATTTTTTAATAACAAAAATTTTCTTGAATTTCAAGCTGAATAACATATCAAAAATGAAAGATTACAATTCTTTCAATGGTTTCATAATATTCAATTGATTAAAAAAAATTAGCAATACTGCGATATTATTCAATAAATTGGGATACTCCCAGATTTCATGTTGAATAATCACAAGTGGATCAAGAACTACTAGAGGAATATCAGTTAATAAAACTAAATTACTTCAATAATATAAGTTAATTATAAAAACTAATTATACTCTTCTGTGAGTACATGAGGTGATCAGCCCCATTGTACCCTATATTATGCATAATACTAAAAAAAACGTAATGATAGATGTCCGATAATAAAGTTCCCTTTTTTATAAGGGTTGTTCATCTCAGTTTTACATCGTGAGTCTATACCACAACAATATGGTTTGGGTTGCTTTCAAAGAAATGTTATGATTTCAACATATAATATCAATATTGATCTGCCCGAAATAAATGACATTAATCTTTCAATAACAACTTAGATCAAATAATAGAACGATTCATCAATTATTAGTCTAGCTAAAATGAATAGCTGAGACATGACTCATAAACAGTTCATGAATAAAAGAACTTTAAATTTATTTCACAGTTCAAATAATAGAACAGAAAATCAAATGCACTATGTGCGAATAACAATAATCATTATAGATGTGAATAACCAGCAATAATTATCCACTAATTATGCTTTGAAATTAAAAACTCAAGTTGAGTTATGAAACTTGCCTCGATTGTCGATTACAGCTATGCAATTTAATTCAACTTCTTTTGAAATACATATCATTAATAATATTGATATTTCAATTAGCATAAAATATTATATCATAACTCCACTATTCTTATAATAAATTATCTAACATGTAATCATGTAATCAAACATTCAATAATATCTTACTCATTAGGAATATTATTATTCTTTGATAATATTATTATCATATAACCATTATCTTAAACACTTGTCTAATATTATTAATCCTTTAATAATATTTTATTCACTTTGTAATATTATTAACCATTTAATAATATTTTAATCCTTTATTAATATTATTAATCATTTAATAATATTTTAGTCACTTGATAATATTATTAATCACTTAATAATACTCAGTATATTAATCACATCTTAACAATTACTAATATTATTAATCAATTAATAATATTTTAATAAATCTTTAATATCTTAACCATTCATAAATATTATTAACCATTTAATAATATTTTAATCAATTAATAATATTATTAATTATTTAATAATATTTTAATTTAACTTTAATATAATATTATTAATCATTTAATAATATTTTAAATCATTATCTAATATTATTAATTATTTAATAATATTTTAATTAAACTTTAATCTAATATTATTAATTATATAATAATATTTGTGAGACCCCAAAGTTTATGAATAAAAATTTAAATTTCTCGAAATAATTTTTTTTGAATATTATGGTGTGGATTTGATATAATGTTATGGTTGTGGGTAATATTTATAAATTTTATAAAGTACGCAAGTTTTTATATAATATTCGATTGGTCGGGGAATATTCGTTTTAACAGGGAATATTCGTACGACAACCCAATCATTAGTGGACCCTACAACGGAATTATTTTCGGATTGAGAAAACGACAAAAATATTTTATGAAAATAACTGGCGGAAGTTTTATAGATTGTTAATTGAAAACACACGGTGTTAAAAGTACTGAGAATCTGGCGTGGTTGCGTAGTAGCACAAAGATTGATTATTGATGCTTATGTGAGAAGTCACTAAGTTTTGTTCAATTATTGTTTTAGTAATTGCGATAGTATCTCGCGTTAATTGATTCAATTATTGTCGATATTTTATATATTATTAAATCAATAATTGAGACGATGAAGTTATTAATATTATTATTTGCAATATTAACGATGTACAGAAGTTACGCCGAGGAGAGGTTTGGTCACCTAATTGCGGCACCAATAGGAGAAATCCTTATTGGAAAGCACTTCTCTTCCTCGGGAGCGACACGGTCGATTAATTAATAGTGTGAATTATAATAATGATGATGAAGTTCTATTTTATTAGTATTATTAATGTAATAAAAGCGAAAAAGCTTTTTATATAAAATGAATACTTTTATAAAGTTATTCATTTTATTAGACTATAAATAGAATATATTATATTCTATTATGCGATAGTGTTTTCAGTAGTAAAATCTTTTTATATAAAATGTAATGCTTTTATAAAGTTATTCGATTTTATTAGACTATAAATAGAATATATTATATTTTATTATGCATAGTGTTTGCAGATAAATGCACGTAGTGTTTCAGATAGTAAATTTTTTATATATAAACTGAATACTTTTATAAAGTTATTCATTTTATTAGATTATAAATAGAATATATTATATTTTATTTAAAAGATTTTGTTTTATTAGAATATTTTATAGTAAACCAATCTCAGACTGAATTCGTTTAAAAGTAAATCAATCTGGACTGATTAGAATTAGTTTCTTATTCATCCATTCTCCTATAAATAGAAGCTCATTCCTTTATTATTTCTTACGAATTCATTTGAAACTCTAGAGAGAGAAACTATAAAGAGAAAGAATAAAAGTATTTTGCTACTTCACTACTCCTATATCCAGTTTGTTCTAAGGTAAGGGATATTATTTGTTGTACTAGTAAATGGTATTATTTCTTTCGTATTCATGAAGAGAACTTCTGTTATTCCATTCTTTATTATTTTGTTGAAATAACCAGTATACGTGAACTACCCTATACTTGGTGAAATTCTTCTGTTATTCCATTAATTCTTCTGTTATTCCATTACTTATTATTCTATTGGAATAACCTGTATATGCGAAGTACCGCATACATGATGAAATTCTTCTGTTATTCCATTCTTTATTATTATGTTGGAATAACCTGTTTATGCGAAGTACCGCATACATGGTGAAATTCTTTTGTTATTCCATTCTTTATTATTCATTGGAATAACTGTGATGCTGCATGACTACCCTATACTTGGTGAAATTCTTCTGTTATTCCATTCTTTATCATTATGTTGGAATAGCATGTCTATGCGAAGTATCGCATACATGGTGAAATTCTTCTGTTATTCCATTCTTTATCATTATGTTGGAATAACTTTTATCATCACAAGTATCGTGATACATGGTGAAATTCTTACATTAATCCATTCTTTATTATTACGTTGGAACATCATGTATATGCGTTCACGCGTGACCTGAATTCCGTTATTTATTATTCGTTGGAACATCCCCGTCGGTGCGAATTTCACCGACACAGTTTCGTTATTTATTATTCATTGGAATATCCCGTCTCGTGCGTTTACGCATAACTTTGGTTCCGTTATTTATTATTCGTTGGAATAACTTATCTGCGTAATTGATCTATCGCATGCCGGTGATTTCTTTTGTTATTCCATTCTTTATTATACTCGGTTGGTTAAAGTTTTCGCTTCTATACTCCATGAAATTAGTGGAATATCCTCGATATTTGCACTTCATCCAAAAGATCTTTTCATGAAAATATTCTTCCGAGCATTCTTGAATTTTTTACTCTACAAAGAAGTATCGTGTTGACAATTTGGACGTTATTAGTTCTTGGATATATTAATTCTTGAATTTGTTTTATTCAATTCTTAAATCATTGTCATTATCCTCATGTTTTATATTCTGTTGAAAGTCATCTACATGCTTGTGTAGTGCATAGATGGACTTGGTATGATTATGACGAGGATTAATCAGTATAATCATTAATAGTAATTTTATAAATGATGTGGTAAAAGTCCTCATCGCCCGTAGTGCATTGATGGACGGTTGTTAGCATGATTATGATTATTGATGAATACACGAATATCCTCGCCCCAGTAGTGCATGGATAATTTGTGGTTGTGATACTTAATGAATATCCTTGGTCGTAGTGCGTGGATGATGTGGATTATTTATTAAAATTTGGGTCCCAAATGATAAAAGTGATGAAAAACCTTTTAAATCATAAAAGATAGTAGATTTTATTCTCTCTTAGACTCTTTTAATGGATTGCTTGTTCATTGTAGTTAAACTTGATATTTGTTATATTGTATCAATTTAACTTTTGTTGAAGGCTAACGATAATTTATTCTGGTATTATCTTAGTCATAATATTTCTTCTATGGGCTAGTTGAGCTCACCCTTTTACTTTCATTTGTTCTCTTGAAATGAGAGGCGTAGCGAGGGACTAGTCGGGAACGGGAGTGGTCGGGATAATAGCATTAGTAGTCCTCACTATTACATTAAATAGTTTGATAATAAATGTAATGAGGATTCAATTGAGTGTGGATATTGTACAGATGACAATATTTGTATTAAAACTCACAACATATGTTTTTTGTCGTATTTTACACGCATTCGTTGTATAATTAAGTTGTATTTGAATTTTGTACCGTGTATTTGGCGACTCAAAATGGGTGATGTATACCTATTTTGGGGCGTCATAATATTTTAATTCAATTTTAATCTAAGTATTATTAATTACTTACTAATATCTTTAACTAATATTATTAAGCTCTTAATAATATTTTAATTATTTATTAAACTAGTAAACAATTAATTCTAATTGTTTACCCTTTACTAATTCATTCATTTAATATACCTAAAATGCTATAAATATAACATTTTATCAAAAAATGACCAAAATTCCCTCTAAAAATCCGATTACCTTATATCGAGGTCTTTGGTAAAAAAATACATTTTACCCTTTATGAACATCACATTAATTATTTTATTCATTTATCCATAACTCAATCATTTACATGAAAATACCAAATCAACTCCAAAAATATTTATTTTACCTGAAAAATATTAGTATATGGTATCATGATGAATATATTATTTTCTGGAATTTTTTGGATTTCATTTAATATTTTTAAAATAACCAAAATAGTCGGATCTTGCAACATTTTTCATAAATTAAAACTGTCCAAAACTTCTGAAATTTTCAGGTTATGCTCCTGCCATGATACTCTACTTCCAGTAAATAATTTCACAATTATTAGAGTTACACACAAAAAGTTATTTCAGTTCTCTTTTAAAATAGTCATTTCTTGTAAAATTCATAATTCTCATTCTACATATCCAAAAATTCCCATAATTGGACTGGATCTATATAACTTATCATACTATCCAATCAAATTTTTGCAGAATTTTTAAACCAACTTAAACAATTTGAAATTCCCCAGGCGCATGGATGTAAACCTGCTTTTTCCCCTATTTTTATTCTAGCTGGACAGGTTATACCAAAACAGATCATATGGCTTGTAAAATCAACAGTTTTGAGTTCTACCACTTGAGTTTAATAATTAACTTACATATCTAACACCCCACTTTGACGGATCACAAAAAAAAAGTGTAGATCTTAAATGGTGGATTTTCAAAGTGAAGAATATTAGGGTTTTCTAAACTAGAAAACCTATTTTCTTATCTTCCTTTTGATCTAACTTTAAACACCCAAAATGGTTAGATCTAAACATAAAATACTTATTAACATGTAGATCTAAGGTTTTTGAGTTTAAAAAATATTAAATCATCATTTCATCAAAAATAAAAGAAATAAAAGTAATAAACTAGTTTATATATATATATATATATATATATAGTTGGATGTTATACCTTTTTCTTTTGGAAGTTCTTCTTCTAAAGTGAGAGTTAAAGCTATGTGGAAAACTTCTCTTCTCATTTCTTCTTGTAGTACCCGACCACTACCCTCTCTTTCTCTATTTCTATTTTGTTTCTTTTGTTAGCTTTTGAAAGAAGATAAAATAACCTTTATTAGCTCATGTGGTGGAAGTGTATATAGTTGGGAAAAATATAGATATATAATATATGTATGCGTATGTTTATCTCCCAACTCCTCTCTCTCTCTTATCATCTTAAGGGTTGCTTGGAAGCTTGGCTAAAGTGTGACGCCCCCAAAATAGGTCCAATTCATCCAACCCATTCTGAGTCGCCAAATACATGGTACAAAAACAACTACAACTTTATTACAAAAATTGTCGTGCAAAATACAACAACACATATACTGTGAGTTTTAATACAAATATTGTAACGTATATAATACGACAATATTCATACTCAAATTATTACATGTCATATAAAGTACAAAAGCAAATATTTCAAGTCTCCAAAGGGACACGAGAAGAATTCTGTTCTCTTCTTTTTAATGTGGTGCACTTTTGACGCTTCTAGGTTGGGTTCGCCTCACCCTATTGTTGTTCACCAAAATCAATTATTAAGTGACGTATAAAATACGACACACATATCTTAGGTCCTCAATACAATTATATATTGTATGTCATGCCGTTTTATAATGTGTTAAGAAACTTTGATAGTCTCGGACCACCACACTATCCCCTTGTTATCCCCGCTCGACCCAGCTACACTCCTATTACCTGAAAGGAATTGTGAAGCAAAAGGGTGAGCACAACTAGCCAAGTAAAGAATATCATGACTAAAGATAATTACATTATCAATAGACTTCATCAGTAATAAATCAGAGATTTAGAACATATTGTAGATGATAAAATTTTCAACCATAGTTGCAGCGGAATGAGCAATCCATTAGAAGAGTCAAATAGACCATAAAGTTTATTATCTTCTCCACATTAAAAATCCACCAACAATGTTTTATCCCTGTAACATCAATCAACAGTTCCTTTCCACAATCATATGAATAACTCATAATCATAATTGTGATTCTAAATTCTTCTTTGCATCCAAGACGAAGATAATTTTCATCACATGTCTTTACCTGAAACATCAAAGATCATGGTTATACCAAATCACAGTTCCTGTTCATAATCATACTAATAAATTCATCTTTGCACCACGGGCCAAAGATATTCATCAACAGTTCATCTTTGCACTACATGCCAAAGATATTCAACAACAAGTTATCTTTGCACTACGGGCCAAAGATATTCAACAACCGCTCATCTTTGCACTACGGACCAAAAATATTCATCAATAATTGATCTTTGCACTACAGGCCAAAGATATTCATATCTCAAAGAAATACATAATCATTTCAGAATTTATATAAACCATAATTATAACCATATATGTTGATCAATTCACCTTTGCACTTAAGTTAAAGATATTCAATTATAAATTCAATGGTCACGTAATTAACATACAATCAACAATTCAACTTTCAGACTTCTTGGCCAAAGAGAACCTATAGTCACGATCATACCAATAATCTACCCATCTTTATACTTAAGTCAAAGAGAAATATCATCATTAGGGTTATAAGATTGTTATATATGATAATAAAAATAATATAATCAACATATAGATTTAATCTCAAGAGTAAGATTCATAAATCAATGATTTCATAACACCTTAATCCAAATGTTATAAATCACTTAATAATCTCATAATCTAATATTATTAATACTACCACAATATTTTAATCATTTCTTAAACTTATAAACTGTGACGCCCCCAAAATAGGTATACATCACCCATTTTAGGTCATGATAACATGGTGCGTAAATAACTACAACTTTATTAATACATCATAAAAAGCATGAGTTTAAAAAAATATTGTCTTACAGCATAATATCCGTATCCAAATAAATCCTTATCACAATTATTGATACATTATTTTACAAAAATGGTGAGGACTACTAAACAACTTCTAGAATCGTCATTCCATACCCGACTAAGTACTTTCGCTACATTCTCGCCTCTTGAGAAGAAAAATGGAACAAAAGGAAAAGGGTGAGCTCAATTCTAGCCCAATAAAGGATATTATGACTAAGATAATATAGAACAAATTATCGTTAGTCTTCAACAGGAAAAATATGATGAATACAATGAGATAACAAGTTTGGATCAATATTCATAATGGAAATTTTAATTCATAGAAGAGTTACGTAGAGAATGAAATCTACTATAATCTATGAATTTAACGATTCCATCATCAATATTTTATCCTCGTAACATCAATCAATATTCATCTTGAATCAAATATTCATCTTTTTGACTTTCTGAGCCAAAGATATTCATCATCGGTCATGTTCATCTCAACACTGTACATCTTGCACTACGGGCCAAAGAAAATCAACCATCTTTGCACTACAGGCCAAAGATATTCAGTATTACCATCATTTAGGACTAAGGATGACGAAAAATATTTTAAAGAAAACGAATCCAGTGAAACAAAAGAACAAATATTAAGGATTCTTACTTTAACCAAACCGAGTTCAAAAATACTCCATAATAAACTATTGTGGAGCAGAATTCAAAAAAATGAAGATCAAAACATAGATCAAATCAAAGATAAGAACCATAATAGATAATCTTGGATACAAAAAAGAAAATTTAATTTTTCTGTGAATAGTGTCGTATTCGTGAATAGTGTCGTATATGTGAATAGTTACGTATACGTGAATAGTAACTCCGACACTAAAAGATAGAAATTCCACAAGAAAAATCATCATGCTTCGTGAATAGTACTCGTGAATAGTAACTCGTGAATAGTAACCCATGAATAGTAACTCCGACATGAAAAGAACGGAATTTCACAAGAAAAATCTTACCAATATTTCGGCATAATGATATTGAAAGAAATAATATCATTTTTAAAAAATAACATCCCTTACCTTGAGAAAGACAATACTTCTAGTTGAAACACCGGATCTAGGCTATGACTTGAACTTGCACCGTATAGCAACACTCAAAGTATTAAAATACTCACAAGAATACGCTCAATATATCGAGAGAGAAATAGAGAGAAAACTTCAGTTTCTGGTGTGATTTTCAATTCTAACCTAAGCACCCTATTTATAGGAAAATGCTTAGAATACCAAAGTAGAAAATTTAATAAAATAAAAATATATATTTTTCTTAATTTTCTTAGCGCACCTCATCAGTTGATTCAACCATTAACATGTGCCACTCAAATGGAAAAAACGTTTTTCTTAATAAAAATAATTAAAACTTCCAAAAATCAATTATTTCAAAACTTCGGAACTTCAATAATTCATAATAAATAGCTCTTTTGTCAGAAAAATTCAAAACTCATGCCTTTTCATAGGAAATTTCATTCTCTACAACTTTACAGAAGAAAGTTTTTCCAAATTCCAAACAGAAATTGACCGAAATCCACAAACGGACGATTTTACAGGCTATAATCAAATTTTGGTCAAGAATTGGGGTCTCACTGAGACACACAAAACATGTGTTAATCATTTAATGCCACAAAATACTCTTCCTCCTCATATACTCATATATCCCATACGTAAGACCCCAACTTTTATAAATAAAGATGAATTTTCTATAAATATTATTTTTGAATATTATGGAATAAATTTGATATAATGTTATAGTTGTGGGTAATATTTATAAATTTTGTAAAGTAAGCAAGTTGTTATAAAATATTATTACGTTTAGTGGGGAATATTCTTTTTGTCGGGGAATATTAAATACGACTACTCAATCATTAGTGGACCCCACAACGGAAGTATTATCGTAGTTAGAAAATGACAAAATTATCTTTCTATAAAAATAACTGGCAGAGGTGTTACTGTTAAAACCGTTGAACTACCCTTAGAGTAAAAGACAAAGAATATGTCTGGCGTAGTTGTATAAGTAAGACACGATATTGATTATTGATGCTTACGTGAGAAGTCAACAACTACGCTCAATTATTGCTCTGATAATTCACGATCATATCTCTTATATTATTGATTCAATTATTGTCAAATTATCATACGTATAATATGTTTATAGTATTAAATCAATAATTGAGACGACAAGTTATAAATGATTAATAATTGTTGAAAGATTAAATATGTGTTGATTAAAAATAAAATGATTTATGGTAATATTTATTCAATCCTTGATGTATATAAAAGTCCATTATGAGACGTTTATGGTAAGTTTGATTATTTTATGGGGGGGTATATGTCATCATCTAAGAAGTCTCTTCGTCGATAAGTAATTACCTTCGTCGATAGTAATTACCTTTGTGAATAGTAATTACCTTCGTCAATAGTAATTACCTTTACCAGACGTCGAACCACTTGTCGTTTCACATTACAAGTGGCCGAACCACTTGTCGTTTCACATTACTGAGCGTCAAACCACTTTTCTTTTCACATCACCAAATTCGTCGAGCCACTTGCGCTTTTTCACGTGGCGGTCTTTAAGCTAGAAATCTTCTATAAATAGAGGCCTAGTGCTTCATTATTTTTCACTAATTCATTCAGTTTATATAGAGAGAAAGTATAGAGAGAATAAGAGAAAGAAGAAGAGTATTTTGTTCTTACACTTCTGCGAGTATTCAATCTCCTACCAAAAGTAAAGGGTGTTATTCTTTCTTATTCATGAAAGAATAATTGTTATTCCATTGTTTATTATTCTATTGGAATAACTTTGTATACTGGTGATTTTACCTATACATGGTGACATTCTTCTATTATTACATTGGAATATCACATGCATGTGTTTTACACAGGACCGGTTAAAATCTTTATTATTACATTTGGAACATCCCCATGCATGTGTTTCTACAATTCGGACTGATTAATCTTTATTATTATTCATTGGAACATCCACATGCATGTGTTCTACACCGGACTGATTACATCTTTATTATTATTCTGTTGAAACATCACATGCATGTGTGTTTTACGCGTCGGACTGGTTCCATTCTTTATTATTACATTGGAATATCACATGCATGCGCTTTTACTGTGAACACGGTTCCGTTATTTATTATTACGTTAGAATAACTTTTGCAAGTGCTGATCTATCACATGCATGGTGATTTCTTTTGTTATTCCATTCTTTATTATACCCGGTTGGTTAAAACTTTGACTTCTATACTCCATGAAATTAGTGGAATATCCTCGATATTTCAAGGCTTCATCCAAAGATCCTTTCATGAAAATATTCTTCTCAAAAGATTCTTGAATTTTACCTACAAAGCGAGATCATGTTGTGATTTGGATGTTATTGGTTCCTAGATAAATTAATTCTTGAACTTGTTTTATTAAATTCTTATATCATTGCCATCATCCTCATATTTTATATTGTAAGACCCCAAAATTTTTATAAATAAAGATGAATTTTTTTCTATAAATATTATTTTTGAATATTATGGAATAAATTTGATATAATGTTATAGTTGTGGGTAATATTTATAAATTTTGCAAAGTATGCAAGTTGTTATAAAATATTCGTTTGGTTGGGGAATATTCTTTTTGTTAGGGAATATTCGTACAATGGCTCAATCATTGGTGGACCCCACAACAGAATTATTGTCGGATTGAGAAAACGACAAAAATATTTTATAAAAATAACGGCGGAGGTGTTCCGTTAAAACTGTTGAACTACCGTTGGTAAAAAAATGCGATGAATACGTAGTTGCGTAGTAGAAGAGCGGTATTGATTATTGATGCTTACGTGAGAAGTCACTCATTTATGCTCGATTATTGCTCGATAATTTGCGATCATATCTCTTATATTATTGATTCAATTATTGTCACAAAAGATCATCCGTATAATATGTTATAGTATTAAATCAATAATTGAGACGATGAGTTATAAATGATTAATAATTGTTGAAAGATTAAATATGTGTTGATGAAAAAAAATGATTTGTGGTAAGTTTGATTATTTTATGGGGGCTGTATATGTCATCATCTAAGAGTCTCTTCGTCGATAAGTAATTACCTTCGTCAATAGTAATTACCCTTGTGAATAGTAATTACCTTCGTCAATAGTAATTACCCTTGTGAATAGTATTTACCTTCAATCGATAGTAATTACCTTCGTCAATAGTAATTACCCTTGTGAATAGTATTTACCTTCAATCAAATAGTAATTACCTTCGTCGATAGTAATTACCCTTGTGAATAGTATTTACCTTCGTCGATAGTATTTACCTTCGTTAATAGTAATTACCTTTACCGAGACGTCGAACCACTTGTCGTTTCACATTACTGAGTACGCCAAACTAGTCGTCGCTGCCCACTCGCCTTTTTCACATGACGGTCTTAAGCTAGAAATCTTCTATAAATAGAGGCTAGGGCTTCATTATTTTCATTTAATTCATTCAAGCTATAGAGAGAAGTATAGTAGAGAATAAAGAGAAAGAAGAAGAGTATTTTGTTCTTACACCTTTGCGAGATTCAATCTCTACCAAATGTAAGGGGTGTTATTCTTTCTTCTTCTTGAAGAGAACTTACGTTATTCCATTCACTATTATTACATTGGAATAACTTTTAAAAAGTGGTATACCCTATCATAACTTCAGTATATGCGGATATCCTATACTTGGTGAAATCCTTATGTTATTCCATTCTTATTTATTCATTGGAATAACTTTGTACGCTGTGATTACCCTATACTTGGTGACATTCTTCTATTATTACATTTGGAACATCACATGCGTGTGTTTTACAACGGACTGGTTAAAATCTTTATTATTCTCATTGGAACATCCGCATGCGTATGTTTTACACCGGACCGGGTAAAATCTTTATTATTACGTGGGAATATCCTATCATGTGTGTTTTACACCGGATCCGGTTCCATCTTTATTATTACATTTGAACATCCTGCTTGTGTGAATTTCACGACTGGTTAAGTTATTTATTATTACATTGGAATAACACATGCATGTGATCTATCGCATGCATGGTGATTTCTTTTGTTATTCCATTCTTTATTATACCCGGTTGGTTAAAACTTTGACTTCTATACTCCATAAAATTAGTGGAATATCCTTGATATTTGCGTTTCATCCAGATATTTTCATGAAAATATTCTTACGATCATTCTTGAATTTTACTCTACAAAACGAAGATCATATTGATAATTTGGACGTTAATAATTCTGGATAAAATAATTCTTGAACTTGTTTTATTGAATTCTTATATCATTGTCATCATCCTCATGTTTATATTTTTTTAAAGTCATACATGGCTGTAGTGCATAGATGGACTTGGTATGATTATGACGAGAGACTATTCGGTGTAATCATTAACCGTAATGTTACAAATGATGTGGTAAAAATCCTCGGTGGTAGTAGTGCATTGATGGGACGATTGTTGGCATGATCATGACCATTAATGAATACACAAATATTCTCGCCCGCAGTAAGCATGAATAATTGTGGTTGTGATACTAAAGAATATCCTTGGTAGTAGTAAGGGGTGATTCGATGATGTGGAATATTTAATAAAAGTGAGTCTCACTATACAAATGATGAAAAACCTTTTAAAACCTAAAAGATAGTAGACTTTATTTTCTACTTGACTCTTTTAATGGATTGTATATTCACCTAGATTAAACCTGGTTGTCTATTGTATTTTATCGTTTAACATTATTGAAGACTATTGATAATTTATTCGCATTATCTTAGTCATAATATTTTCTTCTTGGGCTAGTTGAGCTCACCTTTCTTTCACCGTTCTCTTGAAATGATAATATAAATTTGGGACGAGTGGGGGAAGCGAGTGATGGTCCCGAAGATAGCATTAGTAGTCCTCACTATTATTCAGTAAAATAGTGTGATAATAAGCTGTAATGAGGACTTTTGTTTGAGTTTGTATAATATCTAGTGTAGACGATATTTGTATTTAAACTCACGATTTATATCAGATATTATACACTACGATTATGTTAATAAGTTGTATTTAAATTACATACCATGTAAGTGTTCCACCCAAGATGGGTGATGTATACCTAATTTTGGGGCGTCACAACAGTATCGAGCTTAGGATATGATCCTGGCTAAGATGTGAGAATAGTACTAGAGAGGGAGAGGCGGGAATACCTTTTAGTATGACCTACCTAAGTTTATGTCTTTATTTTATTGGTTCAGTCGGAAGATAGGGATAATTTGTTACACGTCAATTAACCTTTTGTTTTGTGGCGAGATCTGAAAATGACATCCGAGAATGTTGAGAATAAGAATGGAGCGCAGCGATCGTTGATTCACCACATATCAATAATCGAGGATAATGTGCATCGAAGGCGACAATCCTCATGCAAACAAACAACACCCGACCAAATGACGAATGATCAAATGTTCAGAGGCTTTATGCAATTTATCTGCAACAAAGAAAAGAGAGATGACGACTCGCCCAAAACGTTGGTGGAAACACGGAAAACTCTCGGCGGTCACCGCTAAACAATTTGAGGAGCTGGGACCACCGGAGTTTAAGGGAGAGCCAAAACCACTTCAAGCGGAAGCATGGATAAAGCAGATTACCAAGATATTTGATGTCTTGGGATGCTCCGAGAGCAAAAGGTTCACTTTACGCCTTTATGTTGCGCGGAGAGGCGGACATTGGTGGGAATCCAGAAACGTACTCACGAAATTTGTCATGAAGATATCTTGGGAGAAGTTCGAGGAGTCATTCAACGACAAATACTTTCACGAAAGTATTCGCCACATGAAGGAGGTGGAGTTTATCAAGTTGGAACAAAACAATACGACCGCAGTGTAACACGAGGCAAAATTTGCGGAGTTATCACGGTTTCGCCCCACAGTGGATAATGAAGTGAGAATGGCGCGAATGTTTTTTAAGAGGTTTGAAGCGGGAGACGCGTCAACATCTTATTTCATAAACCGTGTTTGTATTCAGATGTTGTAAATAGGGCTCGATTAGTGGAGCGCGATAATGAGTCAATATGACTAAAAAAGAAGCGTACGTAAGAAAATTATTATACCGGCGAGAATAGTCATCGAGGCGGTGGACAACAAGCGTGGAGGGAATCAACGGGCGGATATGGTAACCACCGGTGGTAATCGTACAAAACAATAAGAATGGACATTTCAAGAAAAGGAGATTCAACAATGATGGAAAGACGTCCAAGACCAAAGACACCCATTGTTAAGGAAGGAGAAAGACCACCTATCATATGCTTCAAATGCGGAGGAGAGGGACACATCGATCAAACTCTGCGTCGTCATGCCAAAGCATGTTATAATTGTGGAAGAGAAGGTCACTTAGCTCGATTTTGTCGTTGCCATCAAGACAAATTCAACTAGGATGGAGGCACCAAAGGCCATCCCGTAAAATTCAAAACCCAGTAGTGCGAGGAGAGCATTTGTTGTGACCTCCCAAAGAGCGAGAATCCGAATGAGGTCATCACGGGTAAGCTTATCATAAACTCTAATGAAGTCTATACTTTATTTGATCTGGGTTCTACCCATACTTTTATTTCTCCTACTTGCGCTCATCGATTAAATTTGACTCAGGAGAAATTAGATTTTGACTTATCTGTGGAAACTCCGTTGGAGAAACCTTCATTACATCCATTGCTTATAAGTCTTGTTTGGTTCAAATCGGCACCCTCACATTACTGTCGATCTTATTTCATTAAAAATACTTGCATTTGACGTGATTCTAGGGATTGATTGGTTAACTACTTATCATGCAAAAATTGATTGTTTTCGTAAGGTTGTTAGCTTTCATATTCCCAATCAACCTATTATGTGAATTCAAACGACCAAACCATTAAAATCAATCACGGTCATTTCAAGCCATAAAGCTATTCGTTTATTGAAAAGCGGATGTCAAGCTTTCTTAGCTCATGTCACGATTTAAATAAAATACGCCGCTTTTTAAACGATATTCCTATTGTTAATAAATTTCCGACGTATTCTAGAAGAACTTCCCGCCTACCCCGAGCGTGAAATTGAATTTTGTATCGACTTGAACCTAAGACAAAACCTATTTCCAAAGCCCCATATCGAATGGCTCTATTGAACTTCGTGAGTTAAAACCCAACCGCAGGAATTGTTAGACATGGCTTTATTCGGCCCTAGTACTTCTCCTTGGGGTGCTCCATTTCTATTCGTGGAAGAAGAAAGATGGGAGTACGCGACTTTCAGTATTGATTATCGGGAGTTCAATCACGTCACCATCAAAAAATAGGTATCCATTGCCACGTATTGATGACTGTTTGACCCGATTTGCAAGGAGCCAAATTCTTTTCAAAGATTGATCTTCGTTAGGATATCACACCATTGAAGATTAGAGCTCACGACATTCCAAAGACGGCTTTTAACCTCAGACGGGCATTATGAATTCTAGTCATGTCCTTTGGATTGACTAATGCCCGCCGCTTTCGTGAATATGATGAACCGAGTATTCAAGGAATATTTAGATCACTTTGTGGTCGTCTTTATTGATGACATCCTTATTTATTCCAAAAGCCGTGAAGATCATGAAAGCAACACTTGAGGTCGACACTCCAAAAGCTTCGTGAATATAAGCTTTATGCGAGTTGAAGAAATGCGAGTTCGGTCAAGAAGTAGCATTCCTTGGGCACGTGGTATCAAGTCATGGAATATCTTCATTGACCCAAAGAAAGATCAAGCTATTCAAAGTCGGGAACAACCTAAATTAGTGATCAAGCACGTAGCTTTCTCGGTTTAAATTGGTTATTATCGGAGATTCGTGGAAGGATTTTCTCTAATCGCTATTCCATCGATTTTAGCCGACTTCGAAAGATACAAAGTTCGGTTGGAGCGAAGAATGTGAGAAGAGTTTTCAAGAACTCAAGAGGAGACTTATTTCAAAGACTGCTCGACAATACCATCCGGCTCGGAGGATTTGTCATCTACAAGTGATGCTTTCGCAAAAGGTTGGGATGTGTTCTTAGCAACATGGAAAAGTTATAAGATATGCCTCATGATAACTCAAAGAATATGAGAGGAATTATCCTACTCATGATCTAGAGTTGGCATTTGTTATCTTGCACTTAAAATTTGGAGGCATTACTTGTATGGGGAGAAAGTGGAGATCTTTACGGATCATAAAAGCCTCAAATATTTCTTCACTCAAAAGGAACTCAACATGCGACAACGACGTTGGCTTGAACTGTTGAAAGATTATGATCATACCATCCAATACCATCCTCGAAAAGCGAACGTGGTAGGCGACGATTGAGTAGAAAATCATATGCAAAGCATGAAAGCGATATTGTCAACGCAAAGGCCCATTTTGTGTGACTTGCAAAGGATGGAGATAGAATTAAAGACTCGGGGACGCGTGTGATGATAGCGAGTATCTGAGTAACCGACTTTAATTGATAAAGTTAAAGTCGCCAAATTCTGAGACTGAGGAGTCGATGCGTATGAGGAAGAAAGAAAAGAAGGTCTTATAGGAAGCAAGAATCGATGAAGAAGGAATACTTGAAGTCAACTCCGGACTTTGTGTTCCTAACGACCACGATTTAAAGTATAATATCATGATGGAGGCGCACAACACACCATTTGCAATCCATCTCGGGAGTACCAAAATGTATCATGATATTCGGCCATACATTTTGGTGGAGCAATATGAAAAGAGAGATAGCGATGTTTATCTCAAGGTGTCTAACTTGTCAACGAGTTAAAGTTTTGGAGCATCAAGTACCAAAAGGTCCATCGCAACCACTTGAAATTCCAGAATGGAAGTGGGGAGCACATTACCATGGATTTTTACATCGGCCTTCCTAAGGTTTCTCAAGGCATTGATGCGATTTGGGTCATTGTTGATAGTTGACCAAGTCCGCTAATTTCTTACCGATACGAGAAACTTATACACTTGAACGTCTTGCTTTCAGATATACATAAACGAGATTGTAAGATCGCATGGTATGCCCAGATCCATAGTTTCGATCGAGACCCAAGATTCACTTCACGATTTTGGGTTAGTTTGCAAAAAAGCTATGGGCACAGACTTTACGATTTAGCTTTAAGAGATATCATCCTCGGACGGACCGGACAATGGAGAGGACTATTCAAACTCTTCAAGATCTATTAAGACTCGTGTGTCCTTGATTTCAAGGGAGTTGGGACAAGTTCTTACCATGGTGGAATTTTCCTACAAAAACAGCTTATCAAGCAAGTATTGGCATGGCTCCATTCAAGCGTTGTATGGAAGAAAGTGTCGTTCTCCAAGATCTTTGGGACGAGGTGGGTGAAGCAACGTTGTTGGGACCGAGTTGGTACGTACGTATGACTACGGAAAAGATTCAAACGATCCGACAACGATAAAAACCTCACAAAATCGAATAAAAGAGTTATGCCGATCTTCATCGAAAGGACGTGGAATTCGATATAGGAGATCATGTGTTGTTAAGAGTTGCTTCCATGGAAAGGAGTTACAAGATTTGGAAAGAGAGGAAAACTTAACCTCGATTCATCCGGTCCATTTTAATCCTCGATCGAGTAGGAATCGTGGCCTATAGACTCGCTTTTACCTTAAATATGTCTCGTGTTCATAACGTTTTTCACATATCTATGTTACGTAAATATGTGAAAGACCGAACCATATTATTGAGTTAGAATCGACGAAATAGCGGAAGATTTGACGTATGTAAGAGGTTCCTGTTCAAATTTTGGATAAGAAGGAACATATTCTACGCTCCAAGGTTATACCTCAAGTCAAAGTTTTGTGGAGGAACCACGATGTTGAGAAATGACTGGGAGTTAGAATCAAATGAAATCAAGGTATCCTTACCTCTTCGATATACTGTGTACGCACTCCCTAATTTCGAGGGCTTAAATTTCATAAGAAAGGAGGTGTAAGACCCCAGCTTTTATAAATAAAGATGAATTTTTATAAATATTATTTTGAATATTATGGAATAAATTTGATATAATGTTATAGTTGTGGGTAATATTTATAAATTTTGCAAAGTATGCAAGTTGTTATAAAATATTCGTTTGGTTGGGGAATATTTTTTTTGTTAGGAATATTTCATAATGGCTCAATCAATTAGTGGACCCCACAATGTAATTATTGCTTTGATCGAGTAAACGACAAAAAAATATTTTATAAAATAACTACGGAGGTGTTACTGTTAAAACTGTTGAACTACCCGGTGGTAAAAGTACAAGAATATGCCAGAACAGTAATAGTAGACACTCAGTATTGATTATTGATGCTTACGTGAGAAGTCACTCAATATGCTCAATTATTCACTGAGAATGGTCAGATCATATCTCTTATATTATTGATTCAATTATTGTCACAAGATTATCATCGTATAATATGTTATAGATTAAATCAATAATTTAGACGACAAGTTATAAATGATTAATAATTGTTGAAAGATTAAATATGTGTTGATGAAAAAAAAATGATTTGTGGTAAGTTTGATTATTTTATGGGGGGCTCGTATGTCATCATCTAAGAGTCTCTTCGTCAATAAGTAATTATCTTCGTCAATAGTAATTACCCTTGTGAATAGTAATTACCTTCGTCGATAGTAATTACCCCTTGTGAATAGTATTTACCTTCATCAATAAGTAATTACCTTCATAATAGTAATTACCCTTGTGAATAGTATTTACCTTCGTCAATAGTATTTACCTTCGTTAATAGTAATTACCTTTACCAGACGTCGAACCACTTGTCGTTTTCACATTAAAAAGCGCCAAATATTCGTCAAGCCACTTGCCTTTTCACACTAAGAGGTGCTAAGCTAGAAATCTTCTATAAATAGAGGCTCAGGGCTTCATTATTTTCACTTAATTCATTCAAGCTTATAGAGAGAAAGTATAGAGAATAAAGAGAAAGAAGAAGAGTATTTGTTACTTACATCGCTGCAAAGATTCAATCTCCTACCAAATGTAAGGGGTGTTATTCTTTCTTCTTGAAGAGAACTTCATTATTCCATTCTTTATTATTCTGTTGGAATAACTTGTAAAAGTGGTATACCCTATACATAACCTTGTATATGCGCATATATCCTATACTTGGTGAAATCCTTATATTATTCCATTCTTATTTATTCATTGGAATAACCTTTGATCACGCTTTTTTACCCTATACTTGGTGACATTCTTCTATTATTCTCGTTGGAACATCCTGTCATGTGTTTTTAACACGGGACTGGTTCCGCTCTTTATTATTCTCATTGGAACATCCATGCATGTGTTTTACACGGGACTGGTTAAAATCTTTTTATTATTCTGTTGGAACATCCATCGCTCGTGTGTTTTACACCTGGGACTGGTTCCGTCTTTATTATTCTCGTGGAATATCTATCATTCATGTTTTACACCGGATCCGGTTCCATCTTTATTATTTCTGTTGAACATCCCGTCGATTGTGAATTTCACGACACGGTTCCGTTATTTATTATTCTCGTTGAATAACCACATGCATGCGATGGCTATCGCATTTATGGTGATTTCTTTTGTTATTCCATTCTTTATTATACCCAAATAAGTTAAAACTTTGACTTTATACTCCATAAAATTAGTGAAATATCCTCGATATTTGCGTTTCATCCAAAGATTTTTCATGAAAATATTCTTCCGATCATTCTTGAATTTTACTCTACAAAACAAGATCATATTGATAATTTGGACGTTAATAATTCCGGATAAAATAATTCTTGAACTTGTTTTATTGAATTCTTATATCATTGTCATCATCCTCATGTTTATATTTTTTTTAAAGTCATCTGTATTCAGAATGTGCGTAGATGGACTTGGTATGATTATGATACTGAGAGACTATTCGATGTAGTAATAATCACGTAATGTTACAAATGATGTGGTAAAAATCCTCGATGGTAGTAGTGTATTGATGGGCCGATTGTTGGTATGATCGTGACCATTAATGAATACACAAATATTCTCGCCCGTAGAGCATTGAATAATTATGGTCGGATACTAAAGAATATCCTTGTCAGTAGTGTAGGGGTGATTCGATGATGTGGAATATTTATTAAAGTCGAGTCTCAAATTTATAACAAATGATGAAAAACCTTTAAAACCTAAAAGATAGTAGATTTTATTTTCTACTCGACTCTTTTAATGGATTGTATATTCACGCAGCAGTTAAATTGGTTATCTATCAGTATTTTATCGGTTTAACATTATTCAAGACTATTGATAATTTATTCGCATTATCTTAGTCATAATATTTCTTCTTGAGCTAGTTGAAAGCTCACCCTTTCTTTCCTTTGTTCTCTTCGTGAAATGATAATATAGCCGGGACGAGTCGGGAAAACGCAGTGATGGTCTCAAGATAAGCATTAGTAGTCCTCACTATCTCGTAAAATAGTGTGATAATAATCAGTAATGAGGACTTTTTGTTTGAGTTTGTATAATATCTAGTAGTAGCGATATTTGTATTTAAACTCACGATTTATGTCGTATATATACACGCACGCTTATGTTAATAAGTTGTATTTAAATTCTACCATGTAAGTGTCGACCCAAGATGGGTGATGTATACCTAATTTTGGGGCGTCACATATATTATATTGAAAAGTCATCTCGCATTTTGTAGTGCATAGATGGACTTGGTATGATTATGATTTGCATGAGACTAGACTATTTGTAATCACGCCATCGTAATGTTACAAATGATGTGGTAAAATCCTCGATGGGTCCGTAGTGCATTGATGGGATGATTGTTGGCATGATCATGACCATTAATGAATACACAAATATTCTTGGCCCGTAGTGCATGAATAATTGTGGTCGTGATACTAAAGAATATCATTGGCAGAATAGTGCGTGGGTGATTCGATGATGTGGAATATTTATTAAAAGTCGAGTCTCAACTATAACAGATGATGAAAAACCTTTAAATCATAAAAGATAGTAGATTTTATTTTCTACTTGACTTTTAATGGATTCTTTGGTTTCACCGTAGTTAAACTTGATGTTCATTATATTTTATCGCTTTAACATTATAAAGGCTAATGATAATTTATTCTCGCATTATCTTAGTCATAATATTTTTATCGAAAGCTAGTTGAGCTCACCCTTTCTTTCACTCGTTTTCTCTTCAGAAATGAGAATATAATTTGGGACTAGCCTGGAAGCGGAGTAATGGTCCGAGAGGATAAGATTAGTAGTCCTCACTATTTCGTGAAATAGTGTGATAATAATTGTAATGAGGACTCCTTTTGAGTTTGTATGATCTCTAGTAGACAATATTTGTATTCAAACTCACTGTTTATATCGTATTGCATACCTACGCATTATATTAGTAAGTCAGATTTAAATTCGCACTACGTATATCGACTCACCCAAGATGGGCGATGTATACCTAATTTTGGGGCGTCACGGTTGGTATCGTAGCTTAGCGATATGATCCCCGCTAAGATGTGAGGATAGTATTAGGAGGGGAGGCGGGAATACCTTAGCTAAGTATGACCTACCTAAGTTTATGTTTATTTTATTGGTGGTCACGAATATATGGATAATATGTTATATGTCAATTAACCTTTTGTTTTGTGGCGATTCGAAAATGACATCCGAGAATGTTGAGAATAAGAATGGAGCATGGCGATCGTTGATTCACCACATATCAATAATCGATAGATAATGTGCATCGTGAAGGCGACAATCCTCACGCAAACAACAACACCGACCAAATGATGAACGATCAAATGTTCGTAGAGCTTTTACAATTCTACGCAACAAGAAAGTGAGAGCGACTCTGCCCAAAACGTAGGTGGAAACACGGAAAACTCTCGAGGCGGTCACCGCTAAACAATTCAAGGAGCCGGGACCACCGGAGTTTAAGGAGAGCTAAAACCACTTCTGGCGGAAGCATGGATAAAGCAGATTACAAGATATTTGATGTCTTGGGATGCTCCAGGAGCAAAAGGTTCCTTTCTTCACGCTTTTATGTTGCTATGGAGAGGCAGACATTGGTGGGAATTCCAGAAACGACTCAACTCCTTTGATCAAGATATCTTCTGGGGAGAAGTTCAGGAGTCGTTTCAACGATAAATACTTTCCGAAAGTATTCGCCACATGAAGGAGGTGGAGTTTATCAAGTTGGAACAAAATAATACGACCGTGTCGCAATACGAGGCAAAATTTGCATGAGTTATCACTTTTGAGTCCCACTTAGTGGATAATGAAGAGAGAATGACGCGAATGTTTTTAAGAGGTTTGAAGCCGGAGATACGTCAACATCTTATTTCTCATAAAATGTGTTTGTATTCAGATGTTGTAAATAGGGCTCAGTTAGTGGAGCGCGATAACGAGTCAACGCAACTAAAAGAGAAAAATTGCAGCAAAATTATAATACCGGTAGAGTAGTCATCGAAGCGGTGACAACAAGCGTGGAGGAATCAACAAGCCCGATATGGTAAACACTTTCGGTGGTAATCAGGGCCAAAACAATAAGAATGGACATTTCAAGAAAAGGAGATTCAACAATGATGGAAAGAGGCGTCAAGACCAAAGACCGTTGTTAAGGAAGGAGAAAGACCACCTATCATATGCTTCTAAATGCGGAGGAGGGACACATCACCAAATCTACGCCATGCCAGTCAAAGCATGTTATAATTGTGGAAGAGAAGGTCACTTAGCTCGATTTGTTTTCATCAAGACAAATTCACTTAGGATGGAGGCACCAAAGGTCGCGGAAAAGTCAAACCCAGAGCAAGGAGGAGCGTTTGTTGTGACCTCCCGTAGAGCAAGGAACCCGAATGAGGTCATCACGGTAAGCTTATCATAAACTCTAATGAAGTACATACTTTATTTGATACCTGGGTTCTACCCATTCTTTTATTTCTCCTACTCATGCGTTCATCGATTAAATTTGACTCAGGAGAAATTAGACTTTGACTTATCTGTGGAAACTCCGTTGGGAGAAACCTTCATTACATCCACTATTTATAAGTCTTGTTTGGTTCAAATCGGTGCACCTCACATTACCGTCGATCTTATTTCATTAAAAATACTCAGATTTGACGTGATTCTAGGATTGATTGGTTAACTACTTATCATGCAAAATTGATTGTTTTCGTAAGTTGTTAGCTCTCATATTCCTATCCAACCTATTATGCTAATTCAAGCCGACCAAACCATTAAAATCAATCACGGTTATCTCAAGCCATAAAGCTATTCGCTTATTGAAAAACGGATGTCAAGCTTTCTTAGCTCATGTCACGATTTAAACAAAAATACGCCGTTTTGAACGATATTTACATTGTTAATAAATTTCCGACGTATCCCTCAAGAACTTCGGCCTACCCCCAGAGCGTGAAATTGAATTTTGTATCGACCTTGAACCCCAGACAAAACCTATTTCCAAAGCCCCATATCGAACGGGCTCTATTGAACTTCGTGGAGTTAAAGACCCAACCGCAGGAATTGTTAGACATGGCTTTATTCATCTAGAACTTCTCCTCGGGGTGCCCACATTCTATTCGTGAAGAAGAAAGATGGGAGTATGCGACTTTGTATTGATTATCGGAGTCAATCATGTCACCATCAAAATAGGTATCCATTGCCACGTATTGATGACTGTTTGACCCGAGTAAGGAGCCAAATTATTTTCAAAGATCGATCTTCGTCCTGATATCACCAATTGAAGATTAGAACCACCGACATTCCAAAGACGGCTTTCAAAAACCCCAGACGGGCATTATGAATTCTAGTCATGTCCTTTAGATCGACTAATGCTCCCGCCGCTTTTCACGGATATGATGAACCGAGTATTCAAGGAATATTTGGATCACTTTGTGGTCGTCTTTATTGATGACATCCTTATTTATTCCAAAAGCCGTGAAGATCATGAAGCAACACTTGAGGTCGACACTCCAAAAAGCTTCGTGAATATAAGCTTTATGCCAAGTTGAAGAAGAAACGAAGTTCGTCTTGAAGAAGTAGCATTCCTTGGGCACGTGGTATCAAGTCATGGAATATCCGTTGACCTAGCAAAGATCAAGCTATTCAAAGTCGGGAACAACCTAAATCGTTGATCAAAATCACGTAGCTTTCTGCTTAATTTGGTTATTATCGGAGATTCGTGGAAGGATTTTCTCGAATCGCTACTCCATCGACTCAAATTGACTCGGAAAGATACAAAGTTCGGTTGGAGCGAAGAATGTGAGAAGAGTTTTCAAGAACTCAAGAGGAGACTTATTTCAAAGACTGCTCTCGACAATACCATCCTGCCTGAGAGGATTTGTCATCTACAAGTGATGCTTCTGGGCAAAGGGTTGGGATGTGTTCTCATGCAACATGGAAAGTTATAGTTTATGCCTCGCGATAACTCAAAGAATATGAGAGGAATTATCCTACTCATGATCTAGAGTCAGGTATGTTGTTGTCTTTGCAGACTTAAAATTTGGAGGCATTACTTGTATGGGGAGAAAGTGAGATCTTTACGGATCATAAAAGCCTCAAATATTTCTTCACTCAAAAGGAACTCAACACGCGACAACGACGTTGGCTTGAACTGCATTGAAAGATTATGATCATACCATCCAATACCATCCTCGAAAAGCGAATGGTAAATGGTACGATTGAGTAGAAGATCATATGCAGTCACGAGTGCGATATTGTCAACGAAAGCGCCCATTTGTGTGACTTGCAAAGGATGGAGATAGAGTTAAAGACTCAGGACGCATGTGATGATAAGCGAATATACGAGTAGAGAACCGACTTTAATCGATAAAGTTAAAGTCGCCAAGTTGCACTGGAGTCGATGCGTATGAGGAAGAAAGTGCAAGAAGGTGCTACACGGAAGCAAGAATCGATGAAGAAGGAATACTTCGAGTCAACTCCGGACTTTGTGTTCCTAACGACCCGATTTAAAGTATAATATCATGATGGAGGCGCACAACACACCATTTTGTAATCCATCTCGGGAGTACCAAAATGTATCATGATATTCATACATTTTGGTGGAGCAATATGAAAAGAGAGATAGCGATGTTTATCTCAAGGTGTCTAACTTGTCAACGAGTTAAATGGAGCATCAAGTACCAAAAGGTCCATCAGAACCACTTGAAATTCCGAATGGAAGTGGGAGCACATTACCATGGATTTCGTTATCGATCTTCCTAAGGTTTCTCAAGGCATTGATGCGATTTGGGTCATTGTTGATAGGTTGACCAAGTCCGCTAATTTCTACCGATATCTAGAAACTTATACACTTGAACGTCTCTCGTCAGTATGTACATAAACGAGATCAGAAGATCGCATGGTATGCCTAAGATCCATAGTTTTCGATCGAGACCCAAGATTCACTTCACGATTTTGGGTTAGTTTGCAAAAAGCTATGGGCACAGACTTACGATTTAGCTCAAGATATCATCCTCTCGACGGACGGACAAATGGAGAGGACTATTCAAACTCAAGATATATTAATACTCTGTGTCCTTGATTTCAAGGAAGTTGGGACAAGTTCTTACCATGGTGGAGTTTTCCTACAACAACAGCTTATCAAGCAAGTATTGGCATGGCTCCATTCAAGCGTTGTATGGAAGAAAGTGTTGTTTCCAAGATTGGGATGAGGAGGGTGAAGCAACGTTGTTGGGACCGGAGTTGGTACGTATGACTACTAAAAGATTCAAACGATCAAACAACGTATAAAAACCTCACAAAATCGATAAAAAGAGTTATGTTGATCTTCATCGAAAGGACGTGGAATTCGATATAGGAGATCATGTGTTGTTAAGAGTTGCTCCATGGAAAGGAGTTACAAGATTTGGAAAGAGAGGAAAACTCAATCCTCGATTCATCTGGTCCATTTTAATCCTCGATCGAGTAGGAACTGTGGCCTATAAACTCGCTTTTCGCGCCAAGTATGTCTCGTGTTCATAACGTTTTTCACATATCCATGTTACGTAAATATGTGAAAGACCCGAACCACATTATTGAAAGTTAGAACCGGACGAAATAGCGGAAGATTTGGACGTATGAAGAGGTTTCATTTCAAATCTTGGATAAGAAGGAACATATTCTACGCTCCAAGGTTATACCTCAAGTCAAAGTTTTGTGGAGGAACCACGATGTTGAAGAAATGACTGGGAGTTAGAATCAAATGAAATCAAGGTATCCTTACCTCTTCGACATACTGTCGTACGCACTTCTAATTTCGATTGGCGTAAATTTCATAAGAAGGGAGGTCAGAAGACCCCAACTTTTATAAATAAAGAAGAATTTTCTATAAATATTATTTTTGAATATTATGGAATAAATTTGATATAATGTTATAGTTGTGGGTAATATTTATAAATTTTTCAAAGTAAGCAAGTTGTTATAAAATATTCGTTTCGTTGGGGAATATTCTTTTTGTGCGGGAATATTCAGATTTATTTTACTCAATCATTGGTGGACCCCATTAATGGAAGTATTGTCGTAGTTAAAAAACGACAAAATTATCTTTCTATAAAAATAACTACAGAGGTGTTACCGTTAAAACCGCTGAACTACCCTAGTAAGTAAAAGTAAAGAATAGTTATATATATAAGAAGACACTTATATTGATTATCGATGCTTACGTGAGAAGTCACTCAACTATGCTCAATTATTGCTACAAAGAATCACGATCATATCTCTTATATTATTGATTCAATTATTATCACAAATTATCATCGTATAATATGTTATAGTATTAAATTAATAATTGAGACGACAAGTTATAAATGATTAATAATTGTTGAAAGATTAAATATGTGTTTATTAAAAATAAAATGATTTGTGGTAATATTTATTCAATCCTGATGTATATAAAGAGTCCATTATGAGACGTTTGTGGTAAGTTTGATTATTTTACGGGGGCGTATATATGTCATCATCTAAGAGTCTCTTTCAATAGTAATTACCTTCATCAATAGTAATTACCTTTGTGAATAGTAATTACCTTCGTCAATAGTAATTGCCTTTTTTACCAGACGTCGAACCACTTGTCGTTTCACATTATATAAGCGCCGAACCACTTGTCGTTTCACATTACGGTGCGCCGAACCACTTGTCGCTTCACATTACAAAGGCCAAACCACTTTTCTTTTCACATCACTACCGTCAAGCCACTTCGCTTTTCACATGGCGGTCTTAAGCTAGAAATCTTCTATAAATAGAGGCCTAGTGCTTCATTATTTTCATGAATTCATTCAAGCTATGAGAGAGAAAGTATAGAGAATAAGAGAGAGAAGAAGAAGAGTATTTTGTTACTACACTATCGCAGATTCAATCTCCAACCAAAAGTAAAGGGTGTTATTCTTTCTTATTTATGAAGAGAATCTGTTGTTATTCCATTGTTTATTATTCATTGGAATAACTCAGATACGCTGTGGTTTATCCTATACTTGGTGACATTCTTCTATTATTCTCATTGGAACATCCTCGCTCGCATGTGTTTTACACCGGACCGGTTAAAATCTTTATTATTATTCATTGGAACATCACATCTGCGTGTTTTTACTGGACCGATTAAAATCTTTTTATTATTATTCTATTGGAACATCACATACATGTGTTTACCGGACGGGTTCCGGTTTTTATTATTATTCGTTGAAACATCTTCATGCATGTGTTTTGTGGGACTGGTTCCATTCTTTATTATTCATTAGAATATCCTATCTGCATGCGTTTTCTGCGGACTGGTTCCGTTATTTATTATTACATTGAATAACTGCGTACGTGCGATCTATCGAATGCATGGTGATTTTTTTGTTATTCCATCTTTATTATACCTAGTTGGTTAAAACTTTGACTTATACTCCATGAAATTAGTGGAATATCCTTGATATTTGCGCTTCATCCAAGATCCTTTCATGAAAATATTCTTCTCGAAGATTCTTGAATTTTACTCTACAAAGCGAGATCGTGTTCGATATTTGGATGTTATTGGTTCCTAGATAAATTAATTCTTGAACTTGTTTTATCAATTCTTATATCATTGCCATCATCCTCATGTTTATATTATGTTGAAAGTCATCTCGTGCATGGTGAAGTGGCATAGATGGAATTGGTATGATTATGACGAGAGACTATTCGGTGTAATCATGACCGTAATGTTACAAATGATGTGGTAAAAATCCTCGGTGGGCCGTAGCATGCATTGATGGACAAATTGTTGGCATGATCATGACCATTAATGAATACACAAATATTCTCGCCCGTAGAAGGTGAATAATTGTGGTCGTGATATTAAAGAATATCCTCGTCGTAAAGTGGGGTGATTCGATGATGTGGAATATTTATTAAAGTTTTGAGTCTCGCCTATAATGATGATGAAAAACCTTTTAAATCATAAAAGATAGTAGATTTTATTTTCTACTTGACTCTTTTAATGGATTCATATTCATTGTAGTTAAACTTGATGTTCATTATATTTTATCGGGTTTAACACAACATTATAAAGCTAATGATAATTTATTACGCATTATCTTAGTCATAATATTTCTTCTTAGCTAGTTGAGCTCACCTTTCTTTCATTGTTCTCTTCATGAAATATATTATGATAAGCGGATAATGGTAAAGGATAGCATTAGTAGTCCTCATTTATTATGAAATAGTTGATAATAATTGTAATGGACTCCTTTTGAGTTTGTATGATATACATCAATATCTTGGGTATTCACTACATGGTTTATAAATTCAAATACAACTTACTAATATAATCAAGTTATATTAATAAGTTGTATAAATCGTGAGATCAATACAAATATTTGTTCACTAGATATTATACAAACTCAAAATGAGTCCTCATTGTATTATCACACTATTTCAGCGTCACAGTCAGTGACTACTAATGCTATCCTCTCGACCATTAATATATTATTAAAATAATATATTTAAATGAATTATTCATTTCGAAAAAAAGATAAAATATTTTAAAGAAAGGGTGAGCTCAACTAGCCCAAGAAGAAATATTACGACTAAGATAATGCGTAATAAATTATCATTAGTTTTCAATGTTGTTAAACCGATAAAATACAATAGACAACCGAGTTTAATCGGCAGGTTTAATAAGCAATCCATTAAAAGAGTCAAGTAGAAAATAAAGTCTACTATCTTTTAGGTTTTAAAGGTTTTCATCAATTTTATCACGAGACTCGACTTAATAAATAAACCACCACATCTAATCATCCTCGCATACTTGGCCAAGGATTTTCATCAAATTATCAATGGTCACGACTATACCGAATCACCCCGGTCATAATCATACCAAAAACTATCCATCACCGCATTACAAAGCCAATCGAGGACTTTTGTCACATCATTTATATCAAGTCATGATTATACCGAATGATCCCACGGTCATAATCATACTAAGTTCATCTATGCACGTAAGCCAAAGATAACATAATATAACATGAGGATGATGACAATGACATAATAATTCAATAAAACAAGTTCAAGAATTATTTAATCCATGAATTATTAACATCCAAATTATCAACATGACATCTATTTCGTAGAGTAAAATTCAAGAATGATCGTAAGAATATTTCCATGAAAAGATATTGGATGAAACGCAAATATCAAGGATATTATACTAATTTCATGAGTATATAAGTCAAAGTTTTAACCAACTGGGTATAATAAAGAATGGAATAACAAAAGAAATCACCGTGATGCGGTGCCAGATGTATGTGTTATTCCAATGTAATAATAATAATCTAACCGTGTCGTGAAATTCACAACCGACATGTGGATGTTCCAATGTAATAATAAAGATGGAACTGATCCTGTAAAACACACGAGATAGATATTCCAACAGAATGATAAAGACGGAACAGGTGTAAAACACACGCATGTGATGTTCCAAATGTAGAATAATAATAAAGACGAAACCAGTCCTGTAAAACACATGCATGTGATGTTCCAAATGTAATAATAGAAGAATGTCACCAAGTATAGGGTAATGCGTATACAAAAGTTATTCCAAATGTAATAATAAAAGAATGGAATAACATAAGGATTTCACCAAGTATAGGGTAGGTGCCGCCAGCGTATACAAAGTTATGTATAGGGTATGCCACTTTTACAAAAAGTTATTCCAATGTAATAATAGTGAATGGAATAATGAAGTTCTCTTCAAGAAGAAAGAATAACACCCCTTACCGTAAAAGAACTGAATATAGAAGAAGTGAAAGTAATACTCTCTTCTTCTTTCTATAACTTTTCTCTATAGCTTCTCTCTATAATTTCTCTCTGTAGTTTCAATGAATTCGTAAGAAAATAATGAAGGAATGAGCTTCTATTTATAGGAAAATGGAATGCATAAGAACTAATCCATGAGCGGTCCAGATTGATTTACTTTAATCGACTATCCATATTTAAAGAAAATCTTTTAAATAAAATATAATATATTCTATTTATATAAAAATATTTTACTATGCAAACACTATGCAATACTATGCAAAACACTACGCAAAACACTACGCAACACTATGCATAATAAAATATAATATATTCTATTTATAGAATAACTTTAATAAAGTATTCTATTTTATATAAAAGATGTTTCGCTTTTATTACGTTAATAATACTGAATAAAATAAAACGTCATTATCGCTATAATAATTCATATTATTAATCGACAATAATGGAATCAAACCGAGTGACTTCTCACATAAGCATCGATAATCAATACTGGTGCGCTATTCTTATGCAACCACCACGTGACATCTTGTACTTTTACTACCGAGTAGTTCAACAAGAACCACGGTAAAACTTCCGCCGTTATTTCAATAAAATATTTTTGTCGTTTTCTCAATCCGACAATAATTACATTGTGGGGTCCACCAATGATTGGTAGTTATGCGAATATTCCTCGCTAACCAAGAATATTCTCCACCAATCGAATATAATATAACCACTTGATACTTTGCAAAATTTATAAATACTACCCACAACTATAATATTATCTTAAATTCACACCATAATATTAAAAAATTATTTCAACAAAATTTAAATCTTTATTGATAAAATCTGGGTCTCACAATCTCCTCCTTATGGAATTTCCCTCGAAATTAGGGTGCGTGCACGATATGATAAAGAGGTGAGGATACATTCAATACCTTTATCGTTGAAAATATTAAGTTCATCTTTGCAATCCGGCTAAAGATATCAATTCATCTTTGCACTACAGCCAAAGATATTTATTAACAATTCATCTTTGCACTACTGAGCCAAAGATATATAAGCTGTAAAACCAATAATATCGAGACTCAAATTTTAATAGTATCACAACCATGAATTATCCACGCACCATCTTGGCTAAGGATATTCGTGTTTTCAATTACTGGCCATGATTATACCGAATAATCCGTGGTCATAATCATACCAAGTCTATCAATGCACTACTGACCAAAGATGACTTTTACCACATCCATGAATTAATATTTCATTCTTTGAGACTCATTTCAATAATTAATCCATATCATCGAATCATCCCCGCACTACGTGCCGAGGATATTCATTAAGTATCACGAACACGAATTATCCATGCACTACTACCAAAGATAATCGTGTATTCATTAGTATCACGACCACAAATTATCCATGCACTACTACCAAAAGATAATCGTGTATTCATTAAGTATCACGACCACAAATTATCCATGCACTACTACCAAAGATAATTGTGTATTCATTAGTATCACGACCACAAATTATTCATGCACTACTACCCAAAGATAATTGTGTATTCATTAGTATCACGACCACGATATTCGCACTACTACGCCAAGAATAGTTGTGTATTCATTAATGGTCATGATCATGCTAACAATCCATCCATCAATGCACTACTACTAATCGATGACTTTCAACATAATATAAGCATGAGGATAATGATATAAAGAATCAATCAAATGAGATAAAGGATAAATATTAAACATTTATAATATAATTTATCCAGATTCAAGAATATCCCCATGTTATCAATCATTTAATAATCTTATAATCTAATATCATTAATATTATAACAATATTTTAATCACTTCTTAAATTTATTAACAATTTATCTCAATTGTTTACGCTTTACCATATAATGCATTTAATCATTCAAAATGTCATACTCATAAAATATCATCACCAATTATCAAATCCTCATCAAAAAAAATATGCATATATACTCTATATAGGATTCTCTAGCCATAAAATCATATTTTCAACTTTGTTACTTCACATAACATATTTAACTCATATGTTCAGTAATTAAATTATTTTCATGAAAAATACCAAATTAGTCCCAAAAATATTTCTTTTCTGGGATTTAGCATAATATAGTCTCATAATGAAAATATATTTTCTCGGAATTTTTAAAATTCATTTACTATTTTTAAAAATCAATTTCTAATTAATTCCTTAAGAAATTAGCTACCTCAAGTTTAACTCCAAAATTCCCAAATCTTGGCAGGACCTTACACATGTTAACGTGAGCTTCTAGTTTAAATTTCATGGTCATCTGAGTTATAGAACTCTAGGTTATAGCGTTTTTAATCGGAAAAACCTAAATATTGAAAAGAGTCATAACTTGCTCATTTTAAGTCGAGAATGAGCTCATTTTTGGACAGGAGATACTTTATACCATATACCTTCATGTCTCTAAAGGCCAGAATTTTTCTCATAATTTAAGTGGCCGAAACAGTCCCTTAAAGTTTCTAAAAGTAGAATTTTCAAAATTTACAACTTTGGCCTCCTTTGCTAAAATCAGTCACCACAAAAATCTACAACACCTTTTCCAGTAATTCCACTTGGATTAGTTAGGTAACTCATAGATCTAACTCTAGGACTTGACCACATTCAAAAATTCAAAATATAAAGAGAGATATGGTCAATTGAATTTCATGTTACGTTTTTCACCAAAATCGATTTTCAACTCTTTGTGATTTCTAAGAAACTTTCATGTTTTCACATACTAACCAACATAACTCATCATAAAACTTACTAATACTTCATATACCCATGATTTTCATTATTCCAATGCTTTTATTATGACTTTCATCATAAACCACGTAAAGCTTATTCATTTTAGTTGAAGAAATATTTGAGGGTTTAAGAAATGGGTTTTTCAGATCTTTGGGGTCAATACAAAATTGATTTCACGCCTAGGGTAGGCTAGAAATCTTCAAGAATACGTCAAAAAATTTATTAATGACAGAAATATCATTCAAAATCGCTACTCTTATATCAAGACTTGGATAGTACGTTACATTGATACCAACTGTGACTTCTATCCCTTAACCTAGATAAGACCTCACAATGATACCTATAAACTTGCCATCTTCATTCACGATGTCGCCTCTGAAGAAAGTCCGGCTTGGTGCATTCCACACAAGGAAGTCAACAACGAAAGGATCGGGGCTCTTTACTTATGGCTTCGATATAATGGTGATTAACTTTAGGGTTTGGTTACTTTGAATTCAGTATAACAAAGTTGGTTAGGAATATGAAAGCTAACAACCTTACAAAAAGAATAATAAGTAGTTAATCAATCGTTTTCAAAAATTACCTCAAAGGCAAGAATTTTTAAAGATATAAGATCGTGAAAGTGTTTATTTGAAACAACAAGATTAATAAGCAATGGAGGTAATAAGGTTTCTCCCAACGAAGTTTCAATAGATAAATCAAAGTCTAATTTTTTTTTGAGTCAAATTTAAACATTGAACACAACTAGGTAGAATAAAAAGTGGGTAGAACTTGTATTGAATAAAGTATAGACTTCATGATAATTAATTTACACGTAATAACTTTGTTCGGTTTCTCGATAAACGCTTCCTCGCTTAAATTATCGAAGGTTTGACTTTACTTATAAGTACATTCCACCCTTGTTGCTTCTTCACATTTCGATCCATGATTTGAATCATTATTCTCCGATCCATATCGAATTCGGGTTGACTGCCATGCATTGTGGTAATTAGAATTCAATGTTGGAATTCCCAATTCTTTGTCCAAAAAGCAAAGTCCATTTCATCTATTTTGGCTTTATTGGATCGGACGTCTTTTTCTACACTATCAACGCGTTGTGCAGCTTTTAGCCATGCATCGTCTATTCTCCTTCGTTCAGTTGTTTCTTCTTTCAGCTGATCTTTGATTTTTAAATTCTCAGATTCCAACTTTAATATCTTACACCCTGCCAAAGCGTGATTTTTTTCGAGCATCACATATCGGGTAACCCAATTTTGAATTGTTGTATCCCTTTGTTCCACGACCGTTTGCCGTTCTTCAACCTGTTCTTCTAGCTCACGAACACGATTTTGTAATTCTAAGTTTTGATCATAAATTTCTTCTAACCAATTCTCCTCAGGTTCCTCTTCTTCCTCTTCTTCCTCACTTTCAGTTGCTACCTCTGCAACTAGCTCGGGTGCAACAATTAGTTCTTCATTTACTACGTGGATATCTCTAATTTGTTCCTCGTCGATAATCGCATTGCCGATTAGTGATTAAAGGTGTCACTGGCGGTCACATTCACTCCATGTGAATATTTTCAGTTGCCATTTCCAAACACCGCCACAACACAAGAGGTTAATTAATATATCAAATATTATCCCTATATACCGACCAGACCAATTAAATACAAAATAAACTTAGGTAGGTCATACTAGCGAAAGAATTTCGTCTCTCCTCCTAGTTCTTATCTCACATCTTAGCCAGGGATCATATCCCTAAGCTCTGATACCAACTGTAACGCCCCCAAAATTAGGTATACATCACCCATCTTGGGTCGCCACTTACATGGTACATAAATTCAAATACAACTTACTAATATAACTGTCGTGTACAATACGACATAAAGTGTGAGATTGAATACAAATATTGTCTACTAGATATTATACAAACTCAAAAGGAGTCCTCATTACAGCTATTATCACACTATTTCACAGAATAGTGAGGACTACTAATGCTATCCTCTGGACCATTACTTCGTTCCCAGACTCGTCCCGCCTATGTTCTCATTTCACAAGAGAACGGTGAAAGAAAAGGTGAGCTCAACTAGCCCAAGAAGACATATTATGACTAAGATAATGCGAATAAATTATCATTAGCCTTCAATGATGTTAAACCGATAAAATACAATAGACAACCGGTTAAGCTGCAATGGAATAAGCAATCCATTAAAAGAGTCAAGTAGAGAATAAAGTCTACTATCTTTTAGGTTTTAAAAGGTTTTCATCAATTTTATCATTTGAGACTCAAATTTTAATAAATAAACCACCACATCTAATCATCCCTGCACTACCACGGTCAAGGATTTTCATCAAATTATCAATGGTCATGACTATACCGAATCACCCCCGGTCATAATCATACCAAAAACTATCCATCACCGTGCATTACAGAGCCCATCGAGGACTTTTTGTCACATCATTTATATCAAGTCATGATTATACCAAATGATCCTCGGTCATAATCATACTAAGTTCATCTACGCACGTAAGCCAAAGATAACATAATATAACATGAGGATGATGACAATGACATAATAATTCAATAAAACAAGTTCAAGAATTATTTAATCCATGAATTATTAACGTCCAAATTATCAACATGACATTTGTTTAAGTAGAGTAAAATTCAAGAATGATCGAAGAATATTTCCATGAAAAGATTTGGATGAAACGCAAATATCAAGGATATTATACTAATTTCATGGAGTATAGAAGTCAAAGTTTTAACCAATTGGGTATAATAAAGAATGGAATAACAAAAGAAATCACCATGTATGCGATTGTGCCATGTAGCGAGTTATTCCAATGAGAATAATAATAACGGAACGGTCGTGTGAAATTCAATCGCAAAGCGGGATGTTCCAACAGAATAATAAAGATGGAACCAGATCCAGGTAAAAAACACAGATAGGATATTCCAATGAGAATGATAAAGAGCGGAACCGTGTCGGGTGTAAAACACATGCATGGATGTTCCAATGAATAATAATAAAGATGAGAACCAGGTTAGGTGTAAAACACACGCATGACGAGGATGTTCCAATGAATAATAGAAGAATGTCACCAAGTATAGGTAAAGCCAGCATTATCTGAGTTATTCCAACAGTAATAATAAGCAATGGAATAACATAAGGATTTCACCAGTATAGGGTATCTTGGCGTGATACAAAGTTATGTATAGGGTATGCCACTTTTACAAAGTTATTCCAATGGAATAATAGTGAATGGAATAATGAAGTTCTCTTCAAGAAGAAAGAATAACACCTCTACCAGTAAAAGAACTGAATATAGAAGTAGTGAAGTAGCGAGAATACTCTTCTTCTTTCTATAACTTTCTCTCTATAGCTTTCTCTATAATTTCTCTCTAAAGTTTCAATGAATTCGTAAGAAAATAATGAAGGAATGAGCTTTATTTATAGGAAAATGGAATGCATAAGTAACTAATCCATGAACGGTCCGTATTGATTTACTTTAACTCGTGTCCATATTTAAAGAAAAATCTTTTAAATAAAATATAATATATTCTATTTATATAAAAACATTTTACTATGCAAACACTATGCAATACTATGCAAAATACTACGCAAAACACTATGCAAACACTATGCATAATAAAATATAATATATTCTATTTATAGAATAACTTTAATAAAGTATTCTATTTTATATAAAAGATGTTTCATTTTATTACGTTAATAATCTGAATAAAACAAAAACGTCATTATCTCATTATAATAATTCATATTATTAATCGATAATAATGGAATCAAATGAGTGACTTTCACATAAAGATCAATAATCAATACAGTGTCTTCTTACGCAACCACACGTATTCATCGCATACTTTTACTACCGAAAGTAGTTCAACAAGAACCACAGTAAAACTTCCGTAGTTATTTCAATAAAATATTTTTGTCGTTTTCTCAATCCGACAATAATTACATTATTAGGTCCACCAATGATTGGAGTTATACGAATATTCCCTCGCTAAACCGAATATTCTCCCACCAATCGAATATAATATAACCACTTGCATACTTTGCAAAATTTATAAATACTACCCACAACTATAATATTATCTTAAATTCACACCATAATATTAAAAAAATTATTTCAACAAAATTTAAATCTTTATTGATAAAATCTGGGGTCTCACAATATTAATTTTCAACAATTGTCACATTAAAAAATTTTCTCCATCTATATCCATATAAAATCAATATTTTCTTCATCATATAAATTAATAATTAATTATTCACAAATAATATTACAGAATCGCATTACTAACAACCAAGCAGTTCCCAAGAAAGAGGGGGCTTTCCAATAAGGATCTCTTTACTAAGCCATGTAATTAGATGACCAAACCTCTCCTTGATGCGAATTTTCTAGACATTGCCAATAATGTTATCTAATAATATTATTAGATAATATGAATTATTGTCTCGATAATAGAAAATCTTGTGTAATGATAATTATTAAAAACAAAATAATATAAAATATCAACGCAAAGAATTATTGAATCAATAAAATAAAATCTTTGAAGCGATAATTACTGTAACAATTATTGAGTAGTGCCTTCTTACGTAAGAATCAATAATTGGTGTAATGGTGTCTTTCTTGTGTTTTTAACCCACGGGTATTCCAACAGTATTAATGGTAACAACTACGCTCAATTATTTATAACCAACTTATTCTTGTCGTTTTCTTCATCCAATCGCTTTCCATTATAGGGCCCACACAAGGTTGCGCCGTCGTACAAATATTCCCCGATAGTAAAAATATTCCACAACCAAACGAATATTCCCCGTCAACAATGAATATTTTAAAACCACTTGCTTGTTTAAAATAATTGCGCATTTTACCCATAACTTACCACATTAATCAAATCAACCCTTACTATTTCAAAATAATAAATAGATGAAATTTAATTTCATTAAATAATAAATTAGGGTCTTACATAAACAATTTATTTTAATTGTTTACACATTACTAATTAATTCATTTAATCATCTTTAAATGCCAAACTCATAAAATTTCATCACTAATAACCAAAACCCTCATCAAAAATCTGCATATACCTCATATATGATTCTCAAGCCATAAAATCATATTTTCCAATTTTCTTACTTCACATAACATATTTAATTCATTTACTTATAACTAGAACATTTTCATGAAAAATACCAAATCAGTTCCAAAAATATTTTTTTTCTGGGGTTTAGCATAATATAGTCCCATATTGAACATATATTTTTCTCAGAATTTTTAAAATTTATTTACTATTTTTCACATGGCCAAAATCACCGAATATTTAAACATTTATCATAAATTGTACTTTTATCCAAAAATTATGAAATTTACAGGATATATTGATATTATATAGATGTACTCCCAATAAAAATTTCACCAATTTTGGAGTTAACCACAAGGATTTATAAGGGTTTACTTTTAAAATAGTCTTTTCTTATAAAATCCATAACTCCAAATCTATACATCCAAAAATCGCCATTTTTGGACACAATCTACAAAACTCATCATATTATCATTTCATTTTTTTCCAAAATTTTTGAAGGTTCAGAAAAATTTCGAAATTGAAAAACATAATAACCCTTACATACTAACGACAATATCTCTTACCTCAAAAAAAGAAGATTACATTTGGAATAACTTATTTGAAACGAACTTGCACCGTATAGCAACACTCAAGATATCAAAATACTCACAAGAATAATTCAATTTCTGGTGCGATTTTCAATTCTAACCTAAGCACCTATTTATAGAAAATTGCTTAGAACACCAAAGCAGAAAATTGAATATAATAATATTATATTTAAATTTTTGTCAAGCCCACCTCTTGAATCTGCATTCATCATTTAAATCACATGGGGACACTCACCAAAAACGTTTTTCTTAAAAATAATAATTAAAACTTCCAAAAATCAATTATTTTGGAACTTCGGAACTTCAATAATTCATAATAAATAGCCCTTTTATCAGAAAAATTCGAACCACATGTCTTTCCATAGAAAATTTCATTCTCTACAACTTTGTAAGTTTAAGTTTTTCCAAATTTCAAATAGAAATTGACCGAAATCCACAAACGGGCGATTTTACAAGCTATAATCAATTTTCGGTCAAGAATTGGGGTCTACCGACACACAAAACATGTGTTAATCATTTAATGCCACAAAAATACTCTTCCTCATATACTCATATATCCCACATTCATTGTAAAAATATCACCATCAATATATTATTAAAATAATATATTTAAATGAATTATTTTATCAGAAAAAGATAAAATATTAATTTTCAACAATTGTCACATTAAAAATTTTCTCCATCTATATCCACATAAAATCAAAAATTTTCTCATCATATAAATCAATAATTAATTATTCACAAATAATATTACAGAATCACATTCTCATGACAACCAAAGTAGTTCCGAGGAAAGAGGGGCTTTCAATAAGGATTTCTCCTTCTTTGGCCATGCAATTAGATAACCAAACCTCTCCTTGACAGAACTTTCTAGACATTGCCAATAATGCTATCTAATAATATTATCCAAATAATATGAATTATTGATCCGATAATAGAAAATACTGTGTAGTAACAATTATTGAAACAACAATGATATAAAATATCAACGTAGTAATTATTGAATCAATAAAATAAAATATTGAACAGTAATTACTGTAACAATTATTGAGTAATGCCTTCTTACAAATTTTTTTTATCATGCTTCATGAATAGTACTTATGAATAGTAACTCGTGAATAGTAACTCATGAATAGTAATTATAAAAAATTGAATACTTTTATTTCATAAAATTCGGGGTCTTACATAAAGAGTGTGTCTAATCTTTAAAGTGACACATAAGGAGTAGTTGGTGACCAAATGAATAAAAAGAAATAATTCACATGCTCCTTTATATGGTCGGATACAACCTTCCCAGCCCAATTTTTTATTTAATTTTAAGGATCAATTACATATTCTATTACATTTTTAAAAATAATTACAACAATAGTGCACTCATAAAATATTTACACAATTAATACACTTATATTTATTTACAATATTAGTGCAATTAGGATTCCTTAATTTAGAGAATTAGTATGCAATTAGGATTCCTTATTTTAGGAGATTAGTATTGATTTACTTATTAAATTAAGTAATTAATAAGTAAATTATATAGCACACCGTCTCTTTCCTTAATAAAAATCATGCCTCCTCCGCCCTCCTCCACCATTAACCTAGACAGTCTCAACCATCATATGAAGAACCGTGAATCTAACCTACGTTCAAATCCAACGAAAGAGAAACCTGACTATACATTATAAACCATGCACATTACTACCATCCAATCCCTCATCTAAATCATCATCAAGATCATCTCTTGTTCGTTCGAGTCCAAATCTCCCAACTCCTCTCCTCCTCTCTCTCCCTAATGGGGCTTTAAGGCTGCCCTCTCTCTCCTCAATAATCGCCACCTCCTCCGCCATTAATGCCCAACTTGTTAACGCCATCCTCCGTCCTCCTCCACCATTAACACCCTTTTCCTCCGCTTCTTCTCCTTCGCCATCCTCCACTTGCGATTTTTTCATAAGATGCGATTCTTTCATGATTTTTTATAAATACGGTTGGTATTAAACATTCATACCAAGGTAACTTAATTCGGTGTTATTAGGTTTTAATTTATTTTTAAAAAATCTATTATAGATTTTTTTATTTAATAATGCAAATTAGTAGCTAACACTTTATACAAATGTAACCAATTCAGTTTTATTTGGTTACCAATTAATTAAAAAAAATCTATTGTAGATTTTTTTGTATATATAATGCAGTTGGTAGCCAAACCTTAATACAAATGTAACCAATTCAGTTCTATTGGGTTACCAATTAATTAAAAAAATCTATTGTAGATTTTTTTATATAATGCAGTTGGTAGCCAAACCTTAATAGAAAGGTAACCAATTCAGTTTTATTGGGTTACCAATTAATTATAAAAAATCTATTATAAATTTTTTTTTTCATGGTGCAGTTGATAGTCAAACCTTAATACAAATGTAACCAACAAAAACTAAAATTATTACCTTTGAAAGTTTTGGTTACCAACTGCACTGAAATTTCTCTTGGTTACCCACAAAAACTAAAATGGTTACCTTTTTATAAATATTTGGATACCAACTGCACTAAAATTTATCTTTTTCTTCTTTTAATTTCTGGACTAAATCAACCTTCGTCATAATGGCAGTTGTGACTGTAATGGATGGGGAGATCGGCGTCCATGGCGGCTACACTTTCAAGATCTACAGATCTACATCTTCAAGGTGTTGAAGCGGCGACGAAGGGGAGGGGGAAGATAACGTTGCCAAACTTTGAATATTTGAATTTTAATTATTATTTTTGAACTTGAATTTATTTTTGTTGTTAGATCCAAGATATTTGAATTTGAATTATTAATTATGGTAGTTATTTCTCCTTGATTTTAGGTTTCCTTATTATTATGAATTGAATCTTATACTAATTCCCTAAATTAAGGAATCCTAATTGCACTAATATTATAAATAAATATAGAAAGTATATTAATTGTGTAAATATTTTATGAGTGCATTAATAGTGTAATTACTTTCTAAATGTTGTATATTATTGTAAAGGACCCTAATTTTAATTGCTAAATTTGCTGCTAAAATGACTAAAATGTTCCTTAACAAATGGGCTAAAAATTGGGCTACTTAATTTAATGTTTAGGCTTCTAAATTAATTAGCTTGGGCCATGTGAATAACCATGAGTCCAACACTTTAATTTTATCTTACTCTAATTATTTAATTAGGATTTTTATTCCACTCATTTTGTAATTTAAATGATTACTCATGCACATTTAATTATTAAACCCAATTAGACTTGCTTTAATTAGGTTTAAAATAAATAATAAATTGAGATAATAAAATTAATCTCTTAGGTTAGTATAAATTTTAAATACTAATATTCTTCAATATTATAACCCTTAGGATATTTAATTTCCATACCCAATGTATAATTAGGTTATGTAGCTTTCTTTATAATTTTTTATATAACAAATATATATATACATATATATATTATATATATATATATATATATATATATATATATATATATATATATATATAGTCTCATACGTACTTCACATATGACATAACATATTTATAATCATTGACAAATAATTATTATTTTATTTAATCATAAATTCAATATATGACACAAAATGTTTAATATATTGTTAAATAATTTAATATACTTATTTCTTGACTTACCTTTTGTTCCATTAACTCATTAACTTAATTAACCCTAATTGGCTTAATAAGTTATTACACATTCATATAATCACTTTATATAAGTAATACAAATTAATCATTTAAAGATTATAAATATTTTCATTTACCAGTCATATTTAACATTCAAGCTATGTTAATTTTTAACATAAGCTTATCTTACTTTTCTTAATCAAAATTTTTAAATATTCATCTTAATTAACTTAAAATTAATAAATTAACTATCTTGCTTAATTCACATATTCACTTATATGTCCAAGTAAATTTTTAATATTAAAAAAAAATTATTCGTAAAAATATAAATATATAATCATGTTAAATTATCGGTCCTTACCACCACCACCCAAGCTACCACAATAACCACCGCGATCAGCTCTGCCTCCAAGCGTCGGGCCAATCAAAGGTAGAGTTGGAAAACCAAAAAATGATTATGGAATACTCCAACAAAGCGCAATTCCCTCATGTTAACGCCAAATTCACCATCAAGGAAGAGAATCTCGCCGAATTTCAGAAGCAATTTCGTATCCCCGACACCTACGATCTCAAAGCTCCTTTTGAAGCCGATCATATATACCACCATACTGACGGTTGGACTGTCATGCCCTTACCTTACTGGAAAAAGGAATTCATCTACCCCTTCATGCCTTCATCATAACACTGCTAGGATTTATTGGCATGGGTTTTTCTCAATTGGTGCCAAATTTCTACATCAACATTGTTGCCTTCATCGCTGTTTGCCATGAGCTCAACATTTCCTCATCCATAGATTTCTTGCTATCCCTTTTCTTTGTAAGCCGATCCCGAGAACCAAGGTTTTGGCAAATAAGCAAACAACATAGCAAAACAAACATACCAAAACACCTTGAAAAGTGATCATTAATTAACACCCCTTCAAGCAACAAGGGGTGGCATACCCACTAGTTTTTCATCCGAGGGCCCGATACCCACCTGATTCCAAATTGGGCCGAGTACGGACGTCTGAACATCGTCATTGAAGATCTTCCACATAACAGAGTCGTGGAAATAGTGAAGGTGATTCAGAGACTGTCGGTGAAAGAATGGGACTTCAGCCTTCTTATAAGTAATCAAACCTGGTTATACGTACATAAACGTAAGTCCCGAAACCTTTACTTTAATGTACTTTTATACCATCTTTTTATTAATTCTGACCCACTAGCTCTTTATCTGTAATATCCCACATCAAACCAACATCCCTCGAAAAAAATCAATTTTTAATACATCAACCAGTCCCCCACTGCCCCTCCCATCACCGAGACCACACCTCTAGTTATTGTAACCGAAGGACCATCCACTATCAACACCGACCTAAACCCACCTATAAATTTGCCTCAACCAACCACAATCCCCACTCCATCATTTAGAAAGAGCTCGTTGGATATGCCTAATTCCGAAAGCACTAAGATCCTTCGGATTAAGAAAAGACGCAATAAAGCCGTTGTCCAGACCACTATCACCAAAATACCTGGGTTGTTTCCTCCGAAGCCCCCATCATTCATCCCAAAAATATTCCAACCTCCGAACCCATTCTAACAGACGCCCCCGAATTTAACCCCAATTAAAGTCAAAAACGAAAAGAAATTGAAGGTCAATATCGAAGTCACTCCCGAACATTCTTCCCAACACATTCCTTCTCCATTAATAGAAATAAAAAGATAAAACAAAGTGATTTTTTTTTACTTTTTGGAGGATCAATTATAAAAACGAGCTTTAAAAAATGTTAGGATGGTATACGATAACAATAAATTAAAGTTTAAGCAGGGCTATTGTATATACTTCCCTAAATTAGTTAAGATAGTAGTGATATATGCACACCTTAGAGCATTAATAAGAGTATCCCTAATTAATTCTATCATTATTCAACCGTTTCCTTATCTTTATTTGACTCTCTATTTTAATCTTTATATAGGATTTTACTCCCCAGTGTGAGGGATTCAAAAGACCGTTTTCTATATATATAAAATGACATTTCACACCCTTATTTAAGTGGACAACTCATTAATCATACATATCTTGACATTTTTTTACTACTTTATTTTCAAATTATAAACTTAATATTGACTTTTTTATAAAAAAAAATTAAACGTATTCAAATTTAAAATTGATATAAATTTATTTAATTTATGTCAATATTATTATAAATATTATAAAAGTAATAATAATTATAAAATTTATTATTTTCAAAATTTAAATGAATCATATTAAATTTAAATTTAAAAATATCACAATTTAACTTTTTTTAAATTTAATATTGATCTTATGTACATTTGCAACCACAATCCATTCAATACTCACTCCATAAATTACTTCAAATTTAAAATAAAATAAAAATTATTTTACAGTAGAATATAATTGATAAATACTCTCTTTTATAAATTATAAGATTATTATTAATTTGATATTTTGATTGTTGGAACTGTTAAATTTGAACTTGTAAATTTCAAATTTCATTATTTAAGAAATCAATATAAGGAACCTGTTAGGTATATAGTGAAAAAATTGAATTCCAATTTTGCAAAATGACCCAATAACACTGTAGAGTGAGGATAAAGATAAAGAAACTGTTGTGAATGCTCTTAGATTACTAATTGAACACCAAACTATAAATAAATGACTATTTTATCCTTAATAGATGACATCTCAATCTATTTATTTAACATCTTTTATTTTTGTCCTTTTATCATATTACACATAATAACTATAAAATAAATTACAACTTAAACAAATACATCATTTATGTTTCATGGAATCAAACACTATATAATGCTTATCGAAAATAAAAGGACAAATAAAATATCATAATTGCTACTCTAGAAATATAAAATGTTCATGTCTTTGAAGAAAATTAGACAAAAAATAAATGTCCTACTTTTAATAATACTACTAAAAATCTCATTATCTGATACTAAATAATTGAATTGATTTTGATGAATAAGTGTAATATCAATAATTGTTTGTTTTATATTATTATCGAAAAATACGATATGACATTTTTTATTTAAAGGGTTAATTTTCTTCTCTAAGATATGAACATTTTATGTTTTCATAAATATATAATAATGAGGTCAAATTTTTTTTTTATTTTTTTATTGACATTATGTAGTGCCTAACTATTATGTATTTGTCTAAGTTATTTTTATTTTATAGTGATTATGTGTAATAGTATAAAGGTCAAAATTTGAAAATGATAAATAAATGAATTGGGTCTCATTTATTAAGGATAAATTAATCACTCACTTATATTTAAGTGTGTAACTAGTAAATTAAGATATACATATATCACTACCCATTACTTATTCTCAAAATTGACCATTAATGTGACTTCAAAAAGTAAAGAAAAAATTAAGAGATATAGTTTCGTATAGCACCACTCGCACAATATATAAGAGCATTCACAACAGTTTTTTTATTTTTATTTTTACTTTGCAATATTATTGGGTCATTCTGCAAAATAGGGATTCAATTTTTTCACTATGTACCCAACAGGTTCTTTATATTGATTCTTTAAATAATAAAATTTAAAAGTTAAAAGTTAAAATTAAAAAGTGCCAACAGTCAAAACATCAAATTAAAATTAATCTTATAATTTATAAAAGAGAGTAAAATTTATCAAGTATATTCCGCTTTAAAATAATTTTTATTTTATTTTAAATTTTAAGTAATTTATGGAGTGAGTATTAAATGGATTCTAGTTAAATGTACATAAGATTAATATTAACTTTTAAAAATTAATTTGTGATATTTTAAATTTAAATTTAATAATTAATAGTGCTTTTATAATATTTATAATTATATTGACATAAATTAAATAAATTTATATGAATTTTAAATTTGAATACGTTTGAAATTAATTTTTTAAAAATAAGACAATATTAAGTTTATAATTTGAAAATGAAGTAGTAAAAAATATCAAAATATGTATGATTGATGAGTTGTTCATTTAAATGAGGGTGTGAAATGTCATTTTATATATAGAGGACAGTCTTTTGACTCCCTCACACTAGGGAGTAAAATCTCATACATGGATTAAAATAGAGCGTCAAATAAGGTTAAGAAAACTGTTGGATAATGATTTGTTGAAGTATTCTTCAAAATTGGGGATAGAGAGTTGATTAGGAAAACGGTTGTTAATACTCTAAAAAGAATATATATATATATATATATATATATAATATTTTAATTATCAATAAAACTGTTTTTATTTAGTGAATTAATTGTGTTATATGCACTACTCTGTTATTCTCTTTTAATCCTTGTTTCCGCCCCCAAATGGTATCAGAGCCAAGTTCTGTTGTTTCTAGTTGCCAGTAAGATTTTAGTAATCTTTCATTTATACTATTTTCAAAGCTTCTCCTTTATTCTTATTCTGAAATCACCTAACTTACTGTAGTCCACCCTTCATCGTGTCTACCATTGTAAGTCTCTTGTGCGAGCAGTGTCGGGTATTTGGTTATGGGTACGAGTCTACTTCAGGTAAGAGGGTCTGTATGGAAGATAAAGAGTAGAAATTTGTTTTGAGTCTGGTAAAATGAGTAGATTATTTAGATCTAACACCTCGCTTAATCACTTGAGTTAACTTTGCCACCGATTGCATGACATAGTTAACCAAGAAGAACATAGTTTTGAAAATATTAGTCAAGCTTTACATAATTGGAACATAACTAGAGTTTCCCCTAAAGAAATTTATCATTGACCTTTTAGATAATTTTAAAACCTGATTATAATGTTAAAAGCAGGTTGAAAAGGTTTATCGATAAACAAAGAATATGAAACTTGTATTCTTTTATCCTCGGATATTATTAAAAACATAAAAAAAGGGCTATAATTTCATTCACATAGGATTAGTTCAAGTTCTGCATAAAACCTTTAAACATTAAAGGAATTAATTCATGTATCTATCTACATCTTAGAGATGCTAGGTTCTTGAATTATCACCCCTGATATGATAGGTGCTGATTGAGTCGAATCGCCTGATGGACTGTCCATTTTAATTGCTTTCCGATTTCACGGTGAGCCTAAGTGATTAACATTTATTAAAAGATTTAACATTAAACATTAAAACTTACGTGAAATCACTCACATGATTGAGGGTTCGCGACCCATTACCTTAATTTCTGAGATTTATTATAAAACCATGAAAGCGAATCTAAGCGTTCATGCTCTAAATAAAAGTCCTAAAGATTTAACGATGTATTAATTCAAAGTTCTACTATCGATCTTTAATATTCAAGTCCCGAGAACAATTCTACGGAAGGATATTATGCTTCCCGATCGATGGACTTTACCAAATGAAATACCTCAACAAAAATTTATAGTTAACAATCTCTTGAATATAGAAAACATTAGGCAATTTTTCGATGGAACGATCAAAATAAGTTTTGAACGCGTGCGAAGACCGATCGTTATTGAAGATTTCACTAGTTCTTGAGACCTTCATTTCACACTCGAAGAGATCTTTGAAGTACTTAGTAATCCTTGATTAGAGATGTTAAACTAAAAGGTATCCTTAATCAAGGTCAAGCTAGTCATCCCTGTTATGCTCATAAAGATTTAGTAGAAGAAGAATGTTCTTCTTCTCCCACTTCTTCTGAGATGCCCACTCAGTCAGATTTTGAAATTCCTATTGACAATCAATTAAGAGTTCTTAAAAAAGAATTTGTATTAGATTGGGACAATCTGGTAACAGATTTTAATTCCAAATCTAATAAAGATAAAAGACATTTATTTAGATCTAATCACCCCACTGAAAAGGAGCATGATAAGATAGTCAATAGATGGAAAAGATTTATTGTTAATGAAAAATTAAACATTACATTTTATGATTGGTATGAACAATATCGAAGTAAGTGTAATGTCCTTACTAAAACCCAATGGATTAAAGAAGATAAGTCAAAAGTCTCTTCCAGTCATCCCCCTTTAGAAACTGTCCTAATTTCAGTTAAGAATGCTTCAGTTGTTGCCAGCCCATTTAAAATTGCAGATGGCAATAATTATAGAACAGTTAGATATCTAGCAATATCTAGCAACCGTTGGAAAACAGCTAGATAGGATCGAAGAAAAATTTAAAAAAAATATTATTAAAAAACCTAATTCAAAGATAGAACATCCTTTAATAAAATTACCAGAAAATAGAAATTAACTAGGTCTACCAACTAATGATGACTTTCTAGTTCGATATATTGATAAGTTATTTAAAAAAATAAAAACTTAACAACCTAGTTCAAGTGGTACAATTGCCATTATTGATCAAGTAGAAACTGATATTGAAAATAGTACTCAATTAGATAATTCTGATACTGTTTCAATACCAGATTTTAATGATCAGTTAAACAAATTAACAGTTAAAAACACCAGTATAACCAGGAATTGGTATTCTAGACCCACTCCTCCAGATTTACATTTCGAAGAGAGAAATCTAGATAAACAATTCTCAGTCTCATCTAATAAAATTTATGAGTGGAACATAGATGGTTTTAGTGAACAAGAAATTTTAAACAAATTAAATCACATGTCTATGGTAGCAAATAGCTATATTACTAAATTCAATAATCTGTCTCAGCTAGATATTGTTGAATTAATAGCTAGTGGATTCACTGGTATCCTTAGGTCTTGGTGGGAGAAACATCTCACTGAAGATACTAGAATATCAATAATCCATGATGTCCAGTTAGACGAAGACGACAATCCAGCCTTCAATGAAGAGGTTGGAGTTGGCCCGCCAGATGGGATAAATACACTAATATTTACCATAATAAAACATTTTATTGGCACCCCCAGTAATATTACTGAGAGAATTCACGACCAGTTAAGTAATCTCACTTGTCCCGCTCTAAGTGACTTTAGATGGTACAAAGATGTTTTTACTTCTAGAGTTATGCTGCGCAATGACAGTAATAAACCATTCTGGAAAGAGAAATTCGTCAATGGTTTACCCTCATTGTTTGCTCATAAGGTTCGTGAAGAATTGAGTAAAAACTTAGGATATATTGATTATGATAACCTAACTTACGGTGATATAATCAGTTATATTCAAAAGATTGGTTTAAAAATGTGCATAGATTTTAGGTTAGCCAAACAAGCTAGTAAAGAAAAGAAGAAAGCTAAATACGAGTTAGGTACTTTCTGTGAACAATATGGTTTACCTCCAGTTGCTCCCTCTAGAAGAAAGCACAGGCATAAACATATTGATTCTCATAAAAGTAATAAATATCATAGGAGAAAACACAGCCATCACAAAGATAAAAATCAAGACAATTATTATAATAAACCCAAAACTACAAATAAAAATTATAATAAAAAATCTAAGTCCAAAAAATATGATAAGAGTAAAATTGTTTGCCACAATTGTGGGCAAAAGGGTCATTACAAAAATGAAAATAAAATAAAACAAAATTTAAATCAATTAAATGTCTCTAATGAAGACACTGGGCATATATTAGAGCTTATGAGAATTGAGAATGATGTCAGTAATGATGAAGGTTCTAATATCTCTTATTCCTCTAATACTGACAGTAATAAAGAATCAAGTAGTGACGCTGAAGAAGTCACTATTTGTGCTGATAATTGCAATGAACATTGTTACAATAAAAGAGTTAATGTAATCAACAAAGATGATGAAGAGAGTTCTTTGTTGATTGACCTAATTAGTAAAATCACTGATCCAAATCTAAAGGCTCAGTAGACTAAACATTTAAAAGCTTTATTAACCAAAGACAATAAGGATAATGACAAATTCATTAAAGCTAAAGAAAAACTAATTTTTAGTCTTAATAAAACATTGAAAAGATTTAAATCTCCAGCTAAAGAAGTCACTCTTCCAGAATTAAATCAAGAAGTTAATAAACTCAAAATGGAAATTGCTAATTTAAAATTAGAAGTTTATAATCTAAGAAAAGATTTTGATGACAAAAGATCTGATCTTCTGATCAATGATTTCACGTCTAGTGATGAAAGTCACGATGAGTCAGAATCGTCTGGTGCTAAAGATGAACCAGATTTATTTGTACAAGGTCTTACACTTAAGAGAATTAAAGATATTACCATTCGTAAATGGTATGTCTCGATTAACACAGTTGTTGATAAAGGTTTTTCTATTAAACTTCACCCGCCTCGGTTGATCTGGTCTGATTTAAATCATATACAAGAAGGTTTAATCCCAACCAAATATTATAAAAAAGACCACTAAAAACTTAATTCAATTTAATGGTAGTCAAATGGAAATAAAATATAAATTGCTAAAGTTCATATCTCATCAAGATAATATGTGCTTTTCAAAACATCATTTGTTTTAATCCGCAATCTTACAGATAAAATAATTTTAGGGTTACCATTTGTATATTTGTTCTATCCATTTACTACTAGTAATGAAGGTTTAAGCTGTAGACATTTAGGAAAGAAAATAACATTTAAATTTCTTATTAAACCCAAAGAGAGAGACTTAACATTCATTCAGGAAGAATCCATTACAAAATCATTAAACTTATTAAAGTGTAAATCAACTCTCTTGAATTTCTTGAAAGAAGAAATTAAATACAAAAGAGTTGAAGAACAACTTCAAAACAATGAAATTCAGATTAAAATTGAGGAATTAAAAACTTATTTAAAGGATAACCTTTGTTCTGATTCCCCTAATGCCTTTTGGCATCGGAAGATGCATACTGTCAGGCTCCCTTACGCTAAGGAATTTAACGAGCATTTAATTCCTACTAAGGCCAGGCCTATTCAGATGAATCACGAATAAATGGAGTTATGTAAGAAGGAGATTAATGACCTTCTTAGAAAAGGATTAATTAAACCCAGTAAATCCCCATGGTCTTGTCCTGCTTTCTATGTTAACAATGAAGTAGAAAAAGAGAGAGGTGTACCTCGTCTAGTCATCAATTACAAACCATTGAATAAGGTTTTAAAATGGATTAGGTATCCTCTTCCCAACAAAGACGACCTTATCATTAGATTAAGTAATGCCACAATATTCAGTAAATTTGACCTTAAGTCAAACACGGCAAATCGCCATTCATCCGGATGATAGGTACAAAATAAAGCATTCACCACTCCGATTCGGTACCACTACGAATGAAATGTCCAGCATTTGGCACGAAAATGCTCCGATGAATTCAAAATATCTTCAATGACATATTAAACCCTTTCGGTCATTTTATTGTTTATACATATCGACGATATTCTCATTTTTTCTAAGACCATTGAAGAACACTTTAAACACTTGAAATCATTCTTCAAGGCGGTTAAAGATAATGGTCTTGTTCTTTCACCTTCCAAATGCAGCCTGTTTCAGGTTAGAATAAGGTTTCTTGGTCTTAATATCTTTAGAGGACAAGTTGACCCATTTAACGAGCTATTCGATTTGACAAGTTTCCGATAAGATAACCAATAAAACCCAACTGCAGAGATTTCTTGGCTCGCTTAATTATATTGGCAAGTTTTACAAGAATCTCAGTAAGATCTGTAAACCTCTTTTCCAGCGTTTGCAAAACAATCCTCCACCTTGGACTGACATTCATACATTTTTTATCCAACAAGTTAAAAAATATGTCAAGGCATTGCCCTGTCTTGGTATCTCCAATGCTTCAGTGTATAAAATTGTTGAAACAGACGCCTCAAATATCGGGTTCGGAGGCATCCTTAAACAAAAGTTAACACCGGAATCCCTAGAACAAATTGTTCGTTTTCATTCCGGTGCATGGAATATTACACAGTTAAATTACAGTACTATTAAAAAAGAAATACTTTCATTATTATTATGTATTAATATATTTCAAAGTGATTTATTGAACCAGAAATTTCTAGTTCGCATTGATTGCAAGTCAGTAAAATATATATTAGAAAAAGATGTTGAAAATCTAGCCTCTAAGCATTCCTTCACTAGATGGCAAGCTTTGTTAAGCATTTTTGATTTTGAAATTGAATACATTAAAAGTAGTAACAATTCAATTCCTGACTTTCTCACTCGGGAATTCATTAATACAGGTACGGTCCGAGCACTATGAGTTTTAGAGGAGCATCGTCCTCTCATGGTCCGGGTCGCCCTACTGGCCCGAGTATTCAACCCAGAGGAACCCTAGTTCCTCACTCAGTCAACCCAGTCCTTCAAACCAGTAACAAATTCATTGTCCTAGGAACCATGCCTAAGCCATACAATTCGGCATTAGCAAGTCAACCAATCCCAGTTGATCCTTTTGCCGATCAGTCAAAGCCCACAGCCACCAATCCTAGTAATCCTCATTCTGAATACATACACAAATGGACAACCCATTTATTTCACATTGAACCCACAATGAAAAATAGAACTAACCCAGTCAGCTTGGCCGCCCAGTTCTTTCCCCCTGGATGGAATTTCCAACCTCTTGCTCCTTATAAATCCCTTGTGTATTATAAGGATATTCTTATTGAAACAGAATCAATATTCATTAAACCGTTTTATGCAAACAATGATAAGTCCAAAATGCTTTATCATTCTTTGTATATTAAGCGATTTATTTCACTTCATGAGTGGGGAGATCACCCCCGATCTCATGTAACTCTCTAATCAAAATAACTCTTATTGTTATTATGATTATATTGATGCATAGCATCATGTTTTTATTCACCAAAATGAGTCAAACAGTCATTCGTGGTTTGTCCAGTTCAACCACAAGTTTAAGAGTCAATTCCCTTTCTGGTTCGTTTATTGGTGGCACAGATTCGGTTGCACTTATGATCTCTGTGAGACCCCAGATTTTATCAATAAAGATTTAAATTTTGTCGAAATAATTTTTAATATTATGGTGTGAATTTGAGATAATATTATAGTTGTGGGTAGTATTTATAAATTTTGCAAAGTATGCAAGTGGTTATATTATATTCGATTGGTGGGGAATATTCGGTTTAGCGGGGAATATTCGCACAACGGCTCGATCATTGGTGGACCCCTACAATGTAATTATTGTCGGATTGAGAAAAGCGACAAAAATATTTTATTGAAATAACGGCGGAAGTTTTACCGTGGATCTTGTTGAACTACTCGGTAGTAAAAGTACAAGAATGTCGTGTGGTTGCGTAGTAGCACGGTATTGATTATTGATGCTTATGTGAGAAGTCACTCGGTTTGATTCCATTATTGTCGATTAATAATATAAATTATTATAGCGATAATGACGTTTTGTTTTATTAAGTATTATTAACGTAATAAAGCGAAACATCTTTTATATAAAAGCAGAATACTTTATTAAAGTTATTACATAAATAGAATATATTATATTTTATTATGCATAGTGTTGCATAGTGTTTTGCATAGTGTTGCATAGTGTTTGCATAGTAAAATGTTTTTATATAAATAGAATATATGATATTTTATTTAAAAGATTTTGCTTTAAATATGGACCGTCGATTAAAGTAAATCAATCTGGACCGTTCATGGATTAATTACTATGCATTCTATTTTCCTATAAATAGAAGCTCATTCCTTCATTATTTTCTTATTTAATTCTTTGAAACTCTAGAAAGAGAAATTATAGAGAGAAGCTATAGAGAAAATCTATAGAGAAAGAAGAAGAAATACTGCTACTTCACTTTTCCAATATTAGATTCTTCTAAGGTAAAGGATATTATTTGTTGTACTAGTAAAAGAAGTGTTATTCTTTCTTATTCATGAAGAGAACTTACATTATTCCATTCATTATTATTACATTGGAATAACTTTTGTAAAAGTGGCATACCCTATACATAACTTTTGTATCTGTGACATATACCCTATACTTGGTGAAATCCTTATATTATTCTATTCTTATTTATTACATTGGAATAACTTGTATCGCTGGAATCCCCTATACTTGGTGATCTTCTTACATTATTCCATTCTTTATTATTACTGTTGGAATATCACATGCGTGTGTTTTACACCGGACTGGTTCCATTGTTTATTATTCGCATTTATTATTACATTGGAATATCACATGCGTGTGTTTTACATCGGACTTTGGTTCCATTGTTTATTATTATTCAAACATTTATTATTACATTGGATCATCCTCGCTTGATTGTGAATTTCACGACTGGTTCCGTTATTATTATTACATTGGAATACTTTCATACATCTGCAATCACCGCATGCGTGGTGATTTCTTTTGTTGTTCCATTCTTTATTATACCCGGTTGGTTAAAACTTTGACTTCTATACTCCATGAAATTAGTAGAATATCTTTGATATTTGCGTTTCATCCAGTATCTTTTCATGGAAATATTCTTCTGATTATTCTTGAATTTTACTCTACAAAACAGTATCATGTTGACAATTTGGATGTTAATAATTCCTGGATTAAATAATTCTTGAACTTGTTTTATTGAATTATTATGTCATTGTCATCATCCTAATGTTATATTATGTTATCTTTGGCTTACGTGCATAGATGAACTTAGTATGATTATGACCAGGGATCATTCGATATAATCATGGCTTGATATAAATGATGTGACAAAAGTCCTCAGTGGCCTGTAATGCAGTGATGGATAGTTTTTTGTATGATTATGACCAAGGGTGATTCAGTATAGTCATGACCATTGATAATTTGATGAAAATCCTTGGCGTGTAGTACGGGGATGATTAGATATTGTGGTTTATTTATTAAAGCGAGTCTTAGTGATAAAATTGATGAAAACCTTTTAAAACCTAAAAGATAGTAGACTTTATTTTCTACTTGACTCTTTTAATGGATTGCATATTCATTGCAGATTAAAGCTGGTTGTCTATTGTATTTTATCGGTTTAACATTTTGTTGAAGGCTAATGATAATTTATTCGCATTATCTTAGTCATAATATTTCTTCTTTGGGCTAGTTGAGCTCACCCTTTCTTTCTTTGTTCTCTTCGTGAAATGAGAATATAGCTAAGGCAGTCGGGAAGCAGTGATGGTCCAGGGGATAGCATTAGTAGTCCTCACTATTCTGTGAAATAGTGTGATAATAGTTGTAATGAGGACTCCTTGAGTATGGATATTGTCTAAATGATAATATTCCTATTAGAACTCTCAGTTTATGTATTGTCGTATGTTACACGACGGATGTATAATTAAGTTTGTATTTGAATTTATGTACCCGTGTAAGTGGCGACCCAAGATGGGTGACGTATACCTAATTTTGAGGCGTCACGGTTGGTATCGAGCTTAGGGATATGATCCCGGGTGAGGTGTGAGATAAGAACTAGGAGGGAGAGAGGGAATTCCTTCGCTAGTATGACCTACCTAAATTTATTTGGTATTTAATTGGTCGGTCGAGTATAGGGATAATATGTGATATGTTAATTAACCCTTGTTTTGTGACGGTGTTTGAGAATGACATCCGAAAATTTGAGATAAGCAATGAAGCACATGAGAGTGTTGATTCGGCTCAAACAAAAGGTAACGACCAACAACACGATAATAATTATTTGGTGGCAGCTATTTATCGAACAATGATAACCATTGTGGGGGAAATTATCATGCTAAGAATGGTAACCACTTGATTGGTAATCATGGCAAAGATAATAGAAGTGGAAATTGCAAGAAGAGTTAGCTCAATTTTGTTGTGCACCAAAGTCAAGTCTAGCTGGGACGGTGGCACCAAAGGTGGATATGGACAAAATAAAGTCGTTGGTTTTAGGAAGTGCATTTTTCATGACTTCTCAAAAAGCGAGTAAACCGAACGAAGTTAGCACGGGTTTGTTAATTATAAATTGCGAAGTCTATACCTTATAAGATACCGGTTCTACCCATTATTTTATCACTCTTGCTTGCGTTCAACGTTTAAATTTGACTCCGGAGAAGTTAGACTTTGACTTATTGGTTGAAACTTCGTTAGTAGGAGCCTTAATTCATCGCTACTATTTTTAAATCTTGTTTGATTCAAATAAACACTTTCACGTTACCTGTCGATCTTATCTTTTTGAAAATACTTGCCTTTGATGTGATTTTAGGAATCAATTGGTTAACTACTCATCATGCTTTTCGTAAGGTTGTTAGCTTTTATATTCATAACCAACTTTGTTATGCGAATTCAAGTAACCAAACTACTAAAGTCAATTATTGTCATATCAAGCCATAAGTAAAGAGCCCCGAACCTTTCGTTGTTTACTTCCTTGTGTGGAATGCACCGAAGCGAGGACTTTACGTAGGCGACATCGTGAATGAAGATGGCAAGTTTATAGGTATCATTGTGAGGTGCTATCTAGGTTAAGGGATAGAAGTCACGAGTTGGTATTAATGTGACGATACTATTCAAGTCTTGGCGAAGAAATGTGATTTTGAATGATATTTCTATTATTAATAAATTTCTTGACGTATTCTTGAAGATTTCCTAGCCTACCCTAGGCGTGAAATCAAATTTTGTATTGACGGTCTAAAATAAAAAACACATTTCTTAAACCCTCAAATATTTCTTCAACTAAAAGGATCTGTTTACGAGGATTATGATGAAAGTCATAATAAAAGCATTGGACTAATGAAAATCATGGGTATATGAAGTATTAGTAAGTGTTATGATGAGTTATGTTGGTTAGTATGTGAAAACATGAAAGTTTCTTAAAAATAACAAGGAGTTAAAAACCAGATTTTGGTGAAAAACGTAACATGAAATTCAATTGACCAAATCTCCTATTATATTTTGAATTTTTGAGTGTGGTTAAGTCCTAGAGTTAGATCTATGAGTTACCTAACTAATCCAAGTGGAATCAATGAAAAAGGTGTTGTAGATTTTCGTGTGGACTGATTTTAGCAAAGGAGTGCAAAGCTGCAAAAACCGAAAAAGCTGCTGCCATGATTTTAGAGCGGCTGTTTCGGCCACTTAAGTTATGAGAAAAATTCTGGCCTTTTGGGACATGAAGGTATATGGTATAAAGTACCTCCTGTCCAAAAATGAGCTCATTCTGACTTAAAATGAGCAAGTTATGACTATTTCAATATTTAGGTTTTTCCGACAAAAAATGCTATAACCGGAGTTCTATAACTCCGAAGACCATGAAATTTAAACTGGAAGCTCACGTTAACATGTGTAAGGTCCTATCAAGATTTGGGAATTTTTGGAGTTAAACTTGAGGTAGCTAATTTCTTAAGGAATTAATTAGAAATTGATTTTGAAAAATAGTAAATGAATTTTTAAAATTCGAGAAAAATATATTTTCATTATGGGACTATATTATGCTAAATCCCAGAAAAGAAATATTTTGGGATTAATTTGGTATTTTCATGAAAATAGTTTAATTCTGAACATATGAGTTAAATATGTTATGTGAAGTCGAAAGTTGAAAATAGGATTTTATGGCTAGAGAATCCTATATAGAGTATATGCATATTTTTTGATGAGGATTTGATAATTGGTGATGATATCTTATGAGTATGGCATTTTTGAATGATTAAATGCATTATATGGTAAAGCGTAAACAATTGAGATAAATTGTTTATAAATTTAAGAAGTGATTAAAATATTGTTATAATATTAATGATATTAGATTATGAGATTATTAAGTGATTGATGACATGGGGATATTCTTGAATTCGGATAAATTATATTATAAATGTTTAATATTTATCCTTTATCTCATTTGATTGATTCTTTATATCATTATCCTCATGTTTATATTATGTTGAAAGTCATACGTGGCTTTTGTAGTGCATAGATGGACTTGGTATGATTATGACCAGGGATTGTTCGGTATAATCATAACCGTAATTGAAAATACGATTATCTTTGGCCGTAGTGCATGGATAATTTGTGGTTGTGATACTAATGAATACACGATTATCTTTGGCCGTAGTGCATGGATAATTTGTGGTCGTGATACTAATGAATACACGATTATCTTTGGCCGTAATGCATGGATAATTTGTGGTCGTGATACTAATTGTGACGCCCCCAAAATTAGGTATACGTCACCCATCTTGGGTCGCCACTTACATGGTACATAAATTCAAATACAAACTTAATTATACATCTGTCGTGTAACATACGACAATACATAAACTGAGAATTCTAATAGGAATATTGTCATTTAGACAATATCTATACTCAAGGAGTCCTCATTACATTTATTGTCACACTATTTAATGAATAGTGAGGACTACTAATGCTATCTTCGGGACCATCACTCTTTTCCCCAACTCGTCCTAGCTATATTCTCATTTCACAGAAGAGAACGGTGAAAGAAAGGGTGAGCTCAACTAGCCCAAGAAGAAATATTATGACTAAGATAATACGAATAAATTATCATTAGCCTTCAATGATGTTAAAGCGATAAAATACAATAGACAACGGTTTAAGCTGCAGGCGTGAATGTGCAATCCATTAAAAGAGTCAAGTAGAAAATAAAGTCTACTATCTTTTAGGTTTTAAAAGGTTTTCATCAATTTTATCACTAAGACTCGGTTTAATGAATAAACCACAATATCTAATCATTCACGTACCACTGGTCAAGGATTTTCATCAAATTATCAATGGTCATGACTATACCGAATCACCCCTCGGTCGTAATCATACCAAAAACTATCCATCATTGCATTACAGAGCCCATCGAGGACTTTTGTCACATCATTTATATCAAGCCATGATTATACCTAGAATGAACCACGGTCATAATCATACTAAGTTCATCTATGCACGTAAGCAAAGATAACTTTCAACATAATATAAACATGAGGATGATGACAATGATATAAGAATTCAATAACACAAGTTCAAGAATTAATTTCTCTAGGATTTATTAACGTCCAAATTGTCAACAAGATCTTTGTTTTTGTAGAGTAAAATTCAAGAATGATCGGAAGAATATTTCCATGAAAAGATCTTTGGATGAAAGCGAAATATCAAGGATATTCTACTAATTTCATGGAGTATAGAAGTCAAAGTTTTAACCAATTTGGGTATAATAAAGAATGGAATAACAAAAGAAATCACCGTGCATGCGGTGCCGCATGTATTGAGTTATTCCAACAGAATAATAATAACGGAACGGTAGTCGGGTGAAATTCATGCAAGCAGGATGATCAACAGAATAATAAATTTGAATAATAATAAACAATGGAACCGGTCCGATGTAAAACACATGACGAGGATATTCAGCGAGAATAATAAAGAATGGAATAATAGAAGAAGATCACCAAGTATAGGGGATTCGGCGTATCTGAAGTTATTCCAATGAGAATAAATAAGAATGGAATAATATAAGGATTTCACCAAGTATAGGGTATGGTACAGCGTATACGAGGTTATGTATAGGGTATACCACTTTTACGAGTTATTCCAACAGAATAATAATGAATGGAATAATTGAAGTTCTCTTCATGAATAAGAAAGAATAACACCCCACTACGAATTACAACAAATAATATCCCTTACTAGTAAAAGACCTTTGGATATCAAAGTAGTGAAGTACCGAATACTCTTCTTCTTTCTCTCTATAGATTTTCTCTCTAGCTTCTCTCTATAATTTCTCTCTCTAGAGTTTCAATTGAATTCGTGTAAGAAAATAATGAAGGAATGAGCTTCTATTTATAGGAAAATAGAATGCATAGTAATTAATCCATGAACGGTCCAGATTGATTTACTTTAATCTGCGGTCCATATTTAAAAGCAAAATCTTTTAAATAAAATATCATATATTCTATTTATATAAAAACATTTTACTATGCAAACACTACGCAACACTATGCAAAACACTATGCAACACTATGCATAATAAAATATAATATATTCTATTTATAGAATAACTTTAATAAAGTATTATGTTTTATATAAAAAGATGTTTTACATTTTATTACGTTAATAATACTGAATAAAACAAAACGTCATTATCATTATAATAATTCATATTATTAATCGACTATGATAATGGAATCAAACCGAGTGACTTCACATAAGCATCAATAATCAATATCGGTGCTACTTATGCAACCACGCACGACTTCGCACTTTTACTACCGAAAGTAGTTCAACAGTATCAACGGTAAAACTTCCGTAGATTAATTTGATAAAATATTTTTGTCGTTTTCTCAATCCGACAATAATTACATTGTAGGGTCCACCAATGATTGAGTAGTTATGCGAATATTCTCTGCTAAACCGAATATTCCCCGACCAATCGAATATAATATAACCACTTGCATACTTAGCGAAATTTATAAATACTACCCACAACTATAATATTATCTCAAATTCACACCATAATATTAAAAATTATTTCGACAAAATTTAAATCTTTATTGATAAAATCTGGGATCTCACACTAATGAATACACGATTATCTTTGGTAGTAGTGCATGGATAATTTGTGGTCGTGATACTTAATGAATACACGATTATCTTTGGTAGTAGTGCATGGATAATTTGTGGTCGTGATATCTTAATGAATACACGATTATCTTTGGTAGTAGTGCATGGATAATTTATGGTCGTGATACTAATGAATACACGATTATCTTTGGTCGTAGTGCATGGATAATTTGTGGTCATGATACTAATGAATACATGATTATCTTTAGTAGTAGTGCATGGATAATTTGTGGTCGTGATCTTAATGAATACCACGATTATCTTTTGGTAGTAGTAGTCATGGATAATTCGTGGTCATTGATACTTAATGAATATCCTTGGCACGTAGTGCGGGGATGATTCGATGATATGGATTAATTATCGAAATTGAGTCTCAAAGAATGAAATATTAATTAATGGATGTGGTAAAAAGCCATCTTTGGTAGTAGTGCATTGATAGACTTGGTATGATTATGACCACGGATTATTCGGTATAATCATGGATCAGTAATTAAAAACACGAATATCCTTGGCCGAAGATTGCATGGATAATTCGTGGTTGTGATACTATTAAGATGCGTCTCAAAGATTATTGGTTTCTGATTGTATATCTTTGCTTTGTAGTGCAAAGATGAATTGTTAATGAATATCTTTGGCAGATTGCGAAGATGAATTTAATATTTTTAACGATAAAGGTATTCAAGGTATCCTCACCTCTTATCATACCAGTATCGTACCCTAATTTCGAAGGGAGAAATTCCATAAGGAGGGAGATTGTGAGAGACCCAGATTTTATCAATAAAGATTTAAATTTTGTCGAAATAATTTTTAATATTATGGTGTGAATTTGAGATAATATTATAATTGTGGGTAGTATTTATAAATTTTGTAAAGTATTCAAGTGGTTATATTATATTCGATTGGTGGGGAATATTCGGTTTAGCAGGGAATATTAAATACAACTACTCAATCATTGGTGGACCCCACAACATAATTATTATCGGATTGAAAGCGACAAAAATATTTTATTGAAATAACGGCGGAAGTTTTACCATGGATCTTGTTGAACTACTCGGTAGTAAAAAGTGCGAGAATCGTGTGGTTGCATAGTAGACATGCGGTATTGATTATTGATGCTTATGTTAGAAGTCACTCGGTTTGATTCCATTATTATCATTATTAATAATATGAATTATTATAGCGATAATGACGTTTTGTTTTATTCGTATTATTAACGTAATAATAAAAAGCGAAACATCTTTTTTTATATAAAATGAGAATACTTTATTAAAGTTATTACATAAATAGAATATATTATATTTTATTATGCGTAGTGTTGCGTAGTGTTTTTGCATAGTGTTGCATAGTGTTTGCATAGTAAAATGTTTTTATATAAATAGAATATATGATATTTTATTTAAAAGATTTTGCTTTAAATATGGACCGTCATTTAAAGTAAATCAATCTGGAATGATTCATGGATTAATTACTATGCATTCTATTTTCCTATAAATAAGCTCATTCCTTCATTATTTTCTTTAACGAATTCACTTTGAAACTCTAGAGAGAGAAATTATAGAGAGAAGCTATAGAGAGAAAATCTATAGAGAGAAAGAAGAAAAGTATTCTCGCTACTTCACTTTTCCAATATTGAGTTCTTCTAAGGTAAGGGATATTATTTGTTGTAAAGTAAGGGTGTTATTCTTTCTTATTCATGAAGAGAACTTACATTATTCCATTCATTATTATTTCATTGGAATAACTTTTGTAAAAGTGGCATACTATACATACTTTTGTATATGCCAGACATACTCTATACTTGGTGAAATCCTTATATTATTCCATTCTTATTTATTCATTTGAATAACTTTTGTATCTGAATCCCCTATAACTTGGTGATCTTCTTTGTTATTCCATTCTTTATTATTCATTGGAATATCTCATGCGTGTGTTTTACACCGCACACAGTTCCATTGTTTATTATTCGCATTTATTATTACATTTGGAATATCCATGCGTCTGTGTTTTTTACAGGACACGGTTCCATTATTTATTATTATTCAAACATTTATTATTACATTGGTTGGATCATCCTGCTTGTATGAATTTCACGACCTGGTTCCGTTATTATTATTACATTGGAATAACTTTGCCTATGCCAAGCACCGCATGCACGTGGTGATTTCTTTTGTTGTTCCATTCTTTATTATACCCGGTTGGTTAAAACTTTGACTTCTATACTCCATGAAATTAGTAGAATATCTTTGATATTTGCGTTTCATCCAAATATCTTTTCATGGAAATATTCTTACGATTATTCTTGAATTTTACTCTACAAAACAAGATATCATGTTGACAATTTGGATGTTAATAATTCTGGATTAAATAATTCTTGAACTTGTTTTATTGAATTATTATGTCATTGTCATCATCCTCATGTTATATTATGTTATCTTTGGCTTACGTGCATAGATGAACTTAGTATGATTATGACCGGGGATCATTCGGTATAATCATGGCTTGATATAAATGATGTGACAAAAGTCCTCGGTGGCACTGTAATGCGATGATGGATAGTTTTGGTATGATTATGACCGGGGTGATTCGGTATAGTCATGACCATTGATAATTTGATGAAAATCCTTGACCTTGAGATACGAGGGATGATTAGATATTGTGGTTTATTCATTAAAGCGAGTCTTAGTGATAAAAATTGATGAAAACCTTTTAAAACCTAAAAGATAGTAGACTTTATTTTTACTTGACTCTTTTAATGGATTGCATATTCATTGCAGATTAAACCTGGTTGTCTATTGTATTTTATCGGTTTAACAACATCGAAGGTTAATGATAATTTATTCGCATTATCTTAGTCATAATATTTCTTCTTGGGCTAGTTGAGCTCACCCTTTCTTTCACTGTTCTCTTGAAATGAGAATATAGCTGGGACGAGTCGGGGAAACGAGTGATGGTCCAGAGGATAGCATTAGTAGTCCTCACTATTCTGTGAAATAGTGTGATAATAGTTGTAATGAGGACTCCTTGAGTATGGATATTGTCTAAATGACAATATTCCTATTAGAACTCTCAGTTTATGTGTGACGACCCCAAAATAGGTCCATTCCATCCAACCCATTCTGAGTCGCCAAATACATGGTACAGAAACAACTACAACTTTATTATCACAACAATAAAACTGTGAGTTTAAATACAAATATTATCTTCTAGACAATATTTATACTCAAATAAATCCTCATCATATTTATTGATACATTATTTTACAATAATGGTGAGGACTACTAAACAACTCTCTCTAGAACCTTCATTCCATACCCCGACTAGTACTCGCTACATTCTCGCCTCCTGAGAAGAAAAATGGAACAACAAGGAAAAGGGTGAGCTCAACTAGCCCGATAGAAGAATGTTATGACTAAGATAATATACAACAAATTATCGTTAGTCTCAGCGAGGGAAAAAATCGATAGAATACAATAGGCAACAAGTTTCGGATCAATATTAGCGTGGAAATAATAATTCATAGAAGAGTTACGTAGAGAATGAAATCTACTATAATCTATGAATTTAACGGTCCATCATCAATATTTTATCCCTGTAACATCAATCGATATTCATCTCAAATCAAATATTCATCTTTACTTTCTGGGCCAAAGATATTCATCGATCGATATGTTCATCTCAACACTGTTCATCTTTGCACTAAAGGCCAAAGATATTCATCGATCGGTTATGTTCATTTAAACACTGTTCATCTTTGCACTAAAGGCCAAAGATATTCATCGGTCGGTCATATTCATTTAAACACTGCTCATCTTTGCACTCTCAGGCCAAAGATATTCTTCGAAATCATTCATCTTTCACACTACTGGCCAAAGATATTCTTGAAATCATTCATCTTTGCACTACGGGCCAAAGATATTCTTGAAATCATTCATCTTTGCACTCTGGGCCAAAGATATTCAATAATATCATCATTTAAGACCGAGAATGATGAAAAATATTTTTAAAGAAAGCGAATCAAGTGAAACAAAATGACAAATATTATGGATTCGTACTTTAAACAATCAGAGATTCAAAAATACTTCATAAATAATCATAGTGAAGTAAAATTCAAGAATGATCAAAACATGGATACAATCAAAGCTAGTATCCGAATAGATATTTTAGGCGAAAAGAAAAATTTTCATTTTTTGAATAATAGCCAGTATTCGTGAATAGTCAAGTATCGTGAATAGTCTTAGTATCGTGAATAGTAACTCAGACACCCAAAGATAGAAATTCCACAAAAAACATCTTCACGCTTTAATGAATAGTACTGCGTGAATAGTAACTCGTGAATAGTAACTCATGAATAGTAACTCATGAATAGTAACTCATGAATAGTAACCCCAGAGCATGAAAAAGTTCCAAATTTGATAAAAAGTACCAACCAATATTTCAAAGATAATGATATTGAAGAATTAATATCATTTGAGAAGAAAATAACATCCCTTACCTCAAAGAATCGATTTCCGGAAGGAAGGTCGGAAGTGATCTTTGAATGAAACTTATCTTGAGCAATGCAACTCTCAAAGTATCTAAATACTCACAAAATCGCTCGATAATATAGAGAAAGAGAAAACTTTGTTTACGGTGTGATTTTCAATTCTAACTTAGCCCTCTATTTATAGGAAAATGTTAGCCGTAAAAGCGGACTTGACACCTTTACACGATGGCTTTACCTACTACTATTGCCACCCACCACATTTGAAATAAAATTCACACATTTTTTCACCAACCACAAGTGGGGCCCACTCAATTCTAGAATTTTCCACCAAAATCAATTATAAACCTAATTTCCAGAATCCGACACCTCTTAATATTCACAACAAATCATTCGTGCATTTTTAACGGTTCAAAATTTGTGGACATATACTCAACTTATGTATGTATAACATACCCAAAAATTACCACAATCAGCGGTCGGATTAAAAATTATAACCCAATATATATCAAAACCCACGATTTGATTTTTAATACTTCCAATCAGATAAAATCTTGATAAAACACCTCAACATTAATTCCTTCATTAATAACCACATAAATAAATCCATCATTTATATTCATATAAAATAAATATTTCCTTATCATATGAATCAATAATTAATTATTCACAAATAATATTACGAGAATCACATTTATGATGACCGAGAATTTGTTCCCGAGGAAGAGGGGCTTTCGATAAGGATCTCTCTTCTTGGCAAGCAATTAGGTGACCAAACCTCTCCTTAAACAGAACTTTCTAGACATTGCCAATAATGTTATCTAATAATATTATTCAAATAATATGAATTATTGATCGATAATGGGAAAATTGTGCGGCAATGACAATTATTGAACAATGATAATATAAAATATACGCAGCAACAATTATTGAATCAATAAAATAAACTATTGAGCAGTAATTCACTGTAATAATTTTTGAGTAGTGCCATCTTACGTATTTAATCAATAATTCAACAATCTTGTGCAATCTGAGTGTCTTCTTGTCTGACCACAGCGTATTCGTATTTTAACCATAGGGTATTCAGCAGATCTTAACGGTAATAACTACTGCAGATTATTTATAACCACCCAAACTTTGTCGTTTTCCTCATCCAATCGCTTTAGTTATGGGCCCACACACATTGGCCTAGCCGTAAATACGAATATTCCCGAAGCGATACGAATATTCCACGACCAAACGAATATTCCCAAACAATAATGAATATTTTATAACCACTTGCTTATTTTGAAATATTTGCGTATTTAACCCTTAACTATCCACATTAATCAAATCAACCTTTACTATTTCAAAATAATAAATAAAGGAAATTCCTTTTATTTAAAAAAATTTGGGGTCTTCTGACCTCCCCTCCTTATGAAATTTCGTCCTCGAAATTGGCGTGACGATACTGTGTGTTTGAAAAGATGAGAATACCTCGCTTTCATTTCCGTTTCCAACTCCGGGTCATTTCCTCAATAGCATGGTTTCTCCACAAAACTTTAACTTATGGTATAACCTCGATACATAGGTCGTATTCTTTCCTCTACAAAATCTTGACAGTACCTCCTCGTGACGTTAAGTCTTGACTATCTCGTCCGGTTCTAACTTCGATAGCGTGTTTGGTCGTCCACATATTTACGTAACATCGATACGTGAAAAGCGTTATGAACACGCGTCGTACTTGGTAGTAAAAGCGAGTCATATAGCCGCGATTCATATTCGATCGAGAATTTCAATGGATTAATAAATCAAAGGTTTGAGCTTTCCTCACCTCACCGATTCTCGCTTTTAAAATAACAACTTCTTGCACCTCCTTCTTCAAATTCATCAGCTCCGATGTGTAGCTTGAACAGCTTTAACTTTATCGATTAAAGTCGATTATACTCGTATATCATCACGTACTCGTATATCATCACGTGGGTACCTAGAGTTTTCATCTCTATCTCTATTATTTGTATATTATACGAAATGAGTCTTTGACAATATTGTACTCGTACTTGTATACGATCTTCTACTCAACACGTCAGCTACCACGTTCGCTTTTCCAGGATGGCATGGTCAGAACATATGCTGAAATGAGTCTCCTCTTGAGTTCTTCGAAGCTCTTCCCACATTTCTTGCTCCATTTGAATTTTGTATCTCTATGAGTCAGCTACGTTAATGGAATAGCGATTCGAGAATATCCTTCAACGAATCTCCGATAATAACCAACTAAGCCTAGAAAGCTACGTATTTCGATTACTGACTTAGGTTGCTCTCAACTGTGACTCATATCCCAATCTTGGATAGACATCACAATGACACCTATCGATTTCTTATCGCGCGAATATGGCGTCCCTACAGAGAGAGTGCGGCAGGTGAATTCCACAAAGGAAGTCACAAGATAAAAGGCTCGGTGTACACACATCTATAGTTGAATTTTTAACTCACGAAGTTCAATAGGAGCCATTCGATATGAGATTTTAGAAATGAGTTTTGTCTAGGGTTCAAAGTCGATACAAAATTTAATATCGATCTTTGGGAGTAAGCGATAAATTCTTGAAATACGTCGGGAAAACTCAATAACAACAAGAATATTATTCAAATCGGCGTGTCTTTATTCAAATCCATAACATGGACTAAGAAAACTTGACATCCGTAATAAACGAATGACTTCATGGCTTGATATGAAAATGTTTGACTACAATGGTTTGATTGCTTGAGTTGAATAACGAGTTGCTTAGGAATATGAAAACTAACAACCTTACAAAAGCAATCAATTTTGGCGTGATGAGTAGTTAACCAATCAATCCCAAAAGCAAGTATCTTTAAAGAGATAAGGTCAACGGGTAAGGTAATGATAATGGTGCTGACTTGAATCAAACAAGATTTTTTTAAACAACGGATGTAATAAAAGTTTCTCTAGCAGAGTCTCCATAAATAAGTCAAAGTCTAATTTCTCCGTAGTCAAGTTCAAGCGTTGGCGCAAAAGAAGAGATAAAGGAATGGGTAGAACCAAGATATCTAGTAAGGTATAAACTTCGCAAGAATTTATAATTAACTAACCCGTGCTAACCGTTCGGGTTCCTCGTATTTTATTGGGTCACGACAAGCGCTCTTCCGGGAATCGTTGACTTTGACTTTTCTTGGACATCCTTTTGAGTCACCATTCCATTTGGGTGGGTTTCGATATCGTCTGATCTTGGCGATATGTCCTTCCTTTCCACAATTATAGCATACCTTAAAGCTGTTGTGGGCGGTTTGGGTGATATATCCCTCTTTCCGCATTTGTAACATACGACCAGATGGTCTTTCTCCTCCTTGGAACCGATTGCCCTTTGGCCGAGCGTCTTCACATGGTCGTTGTTGAATCTCCTCTTTTAAAATCTCCTCCCAACTCGCTTCTTCTATTTTCACGGCCACGATTACCACGGAGTGGTTACCGCTTTGTCCGTATTCTTCTTTCTCCTTTGGTTATCGTTATTACGATGGCTTCGCTATCTTTGGTATGATCCACGGTTATGGTCCCTCGGTTGAGCGTACTCGTTATCTCGCTCTAACAATTGAGCCCTATTTACAACATCTGAATAGAGAGAAAATTTATGAGAAATAAGATCTTGGCGTATCTTACGGGTTTCAAACCTCTCGAAACATCCGCGTCATCGTTCCTCATTCTCCACCAAATGAGGTGCTGAACACGGATAACTCATGAACCGCTTTCGTCTTTGGGACACCGTCATGTTATTACTGCTCCAATCTAATAAACTCCACTTCCTTTATATAGCCGAATACTTTCGGGGAAGTACTTGTCATTGAAACATTTCTCGAACGTCTCCCAGAGCATCTTTGAGTGCAAATTTGGATGGAGTCGCTTCACTGATTCCCACCGATGTCTGCCTCACCACGGAACATAAAAGTAGCGAATGGAACTTTCTCGTTCCTCCGTGTATCCCAAGACATCGAATATCTTGGTAATTTGCTTGACCCATGTTTCCGCCCATGATCGGATCTGGCTTTCCCTGCAGTCGGTGGTCCCTAACTCTTTGAAGCGCTTGCATTTGTGACCACCCGTGAATTGCTATCATCTCCTCTCTGTATTTTGAACACGAGTCTCCTCAAATGCGATTTTGCATGAGCTGCAAAAAGCTTCTAAACATCCCTCGTTCATCATCTTCTCGGTGGTGTTATTCATGGGAGGTACATTGCCCACTGTTGCACGTTCTCTCCTCGTTGTTAATCTGAGGCATCTCCACGGTCTCATTTACACCACTATTAAAATTCTCAATTCGACATTCTCAATCATCGTCATAAAACAAGGGTTAATTAAGGAAATCAATCACATAATATCCCTATATCTTGACCAACTAACAAATAAGCTTAGGTAGGACACACTAGCGAAAGGATTTACTCGTCTCTCCCTCCTAGTTCTATTCCCGATCTCATGGAGATCGTATCCTAAGCTCGATAATAATAGTTGTGACAACCCCAAAATAGGTCCATTCCATCCAACCCATTTCGAGTCGCCAAATACATGGTATGAAACAACTACAACTTTATTATCACAACAATAAAAGCGTGAGTTTAAATACAAATATTATCTTCTAGACAATATTTATACTCAAATAAATCCTCATCACATTTATTGATACATTATTTTACAATAATGGTGAGGACTACTAAACAACTCTCTCTAGAACCTTCATTCCATACCCGAGCTAGTACTCATTACATTCTCGCCTCACGAGAAGAAAAATGGAACAACAAGGAAAAGGGTGAGCTCAACTAGCCCAAAGTAAAGAATGTTATGACTAAGATAATATACAACAAATTATCGTTAGTCTCCAACGAGGAAAAATCGATAGAATACAATAGACAACAAGTTTCGGATCAATATTCGCGGTGAAATAATAATTCATAGAAGAGTTACGTAGAGAATGAAATCTACTATAATCTATGAATTTAACGATCCATCATCAATATTTTATCCCTGTAACATCAATCGATATTCATCTCAAATCAAATATTCATCTTTGCACTACTGAGGGCCAAAGATATTCATCGATCGGTCATGTTCATCTCAACACACATTCATCTTTGCACTAAAAAGGCAAAGATATTCATCGATCGGTTATGTTCATTTAAACACTGTTCATCTTTGCACTAAAGGCCAAAGATATTCATCGATCGGTCATATTCATTTAAACACTGTTCATCTTTGCACTACTGAGCCAAAGATATTCTTGAAATCATTCATCTTTTGACTACAAAGCCAAAAGATATTCTTGAAAATCATTCATCTTTGCACTACACAGCCAAAGATATTCTTGAAATCATTCATCTTTGCACTACAGCCAAAGATATTCAATAATATCATCATTTAAGGTGAGAATGATGAAAATATTTTAAAGAAAGCGAATCAAGTGAAACAAAATGACAAATATTATGGATTAGTACTTTAAACAATCCGAAGTTCAAAAATACTTCATAAATAATCATAGTGAAGTAAAATTCAAGAATGATCAAAAACATGGATACAATCAAAGCTAGTATCCGAATAGATATTTTAGACGAAAAGAAAAATTTTCATTTTTCTATTGAATAGTCTTAAGTATTCGTGAATAGTGCCAGTATCGTGAATAGTGCCATATCGTGAATAGTAACTCAGACACCCAAAGATAGAAATTCACAAAAAATATCTTCACGCTTCATGAATAGTACTCGTGAATAGTAACTCGTGAATAAGTAAACTCATGAATAGTAACTCGTGAATAGTAACTCATGAATAGTAACTCATGAATAGTAACCCGACATGAAAAAGTTCCAAATTTGATAAAAAGTACCAACCAATATTTCAAAGATAATGATATTGAAGAATTAATATCATTTGAGAAGAAAATAACATCCCTTACCTCAAAGAATCGAGACTTCGGAAGGAAAGGTGGAAGTGATCTTTGAATGAAACTTATCTTGAACAATGACTCTCAAAGTATCTAAATACTCACAAAATACGCTCGATAATATAGAGAAAGAGAGAAAACTTTGTTTACGGTGTGATTTTCAATTCTAACTTAGCCCTCTATTTATAGGAAAATGTTAGCCCAAGCGGAGACTTGACACGCACACCGATGGCTTTACTCGCTACTTATTGCCACCCACCACATTTGAAATAAAATTCAGCACATTTTTTCACCAACCACAAGTGGGGCCCACTCAATTCTAGAATTTTCCACCAAAATCAATTATAAACCTAATTTTCGAATCGACACCTCTTAATATTCACAACAAATCATTCGTGCATTTTAACGGTTCAAAATTTGTGGACATATACTCAACTTATGTATGTATAACATACCCAAAAATTACCACAATCCAACGGTCGGATTAAAATTATAACCCATGATATATCTCAAAACCCCGATTTGATTTTTAATACCTCAATCAGATAAAATACCGATAAAACACCTCAACATTAATTCCTTCATTAATAACCACATAAATAAATCCATCATTTATATTCATATAAAATAAATATTTCCTTATCATATGAATCAATAATTAATTATTCACAAATAATATTCTGAGAATCACATTTATAAAACAAAGTTGTTCCCAGGAAAGGGGCTTTCAATAAGGATCTCTCCTTCTTGGCGCGCGCAATTAGGTGACCAAACCTCTCCTTATGCAGAACTTTCTAGACATTGCCAATAATGTTATCTAATAATATTATTCAAATAATATGAATTATTGATCCGATAATGGGAAATCTTCGTAAATGACAATTATTGAACAATGATAATATAAAATACCAACGCAACAATTATTGAATCAATAAAATAAACTATTGAGCAGTAACTCATCGTAATAATTATTGAGTAGTGCCATCTTACGCATTTAATCAATAATTCAACAATCATGCAATGCAATCTGGTATCTTCTTTGTGCGACCACGCGTAGACATCAGTATTTTAACCACCGGGTATTCCAACAGTCTTAACGGTAACAACTACGCCGTTATTTATAACCACCCAAACTTTATCGTTTTCCTCATCCAATCGCTTTCCGTTATGGGGCCCACACATGGCTGCGCCGTCGTACGAATATTCCCCGACAGTACGAATATTCCACGACCAAACGAATATTCCCCGACAACAATGAATATTTTATAACCACTTGCTTATTTTGAAATATTTGCGTATTTAACCCTTAACTATCCACATTAATCAAATCAACCCTTACTATTTCAAAATAATAAATAAAGGAAATTCTTTTTTATTTAAAAAAAATTTCGGGGTCTTACATTATGTATTGTCGTATGTTACACGACAGATGTATAATTAAGTTTGTATTTGAATTTATGTACCATGTAAGTGGCGACCCAAGATGGGTGACGTATACCTAATTTTGGGGGCGTCACAATCTCCTTCCAGATCTCCTGAAGGTTTTCCCTCAGTCCTTCTATTCGTAAGTAAATATAAGATCCCCTGGATTCTTAGGTGGCAGTATGATATTGATACTCCTCCTAAAGTAACTGATCCTCAGTATATAGCCACACGCTCTTTTGATCCATTTCCTCTTCTTTCCCATCGTTTTTTCATCAAATGGTGGGATAAGTTTGATGTCAACAGGATTATCAGTCAAGTTCGGTTAGAATTTCCACGCCCTCTCTCAAGGTTCTTCCGGTTTCTTCCAAAGAGCCTTCCAATCGATCAAAAGAATCCAAACCCAAAGAATCTAAGTCAAAGATCCTCAGAGTCGATCCTACGGGTTCTTCTTGTTCCGTAAGGACTCAGATTTCAAAGATTGTTTCAATAAAGAATTAATAAAGATTGCCAAACACTTAACAAAAGAATTGATGAAGCCGTACATGAGGAGGCTTCAATCATTCTTCTCGTGGTGATTCAAATTAATCAATTTGCAGATGATGATGATGGTCAAGATGATCCATATGGCACCATCAATCTGTGGATGCTCTTTCGGGACCCATTAGCTTTGAATTCCATAGTAAATCAAGACTGCCTCCGCAAACAAAGACCTTCTCAGCGACCAATCGACCAAAGAATCTGCTTTTTTCACCAAAAGTACTCGAACAGACGCCCTACCCCAATGACACTTTCAAAGTCAAAAGATGTTCTTTCTTTTCCACCGAAAACAGTTGCTGGGTCATATGTTGTCGACCCCTTTGTCAAAAGTTGCCAAAAGCGTCCATGAATAGTAAAAAAGTCAGCACTGTAGCACTGTTCATCAATAGTAAAAGTAGTCATTATTCATCAATAGTAATGTGTCTATACTTTTACTTAAGTAAAATGTTTCTCCCTTAAGTAATTTGTTTCTTACTGTACCCCAGTGAATGTAATAGTTCTCTTTCCTTATTCTATAAAAGGAAACCGAACTCATTTGGCTAAGCAGACTTCGAAACTTAGAAAGACTCTGAGCTCCTTCTCAGACTAATCTTTAGTTTCTACCACTATTAGCCTACTTAACCCCTCCTTCTCTTCTTCTCTAAATGTTTTGAGTTAATTATAAGTCATTTTATATTTCATTTCGTCTGAAATATTTCAATTATCAATAAAACTGTTTTTATTTAGTGAATTAATTGTGTTACATGCACTACTCTGTTATTCTCTTTTAATCCTTGCTTCCGCCCCCAAATATATATATATATATATATATATATATATATATATATATATATATATATATATACAATTCGCTTTAAGTGCATACCCTTTTTAGTTTACATATCTTGCTCACGACCTTTAGGTCCCTATCCATAGTAATCGGTTGTTATGAATACTATTCCAGTAGCCATGATTCTAGCCGTTGATGGGGATAAAAAATGATCGAAATTGAACTTATTTTTTTCTGTGTTGCAACAAGTTATTACCACTATTAAGAAAGAAAAAAAAATAGTTTCTAGCCGCAGCACGTTGTAACTGCAGGCAAGGAAAAAACTTAGTTTCTAGTAGCATGTATATTTGCACTTAGTATTTTTTTCCCCTTGCCAGCAGCTACTAGAAGCTAAGTTTTTTTTTCTTTCTTACCTGTCGTAACAACTTGTTGCGGTAGGGAGAAAAATAAGTTCAATCTCGATCATTCATTATCCCCATCAACTTAGGATGTATCCATAGTAACCAGTCGGTATGGATGTAGCGCCCATATATATATATTATATATATATATATAGTCCGGTTCTCTCTAGCGAATTGGAGGGAGCGAACTAAAGAGAATAACCTAATTAAATCGACAGTTTTTTCCATCCAGTATAATAGGCCTCGTTCTTAGTTCACTCCTTCCAATTCGCTGGAAAAACATACTCTGTGTGTGTGTGTGTGTGTGTGTGTGTGTGTGTGTGTATATATATATATATATATATATATATATATATATATATATATATAGAGATCAGATCAGTCATACCTTTATCGTTTCACCGTGCTCTACCCTTTAGCGACGGATGACGATGACGGTTTCGATCATACAAACGCCGCCTATATTTTTGTGACGACAAAAACATATAAGCGTCGCTAAAAAAGTATATACGACGGTTGTATGACCGAACCGTCAGCCGTAGTCCGTCGCTAAAGGGGTGAGGACAGTGAAGAGAAGATATGATATGATCTGATCTGCGATATATATATATATATATATATATATATATATATATATATATATATATATATATATATAGTAAAGTATCTTAGATTAACCTATCATAACTAATCTTAGGTCGCTTTCAATACAATATTATTTGATCATCAACTTAATAATATAATCGTACGGATCTAAAGAGAATGTAAAATTATGAAATTATGTAAAATTTTGTCTGATTTGAGATTATGCATTAATAACAATAAAAGCTACTAAAGTCTAAACTGTCAAAATATATATATATAGAGAATATATGTATATACACGGCTGTATAGTACACAGTCGTCTATGGCGATATTTTTTTTGCTATAGTGACGGTGAATAAATCGTATAGACGAAGAATAGCTATATATTTGGTGAATCTGTCATATATATTTCAAAAAAATCTTTTACGATCAGACACTACTATAACTGTGTATATATACATTTATATATATATATATATGTATATATATTATTTTCACTATTATAAAAAAATATTGTAATGCCTTAAATCCATCGAAATTTTGCGTACTTTCATATTTTCGCATGTTTATTACATCCGCACGGTTAAATTATTAAGTTAACAATCAAATAATATTATATTAAAAGTGACCTAAGATAAGTTATGTTAGATCAATCTAAAATACATTTTAATATATATCACAATAAAGTTAATTTTATTTTAAAATAAAGTAAAATAATACCCTAACAAAAAAAAATCAAGAGAAGATTTAACATGTCTATAAGGCGTCTCTTCACCCTCAAAATATTAGCCACTAGCGGATAAAGCTGCAATCTCGTGGTCCTTTTCTTGATTGATAACTGCATGACAGAGATCCCAATTCCTATTTTTCGCCCCTCTTCTTGGAAAAAAGTAAAGGAATAACCAAGCAAATTGTTAATGCAACTTTTACATTAATTGTGAGAAAAAGCACCTTCCCTTCCACGTCCTACATTAACGATGTAAATCGAGGCAAATAGTTTGATATCGATTCGAATTTATTAGTTATATTTAAATTTGAGTATAAAAAATAGTTTGAATATTAGATATGATTATACTCGACTCGTTTAAAATTTAAATTATTTAAATTTTTGATTGTGACTCGATGCATACTCAGTTGATACATATTCGAATAGATACTCGATACATTCTCTTTTAATATGTACAAAATTAAGTAAAATTTGAATAATTAGTTTTTTTTATTTTGTTTTTAAATTTTATTGTGATTTTATATTGATTTGTAAAGTGTAATTGATAATTTATTTTTTCATTTCTAAATAAAATAATAAGTTCAATTTATAATAATGTGCATTATAAAACTAGTCAGTATGTGAAAACTCGAATTTGAGTTTAAATTCGAAACTCACTAGTAATTTGAATATAATTTGATCTAAATCTCGGATTGAATTAGAGTAATGAATATTAGAATCGTGTCGAATCTGAATAAATTTTTTTAAATATAATTTGAATTCAAATCAAATTCGAGTATGAATTTTATTTTTCGGGATAAATTCGTAACTTTTTATTCAGTTCAATTTTACTCATTTACACTTATATCCTACATACATGGAGAGCAGATCTTCTGTCTCTATCGTGGTGACAATGTATTTTGGTCAAACAATGTGATCTTAAATATTAAGGACAGACAGTAGTACTATTTTTACATGTAAATGAGAAGAACACTTTACCGTTGTGGGAAGTGGACGACAAAAAATATTTTATTTTATTACCCCTCTGCTTTAAAATTATACATATAATATAATTTTTAAATTTAAAAGATAATATATTAAATTTTAAATTGATACAATTAAATTATATCATTAATTTTAAAATAAAGAGTATCATTTTATATTTAAATATATATAATTTAAATGTGTACATAAATTTATCCGTATGTTATTAATATAGACAAAGAAAGAGACATGTAAAATAAATTACAATCAATTTATTGATTCTTACACCAAGCCATTTTACGCCACCACATCATCCACACCAGTCAACCATAAAAATTTCCAAAAATAATCTCGCCCCTCCAAAATGATAAAATATATTCACACCCACAAATGAATACGAATACAGGCCACAATGTTTGACCCACATGTTTTCTTACCTGACTGAAACACCCCTAAAAGATGAAGATAATGACAATCTCTACGGACAAAAAGAATTCTACTCAAGGGTAAGTTAGTCATTAGAAAGACGGAAATCTAGTGCACCTTTTGGACAGAAAAACTCTACAATCGTCCTTGGGACAAATGGTTGGGACATAATTTATATCATCACAGCCGTCCGTTCTGTGTCTCTTGAAATCAAACAAGGATGTGAACATGGCGATGAATAAGACCAGGTGATTGATGGCGTACCTCTGCCCCACACACTGGTGGGCCCCAGCACCGAATGCCAGAAAGTTCTTTTTGTAAACCTGATCCTCTTGCCTCTCTGGCATAAACCGGTCCGGGTCGAACCGGTCCGGGTCAATGAAGCCTTGAAACGAAGACTCGTATACGGACGGAAAAACAATAGCTCCCTTGGGAATCGTGTAGTTGGCAGTCAACGGGAAGTCCTCGCCCGCAATGTGGGGCACCAGGGTCGCCGGCGCCCGGATTCTGATCACCTCCCTCGCCACCGCCTCCGTGTACTTCATTTCCCTCAGCTGCTCCGCCGTGATCAGTTTGTCCGACTCCGGTGACCAAATCCCGGCGACTTCCCGTCGAACTCTGTCCAGAACCTCCGGGTGGGAATCCAACAGCGTCACAGCCCACAGCAAAGACGACGTGGAGGCGTCCTGAGCGGCGAAAAGGAAGTCAAACAGATGGCCACCGATTTCAATACTTCCGGAATGCGGCGGCGTAGGCTCTCCGGCAGCTTCGGCTGCGGCGATTTCCCCGAGAGTATCCTGCATCCAGAAATCAATCAAACAGGTCGGTTCCTCTCCGGCATTCATCTTCGCCTTGCTCTCTTCCGCACAACCACCTAGGGTTTCAACAAGCCTAGACACAGCAAGTCTAGCATTTCTAAATGCAAAACCGGGCAAATCTATCGGCAGCTTCATCAATCCAACATTAAAAAAATTGTAATCATAATTGAATCTTTGACGGGATTCCGGCGTCAGATACGGACCCACAAACACCTTCTGTGAGGTCTCCAGATTCATATCACGGGACAGAATCCGGAGAGGGATCGATTCCGGCGACTTCGACTTCGCGACATCCAACCAGGAGGCGAGGTGCTTGAGAATGATTGATTGCTGCAAATTTGTATAGGTCGACAGGGCTCTCGGTGTGAAATTGGGGGCGATGCGGCGGCGGAGATCTTTATGATCCTGACCCATCATGTAGATAAGGTTGTGCTCGCCAAAGAGCTTTTTCCCAAAAGGGTGACCCACCAAATGAAAGGCATCAGGACGGACATTGGCGAAGATCCTATGGGATAGATCAGTGGACCGGATGAATACGATGAATTTTCCGATTATGTAGTTGGCGGAGACGCCGTGGTGGGAGGATTTGGCAAAAGCAGACTGAACTTCCCAGAATAAAGTTGGATTACGGACAAGAGAAATGGCGTTGCCAAGAAAAGGTACGATTAGTGATGGGCCTGGAATTGAGCTTTTCTTTTTGACGTAAGTGATTTGCTCTAAGAAGATTAGGAAAGTTAGGAGAGGGAGGAGATATGGAGTCGTGGAAGAGATAATGCCCCAAATTGTCTCCATTGTTGTGGGTGTTTGTGCGCTTTGAGGTTATGGTTATGGAGCTAGGATAGATAATATAACAGTAGACGATGGATGGTCAATATACGCAACTTTGGGGTGAAATTACAGTGTAAAACCGAGCTGAAAAAAGCGGCCGAGATATGGGGGAGAAACAGCAAGAGAGAGATTTTAAGGGCGGCGGAGTGGAAGAAAATGGTGGGCTTGGAAATCCAGCAGAGCAATAGGGAGGGAGGGAGGGAGGGATGCATGCACATGACACTATTTCCTTTGAATAAAGTTGTGAAGTGAGAGAATATTATTTCTTTTGGTGGTTAGATTAAATATTTTTTTAATGGATAAAGGTGCAAAAAATCCCTGAGGTTTACCCGAATTCTCACTTACATCCAGAACTCTTTTTTTTTCAAAAATACATTTAACATTACAAATTTAAGGTTAATTGTACCCTTCTCATTAATAGACATGCCACCTAGACTTACATGGCTGATAAGGGTGTAAACGAATCGAGTCGAGTCAAGTATTGAGTTGCAGTTTTGGATTAATTTTTTTACAATTTTTTTGAGGACAAATTTTAGGAATTGTTTTTGGTAGCTAGGCCAATGAAGATCATTGGTCAATTAACTAATTACATTCTCTCTTGAATTCAATTCTTGATTTGTTTGATGCAACAACATTATTTAATGTCTCAGTTACCGTCGTTCATCACCGAAATCCATCTCCTTAGTCCCAAATTTGTTCATCGTCTTTAATTTGTCATTGTTTTTCATCTGTATTTTGTTATTTACAATTTTCGAGCTATTATCTTTGATAAACAAAGACATAATGGCCACTTCTTGGACTACGAATTTTACAGAGAAAAACTTCCCCTGTAATTTGCTCTGTTTTTTTCCCTTTTCTTTTTCTTTTGTTATTTTGGATTTTCTGGAGCAGATTCGTCGGATTTTACCTTTTCAGGTACATTTGGTTGTTGATTTCTTCAATTTCAACATCTGAACGCGAAATTTGGTGAATTTTGTGACAGATTTTATGAGAGAACCGAGCTTGGAATTAGGTTCGAATAGAGGAACAAGTCAACCTTTGAGGAACATATCATCGAAGGGAGAAAGAGAAACGTTCAGATCAACGCCATCGTCGTTAGAAGCAGATGACAACTTGAATTCCACCTCTGTATCATTCTCACCGTCGGATTGATTATCATCAGACTCTTTTTTATTGTGTTCTTCTATTACAACACACAATGGTTTTTCCCCTTTGGTTCTCTCTTAATGCCTCATTAGCAAAATAAGTCCATGTGTCAATCACGTTAGTCTAAGTGGCATGTCTGTTAACGGGAAGGGCACAATTGACCTTAAATTTGTAACGTCAAGTATACTTTTGGGAAAAAAAGTTTAAAGTGTAAGTGGGATTTCGAAGTAAAACTTAGAAACTTTTTTGCACCTTTGACGTTTTTTTAATTGTTGTACTTTAAGTTAACTTATAAACGATTAATTATATTTTTTTACGGTAATTGAACTTTTATTTTCTTATAAAATGTCATAAAATCCGTTAAATCATGCTGATTTTAAACGGTATGTCACATTTGATTTTACTCACATAAGTGAGAGAAAGTTGTATGATGTGGCCACACTTGTGGATATGAAAGGAAATTAACGGAAAAATGAAAGAAAAATATAAAATTAAATATTTCCAAAAAAAATTAACAAAAAAAATAAAAGAGAATAAATAAATAATAGATAAATTAAAACTGCAAAATTTAGGAGAAAATGAAAAGAAAATTTAAGAATTAAATGAAATCTTAAAATTTATGAGTAAATAGAAGTTTATCTATATAAGCGTATAATGTAACTTAAAATAAAATAAATTTATATAATAATTTAAGATTTTATTTCTTTTCAATATTTAAAAGAGAGTTTTGTAATTTACAAAACAAAACCAATCCTCATTATCCAAACTGTTAGAATTAAAATAGAAACTAACACGTAAATAATACTTACATATTAATTGGTTAGTATTCACTAAATGAAAAGCGGTTGAATTGAAATGTCAAATCTACAAGCGACACTGCGAACACAATTACTGCGATCATCCTCAATACTTCTCGTCAATATAAAGTAGTTATTAGCAACATTAATGCGAACGAACTAAAAATGTTCATAACAAGTACACCCAAGCCTATTGATGGAAGTTTGGAAATATTAAAGAGAGTATTTAGAGAAAAACTATATGGAAAAAATAATATGTTATTTTTTCTTAGCCCTACTCAATATAGCCATTAGTATTTAACGATAAAATCCAATTGATATGGGATAAGTCTACAACTGACTAAATCATGAAAATTATCCCATATAAAACTCTAAACATATGAAGTATTATTTAAAATACTTCCAAGTAATATGGGACTTTTTCAATCCCAATTAAATTATCCAATATCCATATCCAAATGGATGTCCATGATCCACGGGTCCGACCAGGATCAATTACTTACAAAACATGTGAAGATAAATGTGACGCCCCCAAAATAGGTATACAACACCCATTCTGAGTCGTCAAATACATGGTACAAAAATAACTACAACTTTATTAATACAATTGTCTTGCAAAATACGACAACACATAAACTGTGAGTTTAAAAACAAATATTGTCTTCTAGACAATATCAACACTCAAATAAGTCCTCATTACAATTATTGATACACTATTTTACAAAATAGCGAGGACTACTAAAACGACTTTCTAGAACCTTCATTCCATATACCCACTAAGTACTCGCTACATTCTCGCCTCCCGAGAAGAAAAATGAAACAAAAAGAAAAAGGGTAAGCTAATTAAATTTAGTAAAGAATATTATGACTAAGATAACATAAAACAAATTATTGTTAGTCCTAGCTCAACAGGGAAAAATCTGATAGAATACAATAGACAACAAGTTTTAAATCAATATTCGTAGCGAAAATAACAATTCATTAGAAGAGTTACGTAGAGAATGAAATCTACTTTTTTCTATGAATTTAAAAGTTTATCATCAATATTTTATCCCTGTAACATCAATCAATATACATCTTGAATCAAATATTCATCTTTGCACTACAGGCCAAAGATATTCACAAGTTGGTCATGTTCATCTCAACACCTGTACATCTTTGCACTACGGGCCAAAGATATTCATAAGAAAATCAACCATCTTTGCACTACAGGTCAAAGATATTCAATAATATCATCATTTAGGACTGAGAATGATGAAAAATATTTTAAAGAAAACGAATCCAGTGAAACAAAAGAACAAATAATAAGGATTCTTACTTTAAACCGTCCAAGTTCAAAAATACTTCATAAATAACCATAGTGGAGTAAAATTCAAGAATGATCAAAGCATGGATATAATCAAAGCTAGTATCCATAATAGATATCTTGGACAAAAAAATAAAAATTTAATTTTTACGTGAATAAAGGCAGTATTCGTTAATAAGTGTCAGATATCGTGAATAATGTCGTATCACGTGAATAGTAATCCCATACACTAAAAGACAAGAATTTCACAAGAAAAATCTTACCAATATTTTGGCATAATGATATTGAAAGAAATAATATCATTTATAAAAAAATAACATCCCTTACCTCGAAAAAGACAAGATTTCGACATTTGGAATCTTTTGGATATAGTGTTGAAGGGAACTTGCATCGTATAGCAACACTCAAAGTATCAAAATACTCACAAGAATACGCTCGATAATATAGAGAGAGAAAGAGAGAGAAATTTAGTTTCTGGTGTGATTTTCAATTTTAACCTAAGCACTCTATTTCTAGAAAAATGCTTAGAACACCAAAGTAGAAAATTTAATAAAATAATATTATTTATAATAAAATTCTACGCCCACCTCTAGACATTTTAAATCAGCATGTTTACAACATTTGTGGGGTCCACCAAAACAATAAAAACATTTTTCTTTAAAAAATTAACTAAAACTTCCAAAAATCAATTATTCCGGAACTTCAAAACTTCAATAATTCGTGATAAATAGCCCTTTTATCAGAAAAATTCAAATCTTATGTCCATTCCATAGAAAATTCAATTCTCTACAACTTTGCAGAAGAAAGTTTTTCCAAATTCCACCGAGTATTTAAACACCGAGTATTTAAACAGTATTAACGGTAACAACTACGCCGTTATTTATAAACAACTTATACTTGTCGTTTTCTTCATCCAATCGTTTTCCGTTATGGGGCCCACACACAAGGTCGCTACTGTCGCATTTAATATTTCCCGACAAGAAGAATATTCCACAACCAAACGAATATTCCAAAACAATAATGAATATTTTATAACCACTTGCTTATTTGAAATATTTGCGCATTTTACCCATAACTAACCACATTAATCAAATCAACCCTTACTATTTCAAAATAATAAATAGAGAAAATTTAATTTTATTTATAATAAGTTGGGGTCTTACAATAAATCAACGTTAACAAATAAGAACCATTAATTGAGTTTGGACATAAAGAATTACTCCTCCGTTATAATCCTTCAAATATAAAAACCGTTTAGATTGAAAAGGTAGTGATTTAGGGGATTATAAAATCAACATAGTAAGTTATGATTAATATTATTTGTTATTTTAATTTTTTATTAAATATTTTAAATTGTATAATATTATGTTGTAATATAATTATAAATGGTATAATATTATGTTGTAATATAATTTAATTAGTAATGATAATATCCGCATGCAGTTTAGATAGGTGGTGATTTTGTTATTTTGTTATATACGTGTATTTATAATATTATACCATACATGTATGATATAATGTATGGTACAATTATGAATGGTATAATATTAGAAAAATAGTGATTTTAGGATATAATAATTATGTTTAGAAAAGTAGTGAATTTTTGGAATTATAAAATCAACATATTAAGTTATGATTGAAATTATTTGTTATTTTAATTTTATTTTAAATTTTTATACTTTATAATATTATGTTGTAATATAATTATAAATTGTATAATATTATGTTGTATTTATAGAGAGAAAATTAGCTTAAATAACGGAGAATAATAATAATAGCTCTCAGTAATGATAATATCATGAAATAGTGATTTTAGGAGATAATTAAATTAGAAAGGATAATATCAAAATAGTTGACATTACCAAACCGGTTTAAATTTCTAGTGATTTAGGGATTATAAATTCAAAATATTAATTTGGAATTTAAAAAGTAGTGATTTTAAGAGATAATAATTAAATTAGTAATGATAATATTAGAACAGTTAACATTATCAGAACATTTTAGATTTGTAGTGATTTATGGGATTATAATATCAAAATATTAATGTGGAATTAAGAAGTAGTGATTTTAGGAGATAATAATTAAGTAACGATAATATAAAAACCGTTTATATTAAAAAAGTAGCGATTTAGATGAACCATTAATTGAGTTTGGACACAAAGAATTACTCCTCCGTTATAATCCTTCAAATATAAAAACCGTTTAGATTGAAAAGGTAGTGATTTAGGGGATTATAAAATCAACATAGTAAGTTATGATTGATATTTTTTGTTATTTTAATATTTTTTTTAACGTCTTAAACTGTATAATATTATGTTGTAATATAATTATAAATAGTATAATATTATGTTGTAATATAATTTACTTAGTAATGATAATATTTGTATAATTTAGATAGGTAGTGATTTTGTTATATATCGTGTATTATAATATTATACCATATATATATGTATGATATAATGTATGGTATAATTATGAATGGTATAATATTAGAAAAATAGTGATTTTAAGATATAATAATTATGTTTAGAAAAGTAGTGGATTTTAGGGATTATAAAATCAACATAGTAAGTTATGATTGATATTATTTTTATTTTAATTTTATTTTAAATGTTTTAAATCAGTATAATATTTTGTTGTAATATAATTATAAATGGTATAATATTATGTTGTATTTATAGGGAAAAAATTAGGTTAAATAAATCTAAAAGTAATGATAATAGCTTCAAGAATGATGATATCATAAAGTAGTGATTTTAGCATATAATAATTAAATTAGAAAGGATAATATCGTAAGCAGCTTAACATTACCAAAAAGCAGTTTAGATTTGTAATGATTTAGGAATTATAAATTCAAAATTTTAATTTAGGATTAAAAAGTAGTGATTTTAGGATATAATAATTAAATTAGTAATGATAATATTAGAACAATTAACATTATTAGAACAATTTAGGTTTGTAGTGATTTATGAGATTATAAAAATAAAATATTAATCTGGGATTAAAAAAAATAGTGATTTTAGGAGATAATAATTATGTAGCGATAATATAAAAATTAGAGTAATGGATGAGCACATTAATTAAGTAGGACAAGTGTTACAATTTAGAAATGACAAATGTCATGCAATGGTGTTACGTACTGTAATTTAGTATATTTAATAGATTTTAGTCGGGGTCGGATATTTGGGTGAGTAGTTTTGTTTTAATGGGCGAGTTATAGATGATGTGTAAAAAAATGTTAAAAGAACTTTTGAGCTAGGATTCTATGCATATGTGGCACTGTCATGTCAAACTTCTGTTAAAAACTTAATGATCAGGACGAAAATTCAAATTTATGTAAGAAAACAAAAGTTAAGTTAGTTGACTGTAAAGAAAAGTATAGTTAGACATAGGGGTGTAAATGGATATATACGAATTCAGATACAATAGTATCCGTATCCATTTATTTGCGTATACCTTTAAACTGAATACGGATAATATCCGTTTTTTTTGAATACGGATGCGGACGAATACAAATTTTTCCATTACCATTTACAACCCTAGCTATAACTAGAAGAAAAAAATAATGAGTTTTAAAATATAGTTTATTAATGAATGATGTTAATTTATTTATTTTTAATAAATATTTAAATACAATAATCAACTTTCTAAATTACAATTTAAATAAGTTTTTATCATTTTTGAAATCCAAAATTTTAAAATGAATGCTCTAATTATTAATGTTTAGATGTCCATTTTATGTGTTTTGAGTAATCTTGTAGTGTGTATGAAAATTTATAATTAGATATTCAAAAGTTTACATTGAATATTTAATTATTTTTTCTCAAATACTTGATTAAAAATTTAATAATATGTTTATGGGAACTTTTATTTATAATTTATCCTCAATACATAGATTACAATTTACATAATTATAAAAAGTTTATTTTATTTCATTATATTTACGGAGAGTGCAAGTTATAATGCATCTTGCATATGTGACAACTGACAATTAGTTAATCCAATTTGATCCAAAATTTACTTCGGACTTACTTTAAATATTGACTAAAAGACATTTTGCACCCCAAATTTTACTTTCTATTTACGTTTGCACCCCAAACTTAAAAAGGTGTCTAAGTACACCCCAAACTTCATTATATGTAACAAAACGCACACTTTCTTCACTTAACTGGTCAAAAGTGACCCGGCTAAGGGGGTAACACAAGTTTGGGGTGCAAATTATCTTTTAATCTTAAAAATTGGCAAAAATAATTAAATTTAAATAAAATAAAATAATTTTAAATATAAGAATTTTTAAAAAGAGAATTTTTAAAAAGTTACCATACAATTCAAAAAAACAAAATAGAATTTTGAGTAAATTATGTTTTTAGAATTTTAAAATTTCAAAAACAGTTTTTACAAAAATAGAATTTTTTAAAACAAATTTTTACAAAATATCTACATTTCCAAATGTAATTTTAAAAAGTAATTCTATTTTAAAATGTAATTTTAAAATTTCAAAAATAGTTTATACAAAAAATAAATTTTTTTAAAATAGAAGTTTTTAAAACAAATTTTAAAAAATATTTTGCTCAAACAGAATTTTAAAACAAATTTTTACAAAAGCAGAATTTTAAAATTTCAAAAATAGTTTATACAAAAATAGAATTTTTTTAAAACAATTTTTTTTAAAACAAATTTTAACAAAATATTTTGTTCCAAAATGAATTTTAAAATTACAAAAACGGTTTATACAAAATAGAATTTTTTTACAAAAACAAAATTTTTCAAAAACAAAATTTTATTTTACAAGTTAAATTTTTTTTTTTTGTAATAGTTTTAAAATTTTATTTTAACATTTATTTTAACTTATTTTTTAAAATGTATTAAAATGTTACAAATTTTAAAAAAAATTTAAAATTTTAAACTGTTATAAAATTTTTAAACTGTTACAAATTTTAAAATAAATTTTAAAAGCATACAAAAAAAAATTTTAACTTGTAAAATAAAATTTTGTTTTTAAAAATTTTGTTTTTTGTAACAAAATTCTATTTTTTATAATCCGCTTTTTGAAATTTTGAAATTCTATTTTTAAAATATAATTTGTTTTTAAAATTCTATTTTTGTAAAAACTATTTTTGAAATTTTAAAATTCTAAAAATGTAATTTACTCAAAATTCTATTTTTGTTTTTTGAATTGTATGGTAATTATATGGTAACTATTTTAAAATTACATTTTTTAAAATTCTTATAGTTAAAATTATTTTATTTTATTTAAAATTAATTATTTTTGCCAATTTTTAAGATTAAAAGACAATTTGCACCCCAAACTTGTGTTATCACTTTAATCAATACTTTGACAATTTGCTAAGTGAAGAAAGTGTGTATTTTGTTACGTATAATGAAGTTTGAGGTGTATTTAGACAACTTTTTAAGTTTGGGGTGCAAATGTAAATAGGAAGTAAAGTTTGGGGTTCAAATTGTCTTTTAGTCTTAAATATTTGACTTCTAATTTTTAAATAATTGGGCAAATGAAAGTGATAAATACTCCCTCCACCCGAAAATTCAATAACGTGAATTTATTATTCAACCCCTTCTAAATTAATTATAAATTAATTCAGACTTAATTAACACATTAATATATTGATCATTGTTCTCACCTTCCAAAATTGCAAGTAAGTTTTGAAAGTACAAAACTTATAACAAGCTAATATATAACTATAGATTTGTTCTTCTACTATATAATTTTCTTGGTAAATGATACATTTTAGATATTATAATTTTATAATAGTAAAAATCTATTAACTATACTTAAATCAATTTATTTTAGTTTATTAATATTAGAATAAAAATTTATTTCCTACTTTTTAGAACCTGAAATGATATATTTTTAAAATAATTTTCGTATGATAGTGAAAAATTAATGCCACTTTAAAAATTATTTTGCTTATTATATAATAATTAATATATATATATATATATATATATATAAGTATCGCTATCTCTCAGATATATTTATGATCGGATGTTAAACGAATACGAATACACCTATATTCGTATTCGTATTCGTTTATTTACATACCTTTAAACCGAATACGGATATATCCATTTTTTTCAAATACGAATAATATCCGCTCTTTTTTTGAATACGGATGCGGACGAATATGAATTTTTCGATTATCATTTACAGACCTAGTTAGACATTAATAACTTGACATGAAGTGTAGTGAGTTAAAAAGCATTTAACCCTTTTGTGGGTGTCTTTCTTAATCTTTTTTTACCTCAAAATTGCTATAATTAACCTTTAGTTTTATTTATTTTATTAATTGTTTACTAAAAACATAAAAATAATTGGTAACTTTTCCAGCGATAATACTTTGGTGACAAAAAATTGATTACAAAAAGAGAATACAAAATAACGTGGATAATGATTATTAGTTAATTATAACAATTAGACTCGCTCATGTATGATAGAATATCCACTAATTATAATTTCACGTATCATTTTGTATTTAGTTTTTTATAATTATCTTTTATTACCATAGCATTATTCATTGTCGACTTTACTCCTATTTTTGAAAATAAGTTAAATTTAAGTTGCAAGTACTTGTCTTAATAACAAACTCAATACTATTGTATACCTAAAATTCATGAATGTTGTGCTTTCAATAATTCTAGGGGGACCGGGAACTTTCGACCGGTCCAAAAATTTATTTATTTATTTATTTTTGTTTTGACTCCCAAAAATTGTATAGTATAATTATTTCAACTGAAATTTTTACAGAATTCAGTGATTTAGGTGTAATTTGGATACATATAAAGTAAAAAAATCATTAGATTTATTTATTTTTATAGAATCCACTATTTTTTATATGTATCCAAATTATATCTAAATCACTGAATTCTGTAACAATTTCAGTTAGAATAATTATACTATATATTTTTTGGGAGTCAAAGTAAATAAATAAATAAATAAATTTTTGGACCGGTTGGAAATTCTAGGTCCCCCTAGAAGGATTGTGTCTTTTCACTAAATTGTTCAAACAGTACATAATGAGTAATAGTGGGTTGTCGTACACGTGTTGTTTGTATAAATTATGTGGAGTATAATAATTTTTTTATAAAATTTAGAGAAGTAAATAGAAAGATATAAAAAAATTATATTAAAAAGGATAAAATAGTAATATATTTAAAATTATAAGAGCAAAAGAGTAAAAAAAAATGTGACACAAAATTATCAAACTTGTGGAGGAAGATAAATATATTCTTAAAATTTTGGAAATCCCTTCTTTAAAAGGCATGGAATATATATATTAGTAATTGCTCGTGCCTAAAGGCACGACGACATTAGACTAAATTATAAATCTTACTCTCTTATTTGTCATGTTTTTGCTAAAATGTTTCCTAAACTTTTTTTTTAGCATAATTGTTCCTCATAGATACATTAGTCAGACAAAAGTGTTCCTCCAATGTTCCCTAGTTTTTTTTAGTACAACTGTTCCTCATAGATGCCTTATTCATGCAAATATGTTCCTCAAATTTTTTTCACCTATTAAAAAAAATTTCTCTCTCCTCTCTCATTTTTTTTAATTTTTAAAATTTATGTAAATAGTATACTCTTCTTCTTCTTTTTATTTATTTATTTCTATATTGACATTTTGAATTCAATATGAAATATCTCCAAATTCAAAATTAGTATAAATTAATTAATATTAAAAATATAATTACCAAAATTATAAACTTTACTATTTTTTTTATTTTATCTAAATGGTAGTAATAATCGTATGATTTATCTAATTAAAAAATAAATATATCTCAAATTGATTTAAACAAATAAAAAATGGTCCTATATTTTGAACAAAAAAATTTTTAAAAATATTTTCAAAATTTTCATCATACGACTATTATTAAAAGTTAAACTCAGTATTTTTAAAGACAAACAAAGAAATTTTTAAAATTTTGAATTCAAAATGTCAATATAAAAACAAATAAATAAAAAGAAGAAGAAGAGGAGTGAGGAGAGACAAAATCAAATTTTAATAGGTGAAAAAAATTGGAGGAACACATTTGCATGACTAACGCATTTATGAGGAATAGTTGGGCTAAAAAAAATTTAGGGAGCATTGGAAGAACACCTTTGCATGACTACCGTATTTATGAGGAACATTTGTGCTAAAAAAAGTTTAGGGAACAGTTTAGTAAAAACATGACAAATAGGAGGGTCAGGTTTGCAATTTAGTCTACTACATTACCTAAATTTCCTAAAGACTCTTTGCAATAAAAAATAACTTACAAATTAATTAGAATGAATCTGAACCGTCTTTGTACTTTCCCGCCCAAATCAATTTACATGTGGAAACATAACGACCGCAATACCCGAAAAACAAGAAAATGACGTTAATGCTGCTTCTTCTTATTATTATTATTATTATTATTATTATTATTATTATTATTATTATTATTATTATTATTATTTTTATTATTATTACTATTACTATTATTATTATTATTATTATTGTTATTACTATTACTATTACTATTACTATTACTATTATTATAGTGTAAGATTAATTTGATTTGGGTGGGAATTTTTTTATGTGAGATGAAATGTAAGTCATTAGATTAAGTTGGAAGAATCTGAACCGTCTTTATGCTTTGTCAAATGAAAGATTCAAAATGAGTTCTGTTTTATTATATAGATATATAGATAGATTAAATGATTTCTATTAATAGGTCAAATTACAAGTCATTAGGGGCAAGTTTTTTTCATGTGTTTTTATTTTTGTTGGTCTAATTAATTTGGCACATGTTTTGTGGCCGGTGAGATAAATCGTAATTACCACTTCATAAAAATAGTTTTTTTTTATTTAGATAATTTTATTTCAAAAATAGTATAAACTGGGACAATGTTAATGCTTAGACGGTTTCATCACTAATTTTACAATAAGAAATATTTTAAGTCTCAAAAGGTAAATAAATTAAATATAATGGGGTTGTATGTGCACTTGAAGAAAATATGAGAAAAAGGTCAATTGAGTTTTTTAATTCATGTTAAAAAGTCAAAGTTTATTATTTAATCACTTTTAACTCTCATGTTAATTATGAGATTGAATTCAATTCTTGGTGGCTGTTAAGGTAAGTGTGAAAATTCCTTAATATTTTTATCATTAGTATTTTTTTTTCTTAAATAATTCTAAGAGTACATGGCCACCTATGCGTATCCTAGGCTAATGTTCAAAGTTTTTATGTTGCGTTTTTATTGAATTAATGGAATGGAAAACGAAAATGAAATGATTTTAAGATATTTTAAGTATATGTTTGGTTGTTATCACATATATTCATTCCATTGGAATGAAATTTATTCCATATTCTCCACATGGAATAAAAAAACAAAAGTATGAAATGATTTTTCATTCCATTAAAATGATTTATATTCTCAAATGATCATCAAAGACACTATTTTTATTTCATTGCTTCCTCTATTTTGTTCCCTTAATCCAAACATAACATTATGGTTATCATTAATATAATTCTATATTATGTTATTATAATAAATTTAAGAGTAAATATGAATTACACTAATGATATATCCGACAACAGGTACTTAAAACTCTGTTTCTGAGTTTTGAACAGAAAAGAAAAGAATAGAAAACTTAAAGTTTTCCTTTGTGTTATTTATGAGTTTTTAATAGAAAAGAATAAAAAATTTAAAATTGAAGACATGAGTTGTAATTTAAAATTTATTATATTAAAAGTTGAGGATAATATGGGAATTATAAAAATATTACTTATTTCAATTTCTTTTTCCATCCCAAATCGCGTAATTTTGAATCGGAAAACTTTTGTGAAAAAAAGTGACCAAGTTTTCTATCCATTTCTTTTCTTTTTCGTTTATTAAAAAACTCAGAAACATAAGAATTGAAAAAAAAACTTAACTTTTTCGTCCATTTTAAAACTCAGAAACAGAGCGTAAGAGTATATAAAAGGGTAGTGTTTGGTGCGTTTGGAAGTTCGAACGCACCGCACCATTTAAAATTTGAAGGTCTAAACGCATAGTTTAAAATAAACTGCTTATAAACGAACAAAATAATCATCAATTATATTTGATACTTTTGGAGGCTTCAAATATTGGCAAACAAATTAATACTTGGTTAAAATTTTATATTTGCGGGTATGTTTTTGGGTGCTAAATTTGATTATGTTCAAGTGGGTGGGATTCACAAGTTTTGACAGTGTTTGTGACCGTTGAAGCCAACTCTTTCGGTCCAACATCTATCTATACTCTGCAAAGGTGTATTATGTTAACCCAAAAAGATGATATTTCATTATTTTTGTCTCTTGGCCATTGTTACGTACCTTTCCACTTGGAGCTGTGGCCGCATGAATCAGCCAGCAGCAATATCCGTGATACCTTTTTAATCTGCCATAAAAATAGAGTCCCAAAATACTACTATTAATTAAAAATAATACCATTAATAGTAACGGATAAATAGATAATATTCTTGAGTGCCAGTGAAAAATAACAACAATGTCATTGTCTTATCCTTTTGTTTTAACCAAACACAACAGCTAAAGGGATTTGGACCAATCCCAATTACATATTTATGTTTTATTATTTTACTACTTAATATGAGTGTTGAATATAATTGATGGCAGGTATGTAATGTAAATATGTAATGCGTTATGCGTATGATGAGGCCAAAATAGTGCCAGCAAAAAAAAACATGCGGCGCAAGTCATGGACATATAGATAGTTACATAGTTGATCAAATACTCCATTATTATATTTAAAATGATTTGTGAGACGAGATATTAGAAGATTTTAAAATAAAAATAAATAAATAAAATCTATCAAATAAGAAAAGAGTGGATAGGAAGAGATCTAATAATTGTATAAATCCTACTAATAATTCTCATTTTTCCTAAAAATATTCAATATATGTCATTATATTAAAAACATAATATCATCCAAATGCATCGCACTGAAAATGATGTTATGAGTTTGGGAGCTTAAAAGCCCAAACCAAATATCATCCTCTCTCTCTTTGTTTTTGTTCACACCAAGGTCATAGTTTAATTTTTAACATGAATGAAAAGTAATCACTTTTACAAATTACTCCATATATATTTCAAAATTAGAGATATAATTTGACTTTTGAGGACAAACAACCAAATGTTAAACTTAAAAAATAGTATGACTTGTGAAATTAATTTAGAATGAAATAAATTTTGTATTTAATAATTTTTGTTATATACTATGCAATTATAATATATAATTGTATCAACAAAAATTAAATAAATTCACATTTATTTGAAATGTATGGAGGGAGTAGAAATTTGACATTATTTCATAGCAACAACAATTATAAACATGTAGAGCAACATATTGAAGAGAATCAATATCACTTCAATTTTTGGCACTTACATATTCACTCTATCCCCATAAACCAACTCACCCCAACCCATGAGATCTTAAAAACTGAGGACTAAAAGATTGCGGTTAGAGTACTGATATTTACAATGCACCAATAATGACTTCATATTTGTGTTTTCACGTGCCTTCTCTGTTGGATTCATGGTTAAGTCCAAACTATACCAAAAGTTTGTGTCCTATAGTAAAATCCGTCCATGTGAACTGTTGCAAAGCACAATATAAATCCCATTTCTTTACAAAACTAATGTGTTCAAATCATGTCCTCATCATATATTAAGGTCTTCTCATTTTGGCTAGTGTACTTTGGTTTAGTGAGTTAGCTGTTAAGACTACTGGGGTGAATGGGTGATATATATATATATAGAGAGAGAGAGAGTCCGGCTCTTTAGCGAATCCAAGAGAGAGGAATCTGCGAATCTAATTTATAGTGGCGGTTTTGCTTTTAACCATCGCTATAAAGATATCGTTCTATGCTATCTTATTTGTTAAAACTTTCGCTATAGCCGGTTTATTTTTTGTTCGCTCCTTAGGTTAGGTTGGATTTTGACAAGATATGATATGTGTGTGTGTCAGCAAGGAAAGATTCAGGAATTTTTCAGCACAGTCGGATTTTAATTAATTTTTTTGTTGAATTTTAATAAAAAAAAAATTTGAACTAATCATAACATTAACTAATTATTATATGTTTACAAATTGCAATAAATATTCATAATCTAAACTAAAAAATGAATTTCAAATAAAAAATATTTATATACAATTTAAAAACTTATTTTGGTTACTTGTCATAGTTAAATTTGTATGATTCTCCAAATGTTCAAAGTCTCAAACCAAATTTATTTTCTATATTCAAATAAAACCATGAATTAATTTCAAGACATAAACTAGTTTTGGTATCTTTTTATAAGTTTCAAATAAGTTTTACTTGAAATAAAAAGAAACAAACCATTCAAAATTTATACTCAGAACACCAAAAATTATACTCGGTTCATTAGTTAGATGCATGTAAATAAAATAATTATAACAACTAGTAATGAGGAGCTGCTAAAACCTTATAGTCATTTTTCATTTTCTATTCCCATTATAAAATAAGGCAAAATCATTGTAAGATATCACAATAAAAGACATAAACTATCCAACCAAAATGGTCCCATTTTCAATCGAAGATCAAACAACCAAAAACAAAAACTCAATCAAACCAAAACCAAATCAATTAAAAAAAACTTGAATCAAACAATCCTTCACAGTTCACACACTGATGAACATTTAAAACCAAAAATTATACAAAAAAATATTTCTAAGATTTCTCCAAGTTTTAAAACTAAGAAGATTTTTGTACTTCTATTTAGAATTGGTTTATGAAATATTTTTTGCCTCCTCCAAATTTAATTCTTCTATTAATCTGCCCCCTTAAATTTATTAATTTACATATTTACCCTGCTCGTAATGGCTAAATCGCATGCAGCCAGTTAGGAGATGTTGCAAGCATATGGCGTGTACGGTCGTCTTAGCGACCGCATCCATAATACTAGAAAATAAAATTTAAATGGATTATTTTAATTTAACAATCACATAATAATATCATTTTAATTAAACATAATATATTATAGTTGAAACCTACACCGACGAGCCGACATCAACATGAACAGGGTGTCGAGAAGCATGAAGCGGACAACCTAATCGATCGAGAGGTTAAGCCTCGGACGACGCCAACGTCTAGCATCTGTATGTATAATATAGTTATAACATTGTCAAAAAATAGTAAATGAAAGTTTTTTATTAAAAAATCATGAAAATAAGTGTTATTGGGCCAAAACAAAATTAACTCACTACTTGATAAAGACGGCCCGCCCTGGGATCCGTCACCCGATCCTGTACGGCTACCACCACGGCCACCTCCACCGCTATGTCTAGGCTTAACTGTACTACTGAAATAACAGACATAAATGACATTAAATTTCATTTAATTTATTCTAATGATTGATTTTAGTAGTAATTTATTTACAAAACTTGAATAAGTTTAGAAGTAGTACGTCGTGAAACCCGCCAAAATCAAAATCATTTTCATTCTCTAATTCTGTCTCTTCCTCTTGCGTATCAATTTCTTCCTTACTATCATCTTCTACGACCACATACGAACTGACAACCACATCTTCCTCCACTTCGTCAACATCGGGTACGTCGTCAACGACATCAACCCCCACCAAATCGTCATCATATAGCAATACGTGGCTAGGATTTCTAACTTGTTCTTGTAACGGGTCATCTGTTCTAGACAGATTTGTACCATCAAATGCCCGATCAAGTCTTCGTTGTGTCAACTGTATACAGGGGGTTCTTTAATTTAAGACATTAGGGGCGTAGTACACTTGAGTTGCTTAGCTGGCTAACACAAATACGTCATCAGACTGTAACTTCAACTTTATATCTACTGTGACGATTCTACTACGATCAAATTTAACACTCTTTGCAGTATCAAACCAGTAACACTTAAATGTAACGACCTTTTTACCCCCGAGATAATTAAGCACAACAATTTCCTCTAATCGTCCATAGTAATTGGACTCAGAATCTCCGTAACAACTTGCCAACACGACAACGCCAGAGTTGACTGATGTCAGTTCATTTATGTCATCAACCTTGAATATATACCCATTAAAGATGTAGCCTGGAAATGAACTAATAAGTTTGTACGGGCCTAAAATAACATCTCTAAAATGCTCAAAAACGTTTTCTTCTTAGACCCTTCTCTGAAATTGGAAATTTTCATTAGTGAATGCTTCCGTCTGTGTTGTAGTCAACCCCGAGTTAGAAGCATGCGTTTTCGCTTCAAATGAACTGTGTACAATAATATAATATTATTTAATTGTTAATTAAGGTTAGATATTAAAGCTTCAACTTAGAATAATACATACTTAATGTAAGAAGATACTTCAGGCATATTTAAAAACACGTATGTAGATACAATCTTTAAATCTTTATCGGTTAGGTAAGTCTTCGTCTCATGTCCAAATGATTTAGCCAGATAAGTGAATACAACCAACTCATTATCACGACCAGACGGATCGATGACCTCATTCTGACTTAAACGATTGTGTTTCGTTATGACTACATCGTTAAAGTACAATGAGCAGAAGTTGACAAGCTCTTCCTCCGTATAGCATTCAGCAATAGAACCCTCTACACGAGCTTTGTTTTTAACTTTATACTTAATCGACGCATATACCTAAAATATGACAGTATCGGATAAATTAATTATAAAGATGACGAATATTTCACAATGTAGGTGATATTACCTCTCAAAAGGCTACATCCATCGATATTGCACCGGTCCTCCAAGCTTAAGTTCTTATGGCAGATGAATATGCAAATGCTCCATGATGTCAATAACTCCGGTGGTAAAATTATTTCGAGCTTGCACATTATCAACACTATGTTTTTCTCCATCTGCTCCACATTACTATACCTTATAACAGTTGAGCAAATATCCTGAAAGAAATTTGAAAGCTAGTGCGGTAAAGGTATCATTAATATTCCTCGGTAACACCTCACGAAATGCAATTGGCATCAACTTCTACATGAATACACATACGATAACCACTTTTGAACCCAAAGAATTTTCAACCGCTCAACCTTAAGATAATGAGATATGTTAGAAGCATATCCATCTGGGAGCTTCATCAAGACTAAGCCACTTGTAAATGTTTTCAACCTGTTGCTTGGTAAAACAAAATGGAGCTTTTGGTTTTGAGTTTTTAGGTCGGAGCCACAATTCCCGCCTAATATTCATTTCCTCCAAGTCTTTACGTGCTTTATCATTGTCTTTTATTTTACCACTCGTATCTAGTACTGTGTAAAACAAGTTCTCGAATACATTCTTTTCTGTATGCATGACATCTATACAATGACGAAGTGCTAGTGTGACCCAGTATGGCAATTCAAACCAAATCGGCGAGTGTGTTCAGTTATGACTTTTCTCGTATCTTATTGCTCTCAACTTACCATGCTCTTTCCCAGGCGGTGGAAATGTCAGATCATTTATCCAGCCCAATAAGTCGCTGCCCGACAAGCGACCAACAACCCCCTTCTTCTCTGTCTTTCTGTTGAACTGTGTAGACATCTTTCTATAAATGTGCTCAACGGGCAAGAATCTGTTAGTTCAAAAGAAACTAGTTTTTCGGCCATGACATAGCTGAGTGCCTTGCACATCCCCCATACAGACTGGACATGATAACTTACCATGAGTCGACCAACCACTAATCATTCCAAGTGTCGGAAAGTCAGTGATAGTCCACAAAAAGGCTGTCTTCATCACAAAATTCTGCCCGACAAATTTATCAAAAGACTGAACACCTGTTTCCCACATTATTTTAAGTTCATCGACTAATGGCCTAAGGTACATGTTGATGTCTTTTGTAGGACTTTTTTCCCCCGGTTTAAGTAAAGTCAAGAAAAGATATGGATCCCTCATGTATATTGACGGTGAAAGATTGTAAGTTATCATAATCATTGGCCAAACAGAGTAAGGCTGACTAAAATTATTAAATGTACAGAAGCCATCTGTAGCCATGCCAAGCCTGACATTCCTAACTTTGTTGATAAATTGTGAAAAATTGGCACCAAAATTCTTCCATTCATCTTCATCTTCTGGGTGAGTCAGCTGACCAAGCACGACATCCATTGTTCTATGCCAACTCATATGTTGAGCAATGTGCGCAGACATGAATAGCCTCTACAACCTCGACGCAAGAGGAAAGTACCGTAAAATTTTATTTGGAACATGTTTCTCCTTCCCCCCATGTTTTGTGATCTTGTACCGAGGCGAGTTGCAGATATCACACTACACCTTATCTTTGTCCTCCTCATAGTATAACATGCAATCCTGATCACAAACATCGATATTCTCATACCCGAGATTCAACCCTTTAACTATTTTCTTCATTTCAACGTAATTCGCGGGCAAAGTATTATTCCTAGTATTGAATCCTCTCTCACTGTAGTTATGCTCATTCTTGAAATGTAAAAGCTTCGTAATTACAGAAAGCCTGGAGTGCTTGTCATTTCCTGAATACAATGGGACACTCGATTCAGATAGCAAATTGTAAAAGGAAGTTGCTGAATCATTTGGCTTTTGCTGAGCACTGCTTGACGCATGCTCATTTTCAACCCAGACAGTATTAGTAGGGCCATACGCATCAACCAACATCTGCACGACATCATAGTTATCTGATTGTGAATCCCCGTGAACCGATCGGCCTACAGTACTATCTGTCCGTTCTCTAAACTCAATTGATTCCCCGTGATGAATCCATACCGAATACCCATCCACAAACCCACGTGAATATAAGTCAAATTTAACTTCATCGGCAGTCTTCCATATCATGTTCTTACAGTTGAGACACATGTATCTCATCTTTCCGTTCGGATCATCAACATGTTGCTTTGTTCATAAAATTGGACACCCCATCACGGTACGCATCAACTAATCCCCTCCCATCAATTTGTATCCTACAGTACATCCAACTCCTGTCGGCTGACATCTTTAATTGAAAAAAAATACCCAATTAGATCAAGAGTAATCATGAATGGCATGAATTTAGTTTGCCTAGTATATATCTCCACTCTACAGGGGTTAAGCTTCTATCCCGTTCCTGGATGCATCTCCTCTTTAGTGCCAATCTTAAGCACGTTTCTTGTATTTTAAGAAAATTTCAGCAGCACCTCCCCATGGTCTCCAAGTACACGAAATAGACCAAGACAACTTAGTCTAAGTATGCACTAAAAGAACATGTAGAGACACCAGCTGAAAAATCCTCGAAAAAAAATGTACCCTATGAATTGGCACTGGCCTAAGTGAGAGACATAATGTGAGACCCCAGATTTTATGAATAAATATTTAATTTACTCGAAATAATTTTTTTAATATTATGGTGTGGATTTGATATAATGTTATAGTTGTGGGTAGTATTTATAAATTTTGCAAAGTATGCAAGTTGTCATATTATATTCGATTGGTGGAGAATATTCTTTTGTCGGGAATATTATGACGACTCAAGACAATCATTAGTGGACCTCTATTAATAGAATTATTGCCGGATTGAGAAAACGACAAAAAATATTTTATGAAAATAACAACTACGGAGTTTTCTGGTTGATCATTGTTGAACTACTTTCGGTAGTAAAATACAAAGAATGTCTGGCGTGGTTGCGTAGTAGACACATTACAGTATTGATTATTAATGCTTATATGAGAAGTCACCGGTTTGATTCAATTATTGTCGATATTTTATATGATGGCGAAGTTTTGTTTTATTCAGATTATTAACGTAATAAAAGCAGAAAAGTTTTAAATATAAAATGTAATTCTTTTATAAAGTTATTCGTTTTATTAAAGCTAATAGTAAAAAATTTATATAAAATGTAATGCTTTTATAAAGTTATTATTTTATTAGACAATAATTAGAATATATTATATTTTATTATGCATAGTATTTGCATAAGGTGTCTGCAGTAGTGTTTGTGTAAGACCTCACTTTTATAAATAAAGATGAATTTTCTATAAATATTATTTTGAATATTATGGAATAAATTTGATATAATGTTATAGTTGTGGGTAATATTTATAAATTTTGCAAAGTAAGCAAATTGTTATAAAATATTCGTTTGGTGGGAATATTCTTTTTGTTTGGGAATATTAAATGACGACTACTCAATCATTAGTGGACCCTTATTAACTAAGTATTGTCGTAGTTAGAAAACGACAAAATTATCTTTCTATAAAAATAACTACGGAGGTGTTACCGTTAAAGCTGTTGAACTACCCGGTGGTAAAGTATGCGAATCTGGCGTGGTCGATAAGAAGACACGCAGATTGATTATTGATGCTTACGTGAGAAGTCACTTAGCTATACTCAATTATTGCTACTGATGAATCACGCATCATATCTCTTATATTATTGATTCAATTATTGTTACAGTATCATCTGTATAATATGTTATATTATTAATTGAGACGACAAGTTATAAATGATTAATAATTGTTGAAAGATTAAAAATGTGTTGATAAAATGATTTGTGGTAATATTTATTCAATCCTTGATGTATATAAAGAGTCTGTTATGAGACGTTTGTGGTAAGTTTGATTATTTTATGGGGGCCCATATGTCATCATCTAAGAGTCTTTTCGTCAATAGTAATTACCTTTGTGAATAGTAATTACCTTTGTGAATAGTAATTACCTTCGTCAATAGTATTTACCTTCGTCAATAGTAATTACCTTTGTGAATAGTAATTACCTTCGTCAATAGTATTTACCTTCATCAATAGTAATTACCTTCGTCAATAGTAATTACCCCTTCGCAAATAGTAGTTGTCCCTTCAATATTACCAAGAGTTAATCGCTTCTTTGGTGTTCCAAAGGTTAATTACCCTTCATGAATATAGTAGTTGTCTCTTCAATATTACAAGAGTCATTTTGACCCTTCGTTAACACTCAAGAGCCACCCTCGCTTTTTCTATAAATAGAAAAGCTCATTCCTTCATTATTTCTTACTTAATTCATTGAAACTACAGAGAGAAACTATAGAGAAAGAAAGAAAAAGTATTCTGCTACTTCACTTTTCCAATATTCAGGTTCTTCTAAGGTAGGGAATATTATTTGTTGTACCGTAAAGGGTGTTATTCTTTCTTATTCATGAAGAGAACTGTTGTTATTCCATTTCTTATTATTCATTGGAATAACTCAGATACGCTGTGATTCACCCTATACTTGGTGACATTCTTCTATTATTACATTGGAACATCCATGCGTGTGTTTTACACGGACTGGTTCCGTCTCTTTATTATTATTATTCGTTGGAACATCCTCATCACGTGTTTTTTACCGGACACTGGTTAAAATCTTTATTATTATTCGTTGGAACATCTCGTCTGTGTGTTTTACACCGGACTCGGTTCCGTCTTTTTATTATTATTCGTTAGAACATCCCGTCATGCATGCGTTTTTACGCCGGACCGGTTCCGTTATTTATTATTCATTGGAATAACTCGCCTGTCAAGGCCTATCGCATTTATGGTGATTTCTTTTGTTATTCCATTCTTTATTATACCCAGTAAGTTAAAACTTTGACTTATACTCCATGAAATTAGTAGAATATCCTCGATATTTGCGTTTCATCCAAAGATCTTTTCATGGAAATATTCTTCCGATCATTCTTGAATTTTACTCTACAAAAGCGAAAGATCATGTTGACAATTTGGACGTTAATAATTCACGGATAAAATAATTCTTGAACTTGTTTTATTGAATTCTTATATCATTGTCATCATCCTCGGGGTTATATTATGTTGAAAGTCATACGTGGCACAGTAGTGCGTAGATGGACTTGGTATGATTATGACCAGAGACTATTCTTATGTAATCATGACCGTAATGTTACAAATGATGTGATAAAAGTCATCGTGGCACAGTAGTGCATAGATGGACTTGGTATGATTATGACAGAGACTATTCGGTGTAATCATAATCGTAATGTTACAAATGATGTGATAAAAATCTCGATGGTCAGTAGTGCATTGATGGATGATTGTTGGCATGATCATGACCATTAATGAATACACAACTATTCTCGCTCGTAGTGCATGAATAATTGTGGTCGTGATACTAAAGAATATCCTTGGTCAGTAGTGCGGGGTGATTCGATGATGTGGAATAATTATTAAAGTTTGAGTCTCGGCTATATAATGATGATGAAAAACCTTTTAAATCATAAAAGATAGTAGATTTTATTTTCTACTTGACTCTTTTAATGGATTCTTTGGTTCCATTGTAGTTAAACTTGATGTTCATTATATTTTATCGGTTTAACATCACAGAGGCTAATGATAATTTATTCGCATTATCTTAGTCATAATATTTCTTCTTGAGCTAGTTGAGCTCACCCTTTCTTTCATTGTTCTCTTCGTGAAATGAGAATATAATTTGGGACGAGTCTGGAAGCGGAGTAATGGTCCAGAGGATAGCATTAGTAGTCCTCACTATTATGTGAAATAGTGTGATAATAATTGTAATGAGGACTCCTTTTGAGTTTGTATAATATCTACTAGACAATATTTGTATTCAAACTCACGCTTTATGTCAGATTGTATACCTATGCTTATATTAGTAAGTTGTATTTAAATTACATACCATGTATTTGACTACCCAAGATGGGTGATGTATACCTAATTTTGGGGGCGTCACAGTTTGCATAGTAAAATCTTTTTAAAAGTTATTCATTTTATTAGATTATAAATAGAATATATTATATTTTATTTAAAAGATTTTCCTTTAATTATGGACCGTCCGATTAAAGTAAATCAATCTGGACCGTTCATGAGTTAATTCTTATGCAATCCATTCTTCTATAAATAAGCTCATTCCTTCATTATTTTTCTTACTTAATTCACTAAAACTACAGAGATAAAGCGTAGAGAGAAAGAAGAAAAGTATTCGCTACTTAACTACTCTTATATCCAGTTTCTTTTTACGGTAAGGGTATTATTTTTTCATATTCATGAAGAGAACTTCGTTATTCCATTCTTTATTATTCGTTGGAATAACTCGTGATACGCTATGCTCACCTTATACTTGGTGATTTCTATTGTTATTCTATTCGTTATTATTATGTTGGAACATCTTATGCATGCGTTATCTGCGGACGGGTTAAAATCTTTTATTATTCTGTTGGAACATCCATCTGCATGCGTTGTCAGACGGGATTGGGTTCCGTCTTAATTATTCATTGGAATATCCTCGTTTACATGCGTTTTTAAATGGGAATTGGTTCCGTCTTTATTATTACATTGAATAACTTTTATCATCAAATACTGCGCATCATGGTGATTTCATTGCTATTCCATTCTTTATCATTCATTGGAATATCACCGCCGGGCAGATTACGCTTTGACTGGTTCCGTTATTTATTGTTCGTTAGAATAACCTTTTATACGCCAGCACCGCATGCATGGTGATTTCTTTTGTTATTCCATTCTTTATGATACTCGGTTGGTTAAAGTTTTGACTTCTATACTCCGTGAAATTAGTGGAATATCCTCGATATTTCAAGGCTTCATCCAAAGATCTTTTCATGGAAATATTCTTCCGAGCATTCTTGAATTTTACTCGCAAAGAAATATCATGTTGACAATTTGGACGTTATTAATTCCTGAATAAATTAATTCTTGAACTTGTTTGATTCAATTCTTATATCATTGTCATCATCCTCATGTTTATATTTTTGAAAGTCATCGTATTCTGTAGTGCATAGATGGAATTGGTATGATTATGACTGTGGATTATTCGGTATAATCACGACCGTAGTAATATTACAAATGATGTGGTAAAGTCCTCATTGGCCCGTAGTGCATTGATGGACGCTTGTTGTTGGCATGATCATGACCATTAATGAATACACGAATATCCTTAGCTTGCAGAAAGTGCATGGATAATTTGTGGTCGTGATACTAAAGAATATCCTCGGGTCAGAAGCAGGGGTGATTCGATGATGTGGATTATTTATTAAAATTCGAGTCACGTGATAAAATGATGAAAAACCTTTTAAATCATAAAAGATAGTAGATTTTATTCTCTACTTGACTCTTTTAATGGATCGCTTGTTTCACTGCAGTTAAACTTGATGTCTATCAGTATTTTATCAGTTTGACATTGTTGGAGACTAATGATAATTTGTTCGCATTATCTTAGTTTTAATATTTCTTCGTTGGGCTAGTTGAGCTCACCCTTTTCTTTCACCGTTCTCTTGAGAAAATGAGAACGCGTAATTTGGGGACGAGTCTGGGGAACCGAGTGATGGTCCCCATGATAGTATTAGCTAGTAGTCCTCACTATTCGTTAAATAGTGTGACAATAAATGCAATGAGGACTTATTCTGAGAGTGGATATTGTCTAAAAGACAATATTTGTATTAAAACTCACGCTACTATGTTTTTATTGTCGTCGATTTTACACGATTGTTGTATAATTAAGTTGTATTTAAATTTATGTACCATGTATTTTGGCGACTCAAGATGGGTGATGTATACCTATTTTGGGGGCGTCACACATAACATCCAGTAACAGTCTCAAACTGAAGACTATTCGACATTCACTCCTACTGAGTGAATGTCAAACGGGTTTCTAAGCTCCTATTAATATAACATGTACATGAAGTATATATGCAGTTTACTGTAATTGTGGAAAACTAAGCAAATGCTACTTAGTTTATTTTTCTAATGATATAAACTAAGTAAGTGCTACTGATCAGTTTATGAGTGTGTTGAAGATTGAAGAGAGGGTATTACTGAATTTATTCAAGATTGTGGCAAACTAAGCAAATACTACTTAGTTTACTAAAGTTTTTAATAAGTGTACTACATATTTAGTTTACGTTAGAAGTAGATCACTAAGCAAATACTGCTTAGTTTAGTAAAGGTCATACGTATTTACATGTGTCAAACATATTCAGATATAATTTAGTAGCGGAACACTAAGCAAATACAACTTAGTATTTGTTTTATTTTTATTCATTTAATTTTGTATTAGTTTTATTATTGAGTTTATTTTATTAATTTATTTTTTATTTTTATTTTTAAATTTAATTTAATTTTTATTTAATTTTATTTGTTTTAATTTTATTTTATTTTTATTTTATTTTATTGTAATTTATTATATGTTAAATTAATTAATTTATTTTTAATTTTATTTAATTTTATTTGTTTTATTTTTATTTTATTTTATTTTATTTTATTTTATTTTATTTTATTTTAAATTATTTTATTTTTTTAGTAATTTATTTTTAGTTTATTTCATTTTATTTTATTTGTTTTATTTTATTTGTTTTATTTATTTATTTATTTTATTGTCATTCATTTTATGTTATATTATTTTATTTTATTAGTAATTTGAAACTAAGTAAATGCTACTTAGTTCATTTACATTTTATTTTATTAGTAAGAAACTAAGTAAATGCTACTTAGTTTATTTTAATATTGGGAAACTAATTAAATAATAAATAAATATACTTGCAGGGCCCACAAATTTTGTAATTGAAGAATTCTGACAGAAATTCCGTTGGAAATATCAAATATACACACTAAACATCCAAGCCAAATTGATATATTCCTTTCTCTTCATATATTACATATCAAACCCAAATTTGCACAAATTAAACCCTAATTGCAGAATATGTTGCACAAATCAAACATTAATTGCAGCATATACATCAAACCCAAACTTCCAACATATCAAACCCAAATTGAACATTATTCAGCCTCAATTAATAACAACTCTAAATTAAATATCAAAACTCAAATTGAACAATAACTCAACCAAGATTCATCATTTTCATAACAAAACATATTAAACCCTAAATTAAACACAAATTTTAACATATTAAACCAAATATAAAAAATTAAATTTTAGCCTAACTTATACCTGCGAAGCAGTAGAGGGCGGGAGGAGGAGGAGGCTCGGGTGGTGGTGGTGGAGGGCTGTGGAGGTTGCATGCGGAGGAGAGGACCGCGGGAGGGGAAGGTAGGGGCCTGGGAGCACCTGGGAGAGAGGCGGTGGGGAGGACCTGGGAAGGGCATTGGGGACCTGGGGAGGGTTGGGGTGGGGATACTAGGGAAGGGGGTGGGGGAATGGTGGGAGAGAGAGAGAAATGAAATGAAACTGAGAGAGAGAGAAATGAAAGTGAGAGGCGCTAGAGAAGAAGACAAGCGAAATAAGTTTTAGGAGTAATTTTCGACTGAATTTTTGTCGGACTTAAGTCTCTCGGAAATAACATAACGCCGACAAAAATTCCCTCGGAAATAAATCTAGTTCTGTCGAGATTAGCTTTCGCGCTGGTGGAAAGATTGGCGCCACTGATGGATTTCTACTTCCGACGGAATTCCGTCGGTAATATACTATTTTCGAGGAGGTAATTAAAGCCGACGGATTATTCGCTCGGAAAGTAGTTAACCTCGACGGAATATAGTCCGTCGGAAATAATTCTGTCGGAAATAGTCTTTTTTCTTGTAGTGATGGTATACAAGGTTTTTTAAAACATGTTATACTTATGTATAGAGCACACTTGAAGCATAACATATACTATTTTAGCAACTAAACATCATTTTGGACTTTAATTTATAACCCTTAGTCTAGCATTTTATCAAACAGATGGTATGCAAGGTTTTTGGTTTACATGAAACAATCACTTTCTTATCTATTTTCCAGTCTTTTGGCTTAATTTACCTAGCACAAAAATAATAGCAACCATGCACAGCCACAGTTAGGCCTTATAGCAGTGAACATAGCATCCAAAATTTAGAATAACTATCATTATATTAATGAAACAACCTGTTATATTGATTCCAGGCCATTCGGCCAAAACAACCCATTAATACTAATTAAATGTAATGGAAAGGAATGGAGTTGCTCACCTTGTTAGACGTATAGAGGTTCAGATGCTTGATGTTTGGTTTCTTCTCCCCTTTTCCAGTCGAGCTCTGTCTCTATCTCTCTATATGCAACTGATTTTGAAGCTGAACAAAGTGATATAGCACTCTGAGCTTGGATGCAATGTACTGCCATATATGGCTGATCTAATCCTCTCTTTCATCAGTCTACTTAGCCACTTAGCAACATTCCATCATTACCTATAGCCAACCTAATCATTGCTCTTACTGCTAGTTCTCTATACTCCCTACCCGGCTCCTAAATGGCAGATTGGCAGTCTACCTGTTTTAGCAGCCACATTGCCCCTTATTGTTGCCTAACACATTTGGCTCTTGCAGCCTAATTACCCTTCTAGGGTGGCTCCTAGCAGCTACACTTGACCCCTGCCCATCCACTCTATACAATGTTACCTTTACCTGATTTATAGTAATGGTTAACTGAATGATTAATACTTGCTAACTGGGTTGCCTAACCATGACACTGCTCATTCCCATTAGGCTAAAATAATACTCAGCATATTCCCCCCAATGTGGGCTGTCGAAATGGGCTGAAAAATGGGCTGGAATCGACTTAATTTTGAACTCAATGCAAACCCATATTATTCGAAAAATAATTGAAAGAGACTTGCAAGCATACAATGCAAAATTACTATGGCCCAAGCACTTAATAGGGTCTCTTATAATATCATAGTATACATGAATTTTTATTTACCTCATTTATTTTAGCTAGCATAAATATGTTGCACCTACATCATTAAAATGATGGGTTCATGTATTTTAAATAAACTTAATAGAGTAAACACTATTCTCTTTATTAATGTTACTTAATAACATTAATAAATGAATTCAATTATATCATACGATATTTATTTCATAGAGTAAATGCACATTACGATATTTTATTTTAAATGTTAGTTTTTTTTTTTATTTTAATCTAATTATAGATTTAGAATAATGTATATTCCTTTTAACCAATGGAATAATAAAAGAATTCATACACTGAATTTTCCTTAAACTAAAATAAAATATCACATAGGATTTTTCCATGACAATACACCACCTTTAATAAAAATTGGTTGATTCCACATATTACTTTTTTTATTATGAATAAATCATTACTTTATTCATAATGTTTCATAACATTCTTAATTAGAGGCTTTTATCATAAAAGTCTCTCTTCACAATCATTTCATACCCTATGGGCTCTTTATAGCACATAGATAAAAAAAAAGGGTAATTTACAGTTTATATTACATTTTGAAAAGTAATTACAACAATAGTGCACTCATTAAATATTTACATTTTTAATATATATAATTTTTTTTTCATTAGTAGTAAAAATATAATATTCCTTTAATTATGGTGTGTTATTTAATGTGCTGGTGACATGACAATTCAGTTTAATTTTTGAAAAAAAACTGATCACGCTTTATGCGGTAGAGTGGGCTCGTTTTTCAATTTAAATTTTGTTATTATCTTTGTTAGTCTACTTTTTTTCATTTGGAAACCCTTATTTTGTGTTTTTGGAACGCGCTTTATGCAAACCTTTCTTCTTTACGTTGTTGGGTCGTAGTTCTTCCTAAGTAGAGATTGTTTGTTCGGCTGCTTTTTGGTTTTTTTTGGTCGTTGTGTTCAGTATTATTCTTATCCTCGTGATTATTTGTAAGTTGTGTGGTTTCTCGTTTCTACATTTTTAGATTTATTTTGGTTTTTATTTGTGATGGTGTCTACGAGGAAGAAAATGGAGGGAGTTGGGCATAAGAAGAGTGATGAGAAGGGTAAGGTGGTGAGGGATGATGATTGTAGAAAGGATATGAAGAAATTTGTAGAGGGGAGTGATAGAATGGCAAAGTCTTCAAAACGGGGAAGTTGTTAATGTTGAAATCAGAGGTCAAGATAAGAATATGGGTATATACCAATAAGAAGGCTAAATCATTGGTATGTTTCGATTTCGATTTTGAAGTTTCTTCAAAAAAGAGGGAAAGAAGATGCAATGAGGCTCACAAACTAAAATTTGTTTCCAGCAAAAAAAATTGAAGGTTTGTTTTTTTTTAAATAATATATATTTTTGTTGTTTTGTTTACCTTTATTTTTGTTTTTGTGTAAGGTGATGTTTCAACCTTCACAGTGTTTCCGATTTTGTTTAGTTTCGAAGATTAGTATCTAAATTTCATTGTTGTTATTATGCATGTTGTTTATGTTTTTGATGGTAACTTGCTAATTGAGTTTTGGTTTCTAACATGTATATGTTTGGAAAATGAAGATTTCATAGTTATTCAAATGTATTATATTACATTAGAGTTCTAGTTGCTTTAATGATTTTTAAATTGAATTTGTTTATATTATTATTGTCGCTATTCATATTTGTGTGTCGAGTTAATAGTGTATTATGTCTTGGTAAGTAGTTTACATTATTGTGATTATGTATGTTGACAATCTTTTGATGATTACTTGCTAATTGAGTTTTGTTACCAACATTTATCATTATGGAAACCGATTATTTCATAATGATAAAATGATTTTTTATTATAAAAGAGTTGGAGATTGATGCATGTTTTTAATGTTTGTGGGAAAATGGTTATGTTGTTTTCGTGTGGATGATGTTGTTGTTAGTATTATTTTCTAAATTTATGCATTTATAATTCGTTATATATTAAATAATTTGATGATTAATTGGGTTTTGGTCTCATCGATATTATTTGGTTATCGATTATTAGTGTTTTTGGGTATTCTTGATTTAATAGTTTTGGTTTTAAAGTTTACAGATGTTATATTTTGATTTCCCAAATTTGTTTGTAATGTATATTTTTTTGCATTTTGATTTGGGAGTTTTTTCTATGAGGAGCATCAACGGAACTTTTCTCGCAAAAAGTTATATATTGGTGTGAAATGAATGTTCCAAATATTATTAAAATAAATTATATCAGAGCTCAGATTGGATAAGTTTAAGTTGAATTGCTTTTGGTAAATTTTTAGATTTTGGCAAACTTGGATGTTTTCCCAAATATTACATCATGCTTTGATTAGGGAAGTTTATCGAGGAGGGATAGTGGGGAAATGTGGTTTGTATTTGGCTAGAAAAGGGTTAGATTTGGATTGCTCAATTTTGTTTAATTTGGGTCTAAATTGGCAAGGAGATGAAGACATTGGTAGTTTCAAGGGGATTGAAAACTTTTTGGTTAAGAAATTTTTTCAAAATGAGGTTCTAACTCGTTCTACTATAGGGAGGATTTATAGGAGTGCTTGTTTTGATGATGATGATGAGGCAATTAGGATGTCTATCATTTTCTTGGTTTTTAATTTCATACTAGCTACTGTTTCTGACAATTATGTTGATGAAGTTTTGTTTAACTTTTTGTCATATGGTGATGTCATAAGTTATCCATGGGGAAAAGTTGCTTTTGAACAAACAAAGAATTCTCATCCTTTCTTTGAAAAGGGACATGTAAAGAAGGATAAGTTGATTGGGATGATATACAATTTTATAGTGATAGTTATTGTAAATCTTACAAGCTTAGTGGTTTACCTTATGTGTTTCAAGTTTTCTTGTTTGAAATAATTCCCACATTGAAAGTTAGGGGTTTCAGATTGATGATAATGATTCGTAATTTGATTATTCGGATGGAGAGAGCTAGGAAAGGCTTCAAGAATTAGAAGTTCGAACGATTCGGTTTTTGGTTACGGTCAAGTATGTTGGTTACCATTTTCATTAAATGCGTTTCCTTTTCATAAGTTATTGGTTTCATTTTTTTTTTTTTTTTTTTGTGTACTGATTTTTTTCTTTTTATTTTCAATGTTTCGATATGGTATATTTGGTGCTTTTTAATTTGTTTGATTGACTATCCAAAACATTAGCCCTACGGAGGTCGAGAAGTTTTATTGGATTTAGGAGTTTTTTATTTTCAATTGGAAATGACAAAGTGGAGCCAAAAGGTCCGATATTAAAGTTGAATCATTAAGGAAGGTTAAAGACCCTATGTTTTCTATTTTCGATCTTGAAAAATTATTGATGAACGGGTGAAGCCATTGGAAGGAAGTTGATGGAAGTGAAGAAAGAAATCGAGAATTTGGGTGTTGAGTTTAAAGATCATTTGCGGTGTTTCATGTTCAAATTTGTATGGACATTAAAAGATGCTTAGAAAGCGCTTTTATGGAAAGTCTAGTTATCTTATCCTAGAAGTGTAAATGTTAATGATGATGGTGATGGTGATGACGATGATAATGATGATGATTCATACGATGATGATGATGATTTTGATGATGATGGTGATGATGTTGAGATGGATGAGAATGTTGATGCTTATGATGTTGAGATGGATGAGAATGTTGATGGTGGCAATGTTAATGTAGTAGTTGATGATGTTTTGAAGGTTGAGGGTGATGTCGTAATTGAAGGTGGTGACAATGCAAAACAGTTTTATGGAAGTAATACTGCGAATGTTGGTGAGGTTGGTCTGAATAAGTTTGAAGAAGTCGATGCAAAGGTTTACAAATATGTTAGATTTTCCATTTTTATTTTATGTTTATTAAGTAAATGCTCGATTTGTTTGGCCTTTATTTTTTTTAAGGTGTTCAAAGATAAGAATGGCAATTTAAATTCCGATGGTAAAGAGATTGTTGTTTTTACCCCTAGACGGGTCCAAATTAATGTGGAGAATGAAAAGGTAACAAATTTTTTTTACAAATTTTTTTTTTATGTTATATTCTTATGTCTTATATTGATGAGATGTTTTTTTTGGTAGGTTGAAAAGATTAATGATATTCCAAGTTTTGATATTTTAAGTCAAAGGTAAAGTTGGTCAAGAAATTGTTGCTTTCAACCCGGGCCGAGGTTAGTGAATTTTTCAATATTAGTTACATTTACATGTTGTATTAGTAACTTAGTTATGGTGTGTCATGTCTTAAAATCCAATATAGGGTATTAAAATCCAATAAAGGGCAGTAATTTAGTTATGGTGTGTTTATGTTAATATTGATTCTTTTTAGAATTTTTTATTTGATATTGAAATTGTATTTTGTGTCATGTCTTAAAATCCAATACAGGGCAGTAAAAGTGAAACTCCAGACATGCCGATGCTTGATGATATGGTTTTGACAACTCAAGATTTAATCCATTGTGTTGAAGTTGAAAAATCTGCAACTAACCCACTTGGTAGGCCTGTCCGTACGTATGCGAAGAGTGTCGTGTTGAAGAGTCCTTATACGTCGAAGTTTGGTTCTACTGACTCAACTTCGGTTGTTGTTGATGATAAAACATTACGCAGAGGGCTGTATGCATTTTCAGACATTTTTATGGCAATGCCTTTGAAATCTGAAGATGTCATGTTTGACCAGTGGTTTAAAATTGGATTAAATAATAGAAAAAGGTATGTTTATTGGAGTTTAATATATTTATATTATTTTTTTTCTAGGAGATAAAATCATTCATTTTATCTTTGCTATATGTGTTTGTTTTGAAGAATTGAAAAATTCGTGGGGAACAATGACAAAATAGAGACTCCCTTCGTGATTGGGGTCTATTACAATATCTTCCAAAATGTGGTTTTACATGTCAAGACTCTCGGACAATGGCTTGATGATGATGTGAGTTTTTTTATTGTTTTTAATTAATGCATGTTAGTTTTGGATATATTATCTTATAAGTTTGGTTACTATATGTTTCGCTTTGGATACAACATATATTAAAGTTTGTTTTTTTTTTTGTTAATATCGATTGTTATTATGGTTTCATTTTCGTTTGAACATCAACGTCTGTTTGAACTATATGCGTAAATTGGCTAGATACTCAAACAATATCCAATTAAGGGTTACAACAAATGTATTGTTGGTTTCATGTGAAGTTAACCAACTTATATGGGGAATATTGTAATAACAATGGTGATAAAACTTTGTTGTTGGGCAACATTGATGTGGTGAGTACATTCAAGAGGTTTTATATGGAGGTCAACAAACCGTGGGTTGATGTTGATTTTGTCATGTTTCCCATTCATATGACAGCTCACGGACATTGGTTTTATTGGTTTTGATGTCCATCGTAGGTGTTAGTAGTTTATAATTCTCTTCAAAGCAGTAAGAAACATCATGCGTAACAAATATAATGGATGTGTGCGAGCCTTATATTTTCATTCTTCCGATAATATTGTCTCGTTGTGGTTTTTGGAAGAATAGATGTGATATTGATTTCAATAGTGAACCATATCGCATAAAAGGAGAAAATGATATTATTGATCTTGAATTTGGCTTTGAGGGTCTACCCGAGCAAATCAAGGGTAAGTTTACATTTTCTATATTTTTTAGTTTTCCATATATTATGATGTCTCAGATTGATTTCCATTATATCTTTTTATTTTTCAAATGATTGTGGTATGTTCACTATTTCTTTTGTGGAACATATTCTCCACAAGTTGCATTTATCAGACCGCCAAATCCATTCCCAATAACTCAATACCGCAAGAAACCGTAGTCAATTTGTTTATTCATGCGAGGAACAAGCAAGTAAGCGGATATGAAGTCCGAATCCAACACCTGTGCAGTAATTGGTAGTGTTGTCTAGTTTGGTTTTTGCATCATTTTTCATTTTTTTGACATTAGATACCATTTGATATGGTTATTGATCGTGAAATGATATTATAAATATTTTGATGATGGAATGATGTATTAATTTTACTTGTTACACGATGATATTGTTTTGTTGGTTCAATTTTTTTTTTTTTTGTTTTGTTTTTTTATTTTAAACAATATTGGTATTATTTTTTTCGGTTCAAGAGGGTTTACATCTTCAGATATACGGGTAATAATTTTATCGTTGGTTGGTAACCATTCAATCCTAACAGCCTTATGTATAAGCATTTTATACCTCAGATCGTATTTGTTTGTTATGATTTAGTTGGTTGCCAAATTTGAATGTATAGGTAACATTTTTTTATTGTTGTTGGTAACTAATTAATTAATACTAATAAAGAAATTATAGAAACAAAGTTAACGATTTGTATCATGAAATTATTCTTTATGTTTGGGTTTGTTGGAAACAGTAATACCAAAGTTACCAACTATTGTTTATTATCATCGCTATAATCATTAATTTTAATTTAAAAATAAATGTTATTTATATGTTTCATTCGTTTACAAAATTTGATTATAATGTAACTATATTAGTTTATGTTGGTAAATAAACATTGATAACAAATAAATTTAATGAATCTTTTTTTTTTTAATTTTTGGCCTTTTTTCTTCAAACGGGTTGCAATCATCATATATAAAGGTTTCTAAAGAACGTTTGTTATTGTTATAATCAATAGTAATTGTTGGTAACCAAATTGGTATAGTAATTTAAAATTCAGTTAACTAAATACTATGGGTTTTCTAATGTTTATAGTGTACCCAAGAATACAAAGAAATGTAATCATTTTTAATGCTATGCTTTAAAAACTAATAATTAACTAAAATACATAAAACAATTACAAAGCTTACAATTATCTTTTTTTAACACGGCACAGTTGGTTGCCAACTATGAATTCAAAGGTTTCCAATTAAATGTTAGTGTGTAGCCAGAATGTCATAAAGAAGAATTACAATTTAATTATCCAATTATCACATGCCATTAAGAAGAAATACAACTTACTTAACCAATTATGAAAATAATCATCTTTAAATACTGTGCAATTGAAATTTGTTTTTATTACACAAGCAAAATGATTAAAATGATTACAATATGTCTGATTACGGAATGTATGTATATATCAAATTTTTCGTGGTCTCAAATTGGGGGTTTATCAGATGTTTTTCTATCAGGTCCTTTTTTCGCATCTCACGACTTATTTTGAAATGTAATTTCGGATATATGCTCAGTATCTACCTTTCTTTGGTCTTCCTACCGGTCTTCAGATTTGGTAGTTTGACACATATGGTCTTAATAGCTTCCGAACATCCCAATTTTCTTTGTCATCTAATGGCATGATGGAAGTTGAATACGTTTCTACCAAAGTTTTATTTGAATAATATTCTGAGCAAAAATCATAACAGCTCAAATTCCATTTTCCAATAACAGCAGCAGCGTGTGCGTAAGGCATCTCATGGTACTAAAATTTTTGGCATGTGCATGTCTTTTGTTCCATGTCCACGATAAATTGTTTGGCGTTATCATAAACAGTGAAAATCACTAGGTTTGATGTCTCAACCTACAATAGCATTTAATTGTGTAGTCAGTATGTATAATAATATTTTGTATATGTAATTTGAAATAATGAAAGTCATATGTAATGTTGGTATCTTTATCAAACTTTTTTATCCGGAAAACAAAACCGCATAACTTTGTTTAATTTCATTTCGATATGCAATTTTGTTGTAGGTACGCAGCTAACAATTTAAAAGATGTATGACTTACCTTAAGTTTCTTTGACTCAATGATATTAGATTGCAATTTTCTCTCAAATTTTGTTGTGGAAAGGGTAGTGAAAGAAGACATCGCCGATTGTTTGTTTGTGAAATACCATCTTTGAACCATACAACGTAGGCATTCAATCATCGATTTAATTGGAATATTTCGATTTTCCTTTATCGCATTATTAATAGATTCTACGGTGTTCAAAGTCATTGTTGAGTATCTCGCCATAAATTCCCATGGAGCCTCGTCGACACTTGTCTAGATGAACTTCTTCTTCCAAATATTTTCTTATTCGAGCATCAATTGCATCAAGTTAATTCATGTGTATGTTGAATTCTTCAATGGTGTAAAGCTCGCATGCCGCGTTGTATGCTTGTTTGACTTCTTCCTTTCTTTTGAACTGTTTTTATGTTTTTCAAAATATGGTATGTGCATGAACCGTGCATGACATCGTGGAATACATCGTTAAGTCCCTTTATAATCGCTTCATGTCTATCTCAAACAATGCATTGTTCTTCTCTAACTCCACAAGCATCTCTCAAATTAATGAAAAACCATGTCCGTGATAATTCATTTTCACCATTCACAACCCAAAAGCAATTGGTATAATGTTTCGTTTCAGATCTTCGAAAGTGCTTGCTATGAGAAGTGTACCTCGTAGGTTGATTGATGAAGGTGCCATCAATTACAATGATGGGAAAACAATGGCGCCATGCTTCAATGGATGCTCTTCATCGCAAAGAAGAGATATTTGAATCGACCATTATTATCCAACCGCAGGTCAGAATCGACCCGAAATGAATTTCGGTTTGTTAATGTAAATATATGTACTACATATTGCCCATATTTGTAGTTGATAATGCTCTAAGTGTAAAGACTAATGGCTTGCAAGTAATCATAATTTAATATTTTTATAGTGTTCGATGGTGTCTAAAATGCTTTTTAAATAGTTATATTTATCAGTATATAATCGCTTCGCATGAAAAAATGATTTTATTTTTTTTTAATTATTATATTTATTAGCCAAACTTTAATTAATAGGTAACCAAATCATTTAATATTGGTAATTAAAATTTTAAAACATAAAAAAGCGGTTTTAATTGATACTTGATTTGTTTTTTTAAGATGTGCAACCAATGAAGGAATCATACAGTAGTCGTGTGGATTCCTCTTACTTTTTCCATTGCTTTTCTTTTCGCTCTCCATGCTTTTTTGGTAGAGATGGAAACATTATACTCCATCATCATATCTTCCACAATATCGGTTGGTGTGTAAATTTTCTTGAAGTTAGTTAGTCTACGCATTATGCATTCACTAACCATTTCACTATTTGCTTCATTTCTATGATCTCCAATTAGTATGTTGGATGAACAAGTGTGTATATCATTAAACTCTCTCACCTTGAACATATATTTGTTTTCCGTAATTTTGATGCTCTTAATTTCCATTTGCAACTTTCATTGTCGATGCATACCGTAACAAAGTCCCTTCCACTTGTTCTTTCTACCTTGTGGTCATATGTTTCATTCGATTGAATGTAGCCTTATCGTCAGGTTAATATTCTTTTATCTTTGTAAGTTTGATGATTCTTACCTCAAACTTATTCGGATCCGATATGACCTCATCACTTGTTCTTTCTTTCAGGTCATTTGTGCATCATGTTCTCTATCAATGACTTCAATGGCCGGATGCTCAACAAAATGTGATCCAAATTGGTCTCCTTGTGTTTCCAAAAATTCAAGATCAAGATTCCTTTGTGCCAATCTTACCTGAAGATTTCATCTTGCATTATATTTTCTTCTTCAATTATGACGTTTTGTAAGTCTGTAGTTCCTCCAATGTGGTATTCAGAATCTATAATCAGAGGATACTTGCCATGTTCAACTGATTTTTTACTGATTTCCATATAGAATTTGAAAGTTGATTCATTTGTCACCTTGATTGGAGGGATGTTCTCGCTTAATATGAAATTTGATCGACAACTCTGTTTTTGTAGCATTCTAGGCTTAATGCATTGCATATCAAGTTGTGCATTTCGTGAATGAACATGTCAAGGGACTAGAGTAGGTGACTTCAAATTTTGATATTGAGTTATCTCGTCACTCCACGCATCATTGAAGTAAATTACAACTCGAATCATATCCATGTTACGATAATGAAACATTAAAATAAATACAATTATGTAAGTAGTTAGTATATGTAAATCACATAGTAATCAATTATAACTTTTTTAGTAATAATTAATTTTTAACACAATGTTTGCATTGTCAACTTTAAAGAATGAATAAACATACATATGTAACCAAATTATTATATTAATGATGATTATGAATGTTTAAATTATTAAAATTATTATTAGTTGGATATTAAAAAATTAATATTATTTTCTAAATTTGAGTGAATCAACAATTTTCGCTTTCAAAAGTATATAAGTAGTATCTATGATATGTAATCGATTGCTTTTCATTCATTTTATAAAGAAAACACAAATTATGGTTCGTGGGAGGTTAAATACTAAAGAATGAACATTAAAATTTGAACCAAGATTGAACATTTCATTTCCTTTAGTAATCGAAATTAATAATATTTTTTATTGGTTTCAAATCAACATTTTATAGTAACCAAAATATTTTATGAATTATTCCAGATTATGCATGTTTATATTTAAAAAAAATAGTATTATTTAAAAAGTAATAAAATTATTCTTATTTTCCATGTGTCTAAATTAACAATTTTAGTAACCAAAATAGAAATATTTAGTATATATACATATGTAACATGTTGTCTTAAGTCAATTTATAAACAAAACAAAAATAATGTTTTTGCAGAGGATAAGTTATAAAGAATGAACATTTACATTCGAAACTAAATTGTATTTAATTATGCATGCGTTTAAAAGTAACCAAATCTATATTTTAATGTTGCCAATATATTAAATGAATTCTTCAATCCATGAATGAAAAATACAATTCCCTTTCCAAACCGATATTAATAATATTACTTTATGGGTTTCCAAATCAACATTTTATAGTTTCCAAAATATATATTAATAAAGTATCAATGTTTTTCGCAAAATTTTATGTTCATTCATTTTATTAAATTTTGAAAAGATATGATTTTGTATGGTTAATCATGAAATATTGTTTACTTTAATCAAAGTAACCAAACCTTGATATGAATATCCCCAAACTTCAATTTTGTAACGAATACGTACCTTTGAATGAAGATGCAGATTTAGTTTGATTTCTCAGAATATAATTTTTCCTTCTGTTCCGAAAATATCTTGAAATCGCTTATTCTAATGTGATGTTCGGATGCTCTGTTTCTGCTTTCTGTTGCTTTCTGCTTTCCTTCTTCTCGCTTGCTTCTTCTCTATTTCGGATGCTCTGTTTCTGCTTGAAATCGCTTATTCAAATTTGATGTTCGGATGCTCTGTTTCTGCTTTCTGTTGCTTTCTGCTTTCCTTCTTCTCGCTTGCTTCTTCTCTATTTCGGATGCTCTATTTCTGTTTTTTGTTCTTCGTCGGATTTTTGGGTAATTTGGTGACGTGATTTGGTGAGTATCTGGTTTAGTTGCAGAATCGACAAAATAAAGTGGAAGAGTTTTTTCCTTGAAATTAGGGATTTTTTTTTGTTTGTTTGGATATCTTGATGTATTGCATTATTTTTGGCATTATTATTCAAAGATTTCACCGTTATTAAAATTATTTAGTTGATCTTATTTATTGTTGTAATTACTTTATATTCATTTGATATTTATGTAAAGTTAACCCTAAAAAAAAATTAATCCTCTTTTATACATTTTCTATAACAAACTAAGATTTAATATATAACCTTATTTATTTAATCATTTAATATTTTTCTTAAAAGAAATATTATTAATATTCGGGATATGACAGTGTATACTTCGAGATCTGATATACAGTTTAACCCTTCATTTAATATATCACAGTATATGATTTAGGTGGTGGTTGATAAAACTGAGCAATTAAGATTTGAATGGTTAATATATCCTAATAAATATAATCATAAGTGAAATAGCATTTGAACTTAAGAAATTGTTTGGTAACTAAAAAGTATAAAACATCTGAATGACTTTTAAATTTAAAATTATCAATTTAAAAATTAAAAATTTCTCAAATTGACTTTTCAAAAATCAATAATAATCTTAAAATTGGGAATGGAGGGAGTAAATATTTATATAGTCTCCAAAGATTTAAAATTTACCTTTTAATTATTTAGATTTATATCTTTCTCTTACCGATTAAAAGATGAGAAGAGACGAACAAAATTTTATTTTCTTACCGAATCAGATATAGATATAGACTTGTTAAGTGATATTAAGAGATAAACAAACAACACCTATTTCCGATTTATTATTTATTTGAGAGCTAAAAGGCCGTCCAAATTAATACAGTACACAACACAACTGAAGCCAGAAGCTGGAAGCTAGAAGCTCCTTAATTTTTCTAATTTATTTGGAGACGATACTAGTGTGGAATTTAGCGCATTAATTCATCCTATCATAACATTTTGAAGAATCATAAGAATGTAACTTAAATTTTGAGCTGCTGGTGCTTAGGCAACCAAACACGTTTCCGATATTCTCCGAGTGCCCAAAGAGGAAATATATTTCTGTACTCCGCATAATGTAACATACTATTTTTACAGTATACTCCAGTAATTTCCTGTAAAAATGATAAAGTTTAAATGTTAGGAGAAAAGTTAGTGTCATGTAATTTTAATTAAAGAATATATATATATATATATATATATATATATATATAAAACTTTAGCTGGCTATATATGAAATTATATTAATTACCCATCCTATCAAAACAATGCAAACTAGCTTCAAATGTTACCTGTTGAGGGAAATCTCCATTATCCATTTGCGCATTGATCAACAACTTTGCTGCTCTATGCAGAGGTGTCGGATCTCTCTCGGCCTATTAATTCACCAGTGAATAAAAAATGTTTAAGATTGTTGTTATAATGTTATACTAATATATAGGAGTACTAAAGCTTAATTAGAAAATGTGATGATTTCATCAACATATATATATATATATATATATATATATATAGAGAGAGAGAGAGAGAGAGAGAGAGAGAGAGAGAGAGCCATGATATATATTAACCTGTCCACCAAACATAAGACCTAGAATAGCCCATGATGTTTGTACTAGATTTGTTCTGTTTCCCTTGAGTGGTGTAAATTTCTGCTCAAGAAATGCAAGAGGGAATTAGTATAAATTAAGAGTAATTTTATGCTTTTAAAAAAATAAATAAATAAATAAAGCAGATTGTATGTATACTTATTATATATAGATAAACTTGTGCTCAATTAGCCAATTAGCAATTTTGTATTTTGTGCAACAATTCATGCCCAAAATAGAATAAGTAAAAACACACACACACACACACACATATATATATATATATATATATATATATATATATAATACTCAGACAAATATTCAAGACGTGCAATTACTTCGCTTGGGCATGATTCAAGACTCTCCCCCCAACCACCTTCTTCATTTTGTGTTGAAAGGAAAAATTTAACACCCTTACGAACTGCTTCACTGTTGTCATAAGTCCTCCCAGCAGAAGCAAACCCAGATAGGGTAAAAAATGTCCCATAGAGGAAACAAATTCCCCAAAAGCCATACCTGCCAAGATTATTAAATTCAAGATTATATATAAATGATAATTTTGTTTTAAAAAAAATCTTATAATTTAATTCATAACAATTTTCACATTAAACCCAAAAATGCATGGGCCAATGGGAGTAAGAATTTTCAAGAACATTTTGTTTATGAACAGAAGAGCCGTTTTCTAGCTAGTTGTGCTCGCTCGATTACGTATAAATCAATAAAATGATGGAATGCCATAAATAATCAACTCGTTTGCCAAGCATGAAAACGATCAGTATTCATTTACAATAAATGGGAGGCTGAGCTAGAAAAACCAACTTACCATGAACCATCAGGCATTTGGTTTCTTTCAAGATAACGGATGGCTTTCGCCACAGAATCCTCTATCTCTTTCTGACGATGCCCAGGATGCAAGCATTTAAATGCCATCAGACCTTTGATTACAGATGCAGTGCATTCAATGTGCCTAAAACATATTAATGGTTTGAAAAGTTTTTAGATGGTAATTAATAAAATGAGGAAAGAATTAATGGTTAATTAATTAAAAGGTCTTTAATTACTTACTCTCTCTCAACAACAATGTCTGCAAAAATTTCTGAAGGATTCAACATCTGAGAAAATCAAAACTTAATACTTTATTGTCCCATGCATGTAGCAAGGTTAATCAATTTTCTATTATGAAAATAAGGGTCATTTTCATTTTGGGAAGTAATTAATTTTAGCAAAAGATTTTTACCTCCAAATATGGTTTTGGAACTGGAGGCTCCCAAACTGCGAAACCACCACTTACACGACTCTGCGTAAAGAGGGAAATCAATACATATATTAATGATATAGTTGGTCAGAACTTTATAAATCTACAAATTAAATATGTCTAGTCGACGCACGGTGACTTTAGTTAGTACCTGCAAATAGAGAAGAACATTCACAGCCTCATATAATCGCTCAACCTCAGGTTTTTCTCCGACAATATCCTGTGGCATTTGTGAAAGTAACAGTAGGCACTGCAGAGAAAGAAAAGAAAAACCCTTCAAATTAATATTTCTGAATCACAACACCAAAAATTGTCTAGCTACTAGTTCCAGTTAAAACAAACTATGTCAAACACATAAACCTACCAAAAACATTAAAGATTGGATCATAAGATTATTGTGAAAAATTCGAATCGGGAAGAATCACAGACGAGAGACATAAGATATTACTATATTAAAGTGTGAAAAATATAAGTTATAAATCTGAAAAATTATATTAAAAGTATTATTGATTACAAAATTTATAGGTTAATTGTACTAGTGATATTGTAAAATAATACCTTTAGTGCTTCAGCTGTGCAGTCCGAGACAACGCAACCATGATCTTGATCAGAGAAAGTCCACGCACCTTTAGTAAACTGTCGACACATTTTTAGGAAGTCTCCTCTTGGATTTTCTTTTATCTGATGGAATTAGGCAATACAACATAAATATAAGTGAAATTAATTAAAATGTAAAAGTTGTGAACTAATTAGTTGATTATTTGATTAAGAAATGACCTGCGATTCTTTGATGAAGAAATGCGCCTTCTTAAGAGAATCTCCGTATTCTTCAACCATATTGGTGGCGATAATTGCTTGAGTAGCAAGAATACAGTCCCATAGTTGACTACCAAAACTCTGTACTGTCATTCCATCCTCAGCAATCCATAAGAAATCAGGAATTCTAGCAAGGTGATGTTTAAACTCATCACCATTGGGATCTTCTGCCCACCAACTCATTATTTGTAAAGCCTGCATGTAAAATTACCAAATAAGTCCAATCAACTCAACTCAATAATGCCTTTTATCCGAGGAGTATATGCATGCATATATAATTAAATTTAAGTAATATATATATACATATATATATTGATCTTATATGTTGAAATGTTCAAAATCATACAGTATGGAGTACGTATGGGGGACGATATAACATTATTTTCACATACTTTTTCCCCATTTCCTGTGGTTATGAATCTGGTCTCGGTGGCACCATAGCGCATTAGTTCGACAACTCTTTTTAGACCTCTTTTTCGCAGTTTGTTGAAGGGCCAACGTTTGAGGAATGGTTCACTAAAGTAGTGAAGACCATCCCAAACCAGGTCTTGTACAAGGGTATGAGGGTAGTAGAGATCCTCCTTGCAACAGTTATGGCGCTGTTGATTCCACTTTATCTGCTCATAAGGAATGTTGTAAATTTCTTGCCTCAAAGATAAAACAAGATCGGTTATTGGTCCATGATATCTCTTCCCATACAAATACGACATTGGCATGTAAGTGCACCGGCAGTAGATCCACATTTTTGCTGTAATATTTCATTAAATATGTAACTTTTAATTATACATATCCATTGATATATCTAACAAATTGGATTTTTATTATTATTATGGGAAAGTTGATTATCCTTAATTAATTACCTGGATGAAAAGGAAAACTTGAAGGGAAAAGCCAGAATTCTGGGGGCAGCGGGTTGCACCCTTCCCACTCATATACTCCAAGCACCTTACAAAATTCAAAATTTTAAATTAAATAAAACAGAATTACATCTATATAACATCTATAGTTCAAATCCCCCACCCCTAAACTAGCAAAAAAAAAAACTCTGTTTAGAATCACAATTTCACCATCATCTCACCATTTCTATATACATTAACATGAAAGAAAAATATATCCTTCAAATTTATAAATTGCACAAAAATGATATATACTCTTTCTCTGAAATGAAGAGAGTATTATTGAGATCAAACAAAATGCATGTAAGAGGATAAGATCGATGAAAATTTAAAAGTTCATACATGCAGTTTAATTATGAATTATGTGTAGTATAGAATAATTTGGGTCAATTCTTTTCATCCCCGATTTATTTTGAAAATTCTTGCCTTTATTCATTGTGACCGGATTTATTTTGATTTTGTCAAGAAATATATGTGTGTAAATTTCTTTCTTAGGCTAGTAATAATTAAATTTTTACCGCTAGATAAGTCTTTCCCCAAGAGGGTATGCCGGCTGCACCTCCATGATCAAGTATCCACTTCCGGCCTCTCTCAACTGCACCATTTCCATCATCAGATTCAGCTAATCCTTCTCCTAGCAAACGTAACATCACGTAGCTAAGTACTGACCCAATCATCGTGCTGTGCCCCTCAATATAGGATCCCCATCCACCATCCTCATTCTACATACATAACAGTTAACACCTTTTAATTAATTAGCATGCAGGGACAGCACAAAATTTTATTTATTTTTCTTAACCTCAATGTTCAATCATGTTTGTCACTCCCTCCGTTCTAAATTATATGACTTTTGAAAATCAATTTAAAACACTTTCAAATTCAAAATTTAGATGAGAAATACTTTTTTTTTAGATAGTTACAATATTTAATTATCACTGTATATATTTAAAGAAAATCTATGTTAATTTTGAAATTAAAAATCTCTTAAGTTGACATTAAAAATTCAATAACGATCAAATATTATGGAACGAATGGAGTATTAATTTGGTATTACTTGATGGTTGTAAACGAAGCGAATCAGTTCCTTCTTGTGTTGTTTTGTCAGAATAGTGTCAATCGTTCCGCTGATATATAGGGCAATGATCTGCATATTGAAACATTAACTTATATAATTACATATATAGAGAGAGACACGTGCATGCAATTATTAATTAATTAAGATTTCACTGCAATACGTACGTGCTGCATTATTAATGATTACTAATAACTTACAAGGGGAGGTGTATAAAGTAAAGAGCCTGCATTTTCAGCTGGCCAGTGACCATCGTGTGCTTGAATTGCCCGGTTCAATCGAAGAGCTTTCTTCACAGCGGTTGTAACTGCATCGTAGTTCACTTGTTCGTTTTCATCTAATCTCACCGGCGGTATGCTTAGGAGATCGATTCCACTTTCTTTAATAAGCTACATGAAATGTTATCATTCAATCAAAATATAATCCCCTAACTGTAACTGATCAAATGTCCAAATATTAGCAGCGACATAGATGGGAAAAGTTTCCAATTAAGTTACGGTAGTGTCATGGAAGAAGAAGATCGAGAGAATTATATTATTGAGAAATCAGGCTCACACAAATACACTAATTAAGATAAACATAAACATATTAGTATATGAGATATAAAATAATAACACTAGAATTTTACGTGGATACCCAATCGGAAAAAATCATAATAAAAATTATAAACTCTCAACTGAGAAATAAAAACACAGTTTCTCTCTCTACACCCTCGTACTCAAGAATGTTTTAATTCAGCTTTTCTATTCTCTCCGATGCATTGCTCCTCAATTGATGTGTGTTTTAAATCTTGCAAACAGAGGTTCTATTTATAGGAAGAGTTAGGAGACAAGCTCCACCAAACTCCACCAGATATATAAAGGAACCAAAATTTGACAAATTTAACACAAATGGGTCCCACAAGAGAAAGAATGAACTTCAGGCAATCATTTTCAAACCTTTAGCAACGTGATTTTTCAATAATGCAAGACAACTTTTTTTCAACAAGAATGTTGAAGTTGAACGAACAAGAATAGTACCTTAATGAGGTTGGTCTTCTTCTAAAAAACTCAATTTGCACATGTCTCTAATCTTGGAATGGTGATGGCTGGAGGAAAGAGAATGGGATGGAAGATAAAGTGATGGTGGGGAGGAGAAAGAAATGAGGTGAAAGATTTTTAATTTTATTTTGTTTTACTTTTAATTTTGTTTTTATATAATTTATTTACATGTTAATACGGTCGAATAATATTTTTAGATGACCAAAACGTATGTTTGTGTAATCTTTTTAGCACAAGTGCACAACTCAAAAGGTAGAACTCACGTACTGTTTTGTCCGTATTGCAATTAGTGCACAACTCCCATAAAATTATTTAAGAAAATGTCATATCTTGCATGTAATTTTATATGTATTTTTTTTTTTTACAAGTTACGTGAATATATAATTATAATTGATAATATTTTAACAAATATTTGATATAATAGATCAATTTTATAATTATATCAAATTTTATGTATCGATATTGTTATATAATCCTTTTATTATCGGCCAAACTTATTGGGCTCTCCTTGGATCATGTTAACTTTAAGTCATGGTTGGATCCACATAACTTGGGTCATTTATATTATTTGGGCTTAGTCATTATATTGGCCCATTATACAAATGATACTTAACCCAACTTTTTAAGAATCATTATGCCAAATGAATTGACTATTATTGTGCCGCTTTTTTGCATGGCATTAATGAGGATGGGACTCGATGATTTGCGGTGGCAACTCAAAGCTCAATGAAGTGAACATATATTTACTTTTAGCGAAGTAATGGGAAGTGAGTAAAAAAGTGTCAGGAAGTGGTGGGTGGCACGGTAAACCGGGAGTGGAGTATGCATGGGGCTAAGATCACATAAGAGGGTAAGTAACACACACATTTCATTAGGATTCTAATTCTATCTCTCGTGCACTAGATAATATTTTTCTCTCCATTGTTGACCTTTGTGAAGACTCTCACGAAAAGCTATCCTCGACGGTCGGTAGTCAAGCTTATCAAAACTTGTTGTTGCTATGCGGGAGCAGAACTCTTGGTGATTAGGACGTGGAGAAAGATCTTAGCGTTAACAGATATATATAACAATCGTAATTTAATAACAAACTTTCACAACACATTATGAGACTCAATTATTAATTAAAAGTACAAGGACATGCATGATATTTGTTTTGTTTTGTTTTGAACAATTATACCCACAATTGATCATGTTGTGAGTTGTCATCTTAAGGACAATGCTACATTTGCCCAACTCAGAGCTATTGCACTGTCCCCATATTTACTTTTGAGATAAGTAAACAAAAATTATTTAATTTATTTAAGATAAAATTTTGATAGGTTTACCCCCACAATTCATCAATGTTTTTTGAACAATACTAGAGACACAAACTATTCTATAAATATTTTATAAATTGCTGATGTGGTATATTTCACCTCATCATATTGTGTGGGGTCGAAGACTATATTGAAATAATTTGTTAATCAATATGTTGAAGTGGAGTATGTCACATCAACGATTTGTAAAATATTTATAAAATAATTTGTGCATGTAGTATTACTCATGTTTTTTTATCTAGTTAAAGACTTGACTAACGAAAAAAACAATCAACTCTTGTCATTTGTCAAGTTATCAAAAAAAACAAGCAAACTATTTTTTTAACGATAATAACATTATCAAACAATTGTCAAAACTACTCAAAATTTGATCAAGGTCTCAACCATAGTTAACCAATAGGTGATGTGGCGTTAGATGTGACATTCACTATGTAAATTAGTGTCAACATGGCATATGATATTCAGTGTGGAAAAAATTATTAAATTAAAGTAATTCAAAAAGAAATCTAATTAATGAGTCTAAATTAATTTTTTACAAAAAGAGTCATTAAAATTTTATCCAAATTAATTTATAAAATCTGAAATTAATATCTTAAAGTAATTACCAAGTACAAAATTTATATTTTGAAACTGTATCAAAATTTATATTTTAAAATTCATAAATTAATTTAATCTAAGTTAAATAGTTCTCTTTCCTGCTAAAAGGGTATTTACCTAGATTAAACTTTTAAAAAAAGAAAACAGGACAAAAAAAAAAGAAAGAAAAAGAAGGCACCCAGTCTCTTTGTCATCTTTGTCCCTTCCCCATTCCCTGCACCCCCCCCCCCCCCCGCCCCCGCCCCCGCCCCCGCCCCCATCTTCTTATCCCCTTCGTCGCTGAACCTCTCATGTTTTTTTTGGTTTCTCAGGTATAAATTTGTTCAAGACACTGACGCTCATGTACTCTGATGTATCCTCCCAAGAAAGTATGTTACACCCTTCCGCTCGGGCCAACCCTACCCTATTCCCTATCTCGTCTCTCACTCTCTCGGTCCTGGTCCCCCGTCTTCCGGCCTCCGACCACGAACAGAATTCGTTCGCCGTACCCCCATCCCGGACCCTTCTCTCTTCACTTTTTAATATTTTTCAATAAACACACTTACGATACAGATCTGGCCAGAGAATAGCAGAGAAAGAAGAATTCAAGTACGTAAAAGTGTCAAAGATCTACATATTTTATGAGTTTTTAGGTCCAGTAAGTCTACTATCACATAAAATCAATTACATATATTCACATGCATATTTTGATGATCCACGTACACTCAATGCATATTATTAGACTTATTTTTTTAGTGTCCTACTATTTATTTGGGGAATGAAAACATGTGATTTTAAAATATAAGTATGTTTGTAAATACTTGTTTATTTTTAATATACAAATGTCAGATCATACGCCACATCACTCTTGATTAACTATGGGTTAAGGTTTTAGTCAACATAATTTGATAATTTGCCTTTGAATTAGTGGTATGACCAAACTCATATTTATCATGAAGTTGGGATGGGAGTTCGAGTATGTAGTGGTGTGTCAAATTAGCAAAAAAAATAATAAAAGATTGACAATTGTTTAAAAGTATATGTTGTAGGAGTTATAAAAAATAGTTTAATTAAATTTTCGATAATTTGACAAGAGTTCATTGATTTTTTCGATAATTAAGTCTCTATTAGTAAAATTAGGCAATCTATTTCTAATTACCTTTACATGGACTTTGCATTCATGTTATCTGATCATATCAACTCTCATATACATATACATACATATATACATGCATGAGAAATATAATTAAACGATTACTTACCTGCCTGCGCATCAGCATATCACTGCATGGATGAATTCCATGTAGCTTCTTATTGTTTACATAATCCTTGCGTGCTTTTTCAACCTCTTCCCTCTCTTCTGGAGTACCAGCATCGGGCTGAAACTCCCAATATTGTCTGCCAACAAAGTTGTTAGTGCTATACAAATATGGATCATTTCCTTGAGCAACCTTCAGCTTCCACATTCTTAAGTCTACTACTTGTGGGTATGTGGTGTAACATAGATGGCTTAATTATCTACTATATATATATTTTCTTGTATTTATTGTAGTTGGACCAATATTTGTTATAAACCACCCAATTGTTATGGAGTTGATAATATATAAACGTCTAGCTAGTCTAGATCTAGACATAAAGTCCAAGTCCACTTGTATATTTGCGCACGATATAAACATGGAAGAAATAACGAGCAACGTTAAAAATGTGCCCACCCTTGTTTTTTTTTTTAAAAAGTATACTTCTTTCTTGTAGAATTATACACATAACACATGCATTATTAAAAAATTACTCCTAGAAAAATAAAATTATACTCTTTATTAATGGGCGAGTCTATGAATTTTTCTCAGCATGGACAGATTTTAACTAAATTTTTTATTAAAGTTAAATAAAGAAAACTTGAACTAATTATAATAATGTTTACAAATTATAATAAATATTCATAATCTAAACTAAAAAAGAAATTTTCATTAAAAAATATTTAGATACAATTAGAAATTTACTTCGGTTATTTGTCATAACTTAATTTGAATGATTCCTCAAATGCTTAAAGTCTCGAACCAAATTTATTTTTTATATTCAAACAAACTCATGAATTAATTTCAAAGTATAAACCAGTTTTGGTATCTTTATAAGCTTCAAAAATAAGTCTCAATGTATCTTTTTTATTATTATTCCATTTTGTGGAATTTGTTTATGATAATTATTTTATTTGTCCTAAAAAAGATAAAAATAATAGTAGTAAATCAGTACTATAATGATTTACTATTGCTTCTTTCGGGGCTTATTGTTGTGCAAATTGTGCAGTTAAGAAAAATTATTGATTTCTCGTTTAACCACCTAGTTCTAATACTAGCAGTCAAATTTGGAAAATCACAAAACTATAAGTATTGGAAGAAATCTTGAAAAAATAGCACTGATCCAACTTTTTCCTGTATGATTGTAGGAAAAAAATGCATACAGTTCTGATTTTTATTCCAGTGCCCTATCTTTATCTTTTTAGAGAACACAACTCTCATTGAAACTCACATAAGGGAAAGAGGTAGAACTACAGATAAAAATAATTTGACACAAATTCAATTCCCGACACAGTTGCATCAGTTCATTTGAACACTAAAAGTATTTGCTCATCCAATATTACCAACAACAACAACAACAACAACAACAACAACAACAACAACAGTTGTACTAATCGGAAGTCCTCAACCCACAAAGTCACAATACATTCATATGAACTATCAAATAAAAAATAAAGTTGTAATAATTAGTTAATTCTTAAGTTCAAAATATAATAAATACATCAAATAAATTAAATTGAGCTTAATCCTAAATTTTCAACCAACAACAAATTTAAACAAATTACAAATTTTAAATTATCAAACAAAAAAATCCCAATTCACTACTAAAAAACAAGAATATGTGACGGTACTTTGTAACAGTTTTTTAAAAACAATCACAAAAGATAATAATTTGTGATCGACTTTTTAAGCAGTCACAAAATAATAGTATATATGATGGCTCTTAGTGATGATTAATATTGTCATCAATGTATTATAATTGTGATGGTCATGTCAATCATACCAAGTTTTTCACGCAAAATAAATTTTCTTTTTGTAATGCACTAAATCATCACTTATAGATATACACTTTTCGTGATTGCATTTAAACTATCACTAATATTTTAATATAAGAAATAATAAAAATAATATTTTATGACGGCCATGACACTCATTAAAAAAGATAAATTTTTATGACGACTTTTATTTACAATTACAAAAAAAAGGTATTTTGTGATGGAATTTTCAAGTCATCACAAAATAATAAAATATATGATAGCTCTCAGTGATGACTAATTTTACCATCATTATAGAGTATTTGTGACTGCCATTGCAATCACCAAATCTTATGTAGAAGTACTTTTGTTTAGTAAGTCAACTCACATATATTTCTGAAAGTAGTATGCACACAAGCCAATCATGTTTGATGATAAAGCATATACTTTGTAACAATCTTATTCATTTATTAATAAAAAGTATTAATTTATTAAAGGCTTTTAATTATCTACGTGATCGTTGTTTTATAATATGTGATAAACCCATAGTTTTAAGCAATGCTTTTAGAATAATGATGATGATCATTCTAATGAGATCTAAATTCTTAGAAAGCTTAAAACTAAAATAGTTCCCAATCATTGGATTACTAAATTGGGGATTAGTGAATCCGGATAGATTGGTACATACGTTAACTTCTTTCGTTGGATGAGGATGATTGATCTCACGATCATTTGTGTGGAGACACTAAAGCAAGTATGTAGGTCTTATTAGAGAATAAGTTCATCGAACGTGGCTCGCTAAGGAATACCTAATGGAGTTTTAATTGCTGTCGATAGGAATTCTGTAGTGATAGTAGAATGACAAGTGATCCTGGACTTGAGATCATCGTAGTATCTTGTGTATGATAAGTTATACTTTGACTTATTCCTTAAGACCCTTAGGGTATATCAAAGGGTATGCTTGGGTATAATAAGTTATACATGGAGATAATGTATGATCAATAAAGAATCTACCACTTATTAAAAGAAGAGAAATGTCTATGTGATTCGATAAATGACAACCCAAAGAGTCCTTGGTTAAAGCAGAATGAAATTAGAAAGGAGTTTCTAATTTGCATTATTTGGGGTTGTGCATTTAAGAGTCGAAATACATATAATTAAATAAAATAAGACTTGCAAAGAATTCCGTATGCCTTATATTTAATTGGGACATCAGATGGTGGAAGGATTGAATTGTCACAAGAACTATTTACTCAAAGGTTCTTTTATGATTAATGTTGAAATCTATATTATCCGGAAAGTCGTTGATCGCTAGGGAGGCTTATCCCTATTGTAGAATAAATATTATTTATTTAAATAAATTAATTGTTTAATTTATTTATTTAAATAAGATTAGAATTGTTCTAATTGATTTATTCACAACCTAGGTTTAATATGGAGAACCTAAAGGGTCACACCATAAAAGGAAGAATAATTATTTAAGAAGTTAATGGCATAATCGTAATAATATGTTATGTATATTTAATTTAATCTATGGTGATAGAATAAATTAAATAGCTTAATATTTATTATTTAATATTTTAGAAATATTAAATATAAATTAATAAGAGGAGTCTTATTAATATTATTACAATTATTATTATTTTAATTTCTAAAAGAGTTTAGGAATTAATTTAATATAAGTATTTCATTTATTCCTAATAGGATTGGGAGGGAAAATTAGTTAAAGGAGTTTAATTAATTATCCCTAATAAGATTAGGAGCCCATTTAATTAAAAAAGAGTTTAATTAAATAATACCTTATTTTATTAAATAAGGTTACTTGATATCTTTATAAGAGAGTCTTATATTAGATATCAAAAATACGCATAATTTCAAAAAGTTGGAGAGTAGACGCTTTTTCTATAGAGATAGAAAAACTAGGGTTTAGCTAACCACCCATCTTCTTGAATCCTTCTTTTTTCTTGGTGGATCACCTCAGAGGCCAAATACTTGGGTGGCTAACGTTGATCAAAGGAAGGAACCAAACCCGGTGGATTCAAGTTGAACGCGAAAAGGATTGGAGGTGAACTTGCATCGAGGAAGCTCGGATCTTCAAGGGTATGTTTCTTATTCATCTTTTTCGTTTAATTAATAAATGCATAAAGGGTGATCCGGGATAAATGGTTTGTAAAATTTTAAAACTCGATTTTCACGTTTAAAGCTTTAATTTTGCAATTTGATCGTTCTTGAATATTATTAAACCTAATAAGTGGCATCGAGCCAAACCTTTTTGCAAATTATTAATTGTTCAAAATTTGATATGTATATTGATATGTGTTTAGAACAATTTATTTGGGCATAATTTTATTGTATAAAATTTAAATAAAAAAAAAAAAAAAAAACCCGAAAGCTGCTTCAGTTTTTTTTTCTCCTACTAGTCACGGAAAACAAGGGAGCATCCGTGTATGTTAGCACATGGTCCGTATTGATTATGATATCCACGTGCTTCATATATATATATATATATATATATATATATATATATATATATAATTACGTTCTAACCGGCAGCGGAAAGACAAGGGGATGACGCGCACGAAAATCAAGGGAGCCGTTTTTTTTTCTTCTTGCATGGATTGGTATAATGGATTCAAAAGCTTCATTAATATATACGGTTATTATATATATATATATAATAGTTATATATATATATAATATTCTTAATAATTTTATTATTAAAATAAAAATTTTATTTTAATATTAAAAAAAAAAGTTTATTTTTATATTAAAATATAAAGTTTATTTTAATTTTAATTTTAAAATTAAATTTCATGATAACTAATTAGAGTTGGAATTGGATTCCATGATAACTAATTGGAGTTGAAATTGGATTCCATGTTTCCTAAAATAAAGGAGTTTATTTGTGAATAGGAAAGAGAATCCTAATTTCCTTAAATAAAGGAGTTTATTTAAATATGAAATAAGATTTCATATTATTCAAAATAAAGGAGTTTATTTGTGAATAGGAAAGAAAATTCGTGTTTCCTTTAATAAAGTTTTTTTTTTACATGGAATTGGATTCCATAATTAATTAAAATAAAGGAGTTTATTTTGATTAAAGATTTTGATTAAAATAAAATTGTTTATTTTTCAAAATAGGATAAATTAAAATAAAATAGTTTTATTTTGATTTAAATTTGGATTAAAATAAAGGAGTTTATTTTGATTCAAAATTAGATTTTATACTAACTAAATTTGCCCATTAAATGATATCAATATATATATTAAATGTTTATTATTCATAAGATGAATGTTATTTATTGATCGCATATGATGATGTGTATGATAATAAATGGGATTGATTATGGACTATTGATTAAATGTGATTGGATTTTATTTTAGTTGGATGCATGAATGTATGGGTTTTATTAAATGGGGTCTCTGCAGACTCGCCTTCTCTAATTTTTCTTAATGTAAATTATATCTCTCCTATGTACTTCCCCTCGATCACGATCAAGGTTTCCATTTATTTTAAATAGTTTTGTAATAGGAATAGTTAGAATTATTTTGAAGAATTGGAGATCAAGGAGCAAGGAGCTTGAAGACCCGTTTGTAATGGAGCAGGGTTTAAATGTAATAGTTATATTTAAATATTATTTCTTACACCCTAGGGTTTGACCTTTTTAGTTCACTTGGTGGCTCTAGTGAACCAAACTAGAATAAAAGTCCATAATCAATCCGGGTAGAATATAGTATTCTATATGTGCATGCTTATACTATATATATTATATATTATGCAAACACGCCGAAGTTCATTAATACGACGCCAGTATTTTATATATATATATAATATGCGCTAAACAAGATGAGACAAATTAATAACAAACCCTCAATTTTTATATTAAGTCTAAGCGTTCAAAGATATTTGGAATATCGAACGTCGCTTTCTAGCATGATAAAATTAATAGAGTATTAAATATTTAATATGAGCTTGTTGTGTCACCACAAGGCAAGTATTAAGTATTTAAGATGTTAATTTATCACATTTGATGCTTATAAAGAAAATTGAACAATATTGTTTTGTTGTGTCACCACAAGGATGATATTTTCTTTTTGAATATATGGAGTGCTAGGTCGGACTTAACTTGGATAATTTTGATTCGGATGTGCCACCACTGATCAAAATAATCTAAGAGGCAAAAGAAAAGGAGTTGATAGTTGATGTAATTGACAAAAGTTGTCTACCTATTTATTTATATATAGTTTGTTGTGTCACCACAAAGCTATATACATTTGAAATGGGATCCTTATTCTCACTAGCAAATCTTTAATTAGATTTTGCCAAACTATATAAGTGAGGTAATATAGTTTGAAGAAAATAGTGGGAGATACCAATTTAAAACAAGACCTAATTTATTTTGGTAATTAATAAAAGAATGTATGTTAAAATGTTGTTAATTACAAATTCATTTACGTAATTTTACAATGTCTAAAATTACTATCATGCGAAGCATATTAGATGCTAAATTAACCGAATCAATTAAATGGATTGGTTAAAGAAATTTGAGAATAGTTCTCAAATTTGAAAAGCTATATTATGTCCTTAATACGCATATCCTCGCAATGGTTGCGCATAATGCCTCGAGGAAGAGATTGCTACTTTTAGAAAGTGGCAAGATGATGCATTGCTAGCTCAATGCATCATGCTCGCATCCGTGAGTAAAGAGCTTCAACACAAGATGAAACTATGGATGCTCCTACTATATTCCCGCACATCAAGTAGTTGATGGTGAGAAAAGTAGGACCGATAGATATCGAGATATCTAAGGAGCTCTTCCGATCTAGAATGACCAATGACACTACAAGACAGATAAAAGTCCTTAACATTATCAATTTGATTGATCAATTAGACAACAAGTTTTGTCGTGGATGGAGAGTTGAGCCAAGATTTGATCTTGCACTCACTCCCCGGACTCCTTTCACAATTGTTGTGAATTTTTCATATGAACAATAAGCTAGATATCGCCTCATTGATTTGCTTAACATGTTGAAAAATGTTGAGTCACTTTCCAACCAAGAAAGACCGTGTCTTACTTGGTAGGGGCCAAAGGATCTCCGAAAAAGAAGAACGATTCAAAGAAGGAAAAACAGAAAGGCGTAAACAAAGGATAATAAGAACAAAGCGATACACGGATAAGAAAGGAGTTTGCTTCCTTCGCTATAATAAGCTGGACATCGGAAAGAAATCGCGAAAAACATCTTGCAGAGGCTAACCAAAGAAGCTTAGTGAAGTTTTGGTTATAAATACAAATTTGTTCATGATTTAAAATAAATTTTTCTTTAAGTCAAGGTTCTACTTGGGTATTGGATACCGACTTTGGTTATCATAAATATAGATTTATGGAGGACCAAATGTAAGTAGAAAGCTAAACAAATATAAGTAATCCCATGTATGGAAATGTAACAAAGGTTGCCATATTAGCCATAGAAACTTATAGTTTAGCAATGCTACTGAGCAAATCTATTAAGTCAATAAGTTGTTATTGTATTCCGGTTCTTGTTAAAATATTATTTCCATTTTATTGTTGGACAATAAAATCTTTGGTATTATAATTAAGAACAATTGTTGTTCTATTTATAATAATAATGTTTTGTATAGAATCGAATATTACTTAATAAATTTTGTATACTTGACTTACGTGGAAAATTATTTTATAAATTGAACAAAATAATATAAGAAAAGGAGATGATCATTCAAAGAGTTGAATATATGTATTTGTTGAATACAAGTGTGAATTATTTGAAAGGTTCAAAGAATTCGAAGTGAAACAAATTGGCAAAGTATTAAGATTCTTTGATTAGATCAAGGAATAAATACTTGTGCAATAAGTTTCTAGATCATCTCAAATGGTTTTTCATAATGGACACATCCCGATACGCAATAATTGATTGATGTATCCGAATGGAAAATTCAGACCTTGTTGGACATGGTGCGGTCCATAATGATTTTACCGACATTTCAAAGATCCTTCCAGGATAATGTCCTAGAAATGGTCACTTTATCTACGAAAAAGGTAATCTCTAAATCCTACCAAGACTCCATAAAAGTTATAGGCAGGGAGGATTCCTAATCTTAAGTATGTTAAGATAAGGGTTGTCCAACTTATGTGAAAAGGTTTCAAGGATAAGCTTGGGACAAGATTTGACATGTACTGATTTGTGGGACATCCTAAAGTAAGTTTAGGGTATATGATCTATAATTCTACTTAGCAAAAGGTGTTTGTTACGAAACACGCCGCTTCTAAGATAAAGGTGTTTATCATTAAAAGGGCTAGTGGGAGGATAATAGATCTTGAAAAGTTCAAGAACCACAAAACACTATAAGTCAAATAAGAGGAACCTATAGATAGACCTATTGTACCACAATCGAATCGTAAATTTGGAATAGTACCAAAGATACCTTGGAGGTATGGATTCATCATGGATGATGATGATGAGGCACGCATCATAAAGATGATGATCCAGTTACATACGATGAGGTAAGAGTTGTAGACACTCAGAGAAATGGATTGAAGCAAGTTTCTCAAATATGGAACATTCGTTTTGATGAGGCAATCAAAAGAGTTTGATTTTATCAAAATAAGAATGAACATAGTGTGTACAAAAGGGTCAAATTGGGAGCATCGTGAAATTTCTAGTATTATATGTTGATATACTACGGATGAGGAATAACATACCAATGCTACAATCAAGTAAAAGATAAAGTTGTCTAAACATTCCTCCACGAATGATTTGGGAAGAGTATCTTAATTGGGGATAAAATCTATATAGATAGATTTAAAAGGATGCTCAACTTAACCCAAGGAACATATATTCATTTGATGCTAAAGTCGTTTAGCATGGCAAACCCAAGAGATGTCTCACGTCGATGAGCTATGGAGTGTATCTCTCTTAATAGTCCCCACAGACTCTCGAAAAAGAGAGGTCGATGAGTAACAATCATGTATGCAATGAAATGTACGAGACCTGATGTTGATCAGTCATATTATGGAGAAGTTCACTATGAGTCAGTGAAAAACATCTTAAAGTGCTTAACCGGCACTAAGGATATGATCATATTCATGGTGGGTCTGAATTAAAACTAGAGGGCTTAACAGACTCAAGTTTTTCAGACAGACCAAGACGACAGAAAATCCACTTTAAGGTAAAGTGTTACCTTGAACGGTGGTGTAGTGAATTAGAAAGGTTCCAAACAGCAAAGAGTTGTTGGTTTAGTGATAAAGACAAAGTATATAGCTATAAATGAAGCTGCAAGTTGATTGTTTGGATTAAAGTTCATTCTGTAACTAGGAATAGTTCCTAAGTCTCATCTTGGATCTAAACATGTGTTGTGGCACTTTCATTTGATTATTAGAATCATTGAAAGATGGAAAATCACAATAGAGATAGTGGACTATCATGAACAACATTACATATCCATTAACTAAAGTTTATCCAACGGCCAGGATAATCGTCACTTAGCAGAAGAAGAGTATGAGTTACACGCAATGATTGGCTTTAGTGCAAGTGGGAGATTGAAAGTAATATGCATACAAGCCAATCATGTTTGATGATAAAGCATATACTTTTAGAATAATCTTATTCATTTATTAATAAAAAGTATTAATTTATTAAAGGCTTTTAATTATCTACATGATCTTTGTTTTATAATATGTGATAAACCCATAGTTTTAAGCAATGCTTTTAGAATAATGATGATGATCATTCTAATGAGATCTAAATTCTTAGAAAGCTTAAAACTAAAATAGTTCCCAATCATTGGATTACTAAATTGGGGATTAGTGAATCCGGATAGATTGGTACATACGTTAACTTCGCTTCGTTGGATGAGGATGATTGATCTCATGATCATTTGTGTGGAGACACTAAATCAAGTATGTAGGTGCTTATTAGAGAATAAGTTCAATCGAACGTGGCTCGCTAAGGAATACCTAATGGAGTTTTAATTGCTGTCAATAGAATTCATGAATGATAGTAACTAAGTGATCCTTGGACTTGAGATCATCATAGTATCTTGTGTATGATAAGTTATACTTTGACTTATTCCTTAAGACCCTTAGGGTATATCAAAGGGTATGCTTGGGTATAATAAGTTGTATATGGAGATAATGTATGATCAATAAAGAATCTACCACTTCTATTAAAAGAAGAGAAATGTCTATGTGATTCGATAAATGACAACCCAAGTAGTCCTTGGTTGGTAAAAGTAGAATGAAATTAGAAAGGAGTTTCTAATTTGCATTATTTGAGTTGTGCATTTAAGAGTCGAAATACATATAATTAAATAAAATAAGACTTGTGATAATTCCATGTCTTATATTTAATTGGGACATTGTATGGTGGAAGGATTGAATCAGACGCAGAACTATTTACTCAAAGGTTCTTTTATGATTAATGTTGAAATCTATATTATCCGGAAAGTCGTTGATCGTTAGGGAGGCTTATCCCTATTGTAGAATAAATATTATTTATTTAAATAAATTAATTATTTAATTTATTTATTTAAATAAGATTAGAATTGTTCTAATTGATTTATTCACAAATAGGTTTAATATGGAGAACCTAAAGGTCACACACCATAAAAGGAAGAATAATTATTTAAGAAGTTAATGGCATAATCATAATAATAATATGTTATGTATATTTAATTTAATCTATGGTGATAGAATAAATTAAATAGCTTAATATTTATTATTTAATATTTTAGAAAAATTAAATATAAATTAATAAGAGGAGTCTTATTAATATTATTACAATTATTATTATTTTAATTTCTAAAAGAGTTTAGGAATTAATTTAATATAAGTACTCTCATTTATTCCTAATAGGATTAGGAGGAAAATTAGTTAAAGGAGTTTAATTAATTATCCCTAATAAGATTAGGGAGCCCATTTAATTAAAAGAGTTTAATTAAATAATACCTTATTTTATTATAATAAGGTTACTTGATATCTTTATAAGAGAGTCTTATATTAGATATCAAAAATATACGTAATTCCAAAAAGTTGAGAAGACGCTCTTTTTGATAGAGATAGAAAAACTAGGGTTTAGCCAACCACCCATCTTCTTGAATCCTTCTTCTTTCTTGGTGGATCACCTCTCAGAGGCCAAACACTGAGTGGCTTAACGTTGATCAAAGGAAGGAACCAAACCGGTGGATTCAAGTTGAGCGCGAAAAAAGGATTGGAGGTGAACTTGTACGAGAAGCTTTCGGATCTTCAAGGGTATGATTTCTTTATTCATCTTTTTCGTTTAATTAATAATTGTGCATAAAGGGTGATCCAGGGTATATGGTTTGTAAAATTTTAAAACTCGATTTTCACGTTTCCGCTTTATTTTTGCAATTCGATCAAGGTTTTGAATATTACAAACCTAACAATTTCCTTCTATATTTTGCTTTAAAATTATAATCATTATCTGGGCTTTGGTATAGTGGTAATACTCGTGCATAGTTTGCAAATGGGGGGAGGGTTCGAATCCAACAAGTATCATTTGATACAATTAATATAGTGAAATAAATTATACTTGAATATATATTCACATTCTTACCTTTGATCCCTAAAATCTTGTTTTTTGTGATGACTTTGACAATCACAATAAATTACGTGTTAATGTGATTACAATCACTAAGTGTTTGCGTGATTGCCAAAACCATCACGTAAAATCTTTCATGATGGGCGCATACAAGACGACCATTGTGATGCTTAAAGCCATCACGTAATTAAACCTTTCGTGATGATTTTTCTACTTTTTGTGACGAATTTTGGCCATCACAAATGACCATTTTTTTAGTAGTGATTTAGCTACCTTCTAAGTTTGATTACTCTGATATGTGCAAGAGATAGTATCGTAATGGAGATGTAGAAGAAGTAGTGGGCCTAGTGGCAAAACTGCGAAGATGTAGAAGTAGTAGCGAAGAATGAAGATGTAGAAGAAGTAGTGGCTTCGAGATCGATGTAGAAGACAGAAGTAGAATGAATCTATATTTGTCTGTACGTACTTGTATTTAGAATATGAATGAATTTTTTTTTTGGCTCCATTCAAGTTTAAATCTTCTATTAATCTGCCCCCTTAAATTTATTTACTTACATATTTTACCCCTACTCCTATATTTATATAAAAAAACAAGGACAGCTGCTTATGCTGCCCCCTTAACGGATCCGCCCCTGCTCTTTATTAAAAATATAACTTTTTTTAAAATTATTAAAAATAGAGGTGCACAAAAGAATTGAAGACTGAAAGCGCGAACTGAATCGGACTGAAAAAGACTGGACTGATCAAGGACCGATTAAGACCGGACTGGGCCTAGGGTCTTTGATCAGTTCAAGGATTTAGGAGTTAAAGAGCGAACTGATCTTGGGGCTGGACTGGACTGAAGACTGAACTGAAGAGGCTTGTCGTTGGGATCGGTCCTAAGACTGGCCTTTTAGAACTGAACAATCAATCCTTTTGAAATGATATATTTTGGGGTATATTTGATATTTTTGCAGAGTAATTGATATTTCTGTATGTGGTCCCCAACTTTAAGTAAATAATTTGATTATGCTCAATTTGTCCTCTCTAGGAGTGAGCAAAAAACGGATAAAACCGAACTACCGAACCGAACCAAACTATTTTAACCGAATTATTTCGATTTTCGATTTTTTTTTGGAATTTCGGTTATATCCGAATTATTATTAAGTATTCGGTTTCGGTTCCGGTTTTCAAAAACACATTATTCGGGTAACCCGAATAACCGAATTTTAATATTTAAAAAATTAAATTTTATAATATTATCTATAACTTCTATGAGTATTTTATAATAATATCTATAACTTCTATCAGTATTCACTCGCCAGATCTGAGATCTATAACTTCTATGAGTATCAGATCTGAGATACAAGATGTTCACTCGCCAGATCTGAGATCGATTCCTCACTCCTTAGTCCTCACTCCTCAGCATCTTGTCTCTCTCGACTCTCGACTGTCGATCTCCGCGCCTCTCAACTCTCAATCTCCGCGCCTCTCGTCGTCGCCGACTGTCTGTCTCTTCGTGCCTCTCGTCGTCGCCGATTGAGCCGGAAATGAGGTAGGCGAGGCGGGGTGGAAGAGGAAGAGAGGAGATGGGTAGTGGGTGGAGCTTGGATTCGACGAAGACGTCACCGACTCTCTGTCTCTTCGTGCCTCTCGTCGTCGCCGATTGAGCCGAAAATGAGGTAGGCGAGGCGAGGTGGAAGAGGAAGAGAGGAGATGGGTAGTGGGTGGAGCTTGGATTCGACGAAGACGGAGGCGGAAGAGCCGTCGGAGGTGGCGTAACGGTGGAGGGGGGGGGGGGGATGGGAGTTCTGTTCTACAACAGTATAACCAAAAAGATGAAGACTGCTAACTCCAATATTAATGAAGGTCCAATCAGCCCAGCAAAAGCATTTTACACCATAAACACCTATAGAGACGCATCCCTTTGATTCAATAGCTTCCGCTTTGCATTATGTAAGATCACTTAGTATTTAGTAATATGTTCTATGCAATTTAGTGCACTTAAACACGGAGTGGGACAACTGTTATGCAATTTGTACTTTATTTGTAAATATTCTGCTGCATTTGTTGAATTCAGTTAGTTGGAGAGTTAATGATTTTTCTGGTTAGGTGTGTTTGGTTTAGCCGAATTTGAGCACAGGTTCGGTTATTATCCGAATATCCGAATTTACAATTCGGTAATTCGATTTTCGGTTATTCGGTTAGTTTCATATTTCGGGCAGTATTTCGGATACTAGAATTAGCTATAATTCGATTTTCGGTTATAACCGAATAGCCATTTCGGTTCGGTTATAACCGAATGCTCACTCCTAGTCCTCTCTGATAGAAGTTTACCCCCCCCCCCCCTCCCCCCTCCCCCCTCCATCTGTAGTTGGCTTTATTCTCTTTCTATCCGCCATTATCTCAATTTTAAATTGCCTTCATTTTAATATATCCGGAACAAAAACCCGTCTTTCTTCTATTACTTTCTTCTTGCAATATTAGGTCAACAAGTGATGTCTCTAAGGTTTTTTTTTCTCCACAATAAAATTGAACATTTAGTCGATGGAACCTTTTAATTTGGATCAGCAATTCGTATTTCAGTTTCACTAATATTTGGAGATTAGATGAGACTGGATCTAGCGTGTCATATGTGACTGCCGAAAAATCGCTGGAATTACTAGAATTTTCCTTGAGTTACCTTATTAGAGTGGTTCGTTTGGTTCTGATTCCAAAGCTTTACATTCATTTTTGAAACAATAATACTACTCAATATTATAAATTAATTGATCGGTGTTAATTTCAATTATATTATCTAAAACTATAAAAATATAGTGTATTTGATGGAATTAGAATTTGAAGCTAGAAAATATGTAATAGAGGGGAGCCAAATTCATAAATATGGAACAAAATATATTTTTAAGATTTAAAAGTTTTGTATATGAGGCTCATTTTATAAAATGAAATAAGATTATTTTTATAGGACAGAGAGAATAGAAAACAAATCTTAATTACTCGAATAATAATTTTGTGGAGATGGTGCTGTTACTTATTAACTTTGTAAAGTTTTATTAAATTATTAAATTTTTATTTTATTATATTAATTATATTTAAGACTAAATTTCAAATTGAACCCTAAACTTTAACCTCAAAATCGATTTGCACTTTAAACTTTATTTTGAATTAAACACACCCTAAACTTTGAGTTATAATATAATTTGCATCTTTTGCACTAAAGTATAGGATGCAAATTATGTTGATGTAGAATGTATGGAAGAATAGTTAATATTTAGTTAACTTTGGTGTATAGACACATACTGGAGGTGATGTCTCCCTGCATGTTAGCACTATATTGATCAACGACCAACTTACCATGAAATTAATATTAACCGGATCCAAGATACAAATGATGTAAATTATTTTAAAATTCAAAATTTAGGATATATTTAATTAAAAATAAACTCAAATGGCAGGTGTTATTTATAATTATATCAACATGCATACATGCGTAGAACAATCTAGAAATATAAAAAGATGACTGGAGAATATGAATAGTTGATGATTAGGAGTGTATAGCAGCAGTTCAATTGGGAGAGCTTTTAATGAAAAGATGATTAGAGAATTGATTAGGAGTGTATAGCAGAAGTTTAATATGAAAGGTAAACATTAAAATCCACTGATCAAATGAAAGATTGTAGAATTTATACATGGATTGAACAGAAAGTCAGGAACATAGATAGATCAATAATACACACATTTCAGCATAAACAAGGAATGGACAGCTAACAGTGTTGAAGAACTAGTTTTGCTGAGAAGCTATAGTGCGCCCACGTCCCATTGTAAATCCTCTGGTTCCATCAGGCATTCGGGGTCCAGGAGGAGGTTTTGAAGTTTCACCGACATGATTAGAGGGGACAGTGCCATGACCTAAACAAGAATTGTTAGCAACCAAGTGTAATGAAGCAGGAGAGAGGGGGGGGGGGGGGGTACCTTGTCCATTAGAGCCGCTATACTTTTGTTTCCTTGCTCGTCCTCTGTTTCGTCCCCTATGCCCATTTTTCTCCTTTGCCAAATGCTCCCCATCCTGCATTCAATAGCAACTAGTATATAAAAATACACATTGAACTACATTTATATACTATACATACACTACAGCTTTTCAATGTTTCTACGCGATCTATGCTTTTGTAGGAAGGCCCAGTGTTCTTAAGCTTACCAACATCCGATTCGAAAATGAACTCCCATTAAGTAACAGTAGTTCTAAAGAGAACGAGAGAAAATGAAGATATCATACGAGAGAAAATAAGTAATGGTTCTTTAGTTACATCTGTCTTAACAGGAGCCGAACGACAACCACATAAACCTTAAATTAAAAATTCCCAAATAAAGAAATATTTGAAATAGAAGTTTACAGCTGTCCGACACAAAGTTCACATAATTTGGAATGAAGAAGAATGATAAAGTTCACATCATTTGGTAGGAAGAGGAAAGCATTGTCCCTCTACAACCACCTATGTTTCAATTGAAGTGTGCGGATAGAAGATAAACAAGAGAAAATCATCTTAGGTATTTGATCTCATACAACATAGAAAAATAATTGTTCCAATAACTACTGATGTGATCAATATTCCTGCAAAATACTAGGGGCGGGAAGACCAAAAATAACATGGATGATGCCAGCAAAATGGGAGACAATAGTTTGTCCTATACAAAAGATATGGCCCTACACACAGCAAAAACAAATCAGGACTAACATTGTCAACCCTGAGTTGGAGAGACAAAGTTTTGTCAAGTTCAATTAAGATTCTTCATACTTTAACCTCCAAGCAACAGTCTTTAACATAACATTTAAGTTCACAATAGCAATACCCAATTTAGCTTTTTCTTCTACATTTATATTTCAAGGAAAAAGGAGAACGGGATAGCATCCTTTCCCTAAAGATGCACCAAAGATGTAGAAAATACCTCTTCACCAGGTGTATCATCATGGTGCTTGCTTGAAACATGGTTATCCTCTTCCCCTGATGGATCAGATGTTTGAACACTATTGCTATTCTCAGACCCTGATACCTTCCGGGCTGTTTTTCTCTGTCCATGCTTGCCCTAAGCAGAAAAAAGAAAATAATGTCAGTATTTTGTATTGCCAAGAGTGGTAAAGAAGATCGTAAACCAGTACCCTTTGCTTTAGAAGCTTCACTCGCATGCCGTATCTCCAGTCTTGTTCATCATTTAAAGTAATGACCTGAAATCCAACTATTATCGAGGGAAAAGCTAAACACAACCTTACTTTTTCAACTCAATAAACGATGTACTAGAAATGAGGACTGAAACTACAAACTCACAGCTTTCTCAGCTGACTCCACAGTCTCATACTCCACAAGAGCATGTAACTGGATCCAGAAAGAAAAAAAAATTAGTACAATTACAATATAAAAGTAATACACAACCGAACAATATTCAATATACTTAAGATAATAGGTAACGCCAGAGCAAAGAGTGAGATCAGCTGGAAAAGTTCATTAGTTCTGCGTCACTAAGTTCTTATTCCACTCTCCAATGATTTGGTTTGAATATCATCCATAGCCAGTTGCTGGGTCTACACCTAGTCTTTCAATGCCTAGATGTAGAGGCTAATGGTTGTTCTTTAGCTTAGGCCCCGTGGTAGGTGCAGTAGCAAGCTTTGCAGAATAGCTCTAGGTGTTGGGGCGCAATGCTCCTGGTGGTTATGTGGAGTAGCCTTTCTACTTGTTACCAAAAAGAATAAACTTTCGAGTATATAATCAGGTGTCATTTTGGGCTTCAATATGGAAAGAAGCAGCGATTGGCTTCTCCCCAGAATAGCATTCTAACTCAAGAAACTGTACTCATAGAATGCTATAAACCATGGATCAGTTGTGTTTACAACAAAGCTAAATAGAACGACTAGAAAATCTATATGGAATGACACTCCTCAACCTAAGTATAGTTTTGGAAGTAAACCAATCATGCTTCAAAGAAGTATATTTGAACATCTATCAACAATTGTGAGATGGTTGCCATCTTACATAATCATTCCATTAAACAAGATTGTTTTCTATCTTCTTATTTCAAAGTGAGCTCAAATACGCCACTAAATTTTGCGCCAGACTGGCATAAACAAGCATCTAATACAAGTCATCCAGCATTACGAATAAAATATTTACATACATGACTACAACCACAAATTACCTAGAGTTTATAATTATAAAGATTAGCAACAACTGATTATCTCAATCAAAAAAGTTTCAGGCTCAAAATTTACTCAGAAAAAAAAAGAAAAAGAAAAGGACTCAGCACGTTCCACAATACCCATCAGTTAGTGACACCACCTTAGAGAAATTCAATCATAAGTTCAGCAAGGAGACCCCCCCCACCCACACCAGCTGAGCCAGGAGGCATAATAATGAGATATAGAACAATACTTTCTTGGACTAAAAAGCTTTAGACTCCCTAAAGCTTACATGCAGTCGCATTCTTGAAAATTGAGTGCTGCAGATTAATTCTTATTTGATTACACACCTTACCACTTAGCAGCTTTTCGGCAATTGTGCAGTTTTTGGGCTCCCTTGAAGCATTTGTGTCACGGATGCAAATATTTTTGATCCTGGGACATTAGAATCACTCTAAGAATTTATGAATTAGGTGAAAATGGACACAGCATGAAACGGCGAAGAGGATGATTAACATACTTTCCAGCTTTGCAAAATATTTTACGAATGTTCTCTGTTGAATGATCCTCTGGTAGATTCTCTACCAAAACAGTGCATAACTGGGGTCAAGTCGTCCAGAAATTACATGCAAAAAAAATAATCAGAAATCAACATACCAAAAATAAAAGTATTTGATTTCAAGGAAAGTACCTTAACAACTACCTGTGGATCCTTGACTTCGTTGAAAGGAAGAGGATGAAGTCTCTTCACCTTCTTCTTCGATGAACTCAAAACCTGCAGATACAAACAAAAAGCCAAATATTAATATCTTGTATAACTTTGAATATTGGCACAGGCTGACAATAAATTACCTTTTGATATTGGATCAGGCTGAGAATAAATAACGAGAACTAGAGAGTAGGAAGAAATAAAAGGTAAAGAATATGTTAACCCCTTTAGTGGAATTATAGGCTTTATAAGAAAATATCCAAATAACTTCATATAGAGGGCTTACAAGTAGAGAAGACTCCTTGAGTGCAGTCACAATCAAGGGCCTGTCTGGTGCAAGCTTCTTCATTTTATTAAAAGAAGCAATAACTGAAATAGGAACTGCAAGAAGCAACATGCCACTTAATCAAAAAGAGGAAAAATTAAATAATAAACAAACAAAAAGATGTAATAACAAGGAAAAACAAAAGATGTAATAACAAGGAAAAACAATCTTGTTTCATTTGAAATGTATCATAATAGCAACTAGGTAATTCAGTGGTTTCTAAGTACTGCATGCATGTGTCTTTGCTATCTCCACGCTCTCCCTTCTCCCCCTTCTCTTTCCTATATCGTTTTCTTGCAGTCTATGTCATCACCTCTGTACACACCTCTACATCTCTATCTTTGTTACAACTCCTCTCCTTCTTATATGTGTGTCTCTCTCTCTCTCTCTCTCTCTCTCTCTCTCTCTCTCTCATATCTCTCCTCTTGCTTAGAACCCTTTTAGTTCTTTCTTTCAGGTTGAATTTCTCCACTTACTGTATCTCTCTACAACTGTTTCCCTATATGATCTCTTTTTATCATAATCTCTAAAATCTTCTCTTCCCTCTCTCCACTTCCTTCTCTTTCCTTCTCATCAAACATCAAAATGTTTAGGGGAACAGATATGGTAAATAAATTATTCCCACAACTCATGTCCAAATAAAACATTTGTCGTACCCAACTTACATCAGCTTCGATATAGTAGCTAGAGATCCAAGGAGGTAACAACATGGTGCAAAGACCTTGTATTGAAAAATCAAAAGGTTAATTTGCCCCATCATTCCAATAAATTCTGTAGCAATCAGAATATTGAATTTGTGATGTCATTTTTAATGGTTTGAACATAATTTCTGAACTTTATTACTGTTAAAAGTTTCTAGGATTTCATAAAATGATGAAGCTTTACATGGCGGCAAAGACCTAATTCATGAAGTGATGAGCTTTACATGGAGGCAAAGACCTTGTCCATCAAGGCAACAAAAAAATGCACAAACCCTGCCTTAAAAATTCAAACCTCAAGTCTAACCTTAACTTACAAAGAGGGACTAATGCACCCTAATCAATTATGCAATATAATCGGACTATTTTAGAAGATAGTGGTTCGCTCAGTAAATAATAAAAATATAATACAATAAATCACAAAATTAAATAATGCTCATATATTGTTTACAATAACATTTTTCGAGACTCCATAACTTGAAATTGTTGCATGATAGTCTGTCTCATTTTCAATAGCTACAAAATTATCATGTTCAATAATGTAAGTTACTAAACAATCAATCATTCATTTATCTTTGAATATTTATTTTTTTCATAGGTCGACGTTGCTGCAAAAATATCATGATAACCTCATTTTAAACAATTGCAAAAATTCACAAACAATTACTAAATTTGTGAAATTATAAAAAAGAAAAACTACAATATGCTTTAAAGAATTTTTTTCTGATGGGTTAACGTTGTGACTAGATGACTACAAAAGAAAGAGTAAAATGTGTACAAATTTGAGACATTCATTAATTTTTTAGGTAAACACTTTATATAGAGGGTGGGGAGAGGAGGGCAAATTGACCCCCTGAAAATTCAGTGGGGTCAATTGACCCCTCTGTCCTAAGGTGGATCCGCCACTAATTATTATTGTTAATGTTTCAACGACTTCAAAAAAGGCGAGTGCTTTACATGTAATTCAGTTTGTAGGAAATCCTTTGGGTAATTTCCATTACTTTACTGTACACTAGATGTACAATGAAAAGTACGTTAGGCACAACTTGCATCCCAACACCAAGAGTTATTATCCTAAAAAAGGTAATCATACTGACTATACATAACATATCTCAATACTTCAGTGATTCGATGATGTGATTAAAATAGCAATAGAGTTACCAAGGGAATGAATCTTTCTGCTAAATTTGCATGCTTCATAAACTACATTAGTAGACGCTAAGAAAGCATATGAACTAATTTAGGGTAAGGGTACTAGTATATACTTCATCACAAGTTATTAGACTTTGTTTAGTTGATTTGTAGTCCAAGTTATACAGAAGTTCAACTAACTGTTTTGCATTTCTAAGAGGCTAATTGATGGCTTACATATTTTACTAGTTAATGCATTCAAATTGATTCAAGTACTTCAGCAAAAAAGTTGTAAATATAATAAACATCTAATCTCAAAGTACAGACAGTTTAAACATCATTCACAACATGGAGACAAGTAGATATCACTTTCAACATAGGATTAAGCAAAGTCCATATAAAGGGTACAGATTATTATGCACTAAAAAAATGACAGCCTACTCGCTAACCAAATCCATAACAAAAACAGTTCACAATTAATGTTTATGGATGCATAAAGAGTTTAAAATCTCTTGAACTTTGGGGTCCACAGTTTGACAATATAGAGGACAAAATCTTCCAGAGGCTCAAACCAATTTGATCCAGGGGAAAAAAGTTAAGCACTTACCAAATCCTTCCTTGTCCTTAGTCACATAATTCATCAAAAACTTGTCGTTCTGAAGATTTTCATCACTAAAGTAATACTCGACCTGCACATGACAAGACAAGATTCATAGGATACTGATATAAAACTTCCAATACTCAGATAATCATATGCTTGAAGAACATACTATAGATTTATAAAAGTCCTATAAGCCACCAACAAAGAGGGGAAAACTTGCCAGTAGTTTGTGGCCAAACACAAAGCCTATAAGCTATTATCTTTAATCTTGTAACGAACCGAGGGCTCATCATTCCAAACTTGGTAGGCATGATAAATACTAACATTTAATGTATTTAAAAAAATAAGAGTATTAATTTATCTTAAATTCTTAATAATGACTCAATATATTCTTTTAGTGTCTTGGATAAGTTCCTATGCTCGGAAAGAAAGAAAAAAATACATAAGAGTGAAGCAAAAACCATAGATAGTCTACTTAACAAAGAAAGTACATTATGCAAATATCCAGGCCCAACAAAACTTTAGAATTCCCTAACAACACTGCTAGGAAGCTGGATTGAATTAAAGGCCTAACGCTTGATATTCAATTTTTCACATGCTGAAGCTTTCAGAATTTGATGAAGTTTGAGATGGATGTAAGAGTTCCATTTTCCCCCTTAACAATAAAGTGTGGATAGTTCAAACAGGTAGAGTATCCATATCAAAAAACAAAGAGTCAAATTGGTCCTAAAATATCATTATACCCATACAAAGAACAAAAAGGATGCAGTTTTGTTACTTAATTCAGTATGCCCAAAAATTCATTTGGCCCAAACTAAAGTTCAGAAATTCACTTGAAAGAAAAGTCAGCAACTTTCTAGAAATCATAAAAAATATCACAATCCTCCTACATTTCAAATATAAAATCTGATTTTTCAAGTTAACAACACCTCCAAGAGTAATAATTAATAAATAAATAAGCACTAAATCCCATTTAAATTCAAATAGTGTCCTTAATTCCAAACCCTACTATTGCTCCAATCTACTACAATCAGAATTAGAAGACAAGCTATATAAAGTACTTGAAACTTCACACATACATATATCAATACTTATATATATATAAGTAAAAAAAGAATTACCTGCTTGATTATTTTCTGACGGAGATCATCAGTGAGGGTAACAACCTGAGACGAGTGATGTTGCTCCACGGACGGCTGAGATACTTCATCATCGAAGTGAGAGTCGTGGATTTTCTGCGATCCGACTGGCGGGGAATCGGGATCGGTGGGGATGGAGATTCCTTCAGCTTCCATTTGAGCGGAACGGAGGAAAGAGGAGAGGAATATACGAGGCAAAAGAGTAAAACCCCTCCCGCTCTTTTTCTTCTCCCGATCTCTCAAAGGTTGTATCGGTGGACCTTTATATACTAGTAACTCCGCAACTCTTCAAGTCCGGTGTATCCATTTTGGTCAATGCATGTAAACTACCGTTTTGCCATTGATTTTTTGTTTTTAGTAATTTCAATTACAGTTGAATTTTTTTTTAAACTCTTTAATTTTTTTAAAAATTAAAGTCAACTTAAAATGGAAAAACTAAATAAAGTAAAATTCAAATAGACTCATGTCCACATAGAAAAGCTCTTAAAAAGAAGGTTGTGATATGAATATATTCCTTCTAGCATTCATGTTGTTCCATGTACTTTAAGTTTCGGATTGACATAGGTACAATCCATTTGTTCAACTAATTCAGAAGGAAAATACAAAGGAAAGACATCACTGCTTGGAAAGAGATGAGGGATGCAATGGTGTCTTCTTCTAGTTGAGTAAAAGATAGCCCCAAGAACATATATAAATTTTTTTGAGGAGGCTTGAATTTCCATCTATTTAAAATAGTAGCCATTTTGGTAGCTTGGGAATTTGAAATTGAGTTTTATTTTAGACTCAAAGCTTGACCACCATATTTACTAAAAGATGTCGACAATCTAGCCTTCGGCCTGGTGGTACCACTCAAACCCATGGCAAGTCATTGGATTTGTCTTAGACGGGGTGTTAGGGAGGAGCTGGGTTCTATAATACGCATGCATGGTTCTTAATGATTCCAAAAAATTAAAAATCTCGCTATGCAACTTTTGATAACTGTACTTAAAATACAAATAATTAAAATAATGTATCATTAATTTCAAATAGAGAAAGTACTATAGGAAGACGGAGTGATCAAATTAAGGGGTTAACTCATACTCCGTTTTAAAATATAAGAATATTATTAATTTTAAAATTAATTAAAAATATATACATTTATTTAATTTTTGTCAATACAATAATAAATATTATAAAATATCTCAAAATATTAGATTCATTTTTAACAATTCTCAAGTAATATTGCTTCTTTTGTTAGCATCTAAATGAGTAAAATGTTTAGATAAATATTATAGTGTTGTACTGTACAAACATTATTTTATACATACCATTTTTGATTTGGAAAATAAAAATTGATATTTTTATATAATTTTTTAATATTTTTAAATAAAAAATATCGATGCAGATGTATAGCTGTAACTTATAAACTCTCAACCATGATTTTTAAGTGAAAAATAAGTTTCCTTTTGATTTCCGTATCCGTGCTCATACAAAATTCATGTGATTGTCACGTGATTTGAGATTCAAAAGGTGTGTACTACCAAGAGAAACACAGAGCCAAAAGAAGGACAGCAGGCAGCAATGGCATCGAGCGCGCTAAGGGAGCAACAGCGAGAATTAGAGACCAAAGCCAACGATCTCAGTAAACTTCAAAAAGGCAACTCCATTTAATTTCATATTCTCTCTCCTCCTCCTCTTCACCCCTTTCCCCTCTTCCTCCAATTTACCTTAACCCTAATAAACATCTCAACGTTTTATAATTATTTACAAAATCATACCCTAATATAATAAGAGCATCAAATTCCTCAGATATCTCAAAGAATCACCAAGTCAGAAAAAAGTACACCATCCAACTCGGTGAAAATGAGCTCGTTCTGAAGGTCTCCCCCAATTTTTATTTTTTCCTATCTATCTATCTATCTATATACTGGGAAAGAACTAATTTTTTGTTATTTTTGAAGGAGTTGGATCTGTTGAAGGAGGATGCAAATGTGTACAAATTGATAGGACCAGTTCTTGTGAAGCAGGATTTGGCTGAGGCAAATGCAAATGTTCGCAAGCGAATTGATTATATCTCTGCTGAATTGTATGTTTACTTATTGATATATTCAATTTTTTCATGCTTAGTTTTGATAATTGAGTGCTGCATCAGTATGATTTTTTCAGTGTGGGTTTATATGTAGGTGGCTAGCTCAGTTAGGAGATAGGTTTATTAGTTTTCTGCTTATCATTTATCACTGATTTGGATTTTAGAGGGGAACTATTTGTGCTACTGCACCCATATATGGATCAATTTTGGTCTGTTTACAATGTATGATTTGCGAGAAATTCGATTACGTCCTATCCGAACTTGGAATTTTTGTGTAAGTATTAACTTCATTTATGTTTGGTTCTGGTAATCTTTATGATTCATATAGATGCATAACATCAATAACTGGGGAACCTTGTTAATGCTCCATTTGGTAGGACAAAGGGGAGGGGAGGGGAAACCTTTCTAAAAGAAATGATAAGCTCAGTGGAAAACCCCTTCTTTTCTACCCTATTTTGTTTGGTTAATTGAAAGGAGGGGAAGAAAGGCGGAGGTAAAGGTAGGTTATACTATTTTGTTGAGTGGAGATGGGAATGAATTTCTATGTTTCAGTATAATAGGATAATTGCCATGCCCATTACTCTCCTTATATATATATATATAAAATATTTAATTCTTAACATTAAATTCATAAAACACAAAGCTCTATTTTTTTGTGTTCTAGTGTTCAACAGAATTTAAACACATACCAACCTCATTCATTGCCAAGGTTCAAAACCTCACCCTCTTGGCACACAAAGGGTGGGGGTAACCATTGGACCAAACCTTTAGTTTAAAAAAAACAAAACTAGAAAAAAAACACAAAGATTAGCCCCTTCGTTCTGGGAGAGGAGAGGAGAGTTTTGTATGCTCAAAGGGGGAGGAGATCCCTTCACATCTACTTTATTCTTTATTCATTGAGTTCCTTTTAGAAGCTTCATGAGTTAATAGTTCTTAGGTAAGGGGTGGATCGTAGAATATGTTTTGGGCATAATGCAATGACCTTTCATGATGTAATAAGCTGTAATTTAATGGTCATGAATAGTTACACTTTGTTCCCTTGGTTCTTAGTTAGATGTGTGTAGCTGTCTTGTCATTGCGTTACAATTAACCAATAAACTAGGTTTGACAAAAAAGCCCACCTTCACCATAGTCAAGAAATCAAAATCAATAGAACATTTAAATGAGTGTAACCTTCCATCTACATCCTTAGTGCTCTATTACAATATACTGGGTGATCCATATGTAGAAAATGTCAATTTCTCTCTATATATCTATCTATTCTATAATTTAGACCAATTCCACTTGGCTGGCTTGTGTTTCTGTTATGTTTTTTTTTTTGAGTGCGTAATGCATCTTTTGTGCAATAGGAAGCGTTTGGATGGAACTCTTCAAGATTTGGAGGAAAAGCAAAATAGCAAGAAAGAAGCGGTCAGAACTTTTTTTTTGTCCTCCATACTATTTTGTACAATTTCCCATCTCACCTCTCTTGATGCATGTGCCACTTATTTTTGTATAGGGTGATTGTTGCCAGATACAGTTGGTTATTGTTTTTCTCTTTACGAATTCTGCTTCTCTGCAATACATTCTTCTAGCTTTGTCTAGATTATAGTACCTTCTTATTTATGGAATTGCATCAACAAATTTTCCTTGAAGATATATAAAATGACATATGCACATTTCTTTGTGTTTGTACAATGAGTATCTCACTTGTAATTCTTCATTAGGCAAGTTGTAAGTGCTCCAGTGATTTCATTGCTAGGGAAGTTTTTTTGTGTTGCTAGTTATGGCAGCTTTTTATTTCAAATTGATTGACCTGGGCCTTTTTTCTCTGGTAAAGTAAACTTAAAGTAGCTCAATTCTTGAGCTACTTTGTACCCCATTAGTTTTGTAGTAGTTATTTACTTTAGGACAGTTATTTGTGATTTAAAAAGCCTGCTGCATTAAAATTTTAGTTTAGGGCTTTTTTTATTTGATGTATATAAATTTGGCCTTTTTATGCAGTGGATGTTTTTATATGCTTTATGTTAATCATGAAATTTTTTATCTTAATTTCTTTGTCACAGATTTTCAAGTTGCAGCAAAGAATCCAATCTCTTCAGGCTGGAAAAGCCAAGGCTTAGTGTGTAGGTAGGTGGTTGTGCACTTGAGACTTGGTTCGGGGGTAATAATCTTGATCTTAATAAACATTTTGTGCTTCCCTAAAGTCCTTGTTTTATTTTTCATACACATAGTCAGATGCACGTGCTTGTTCTGTCTGGGTACAATTTTTGCAAAGGGCAGCAGAAATTATCTATGAAAATGATTCAGAATTATATGGATTATGTAGAACTAACTGTCTTGGACCATTTTAAGATGGCAATGAAGTGCTACTTGATGTGAAGTTGGAAGAATATTGTTGCCAGTTTAATTTATTCCCTGTGGTTTGTACTTTTAGAGTAATGAACATATCCAACATAAAATTGAACAAATATTTTTTTCATGCTTCATTTTGTTGAAATATATAAAGAAACAAAACAACATGCTATATATATATATATATATATATATATATATATATAGTCCCTCTCTTTAGCAAAGTGGATGGAGCGAACTAAGAACGATTATCGGTTATAGCGATGGTTTTTTCTATTTTTATAGCATAGAATCGTCATTAAAGTTCTTTGGTTCGTTGAATTTTATATATATATATATATATATATATATATATATATATATATATATATATATATATATATATATGAACCATACATACCATTATAGTGCTGAGTGGTCAACCAGCAAGAAAATTGTTGAATGATTCCATAAAACCGTAGGATTTCATTTACATGTGAAGCCAAGCCACTATGTCCTAAATGGGACAAATGCAAAATATAGTAATCAACAATATTGTGATTTGTTTTGCCCACTAGATTTTATTTTTTATTTTTGGTAAGTTGATACCAAAGTCACTATGCCTATTTTATAGAGGCAATTCTTTCTAAGTGGAGTTACACTCCATGCATGATTCACGCCTATACTAGCACTACGTACGATAATAATAGATAATAACATATGGTAACTAATTTCTTGCATTTTTTTTATTTATTTATTTAATGAAAATATGGATTACTTTAAGAATCATAAATCGGCCCAAGTAAATGAACGCATTATGATCATATATACTACATTATTGAATGAGACTTGAATATATCCATTGTCCCTCCTAACAAGTAAAATGATTTTATTTTTTTTGCAAGTTCGTTTAAATATAATGGAAATGATTCCTTTTTCTTTGCTTTGAATCAGCCACTACATTCACCACGTGTTTAAAGATTTTTGTTAACCTCTTGTGATCAATTCAGTGCTAGCTTTTTCAAAATAATAACCAACATTACTCTCTTATATTGCGTTTGGATAGAAGGAATTGAATAATTTTAAGGTTTTTTAAGTGTATGTTTGGTTATTGGTGGTAGTGAGTGTTGTCATATAACGACAAAATTATCACATATATTCATTCTACCTTCCCCGTATAAAATAATAAAAAAACTAAGGAATAAAATGAATGGATTGATTTATCCTATCCTCTAAAATGATCATCAAATACATTATTTTTATTTTATTTCTTTCTCTATTATCCAAACATACAATAATTAATTCCTCTCAAATAGAGTCGGTCCTCCCAAAGAGGGCCATGTTTGGCATTTTCAATGAGAAAGACAACTCAACCTTCTTTCATCATTGGCCTAAGATTTGGATGCTGATATGCCATAAATTCGTGTTAAAATTTGAGTTATATTCAAGTTCTACTATGTATTACGATAAATTTATGTTAATTTATAATTATATTTTTTAATATTTATTCACAATTAAATAGTCAAATATAAATATTTATAATATATATATATATATGGTTTTAGTTGATTTTGTGTATTTGCCTAATTTAAGAGTCAAATTGACCGATTTATAATCAAAATAAATATTATTTCTTATAACTACATAATTTCCTATTAACTCCAATGTTCATGAGTTCAAAAAACTCAAAATAAATGATCAAACCTAAAAATAGTCAAGTTAATTAAAAAGTCAAAGCAAACTACAAAACATGATTCGAGTCGATCCTCTCACCAAATACTGGTTGATATATTGGTATACACCTGTAAGATTAAAACTATAAATTCCGCTGTGTAGCACAAAGCAAAACGTAATTACTTCCTCGTTTAAAAAGAAAGAAAGAGCATCATTTTTTTAGCTATTTAGTGCCCACATTTTTGGTTTCATTTTTTCTAATTTAAAAGGAACAAATTCCCTCATTTTGGTATGAACCCATCTCTCACCTACAAAGATATGCTTTTCTGGTTTGATTTTTGTGACAGTTATTAGGATTAGATAGCTATAAGAAGAAGTCATTTTGAACAATTGGGGAGAGGACAAGTGACTTTTGCCTACCACTATAATATTGTGGACCATCACATCGGGAATATGTGTGTATATGCAGCCGGCCATGGCCATGACCATGAAATATTGAATAAGTTTGCGCGAACAGCTTTTTGGGACAGACCGGTTCAATTAGACTGTATAATTCTGTTTTTTATATGTATTTAAATTATATCTAAATTACTAAATTTTGTAAAAATCTGAGTTAAAATAAATATTAGTATAATTTTTTTGGGAGTCAAAAGAAAAACAAAAAAAAAATACTATATTAAACCGGTCAAATTTTCCAGTCCTAAAAAGCTATCCCCGTAGAAGGACTGAAAAATTTGAAGCATTATTGAATACCATCCACCACCTTGGACAAAAAGGACACTTTGATTAATTTGAAGTCTGCCCCATCTTGTGCACTTCCATGTTAATGTGTTTGTACAGGCTGTTCACTTCAAACTGGGAAATCAAATTCTTTTAGACAAAGATCTACAAGGAACATGAAAATGTTGTCAATCTAAATAATCCCCCCACCCCCACCACCACCACCCCCACCCCCAAAACAGAAATAAGTAGATAGTGGATGATCCAAATATGCAAGATAAGAAGGAATTTGCTTGTAAAGAAAAGATGCGCTTAAAAGTTATAACACATCACCAATAAAATCCAATAAACAGAAGCAACTGTCCTGTCTGCTGTCTACACTAACACGTCTTAAAAATGACTATACTCCAACAAGCTTGCTCTCAACTCTTTTTAATCTTCCTTTCTTGGCCTTGACATCTACTAAATCATTAGGAGGGAGCGTAGAAACTATGTTTCCATTCTGAGTGTGACCGACGCATGTGAACTTGTGACCTTCCTCCTCCAGCAAATATAATTGCCCACATTTTTATAAGCACCTAATCTTTTTATTTCATTAATACCATTAGGCCAACTGACCTGACCTGACCTGATTCATTTCCAAGATCACATTAATTAATCAAGTAGACGGCCCAGAATTTAAGTTGAAGATTACTCTCTGCCTGCCGGATACACACACCTACTTAATTATGAACCCATCATTATTAACAACCAAAATTAGTAACATGAAGTTAACTTTATGGTAAGTTAGTCAATTGACTAATGATAACACACAAAGAGATCACATCTCGGCCTGCGTGTCGATACTATATTAGTCAATTGATCAAAGTTAATTTCATGCTAACTAATTTATATTATTTTTAGAAATTATTGGATTCAATTATGCTCTGCTTGCTTGTTTTCATAGTCGATCTATTTATATGAATCATGGTGAGGAGTTTCAAATTGAGCTAGATAAAATTAAAAACTTAAATTACAATGAAATATTAGTTAGTAATATTAATAAGAATAATAGCATTAATATTCACATTACTTATTACTATTAATATTATTAATATTAATATTATAAATACTAATATTACAAAATATTAATATTCGTATTAATAATATTACAAAATATTATTATTAATATTAATAATATAAATATTATAAATACTAATATTACAAAATATTAATATTAATAGTAATATGTCGCTACAAGTTATTGTGCGTTATTATTTTTGTTTTTTGGTTGCTCCAAGAATAGGTTATATCATGATCTTGATGCATGGTGGTCCGCATGTCTAAAACTACCTTTTTAATGTATGCATAAAATTATCGTTAAATCATTAATCATAGAAGTGCGAGCGTCGTTCATATTTCGTAAGCAATTCTTATATCCCTTGTTCAAACTTTATGACGACAAGTTTAGCGACAATTTTCGCCGTCTCTAAAGACCGCGAACCACCTTTATATATATATATATATATAGACTACTCATGTGTGAAGGAACTTGCCCCATAGGCCCACAAGTTGGGCAGAAGGTTTGTAAATCTAGGGAAGTTTCATGGTAGCCCACCATTCTTGAGGACCATGGCATCCCGTCAATCATGAGATGAATTTTTTAAATAATATTGTGGTGATATGTTTGATTGAAGGGTTGGTCGTGGCATATTTAAGAAATGCTAGTAATACATAAAGACAACTTGTCACGATAGAATATATCATGGATGAGTACTACTTTTCTTAAGGCAAATTTTGATCATGAATTGGTAGACAGACATGCACCTTCTTCGACTCTCCAAATTCCCATTTTTGGGAGGGTAGGGTAAAAAGATAGATGTACTAATAACCACTGGTTTCGCATATGATTTGAGGCGTAAATCTCTCTTTTTTTCATCCTAATATTCGATAAGAATGTAATGAAACTAAAATCTTTTTGGAGGCCGGCCGGGACGGGGTGATCATAACTTAGAAGCAGTACTACGTACCGCTACATAAGAATAATATATATATTCAACTTTTCATCTTCTTGTATTACTCTTTTAAATAAATGTTCTAATCTTGATTAGCTTTAAGAGAGACGGTTGAATCGACTTTCTTGAGATAAGCTTTTTGATCACTTTATCACCATGCACTTTCCTGTGAGTCTATCTATAATATACATGGACTAGTATAGTAGTATATCTATGTCATGCATGTGTAGAGATATAAAATTTCCCCACCTCCATTCATTCATTTCTCTCCCAAAGTGTAGGATGTCCCACGGGGATCATCAGTAAGGACCAACCATATTCAACTCCCCGAAATTAGTGGAGGGGTTTGATCGAACCTATGCATGCAAATCTTTTTCGCAACCATTGGCTCGCGCCAAAATTTTATTTCATATTCTGATAATATATATATATATATATTAATTATTATATCTACAAGAAATTCACATGATTAATATAATGGATTTTGTAAGGGAATTATAGATAGATAGATAGATAGATGTATGTATATAGAGTGTCCACTTTGAAGAGAGCAGATCCTTTGTCCCTATTTCTTTTCATGTCCCCCACTTAAATTTTGATCGCTTCTTACTTAACACTAATTAATTATAAAATTAAATAAGAAGTCAAGTATCAAAATTTAAATTAGGACATGAAAAATGGGGACAGAGGTTAATCTGTTCTCCACTTTGAACGCAAACAATAATTTTATATTAAAACACTTTCAAAAACATACGCATATATTCCCTCCGTTCCTTAATATATGTCGTTTTAGAGTTGTGCACAAATATTAAGGAAATGATTGTAAAACATTAAATATACTATCAATTGTCTATATTGTCCTTATATTGAAAAAATATTATTATTTATTGGTCAAAAAAATAGTGAGAGAATCAAAGTTATATTTATTACTTGGGATAATATTGGAAACTAAGCAATTAATGCTTACTTGAAATTTGCGACTTATATTTTAACAAAAATATTTCTGATAAAAACGACTTTATATTCTTTGGTAAGATATGGCATAGATATGTGTGTTTTTATTAAGAATAGGATGCAGATATGCCCATATGTACCTTGCATTTATGACTTCAACTGATAAACAGACTCTTTGAAGATGCGCATGGGGTCTTCAAAGATGTGCATGGGTCCCTTCTGGGTCTAGCTTCTCCTCCGTATGAAATTAATCACAACTTTTCTCCACCTGTAATCATGGATGTGACAAAATTTCAATTTCAAGGAATATTCGTATACATAAATATATGATATTTACATAAATATATAAAAATAAATAAAATAATAATGCATTCTAGTCTGATAAGGCTTTTAGACGCCATCCTAAAAATGAAATAATGTTCCTAATTAAATTCTTTCAAACTTAAATTTAGAAAAAGAAATTTGACAGGATCATCATCGAACACATTCAAGCTAATCACCCAATTGGTGAAAATCAACAAGAACATCTGTTATGCATATCCTTGGAGAGATCTAGAGAGGGGAGGGACCGTTGGACATATGGCAAGGAATCCATTTCAGACATATGGTTCTGATTATTAGCATAAACAAACAACCTCCAAGTAAGAAATAGAGTTTAAATTGAGTTGTTCAGAGAATGTCAATCATTCCGAAAACAAACTCCTATTGGCCCACGTGGCATCCACGAAACAAAACCCCTGCCTGATCCTAGTTTGGTTGCCTGGTCCATTTTTAGATTTTGAAATGAAAACACCAATAAATTCTTACTCAAATCTGTCCTAAGGCCCTTCCCCTGTCTGTACATCATTCACATATTTTCATTTTCTGATGATGGAGCTTCCACCATTACCAGCACCAACCAACCAATACCATCTCCCATTCTTTTTCTCTCTCAGAGCTTATCATCTCTGCAACTGCGTTACAGAGAGCTTCATGTCGACCACTTCAAACTCCAACTTTTGTCCTGTTTATTTCTACATCTGGTACAAATGTTTGCTTTTCAAAAGTTCCCTTCTTTTCTTTTCTAACCTTGATGACGCACAAGTTGCATAATCATTCCAAAAATGTTCAAAATATAACAAAGGAAAAGTACGAGAAAAAGCCTTTACCCGTGTGCCATCAGCATCTAGCTTTTGCTATATATAAACTCTTCCAAGAGACTTGCCACCCGCGGAAGTTCAACGACTCTACTTGCCTGGAGATTCAAAACCCACGAAATGTCATTTTCCTGCACCAAGAACTTCTTACAACGCTTCTGTGTTGATGACTTCCAAACGAGTACAGGTGCCCAGAGTGGCTTCTTCTCTAGTGATCTCCTCCCATCTCTCGGGGCCAATATAAACCGAGCAATAAAACTTCGTAGACATATAATTTCCCCATTTAATCCCCGTTATAGGTGACGACCTTTCCCCCTTGCTTTCTAAGGTACTGTTTGGCATAATTCCCATGTTTCTCATTTTCTCTTCTTCATTTCAGGGCCTGGGAGATGTTTCTAGTTATCCTAGTCATTTACTCGGCTTGGATATGTCCATTTCAGTTTGCATTTCTGAATTACAAGCAAGACGCCCTTTTCATCTTTGACAACATTGTCAATGGATTCTTTGCTATCGATATTGTCCTCACCTTCTTTGTGGCATATGTTGATAGCCAATCTTATTTACTTGTGGATGATCAAAAGAGGATATCACTAAGGTCAACATGAGGCATTTGATCACATTCAGCACTTCCACTAAGATATATAACTTTCAGAGTAATGGCTCAACACTTTATTTACCTATCCTCTTAACAGGTACATATCAACGTGGTTTATTTTTGATGTCTGCTCAACAGCACCATTACAACCTCTAAGTCTGCTGCTCACAAATCATAGCAGCGGACTCGGTTTTAGAGTCCTGAACATGCTCAGGCTCTGGCGTCTCAGACGAGTCAGCTCCCTGTTTGCAAGGTCCATCACCAAATTCAAACATGTATTTGGTTTTCTTCAAATTGTCATTAATTATGCTGGCCAAACCAAAATTTTCAATAAGCCGGTTTGTTTTCCTTCAGACTAGAGAAGGACATCCGGTTCAACTATTTTTGGATTCGGTGTACAAAGCTCATCTCTGTAAGAACTAGAAGGTTCAATAATTCTTTTCATTAGGAGTATACGTAGGTTATATGAAAACATTGAGAATATGCATTGTTTTCCTTTATGAATTCAGGTAACTCTGTTCGCAGTACACTGTGCTGGATGCTTTAACTATTTGATTGCAGATAGATACCCCAATCCAAAACAAACCTGGATCGGTGCAGTCTACCCAAATTTCAAGGAAGAAAGCCTATGGGACAGATATGTAACATCAATGTATTGGTCCATCGTAACACTAACTACAACTGGCTATGGCGACTTGCATGCTGAGAACACAAGAGAGATGCTGTTTGATATCTTCTACATGCTATTCAATTTGGGATTGACATCGTACCTCATTGGGAACATGACAAATCTTGTTGTTCACTGGACCAGCCGCACCAGAGATTTTGTATGTCCTCCTTACACATTCATCTGCTGCTTTCCAACAGTTTCTTTACCTGTCAAAAAAATGAGATGTTTCATTCATCTAGTATATTCAAGATGGAGCAGAAATAAGACTCGAGACTTCTTTAGTAAGGAATAGAAATCCGATATCCATACATTTTGGCACATTTTATAAAGGAGGAAACTTCAAAATCTTCTATGGAAATTTTCAAGCGTCCAAATCTTCTATTAATATTGAAGGGGGAGAAACAGCACAATCTTTCTGTCTGTAACTTGGATATTTTATGTTTTTTTGTTTTTTTCCCCTCCTTCGCTGCCTGGATAATACATAGGAAGGATGTCACTCAAGCTTAATTTTGAGCAACACTTATGTTTGTGCTGCAGAGGGATACTGTTGGAGCTGCTTCAGAATTTGCGAAACGGAATCAGTTGCCCTCTTGTATTCAGAATCAACTTTTGTCACACATCTGTCTCAAGTTCAGAACGGAAGGATTGAAACAGCAAGAGACCTTGAAAGGTCTGCCAAAAGCAATACAGTCAAGCATTTCACATCATCTTTTCTTTCCAATAGTTCAAAATGTCAGACTTTTCCAAGGGGTTTCTGTAGACCACCTATTCCAACTGGTACTCCTTTTTCTCTCTCACCTGTCATTTTATGTTTGAATACAAAAACGCACAATACTCTAATAGAAACATTAGAACAAAGAGTAAATCTAGGAGGTGCTAACACAAAAACAAAACAAAAACCAATATAAGAAAAGAGAAAAGAAAAACATATGAGAGTCCACGAGTAGAGTTCAGTTCTTCTGAAATGTTGGAACATATGGTGTGTATGTGAGGTATCCGATCCTAACATGAAGTATCAACATGTGCGTATGTGTATAATTATATAATCACTAACTCTGGGATAGTAACGTGGTTTATTCTTTTACTAAAGGTTACTGAAATGGAAGCCGAGTATTTCCCACCCAAGGAAGATGTGATTCTTCAAAATGAGGCTCCAACAGATCTGTACATACTGGTCTCAGGAGCAGTGGTGAGCTTATTTCTCATCTCACTTAGTATCTACATATCCTCATTAATACTTGCTCCTCACATCTCTAGTTGACAATGATTGTGGTGGCAGGATTTGATTGCAAAAATTGATGGGCGTGAACAAGTAAGTTATAAGCATATTCATTATTGGCAGCATAAAACCATTATTTTATTTCTCTTGTTCCAACATACTTACAGGTTCTTGGCAAGGCTATTTCTGGGAAATGTTTGGAGAAATAGGTTTTTTTGTGCCATAGGCCACAGCCATTCACGGCCCGAACCACTGAGATTTCTCAAATATTACGATTGAACAGAACTGCACTGATGAATATTATTCAAGCAAATCCTAAAGACGGACACATTATTATGAATAATTTTTACCAGGTAGAAATAAAAAATAATAACATCTAGACTTCAAAGTACTTTTGGAGTGTTTGTCATAACATTCATATTTTATTTCTTAACAAAGGTTGATTTACATGTTTCTTATTTACAGAAATTGGAAGGACTTGAAACCTCTGGTTTGAAAGTCCAAGGTCCTCTGGTTTTGAAACCGGAAGACAAAAGTCCAAATGGAGACATCAAGATAATACAAAGAACCATTGAATACAGAAGAATACAGAAGAAGAGAAGGAACGAACAGGAAACACTAGGATCATTAATAGATACGGAGTGGATGAAAATTCAACAGCTGGGGACAGCCAAACAGCTCTTCATGGTGCTGTTCGCGGGGGACATCTTGAAACTGTAAGGATATTGCTGGAACGAGGAGCAAATGTGAACAAACCAGATGCAAAAGGTTGGACTGCAAAAGCTCTAGCAGAACAGCAAGGAAACAAATGCATTTATGACCTTCTACTAAGTTATGAAAATAGAAGGTCAATAGATGAGCACAAAATAGAGTTTCATGCAGAAGCCTCTGACAACACCGGGGAAAGCCAATTCAAACCAACACAAAACGGGGTAACCAATTGCTCCAGTTCCTATGTTAAAAATTCTATATTTGTCCCCTCAAGCAATTCGAGCCATCACACTGAGACCAAAGATGTAAAACAGAATAAAAGGAGGGTCACCATTCACATGAAGTGTTTAAAGAACAATGTATCACAAAAGCAGCTTCCTAAGCTAATCATCCTACCTGATTCAATAGAAGATCTTTTCAGGATCGCAGGTAAGCTTTGTTTGACCATGAAGAAACTTGAAAACATACCTGACATTTCAGAAACAATTTTATTAGTTTACTTAACATTAGTATAAAGGAAACTGATATTTTGACATGAAAACCGTCGCTATAAATCCTATATGACGATTTTTTTCTTATCATTTATACATCTATAATGACACACTTTAAATGTAGAAATATCAATTTCTAAGTATAAATCCAAGAACAAATGAAAATAAAAAATAGAAAAGAGCTCTGACCTTGAAAGCAAGTGTGTTTACTATTTAACTGAGCTATTTTCTTTTGTTGAAGCTTAATATGTTAGTCATACTATACCTTGTCTAATTGCAGGGCAAAAATTTGGAGGCTACAATCTTACAAAAATTGTAAATTCAGAGAATGCAGAGATAGATGACTTAAATGTCATCCGGGATGGGGACCATTTGTTTCTCATTCCAGAGTAGTACGAAAGTAAAGAGTGTAATACGACCCAATGAAATTTAAGGGCTGCATTTTAAAATGCAGAGAGCTTGTAGCTAGCTTAAAGAATTGTATACTGAAATATTGTAACAAAACGTAGAGGCTATTATAATCAAATCTAATTGGGGCTTCGGAGGGATCAATTATACTGGAAAACTGATAAAGTCAATTACATCATTGCCTTGAAAGAATTACAACAAAATATTTCTATCCAATTGCTAAACTCAATAGCTATGTAGAGAATAAACACAAAAGCCATGCAAAATTGCAAAGATGTGACATACAGATACAGACTTTCTAAAGATGATCTAAAACCTTCCTTTTTGTTTGGGAGTATTAGTATGCGCAAAGGATGCAGACCAGATTATGCACTGCAGAAGAGAACAATCAAGGTGAGCCCCACTAATATACGTCAACACAACGACAAGGCTTCCTTTTGCTTTAAGATACGACAAATGAACCATGTCAATTACATGGTTCCATTTTGAGGAACCACAAGCTGTAAATACTTCTGCTGCAGTCAACATATCATTTCCTCTTAGTTGCGCTTTTAATGGGAAAAGGATGAGCTTCTGTATTAAAAACAAACTCATCCAATGGAATAACTTTGCTGTCTCCAAACAGCAAGTATAAATACTTGAGTGTTTCACCCAAGAAAAAGGTCTCCATCTTGTCTCTTCTTGGTGGAGGAACCACAGTAACATCATTTAAAGAAGTGTAACCTCCAGCATCAACCTTTGTATGCTTCTCAAATGCCTCAAATATTTCCCAACCCCATTCACGATATCTGCAGTAGTAGATAAACAGTGGAGCAAAATTATTAGATCTTAGAAAAGATGAATCCCATATGCGAACTACGCAGAAACTGATACAAGAGAGCCTAATCCTGTAAAAACTTTTGGGCCATACTTTGGATCTTCTGTGATACGATACAAGATGAACAATGATTCAACAGTTTCAGGACGCAAAAGATTGTGACGATCAGTGGGTTTGATAATTATGTCATGTAAGTACTTTGAATTCTTGTTTCCACCATCAGGACCACCTTCAGAATTTCCCTGTTTGAAATAGAAACAGAGATAATTGTTGAATATATAAATTTTGTATACAACATATACAAAGTATAAATTCAGCTGACCTCCACATTGAAGTAGGCAATTTCTGGAGCAAGACCAGTGGAAGTTACAGAATACATCTCAAAGCATGTTTTAGCCAGATCTTCTGCAAGCTTCAGATTTTCTAAATCTTCAAAACTGAGCAAATTTTCTTTCATAGCCTTTTCCTTCGTAGTGCCTTTGGTAGCACCAAGTGCAAGAGTGCCAGGCAGGAAACACACCTGGACATGGAAAGAAAGTATTTTTCTATCAAAACATAGACTAAACGTCAGCAAAAGCCAGAGTAAATTTGTTGAGATGTATTCCGATAGAATATAATAATTAATTTCTTTATAGATGTAAAAGAACATAAGTAAGATTAAATCACAATCAGAAATGGTATTCAAAACCAAGAAATATTTAAAGGATTTTCAGGCGAAACAAAGTGTTTATTATGATATCTTTGGTAATAAAACCGTCAGTAGAGAGATGCTAAACCATGGTGCACAGAATACATAAGTCCGGAAAAAAATCATCTAGCAGCTTCAGCTTTTCTTTTTATTCGGTATTTACCTTACCCCCGGTCCATTAATATAGAATTTGTAAAACGAGCAATTTACACTGTAAAAATAATAGATAAATTACTGAGAGAAAGGGAAAGAAAAACTTCACAATCACAACTCAGGTTCTTGTTTTACGTTATAACATATAATGCTAACAAAATATCCAATATTACTGATGAAAAAATTGCAGTAAGTAGCCAAGTTGATAACTGGTATATTCTTAGCTAATCAAACCTGAAGAACACCAACATAAGTGTATATACACATTTAATTTACTCCACTTAAAGTGAGGAACCTCAAGTTAAGAATGGCATACCAAGTGATCCATTTTGGGACTAAAAGCACCATCACGCCCAGAAGGTAATTCCCCGACAAAAACCAGTCCATTTGGAATAGATTTCTGAACAAGAAGGTGCCTGACACCTTTCATTGCTTCTTCATACATGTCATACAAATAAGTTCGGTTACTATCTCTATGCTGAAGCCATACTTTGATAAGGTATTCATAGTAGCTGTCCCCCCGAGATCCCAATCTGATATTTCTTCCGTTAAACTCACCAGAGTCAGGGCTGCAGTCATTAGAAGAAGAAAAGGTAAATTGCCCTCACAAACTCACATAAGTAGAAACTCTTGTTAACCACCAAAAAAATCGAAGGCCTATCTACTGCCTCAGAGAGGGCTGTCACCTAAGATTTCTTCACATGTATATGGGGAAGAGTATTACAGAATAAAATAGAGAAATTAATTTGAGGAATCAATTCCTGAGTTCAAAACTAGCAGCATCCCGGGATGCCTGTCCAGAGTGATAAACAGATAAATGAAGCATGGATTGAAGAGCATAAACAATATTGGTATACTTTCTACATGAGTCAGAGAAATAAAAGGCGAAAATAAAGAGGTAAGTATGGTTAGGAAGCATTATATTAAAGAGTACCACCTCAGCCAAGGCCCATTTTAAAGAGACAAGTGTGGTTAGAAAGCATTATAATAAGGATGGCATGCATTCATTCCAGTACAACGACTACTACCACAGCCAAGGCCCATTTTAAGCATTTATGCAGGGCTCCAGCATGATGGAAATTATATGGTTAAACCAGTGAAACCACATTGTGGATATTCACTTCATCTCTGGTTTCCGGATAAAATTAGTAGAAGAAGGTTGAAGGTGCCTTTTGGTTCCGCAGAAATTATATCAATTGCAACCGATGAAGAATGGATGGAACAAAGAGTTATCCCCACGAAACGGCATGAGCAAATATTAGATGTAATGTCCATACCTTATGTAAATAGGAACCAGTCCCTCAATCTTGGGTAGAGTCTTTATATGTTCCAAAACTTTCATGGATTCCATACTGTACTTTGGATCACCAGTGAGGAAACTAAGATAATTAAACTCGAGTTGTATTGTGGTAACTTCTGAAGTGCTACTCAGTCCATCAGGAGCAGCGTGTGCTGATCGATCACATAGAACAACATCGCTCAAGGGAATAGCAGTTGGACTTGCAGTGAATGCGGTCAGAAGAATATCAGCCAAGTTCTTAGCATTTTCAAGATAGACAATTGGATTGGGTCCCTTATGCGTTGGATTTTCGCCTTGTTCTCCCCACTTAAATGATAAGCACTAAGAAGACCACCCACAACACGTAATGGTAGTTTCAAATAAATTAACTTGGCCTTTCTGATTAATCCTCTCTGGAAGATGTGTTTCAATCCATGAACCTGCTTCAGAGACAACTTCATCGAGTCCCATTATCATAGCTGTGTCTAAAGCATCCACAACAGTAGCACCAAGTCCTCCTAAACCATCAACTCCTCTCTGGTCCAATGGCATAAGTTCATCATAACCCATTGCATACTTTTTGTACCCAGACCATGCATGGGAGAATGCACTTTTAACCTTTTGCTGCCTACCTATCCAATCAGACCCTGCATTTAACTTCCCATGGCCACGAACAGATATGCTGTTATTACTCATTTCATCGGGTGATAATTGAGGAGGCAGTCTTGGAGGTTTTCTCCAGAACCTCCCAAATCTACTACTACCATCCATGATTAAAGCATCTCTTCCCTTAACACCAATATCTTTTGCTAGACCATCAGAAACAGAATGGACAGTACTCGTATGAGATAGCATAAGATATGCCAAACCACCACACAATAATAGTATTAAAAACTTTCCTGTACTACATGTTGTACAATCACGCTTCACGTTATTGGTGATCAAATTCTGAGTAATCACCTGTAGAAACAAGAATTAACAACTAAGTATCCATTATGTGAATGACAAAAGCATCCTAATTGTAAGTTCCTTCAAAATTGAATTATGGTGCTACACTAGGCTAGTGACAAGATAGAAGCATTCCCCTTTTGTGACACTACACAAAATTTCAGGAAGTTCAATAGTTTATTATACTTTTTTGATAACTATATCATAGCTGCACTTTCAAGTCACAACTCACAATTTAGAAAATAAAACATATATTTTTATATATTTTTTTGTGGGGGGGGGAGTTTTGGGATGATGTAGTACAGCTTGCAATTCAAGAAGAGGCACTTTCTACAACTTATTATTAAAAAAAAAAAAAAAAAAAAGAGAGACTTCAATTGTCAATTCCCCAACCGGTTATATGCCAAAGTAAATAAATCTTTCATTTTATTCCCCCTTCAACCCAATGTTCTAAAAGGCGGAAGGCCGGGAGGCCTAGGCGGGATTTTTTATTTTAAGTCAATTTTAATATTTTATCTTACATTTTATTTATCCAAACAAAACAATAATATAAAGCAAAACAATCTATAATAAAGATAATAAAGGTCCTTGCTTAAATTTCAAACACATATCCATATTGTTAATATCAAAGTTCAAACGCAAACATGCAATTTTTCAAAGTTCAAACATATTTTTAACGTATTAGTTTGATTTATAAACAAGATTGCTATTAAATAATAAAATTTAAAATTTCAAGAATTTAATTCAATATTAAAATTTAAGAAACTAAACATAAATTTAAGAATTATATTGAATTAAATTAAATATTACAAATGTATCATCATTTATATAATTTGAAGTTGGTACAAGTTCAAAAAATTACTACTATAATAAATTATCCATTTTGACTTGATATTGTTCACTTCTTGTTGTGATTTGATATGCTACAACCTGTATTATGAATATGGTAAATCATTAGAAGAATAAATATATTTAGATCTGGTTTGGATACTTATTAAAATAAAAAACACCTCTCCGCCTAGACCCCGCCTAGGCCTAGCTTAATTTCTTGGAGGGATTTTTTTGCCGCCTTGGACCTAGGCGAGGCGCCAAGGGGGGCTAGCGCCTAGGCGAGCCTCCAAGGGGGGGCCTAGCGCCTGGGCGGACCTAGGCGGGGATTTTTAGAACATTGCTTTAACCACTAGTACTAATATGATATGTTTTGTATGCTGAGCACATTTAGAGCCACTGGCTTTTATGGTAGACTATAATCATGATGATGCTAATGATACTAATGCCAATACTTGAAATAATATAATGTTAAACTGTAGTAGACTAGTGGTCCAAACTCTAAAGTCTCACTCTTAGATCTATTTCAAACAATGAAAAGTGAAAGGGCCTGGAGGAGAGTCACAATTACACTGGGAATGCATTGGGATATACATTATGGAATAAATAGGCTAGGAGAGGGGTAGCACTAATAGTTCCCATTTGAAATCATGTTTGTGTCATATTTTCGATTATATTATTAGTATGGGAAAATAAGGTATAAACAATACATGATGGGGTGGTATTATTAGTGAGGGGAAATGAGGAGACGAGTACAAACACCAAAAAAGATCAAAATGGCAATAAATGGAAATGCAACAATTGACCCTTATCTTCTAAATCCAATATATCCCTATTTTAGAACTGGGATCATTAAAGTAGTGTCAACAGTCGAAACGTATTTAATATGCGTAGATGCATGTTAGGCAAAACTTAAATCGAGAGTCTATCCTAAATCGTAATTATATACCCTTTACTCTCAAGTCTCAATAGTACAGTCCACAATCGCACAACTGCTGCAAAAATTAGCTTTCACAAGAATTTTCTAGAAATCGTATTCACTTCCTAGCTGACTGAGTTCCGACTCACTAAATTATAAATTTGGCAGCCAAGCTAAGATCTAGCTTTCCAGAGGTCAGCATTGCCGCTACAATCCATTTGTTTTTCTTCACTAATGATGAAGTTATATGTCTCCTTATATATTTCTTTTTGGGTGGTATCTCATGCCATTCACACGGGGGAAGGGATCAACTGCTAGTTGGGACAATGGGGTGTATCTTATAAGTTGTTCCACCCTGCCCTCCACCCATCCCCAAAATAAATATAACGAGCATACACAGAAACTGACATGTTATCTCAAAAAATTTATGAAATTTTAAGATGCTATGTGGACACATTTGGATTTTACTTCTTCATAAGTTGTCTAAAGATCATTAACAATTAATCTACACATTAATTTTCCCAAGCTCATATCTCTTTTATTAATAATTTTTTACAAATAAATAATATATATATATATATATATATATATATATATATATATATTCTATAAGGTACTTATTCCAAGTCTTTGAGGAAATAGTTTGGTGGCCATAAGTATATTCCCAAACTACTAGTGCAGGGCTTGAAAGCCATCTCATGAAACTCATTGGCTTATAGAAAAGAATTAAGGGAATTACTTCCTAGACTACAATCTGAGTTTTCTCACGCTATTATAAAATTAAATGGCTCAAACACTGTCAATGTGGCTCATATCTCCATGCATTTACCCACCCTGATAGTTCCAATATAGAATATTGAAAACTCTTCATAAGGGAAAAGTTGTAATTAAACTTTTTCAAAAAAATTGAACCTTTGAAGAGGGTTGCCAGAGAAACAATCAACATAATTAATGTGTTGATGGAATGGCTTCTGTTTAATTTAGGTTGTTCACATAGAGACATGTTGTATATGGAGAGACAAAATGAAAGTAAAAAGTGGAAACAGAGTGAAATGTGATGGAATAGGAGTCCTATACCTAAACAAGCAAAAGGATGAGGGATCATTAGTAAATGATCCGCCTTTGAGAGAAAAAAATTCCCAGCTTTAGTGAAGCAACAAAATTTTACTTACTTTAAAAAGTAAGAGTGGAATATGATGGTGCAATGGTGTACTAACAATCTAAGAAAGTTACTGCCAGCTACTTTTTTCACATTGGACCGACAACAACTACTCTTAGATACCCCACCAACCATGCAAATAGGATAATCCAAAGAGATCACTGCCACTGTGGATTACTAAAACCATGACATTTGCATTTAAGGCACCGCAATATAATTCACACAGACAACTAAAATAGCTTTTACAAAACTTCTCCAGCTGCAGCTAGGAAAGATACAAGCATAACCCCATAGGATCAACCCAATTCCAATACAAATCATTACTTCCTCGGTTTCTCCATACGTTAACAGTAGATTTTGTGTAATTTTTCATCTTGGTGCCAAGCTTAGAGTGGCACCACAATAGACAAGCTTTACACTGATCATTGAAGAACATGCCACCACAGCAGCTTGGCCCAAAATAGACTAGTGATTCATGACTAACATAATTTAACATACTGCAACAGCAAATTCTCAAACTACATCAATCTAAACTAATAAAAGATCATTTTTTTTTTTCAATGTACTTCTACTTTACTGATTCTCCGAACAAAACAGGCATAATTCAATCACACGCACGGAGTTCGGGATATTTCATAATTTAATCTAAGAAAAAAATCAACACTAGAAGGTTAAAGTAGTATCATTTTCAAATGGAATTCCATAAAAGCAAATCACAATGGCTAGATATTCGATTAAATCAGCACATCATAAAATCAAGTCAAAAAACATAATCACAACTAAACTGAGGATATCTCCGATCAAAAAATTAAGGGTGAGATCCAGTGCACGAACCTTGAAGAATGATCGCCGTCGAAATTTGGCGTTATCGTAGTGTACATCTTTCATTGAGTAGGGCAAAGAATTCGACATACTCAATCGATTTCTCAGCTAGGGATTCCAATCCTTGATCTCAGCTTAAGCTTAAATGTATAGATCAATGTATGATTATATATGTATGCATATATGCATCGAGAAAGGTGGAGAAATTGTTTGGAAACAAAATTGAATTGACGAATAACTTTTAGGAGAGAGAAATTGGGAGCGGGATTCGATTTGCGGGAATTCAGAGGGGGAATAATGATGTCCGTTTTGATTTGTTGGTTTGGATTAATAAAGTCATGGTTTGACTTTTGGGGAGACTTGTCTTAAAGACAACGCGCCGTGTAAAGGGAGTGGAGGTGGATGCGGTAATCCCACTTTCCAGCAGGGATGTAAACGGATATATACGGATTCAGATACAATAATATTCGTATTCGTTTATTTACGGATACTTTAAATCGAATACGGATAATATCCATTTTTTTTCGAAAACGAATAATATCCTCTTTTTTCAGAATACGGACTTGGACGAATACTTAATTTTAAGATTACCATTTACGTTCTATAACTAGAATAAAAAAATAATGAATTTTAAAATATAATTTATTAATGAATTAATGTTAATTTATTTATTTTAATAAATATTTAAATACAATATCAATGTTCTAAATCACAATTCAAATAAGTTTTCATCATTTTGAAATCCTAAATTTCAAAATGAATGCTCTACTTATTAATATTTAGATATGTCTATTTTATGTCATGGAGTAATATGTAGTGTGTATTTAATATTTATAATTAGATTCAAAAGTTTATATTGAATATTTAATTATTTTTTCTCAAATACTTGATTAAAACTTTAATAATACGCCTACATGAGAATTTTTATTTATAATTTATCCTCAATACATAGATTACAATTTTCATAGTTATAAAAAGTTTATTTTATTTCATTATATTTATGGAGTGTGAGTTATAATTTATATGTGACAACTAGTTAATTCAACTTCATCCAAATTTACTTTGTACTTACTTAAATATTTGGACTTCTAATTTTTAAATAATTGGACAAATGAAAGTGATAAATACTCTCTCCACCCGAAAATTCATAAACGTAAATTAACTATTCAACCCCTTCTAGATTAATTCGAACTTAACACATTTTAATAATAAAATTATATTGTTCATTGTTCCTGCCTCCCAACATTGCAAATAAGTTTTGAAAGTAAAAAATTTATAACAAGCTAATAACTATAGTTTTGTTCTTCTAGTATATAATTTTCTTGGTAATTGATACATTTTAGATATTTTAACTTTATAATAGAAAAAATCTATTAACTATACTTAAATCAATTTATTTCAGTTTATTAATATTAGAATAAAAGTGTTATTTCCTACTTTTTAAAAGTGAAATGATATATTTTTAAAATAATTTTTGTATGATAGTGAAAACTAATTATTATACAAGGAATGCCAATTTTAAAAAAATTATTTTGCTTATTATATAATAATTAATATATATATATATATATATATATAAGTTATTTGGATACGAATTTCGGATACTGATACGGATATCCGTTATTTGCCGGATATATTTACGGTCAGATGTTAAACGAATACGAATACGCCTATATCCGTATTTGTATTTGTTTATTTGTGGATACCATTAAACCGAATACGGATATATTCATTTTTTTTCAAATACGAATAATATCCGTTTTTTTCGAAATACGGATGCAGACGAATACAAATTTTTTGATTACCATTTACAGTCCTACTTTCCAGCACGTAGTCTTGTTGCGGTGAGACCTTGGGAAGTATTAGTTTCTACGCGCTATCTAGGGGAGTACCAAAACGTGCACCTAGATGTCAAGCCAACGGCGTGTATTCATTGCTAATTGGTTAATTACCTTCGAATTTTTAATATTTGATTCTTTCAAAAGATTTAGGGGGGTGTATTCAATTAAGATTTTTAAAGACTTTTGTTAAGTAACATACTTTTGTAGAATTTATGGGATTTTAATGATTTTCAAAGACTTTAAAGACTTTTTTAAAATGACTTTTATAAACTCTATGAAATAAGTAACAGACTTTTATAAATTTTTTATCAAGACTGTGATAGACTTTTGTATACTTCTAATATATCTTGCAACTTATATTAATTATTAATTAGCCCATGTGTACAACATCTCCCTTTTTTCATGAAATAGAGTAAATCTCATTATATTATTGTGGCATGAGATTTTATATATGTTGAAAGCGTTCATATTATTCTACTCATTTAATAATATATTTGGATACTCGGATACCAATAAAACGTTAGAAATTACAGACGCAATACAAAAATTAAATTCACTTTTCATTTAACTATATATACTTTATTCATATGCGTACGCTTATTTGGAATTATTATTTTCATTCTAGTCTACAAAAGTTGTCATCAATACTTATTTACGTAAAGAATTAAAAATTAATATAAACATTTGCAATATATATCAATTTCCATTCAAATATTTGAATATTACCTCGCCTTAGTATCAAAATTTGCAAATAAAAATAATATATACTTGTTTCATGTATATTTTAAAATAGCAAGTTATTTTTCAAATAAAAATATTTTTTATTTATATTCTTTTAATAAATTTTTAGTTTAGTAATGTAACATATAATAAAATTATGATAAAAAGCTTGAAGAACTTATATATTTTATACAACTATATATCACTATAAAATACGTACATTCTATATAAATTACTTTTCCTCTCACTTTTTTTTTTTCTTCATTTAACTCGATTCTAAGTTAATTTACTTAAATTATAAAATTTTAAAATATTGTGTATTTAATTTTATTTTTGAAATAATAACGTGTGTTGACTACAAAAATAAAATAAATATTTTATTTTTTTGTGGGTGCAATGAAGTATTAATTATTCTAGATTATAAAGTAATTAGAAATATTGGATTCATGTGAAGTAATTAGAAATATTAGATTCATGTGAAGTAATTAGAAATATTGAATTCATGTGAATTGTATTTTAAATTTATTTAGTTTATTAAGATAAGAGATATGAAGTCTTTAGAAATCTTTAGAGATGAGGTCAGATTTTGGATATGGGTTGATAGTTATAATTCTTCTTCTAAAGTCTGTCAAACTTTATCATTTAATAGAAATCTAAAAAGTCTATGACTTTTTGAATACCAAAATACTTTTATAGACTTTGTAAAAATCTTAATCCAATACCACCTAACTTTTAAAGACATTAAAAAAAGTTGTAATTGAATACCACTAAACTTTTATAAACTTTTATAAACTCTTTAAATGTCTTGATTGAATACAACCAAACTTTTAAAATCTTTAAAAGTCTTTAAAATCTTAATTGAATAATACCTCTCTTAAAGAACCACATAATAATTAAGAGTTCTTCTATGCATACACAAATGAGACACGGATATTAGACCGGAATTGTATTTAATTTTTATCTATTTATATTTTTACCCCTATTGAGGGTCAAAACATAAATAGATAAAAGTTAAATACATTCATGTCCAATATTCTTGTCCCATTTTCCTGTCTCCTTAGACTTTTTGAATAATTAAAGGATCCACGGCCGAAAATAATATTTACATATGAAAATATGGTTTTTATCGTTGTTATACATTTAAAATAATATTTTTTATGTGAAAATATCAAAAAATATTGTGAAAATATTAATTTCCATATCTAATATTATTTTTGAGTGTATATTCATTCCTTTTATTAAAAAAATCTATAAATTAAAATTAAATAATATTAGAGTTCTTAAATTTTGATCTCAAATGATATAGTATTAAATATTTTAATAATAATTTATGATAGTCAATCACATGATATATATCCAACCAATATTATGATCAGGATATTTTTAATATTAAAATTTGAAACCCTTAATAATATTATAAAGATACACCACTAACCAAAAGTAAGTAAAACTTCTTCACTAGATTCAATTTATCAGAAAATATTGATCATAATATTATTATCAAAACAATCAACTTAGAATGTGGAAAAATAGATGAAATGGTATTTTAACGAATCTAGAATATTAAAGAGTAGGTCAATTTAGTTGAATCCTTATTCTTTCAGTTAGGTATTTTGAAATTTACTTGATAAGATCTTTTTTCCGATTTATTTACTCAACTTTGAAAGTTACTCCATGAAAATTCTTATTCCAACTCGACTTCCGATAATTCTAGAGTTAATATTTAGAATATCACTATTAATCTCAAATATTTTATTTATTTTTAAATTTAAACTTGAAATTATATATTATATAGTAAAATTATAAAATAATTTAATAGTCTTGGGATTATAATTATAATCTCGTAATTATAATTATAATTTTGGAATTATAATACTATGATTAATAGTCTTGTGATTATAATTTTATGAATTATAATACCGAGATTATAATTTTTATAAACAAATATAATCTAAGAATATTATTTTAAAAATTGATAAAATTAAAAATTAAAATGTAAGAGACAGTCTCACATCAAATGCAAAAGTAACTTGACTTGCGTTAATATAGAACTTAACTTTTCCTCTTAGACAACTAGGTTTTTTATTTAGGTTTTTAACGTGGACAAAGAGTTATGACCAATAGGTTTTTTATTTTTAAGTTATGTCAATTAAAAACTTAAATAATTAAAGTTGTTATAGTGAAGTTATTTCGTAAATAAAAATGATATGCATTGTAAATTTATGTATTGAATTATATAGATCAATATTAGTGGTAATTTTTTATAAAAAAATATATACTCCTTCCGATCCCCAAAAAAATGGCTCAAGAATAAATTTCACATAAATTAAGATAGTCAAAAAAGAGTTGATGATGTTTTAACCTAGTGGTTAAAACTGAGTTAACCTTTAAGTCTCAAGTTCGATACTCAAAGTGAGTTTGTTTCATATTTATGTGAGTTTATTTTTTTTTCTTTAATAAGGTTTGATTGATTATTAAAATTATAATAATAATGATGTACTTTATGAGCTTTAAGTCTTATGTTCATTCTCAGAATGAGTTTATTTATTTTTCCTTTAAGATTTGATTGATTATTGAAATTGTAATAGTGATGATGTACTTTATGAGAAATTTGTTTCCTCTTTATATGAGGCTTGTTAGTTAGTTTATTTATTTTTTTCTTTTTTTGAAGTTTGATTAATTATTGAAATTGTAATAGCTAGTGACGTTGTACTTAAGGTTCTTAAAATTGTAGTAGGGATCATGTATTTGAGGTTTGATTGATTCTTGAATTTGTAATATTGATGATGTACTTGATTATGAAATTATATTGTATTCGCTTTCAAAAAAAATTAGTCAAAAAGAGGATAGAGTATAAATTCTTTTCATTTTACCCTTGTATTGGTATCTATTTGTTAATTGATTTTAGGGGTGAAAATGATTTCAAGTCGAACAGTAACTTGCTAAGATTCTACTCGATTTTTTTGAAGATACTCGGATTCAAATAAAATTTTGCAATATTTGTTTAGATTTGAATTCGACTCGTTTTATTGTACTCGAGTTCGACTGGATTCATTTTTTAATTAAACTACTCGCGAGCATTTGAGACATACACGAATTAGAACTAGATCATTTGTATTATATGATTATAATAATATATAATTAACTCAGTCGACTGGTTAAAATAATTAAAGTTTGAACACTTCAAATTAAATCTCTAGCCTTGTAAAAAAATTAATGAGATGATATTATCACTCTTAAAACAATTAATAAATTATTTCTAACTCTAAAAATATGTTGAAAATTTAATTATTAAATTATATATATTAAATAAATCAAATTAGTTTCGTCATGTATAACATGACTCAAATTTAAATAATTAATTATATTTTCTTATACTATATAATATATATTATTGTTTTAAGTTACCACCGACTCAATCACGTGTGGCGGTATTCCAACATAAGGTTTTCGATTCATTTTATTGTTTTTTAAGTGCTTTCTTTTTTGTTATTTAATCTAAATATTCTTCTGATTATTTAAACTTGTTAAATAAATAATTCACGTTGGTGTGGGCGCCCGCCAAAACAAGCAATTTGAGAATTTAATAATACTTCACTTCTTAAAATAAAATTTTGGAAATTTTAACATAACGCTGTTTAAATTAAATGTCAATTTTAAATAGAAATTCGAGTGAATAAGATCTTAATTAGTTTTGGAAAGTTATTATATTGAGATCCACGTCAACAAAAAATATCTCCTAAAATAAAAGAAAAAATTGATCGCTTAGCCCAAAAATAGTGTGTCCATTTGTGCATGTGGTTGTAACATAAATTTAACCTCAATTAAAACTAACTGTAAATTGACACAAAATTTTTAAATATTTTTAAAATTCAAAACTATACAAATGTTTTCTCATTTTGTATTCTCCCATATTACATTCCTCTTTTAATTTTTAGAGTGAATAATTTTAATGGGATAACTTGGAGTACGTGGATAATTGGACATTCGCATGAATGGTGGCTGCTCTGATACGCATCTAACTCAAGATCAATCGACAATGAGTGGAATAACTTCTCAAGTTATATACTCTATGCATCTTTTAATATAAATCGTTTTAGAGAAGTATTTTTATCTCTTAATATAAGTGATCATTTGAGAGTTTCAAAAAAGCATTAATTGCTTAGTTTTTAATATTACTCCAAGTATTAAATATAATTTTGATTTTCTCACTATTTTTTGTCCAATAAATAACACTCTTTTTTTTAATACAAAAACAATATAGACAATTGATAATATATTTAATGATATACAATTATTTCTTAATATCTTGTCACAACTCTAAAATAATTTATATTAAGAGACGAAGAGTGTGAGACCCAGATTTTATGAATAAAGATTTAAATTTCTCTAAATATTTTTTGAATATTATGGTGTGGATTTGATATAATGTTATAGTTGTGGGTAGTATTTATAAATTTTGCAGAAAGTATGCAAGTTGTTATATTATATTCGATATTTGAAAAATATTCTTTTTGTCGAGGAGAATATCCGCATAACTGCACAATCATTAGTGGACCCTATAACTGAATTATTGTTTGATCGAGAAAACGACAAAAATATTTTATTGAAAATAACTACGAAAGTTTTTCTTAGTTATCATTGTTGAACTACTCTGGTAGTAAAGTACGATGAATACGCGTGATCGCATAAGAGTAATACCTGTGATTGATTATTGATGTTTATGTGAGAAGTCACCGGCTTTGTTCAATTATTGCTACAATAGTTACGATAAAAGTATCTCACATTATTTGATTCAATTATTGTTGATTTATAAGTTTTGTTTTATTAGTATTATTAACGTAATAAAAATAAATATCTTTTTTTATATAAAATGTAATACTTTTATAAAGTTATTCGTTTTATTTGATAATAATTAGATTATATTATATTTTATTATGCATAGTATTGCATAGTATTTTGCATAGTAAAATCTTTTTATAAAGTTTTTATTTTACTAGATTATAAATAGAATATATTATATTTTATTTAAAAGATTTTGCTTTAATTATGGACCGTCCGATTAAAGTAAATCAAACTGGACCGCTCATGAGTGAGTTATTACGCAATCCATTCTTCTATAAATAGAAAGCTCATTCCTTCATTATTTTCTTAATTCAATTGAAACTCTAGAGAGAGAAATTATAGAGAAACTATGAAAAGTATTTCGCTACTTCCCCACTTTTATATTCAGCTTTTTTACTACTAAGAGGATATTATTCTTTTGATTCATGAAGAGAATTTTCATTATTCCATTTCTTATTATTCATTGGAATAACTCAGATATACGGCTACCTACCTATACTTGGTGACATTCTTCTATTTTTACGTCTTTATTATTATGTTAGAATATCCGTCACGTGTTTTTTTACAGGACCTAGTTAAAATCTTTATTATTCATTGGAATATCTCATGCGCATGTGTTTTACATCGGACCTAGTTACGTCTTTATTATTACATTGGAATTGAACATGCGTGTGTTGGTTCCGTCTTTTATTATTACATTGAATATCCTCCTATCATGTGTTTTACAGGATCTGCAGTTAAAAATCTTTATTATTCTTTGGAACATCCGCTTGGTGTGAATTTCACCGACTTTGGTTCCGTTATTTATTATTCGGTTTGAATAACACATCATCGTAAACCGCATGCGTGGTGATTTCTTTTGTTATTCCATTCTTTATTATACTCGGTTGGTTTAAGTTTTGACTTCTATACTCCATGAAATTAGTGGAATATTCTCGATATTTGCGTTTCATCCAAAGATCTTTCATGGAAATATTCTTACGAGCATTCTTGAATTTTTACTCTAAAGCGATTATCATGTCGACAATTTGGACATTATTGGTTCTTGGATAAATTAATTCTTGAACTTGTTTTATTGAATTATTATGTCATTGTCATCATCCTCATGTTTATATTATGTTAAAAGTCATCATCGTGGCTGTGGTGCATAGATGAACTTGGTATGATTATGAATTGAGAGATTATTCGGTATAATCATGCACCGTAATGTTACAAATGATGTGGTAAAAGTCCTCATCGCCCGTAGTGCATTGATGGACGGTTTTTGGTATGATTATGGCTATGAATTCTCTTGCCAAGGGAGCAAAGATGAATTATTTTATGGCATGATCGGGATCATTGATGAAAACACGATTATCTTTGGCCCATAGTGCATGAATAATTCGTGGTCGTGATACTTAAAGAATATCCTTGCTTTGTAGCAAGTGCGGATGATTTAATGATGTGGATTATTTATCGAAATGAGTCTCAGCCGATAAAAGTGATGAAAACTTTTAAATCATAAAAGATGGTAGATTTTATTCTCTCTTGACTCTTTTAATGGATTGCTTGTTCTACCGCAGATTAAACTTGATGTCTATTGTATTTTATTAGTTTAACATTGTTGAAGACTAATGATAATTTATTCTTCATTATCTTAGTCATAATATTTCTTCTTGGGCTAGTTGAGTTCACCTTTTCTTTTTTTCGTTCTTCTCTGTGAAATGAGAACGTAAATTTGGAGACGAAGTCGGGGAGCGGAGTGATGGTTGGGATGAAAGTATTAGCTAGTAGTCCTCCTCACTATTACATTAAATAGTGTGATAATAAATGTAATGAGGACCTATTTCGAGAGTGGATATCGCTGAAGACAATATTTGTATTTAAACTCACAAGATATATGTTTTGTCGTATTTTACATTTAATTATTTGTATTATTAGTTTGTATTTGAATTTTGTACCATGTATTTGGCGACTCAAGATGGGTGATGTATACCTATTTTGGGGGCGTCACAAAGAGAGTATTAGGTTTTCGGTTCTTAATTTCCCGATGTGAGACTTTATGTCAAAACAATAAGACATGGTAGTTAATCAAACAAATACTCTCACAGCTTCATATTGATACTATTAGTACTACTCCCTCCGTTCCTTAATATAAGTCGTTTTAGAAAAATATTTTTGTTTCTTAATATAAGTCGTTTGAGAATTTCAAGTAAGCATTAATTGCTTAGTTTTTAATATTACTCCAAATATTAAATGCAACTTTGATTTTCTCACAGTTTTATGTCCAATAAATAACAATCTCTTCTTCCAATAGAAGGACAATATAGACAATTGATATTATAGTTAATGTTATAAAATCATTTTCTTAATACTTGTGCACAACTCTAAAATGACCTATATTAAAAAACGGAGGGGGTAATTAATATGTTAGATCCGGTCCGACCCAATTTCCAGCACATAATTTTTAGGGTCCTTTACATAAGTATACAACAAAATAGAAAATAATTACAAGAAAAGTGCATCAACTAAATAATTACAAAAAGAAAACTCATATTACAAAAATAGTACAATTCACATTAATAAGGAAACTTAAAATTAAGGACAAATAACTGCCATAATTAATAATTCAAATTCAAACATTTGGATCTAACAACAAAAATAAATTCAAATTCAAATCTTCATCTCCCTCACATACACTTTGAAATAATAGTCCACCGCTACATCACCGCTACATCTCACATACTCCGCCGCTACACCGCCACGAATCTCCGTTGTCCAAAACGCCAATGAGAATAAGAAGAAGGTTCGCCCTACAAAAAGTTTAAAAATAAATAGATGTAACTTTTAATGTTCTGAAATTTTTTTATAACTATTTTGTTACTCATAAATAATAAAATGGTTACCTTTGTATGAATGGTTGGCTACCAGCTGCATCACATTCAAATGAAATTGTTAACTTAATAAAATTGTTAACGTTTGGCTACCAACTGCACTATGAAAAAACTGAATGTGTGGTTGTGAATTAGTTACTTTAGTATGAAGGTTTTGGTATGAAGGTACGAAGGTTTGCTTACCTTGATCTGAAGGTTTGGTAACCAACTGTACTAAGAAAAAATTTAAAGTGTGGAGGTTGATTGGTTACTTTGATATGACAATTTGATTACTTAGTATGAAGGTTTGGTTACCATCATCCAGTATTCATATCCACATGCAACACCTAGTGCACCATAACCCGAGGAATACTAAATGAGGCTGACATCAATGGGGCGTTGGTTAATACCCTTACTGTCCAAATGAGGCTTGGTATGTTTGATGGAGAGCCATCAGCACACCCATTTTGTCACCTAGGCCCAAAAGATGTGTGCACTCAGGCCCACCAGGAACTTGTCGTTGAAGCTGCTAGACAAGGCATTGTTCTTCTCAAAAATTGCAGCCCTTCGTTGCCTCTCTCGCCTCACCGTCACCGTGCTGTTGCTGTTACCGTACGGGAATAAGATTTGGGGTTAGGGATGAGAAAGGATGTGAATTCTATAGTGGCATTGGCGACATGGTATATATATATATATATATATATATATATATATATATATATATATATAGAAAAGAATACGTACGTTGAATGAAGAAGAAGGATGATGACTAGCTGTAATTGTTATAGATGAGGAGAGAGAAGAAGTCATGTGTATAACTAATCCCTAAGTTAAGGAATTCTAATTGAATATTAAATCCCTAAATTAAGGGATCCTAATTGCACTAACATTATAAATAAATATGAAAATGAATTAGTTGTGTAAAAATTTTATGAGTGCACTATTGTTGTAATTATTTTTAAAAATGTAATAGAATATGTAAATCATCCTAATTTTTATACAATTTGAAATACGAGTATGTTCTTCTGATCATTTATTAATTTATCCGAAACCAACCTCGATAATTGCATAGATGTTTTTTACCTTCAGGCAGGCTTCAAGTGCAGTGGGCGCCCGCCAGTCGACCAAGCTGCGACTTCTCCTTTTCATCAGTTTAAATGTTGTTAGCAACTTTTTTGTATGATAACTCTAATCAACTTGTAATCTTCTAATAATTTTTATTTTATTTTTATCATTTGTTAAATTTTTCAGCCTTCCTACTCATAAATTTTAACATTCTTAAAAAATTTCTCAAAAATAATAACTATTTTTTCTGTAGTACATATATATATATATTCTCATACATATATAATTAAATATACATGTATATATAATATGCCTCACATACAAATTATACACAAAAATTTTACAAGTTTAATATGTATGAACAAGTTCCTTAAATCAACTATATTTTAAAAATAAAAACAAAGAAGATTATCAATATCAATACTATCTACTAGATTTAATGAAAAGGCATGTATTTTTTTCAATCTATGGATTAAAATGTCATGTTTCGATGACTGACTTCTTTCAAAATTACACAAATTATTATAATTATAAATATTGTTGCTCAAATTTAAAATTTATAGTTAAATCATTTCGAAAATTATTCATGCTCTTGTTGTTTAAATAACTCGAGTACTTATTCAAGTGGTACGTCGTCAGGCTAGGTGTGGGCGCCCGCCAAAACAAGCAATCTGCATGTATATATTTTTGCTTTTTGGGTTTATAAGTAGGAGTATATATTCCCTTCATTTCTGTTTAAATGCTAGTAGTATTCATCCACTCCTACAAATTACAATAATATTCTAGTATTACCCGAATACTTAATTCTCCACGTTCTCCTCTTAAGGTCTACATCAGTAATTTCACGCATCAAACTATCTATCTATCTATATATATATATATATATAGCTCCCATCGGTCTATATATATATTTCCTCTCAATATTCCAAAACAAGAAAAGAGCTAAAATCACATAGATAGGCGAAAACCATCCAATCAATTACAGATTACTCTCACCAGAAAATGACGTCCCAACTGATCGCCAGCCACCGGGAAAACGCCGAGATATTCACTGGCCACGCCGTATGCAAGCAGAAATCGAAGGATCTCCTCCAGAAGCTGTCGCTTCCCAGCGGCCTCCTCCCTCTAGACGACATCGTCGAGCTGGGCCACAACTTGTCCACTGGGTTCATGTGGATCATACTAAAAAAGAAGAAGGAGCACACATTCAGTGCCATAAGCCGCAAGACAACGTACGATACAGAAGTGACGGCGTTCGTGGAGGACCGCCGGATGAAGAAGTTGACAGGTGTCAAGACCAAGGAGCTTCTGATCTGGGTCAGCCTTACTGATATCCACATTGATGATCCTGCCTCCGGCAAGATCATCTTTGGGACTCCCGCCGGTCTTACTCGAACTTTTCCGGTCTCGGCTTTCGAGGAGGAGAATTAAGTAGATACCACAAAACAATTTCAGTACTACCGTTTTTATTTAGCAATGCATGCAGTTTTATTTTATGTTCTACCCCCATGTAGTAATTAGAAGTTGTTTACCAGTTCCTTAATTTACCTTATTATCCTCGTGTTAAGATTTGTGTTGATCTTAGTTAATAGATTTGTGTTGCTTCTTGAAATTTAAAAACGGCACCAAAAATTTTGTCTTATTACTTAAACAAGTGGAATGTTAACTAATGGTTCCTGCAATCTACATCTCCTAATGACTTAATAATGACTTAAGGGTTGTTTTATAAAACTGAATGATAAGCTTTAATGTATAAGAGAATTTGAATGAGTTGTAAAAACTCTGAATACGAAATAAAATGATGTGTTTGATAATTGTCTGTTTAAAACAGCTTAATGCGTATAATTTTATATTTTAACTAGATTGTTATAAATAAATTTATTATGTAATTACAAATAAATAATGTTATCCAAGAAAAATAGAATATGAACTTTTAAACAATATTTGCTGGAATATACTATTAATAATATAATTTTAAGAATAAAATACTAAAAAATATATTAGTAACATTCTTTCCATAAAATCAAAACAAAAGACTACAACATTCATTAAATTGGTTATTGACTAATTTGTTAAAAAATTAAAAATAATTTGTATATAATAAAATTTGTTTACAATAGTAAAATAAGATGATATTAAATATAATTTTTCATTGTAAATAAGGGGATGTAAGCAAAAATATTTTTTAGAAGAATTTCTCACACCCTCTTTGAAGAGTACTATACCACAAATAAATTAAAATGAGTCTGGTGTCGTGGGATGGAGTCCTAAATAAAGAAACTTATAACTCACACAATCATGGGAGATAAAAGTAAGTAACTAATGTCATAGTTAATCAAACCAATATTATCTCAGCTTCATATTGATATTAATATGTTAATCCGACCTAATTTTCCAGCACATAATTTATATAATTTAAAATACTATTAAATTATATCATGTTCTTTTTTACATACATAAACAATTTTGTTGTAGGGTAAATAAAAATTACTCCACAATACGACAATATACAGAAGAGTAAGTTTGAATGTCCATACCATAGGTGTGCCAAAAAAAAACTAGGTAAATCGGACCGGTTCGAACTGATCGGTTCGGTATATATTAAAATCGGATTCGATTAGTATGAAGTTTATTTTTTAGTAAGTTGGTCAATTGGCTAATAGAATGCTGACACGCATAGAGTCTCGTCTGCGTGTCAACACTCTAATGACTAATTAACCAATTTACTCGAAAAATAAACTTCATGTTAATACACTATTTAACTAATGTAAGTTAGTTTGTAGTCATTGACTCATCGTCATAGTCTGTAAGTGCAGGGGAACCAAAAATGGACCATACAACTCATGATAAGCTAATCGAACGGCTAATTGAGGTCCGATCATCGAAGCACGACAAGTCCGTCCAGTTTTTCGAGTCCTAAACCAAACAACTTTGTGTTGTCTCTCGTGCTAGATATCTTCTTTGATCACCTTCTTTATATTCTCGAACTTGAAGCCCCTATCAAGATTTGCGATACTCTTTCTTCTCTTTTTTTAGGTCTAGTTGCTTTCTGTGTGTATGTTGTTGAAATTTTCATTTTTGTAAATGGGCTTGTGTAATTGTGTTTTATTCATTTGTGGAAATTTAAAATTTGGGATTTTGGTGGATTTGTTAGGTTAAATGTTTATTAAGAAATTATTTAACATGTATATTGTGAGTCACTGATTGTAAGTGGGGTTTTCAAACTTCCAAATTCAAGTTTAAGCCTTATTGTCAATTTTAGTCGGATATTTATTTTTTACAAACTTCTTGTTTAAGTTAATTGATGAAGGAAAGTTAGAACTTTTCATTTGCTGCTTAATTTTCTGTCTGTTGCTTCTCGGATCACTCTCAACCAATCGGTACAAGAATAAGTCCAGACTATTGGTACGGGATACAGATATAATCAGTACCGGTATTGGTATATATTTTTTTGGGAATTCTGTAATTAGTATGATACGGTACGGTTCGGTTCGAACCGATTTGGTACGTTAATTTATCGTTCAACACCCTTAAATGTCCAACTCTGTAAAATCGCGAAAGCGACTCAAACCCACATACATTTATCATGTGTTCGACGTACGAATATTCTGAAATCTCAATAGTTACATATATTCATAGATGTTCTTTAACTTTAGGCTTTTAATCAAGTGTAGTGGGCACCGGTCAGTCAATCAAGCTGGAGAGACTCCTTAGTTAAGTTTTTCAGCTTTTTTATATTTTTCAAGAGAATTGATATTTTCACAAGTAAAAATGTTACTTTCTCAAGATCATCTCCCACATGAGAGTGGATCCCACTTACCATTTATGTGAGCAGGACCTTTGAAACTACTCGCTCCGTCCCTAATTATTTGACGTTTTAGAATTTTTCATTTGTCCCTAATTATTTGACGTTTGTCCAAATCTAAAAAAATTAATGATAATTTTTTCAAAATTACCCCTCATTACCCTACCTATTTTTTGATACTTTAAACTCCTTCTATCTCCTTATCTCAACAAAACTCTCCTTGTTGGGTGAAGCAACGTTGTTGGGGATAGAAGTTTGATGACGTATTACGGAAAAGATTCAAACGATCCAAACAACGTATAAAAACCTCACAAGACCCGATGAAGAGTTATGGCCGATCTTCATCGAAAGGGCGTGGAATTCGATATTGGAGATCATGTATTGTTACGTGTTGCTTCTTTATAGAAAGGAGTTACGAGATTTGGAAAGAGAGGAAAGCTCAATCCTCGATTCATTGGCCCATTTTTAATCCTCGATCGAGTAGGAGTGTAGCCTATAGACTTCACTTTCTGCCAAGTATGTCTCCGTGTTCATAACATTTTTCATATATCCGTATTACGTAAATATGTGAAAGACCGAACCACATTATTGAAGTTAGAACCAGCAACGAAATAGCGAAAGATTTAACGTATGAAGAGGTTCATGTTCAAATCTTGGATAAGAAGGAACATATTCCAAGGTTATACCTCAAGTCAAAATTTTATGGAGGAACCACGATGTTGAGAAAATGACCTGGGAGTTAGAATCTGATAGATCTGGTAAAGATGGCCCAGTTCCGTGGTAGAAATGCAAGCCATGATTTCGCTGAAATTTGGACTTTGGGCTCCATTTATTTAGCCCACTAAAAGTTGGGCCATTTTGGCCCGGCCCGTGGCCCGTGAATTCTTTTTTTTTTTTTAAATGTTGCTACTTGAGTACTTGTAGGTTGTGAGATTTGAACACAAGACTTTTGTTCAAATTTACCATTCTTAAAAATTTAATCAAAATTAGTATCCAAAATTAATTACTAATATTCAAGCAGTAAATTAATTAACTGCATCAATATTAACTTTGACATTCATTATTAATTCATCTCACGCATCAAATGATGGGATATTCATTTCACATGCTAGGTGTGCATCAACTACGACGCCCCCAAAATTAGGTATACGTCACCCATCTTGGGTCGCCACTTACATGGTACATAAATTCAAATACAACTTACTAATATAACTGTAAGTGGTACAATACGACATAAACCGTGAGTTTAAATACAAATATTGTCTACTAGATATTATACAAACTCAAGCGAGAGTCCTCATTACTACTATTATCACATTATTTCACGAATAGTGAGGACTACTAATGCTATCCTTCGGACCATTACTCCGTTCCCGAGGCTCGTCTCAAATTTATGTTCTCATTTTCACAAGAGAAACGGTGAAAGAAAGGTGAGCTCAACTAGCCCAAGAAGAAATATTATGACTAAGATAATGCAGAATAATTTATCATTAGCCTTCAACGTTGTTAAACCGATAAAATACAATAGACAACAAGTTTAAGCTGCATTGAATAAGCAATCCATTAAAAGAGTTAAGTAGAGAATAAAGTCTACTATCTTTTAGGTTTTAAAAGGTTTTTCATCATTTGTATATATTTGAGACTCACTTTAATAAATAATCCACATCATCGAATCACCCCCGCACTACTACTGGCGAGGATATTCATCAAATTATCAATGGTCACGACTATACCGAATCACCCCCGGTCATAATCATACCAAAAACTATCCATCATTGCATTCACATGCCATCGAGGACTTTTATCACATCATTTATAACAAGCCATGATCCCTGGTCATAATCATACTAAGTTCATCTATACACGTAAAGAAGATAACATAATATAACATGGGATGATGACAATGACATAATAATTCAATAAAACAAGTTCAAGAATTATTTTATCCGGGAATTATTAACGTCCAAATTGTCAAAATGATCTTTGTTTTGTAGAGTAAAATTCAAGAATGATCGGAAGAATATTTCCATGAAAAGATCTTTGGATGAAACGCGAATATCGAGGATATTCTACTAATTTCATGGAGTATAGAAGTCAAAGTTTTATCCAACTGGGTATAATAAAGAATGGAATAACAAAAGAAATCACCATGCACGCGATAGGCCTCACAGAAAAAGTTATTCCAATGTAATAATAAATAACGGAACCGTGTCGATGAAATTCACAATCGCAAGCGGGATGTTCCAAATGAATAATAAAGATGGAACCCGGATCCGATTGTAAACACACATGAATAGGATATTCCAACAGAATGATAAAAGCGGAACAACCGGTGTAAAACACACGAGCATGGATGTTCCAACAGAGTAATAATAAAGGCGGAACCAGTCGGTGTAAAAACACAATGACGCATGTGATGTTCCAACAGTAATAATAATAAAAGCGGAACCAGGTCGGTGTAAAACACATGTGAGCATGGATGTTCCAATGTAATAATAGAAGAATGTCACCAAGTATAGGGTAAACCACGTATACGAGTTATTCCAAGAGAATAATAAGCAATGGAATAACAAGCAGTTCTCTTCATGAATAAGAAAAGAATAATACCACTTACGAATACAACAAATAATATTCATTACCTTAGAAGAACTGAATATTGGCGAGGTGAAGTATCGAATACTTTTCTTCTTTCTCTCTATAGTTTCTCTCTCAGAGTTTTCGGTGAAATCGTGAAAATAATGAAGCACTAGGCCTCTATTTATAGAAGATTTCTAGCTAAAGACCGCCATGTGAAAAGGCAAGTGGCTTGATGATTTGGTGATGTGAAAAGAAAAGTGGTTTGGACGCTCAGTAATGTGAAACGACAAGTGGTTCGATCATTTTGTAATGTGAAACGACAAGTGGTTCGGCGCGTAATGTGAAACGACAAGTGGTTCGACGCTGGTAAAGGTAATTACTATCGACGAAGGTAATTCTTATTCACAAAGGTAATTACTATTGACGAAGGTAATTACTTTATCGACGAAGATAATTACTATTCACAAAGGTAATTACAATCGACGAAGGTAATTACTATTGGACGAAGATAATTACTATTCACAAAGGTAATTACTATGACGAAAGTAATTACTATTGACGAAGATAATTACTATTCACAAAGGTAATTACTATCGACGAAGGTAATTACTATTATTGAAGATAATTACTATTCACAAAGGTAATTACTATTGACGAAAAGTAATTACTATCGACGAAGAGACTCTTAGATGATGACATATGGGCCCCCATAAATAATCAAACTTACCACAAATGTCTCATAATGGACTCTTTATATACATCGAGGATTGAATAAATATTACCACAAATCATTTTATTTTTAATCAACACATATTTAATCTTTCAACAATTATTAATCATTTATAACTTGTCGTCTCAATTATTGATTTAATACTATAACATATTATACAGATGATACTGTGACGATAATTGAATCAATAATATAAGAGATATGATGCAGCAATTACTGTAGCAATAATTGAGCATAGCTGAGTGACTTCTCACGTAAGCATCAATAATCAATATCGTGTGCTACTATACAACTACGCCAGACATTCTTTATTTTTACTACTAGGGTAGTTCAATAGTTTTAACGGTAACACCTCTGTAGTTATTTTTATAGAAAGATAATTTTGTCGTTTTCTATCTACGATAATACTTCCGTTATAGGGGTCCAATTAATGATTGGTAGTCGTCACGAATATTCCCAAACAAAAAAGAATATTCCCCACCAAAACGAATATTTTATAACAACTTGCATACTTTGCAAAATTTATAAATACTACCCACAACTATAATATTATCTTAAATTCACACCATAATCTTTATTGATAAAATCTGGGGTCTCACAATCTCCCCTCTTATGGAATTTCGCCCTCGAAATTAGAGTGCATACACTGGTATGATAAAGAGGTGAGGATACCTTGAATACCTTTATCGTTTGAAAACATTAAATTCATCTTTGCAATCGGCCAAAGATATTTATTCACAATTCATCTTTGCACTTCTGGGCCAAAGATATACAAATCAGAAACCAATAATGCTTTGAGACGACTTAATAGTATCACGACCACGAATTATCCATGCACTAATCGCCAAGGATATTCGTGTTTTTAATACTGATCATGATTATACCGAATAATCCTTGGTCATAATAATACCAAGTCTATCAATGCACTACACGGCCAAAGATGACTTTTACCACATCCATGAATTAATATTTCATTCTTTGAGACTCATTTCAATAATTAATCCATATCATCGAATCATCCCCGCACTACGTGCCGAGGATATTCATTAGTATCACGACCACCAGCTAATTATCCATGCACTACTACCAAAGATAATCGTGTATTCATTAGTATATCACGACCACAAATTATCCATGCACTACTACCAAAGATAATCGTGTATTCATTAGTATCACGACCACAAATTATCCATGCACCACGTGCCAAAGATAATCGTGTATTCATTAGTATCACGACCACAAATTATCCATGCACTACTACGGCCAAAGATAATCGTGTTTTCAATTACGGTTATGATTATCTTAGAACAATCCTCGGTCATAATCATACCAAGTCCATCTATGCACTACATGCCACGAGATGACTTTCAACATAATATAAGCATGAGGATAATGATATAAAGAATCAATCAAATGAGATAAAGGATAAATATTAAATATTTATAATATAATTTATCCGAGATTCAAGAATATCCTCATGTTATCAATCACTTAATAATCTCATAATCTAATATCATTAATATTATAACAATATTTTAATCACTTTAAATTTATAAACAATTTATCTCAATTGTTTACGTTTTACCATATAATGCATTTAATCATTCAAAAATGCCATACTCATAAGATATCATCACCAATTATCAAATCCTCAAAAAAAATGCATATATTCTATATAGGATTCTCTAGCCATAAAATCCTATTTTCAACTTTGTTACTTCACATAACATATTTAACTCATATGTTCAGTAATTAAACTATTTTCATGAAAAATACCAAATTAGTCCCAAAAATATTTCTTTTCTGGGTTTTAGCATAATATAGTCCCATAATGAAAATATATTTTCTTGGAATTTTAAAATTCATTTACTATTTTTCAAAAATTAATTTCTAATTAATTCCTTAAGAAATTAGCTACCTCAAGTTTAACTCCAAAATTCCCAAATCATGGCAGAACCTTACACATGTTAACGTGAGCTTCAGTTTAAATTTCATAGTCATTTGAGTTATAGAACTTTCAGGTTATAGCGTTTTTCATCGAAAAAACCTAAATATTGAAATAGTCATAACTTGCTCATTTTAAGTCAGAATGAGCTCATTTTTGGACAGGAGGTACTTTATACCATATACCTTCATGTCCCAAAAGACCAGAATTTTTCTCATAATTTAAGTGACCGAAACAGCCCGTCTAAAATCATGGCAGCAGCTTTTTCGGTTTTTGCAGCTTTACACTCCTTTGCTAAAATCAGTCCACACAAAAATCTACAACACCTTTTCCAGTAATTTCACTTGGATTAGTTAGGTAACTCATAGATCTTAACTCTAGGACTTGACCGCACTCAAAAATTCAAAATATAATAGGAGATATGGTCAATTGAATTTCATGTTACGTTTTTCACCAAAATCTGATTTTCAACTCTTTGTGATTTCTAAGAAATTTTTATGTTTTCACATACTAACCCACATAACTCATCATAAAACTTACTAATACTCCATATACCCATGATTTTCATCAGTTCTATACTTTTATTATGACTTTCATCATAATCCACGTAAACAGATCCTTTTAGTTGAAGAAATATTTGAGGGTTTAAGAAATGGGTTTTTGTCTTTGGGGTCAATACAAAATTCGATTTCACGTTCTAGGGTAGGCTAGGAAGTCTTCAAGAATACGCCAAGAAATTTATTAATGATAGAAATATCATTCAAAATATTACTCTCGTCCAAGACTTGGATAAGACGTCACATTAATACCAATCATGACTTTATCCCTTAACACGATAAAGACTCACAATGATACCTATCAACTTGCCATCTTCATCACGACGTCGCTTCTGTAAAGTCCTGGCTTGCGGTGCATTTTCACACAAGGAAGTCAACAACGAAAGGATCGGGGCTCTTTACTTATGGTTTGATATGACAATGATTGACTTTAGTGGTTTGGTTACTTTGAATTCGCACAACAAGTTGGTTATGAATATAAAAGCTAACAACCTTACGAAAAGCATGATGAGTAGTTAACCAATTGATTCCTAAAATCACATCAAAGGCAAATATTTTCAAAAAGATAAGATCGACAAGTAACGTGAAAATGTTTATTTGATTCAAACAAGATTTAAAAATAGTAGCGGTAACGAAGGCTCCTACTAACGAAGTTTCAACCAATAAGTCAAAGTTTAACTTCTTCGGAGTCAAATTTAAACGTTGAACACAACTAGGTGAAATAAAAGAGTGGGTAGAACGGTATCTAACACGGTATAGACTTCATGAAGAGCTTATGATTAACTTACCCGTGATAATTTTATTCGTGTTCCTCATCGGGAGAAAAAAAACGCTCTCTCTTAAACCACTCGGCTTTGGTTTGTGCAGGATGACCTTTGGTGCCTCCATCCTAGTTGAATTTGTCTTGATGAAACGACAAAATCGAGCTAAGTGACCTTCTCTTCCACAATTATAACATGCTTTGACTGGCATGGCAATAATTCGGATTTGATGTGTCCCTCTCCTCCGTATTTGAAGCATATGATAGGTGGTCTTTCTCCTTCCTTAACAACGGTCTTTGGTCTTCGACATTTTCCATCATTGTTGAATCTCCTTTTCTTGAAATGTCCATTCCTATTATTTTGGCCCTGATTACCACCGAAGTGGTTACCATATTTGGCCTGTTGATTCCCTCCACGCTTGTTGTCACCGCTTCGATGACTACTCTCGCTGGTATTATAATTTTGCCGGCTACTCTCTTTTAGTTGCATTGACTCGTTATCGCGCTCCACTAACTGAGCCCTATTTACAACATCTGAATAAAAACGCAGTTTATGAGAAATAAGATGTTGACGTATCTCTGGCTTCAAACCTCTTAAAAACATTCGCGCCATTCTCTCTTCATTATCCACCAAGTGCGATGCAAACCGTGATAACTCCACAAATTTTGCCTCGTATTGCGACACGGTCATATTGTTTTGTTCCAACTTGATAAACTCCACCTCCTTCATGTGGCGAATACTTTCAGGAAAGTATTTGTCGTTGAACAGCTCCTGGAACTTCTCCCAAGATATCTTCAAGATCTGAGCCGAGGTTGAGTACGTTTACCGATTTCCCCCAAGAATCGCCTCTCCGCTGCAACATAAAAGCGGCAAAGGAACCTTTTGCTCCTCGGAGCATCCCAAGACATCAAATATCTTGGTAATCTGCTTTATCCATGCTTCCGCGAAGAGGTTTTGACTCTCCTTAAACTCCGGTGGTCCCGGCTCCTTGAATTGTTTAGCGGTGACCACCAGAGTTTTCCGTGTTTCCACCTACGTTTTGGATGTTGATCGCTTTACTTCGATATTGCATGAATTCTAAAAACTTAAACGCATCGTCATTCGTCATTCGTCAATTGATCGTTGTTGTTGTTTACGGGAGGATTATCGCCATCCTGTTGCACATTGTCCACGATTATTGATCCGTGGAGAATCAACGGTCTCCCGTGCTCCATTGCTATTCTCAACATTCTCGGATGCCATTTTCAAACACCGCCACAAAATAAGGGTTAATTGACATGCAACATATTATCACTATACTACGATGAGACCAATCAAATACCAAATGAACTTAGGTAGGTCATCTACTAGCGAAGGTATTCCGTCTCTCCCTCCTAGTACTATTCTCACATCTTAGCCGAGGATCATATCCTAAGCTCGACGATACCAACTGCGACGCCCCAAAATTAGGTATACGCCACCCATCTTGGGTCGCCACTTACATGGTACATAAATTCAAATACAACTTACTAATATAACTATCGTATGCAATACGACATAAAGCGTGAGTTAAAATACAAATATTGTCTACAAGATATTATACAAACTCAACAGAGTCCTCATTACTACTATTATCACACTATTTCACGAATAGTGAGGACTACTAATGCTATCCTCCGGACCATTACTCAGTTCCCGACTCATCCCGGCTATGTTCTCATTTTTCGAAGAAACGGTGAAAGAAAGGTGAGCTCAACTAGCCCAAGAAGAAATATTATGACTAAGATAATGCGTAATAATTTATCATTAGCCTTCAAGCGGTGTTAAACCGATAAAATACAATAGACAACAAGTTTAAGCTGCAGTGAATAAGCGATCCATTAAAAGAGTCAAGTAGAGAATAAAGTCTACTATCTTTAGGTTTTAAAAGGTTTTTCATCATCTTTGTTATATTTGAGACTCACTTTAATAAATAATCCACATCATCGAATCACCCCCACTACTACGGCCAAGGATATTCATCAAATTATCAATGGTCGCGACTATACCGAATCACCCCGGTCATAATCATACCAAAAACTATCCATCGATTGCATTACGTGCCACCGAGGACTTTTATCACATCATTTACAACAAGCCATGATTATACCGAATGATCCTCGGTCATAATCATACTAAGTTCATCTATACACGTAAGTCGAAGATAACATAATATAACATGAGGATGATGACAATGACATAATAATTCAATAAAACAAGTTCAAGAATTATTTTATCCAGGAATTATTAACGCCCAAATTGTCAAAATGATCTTGCTTTTGTAGAGTAAAATTCAAGAATGATCGGAAGAATATTTCCATGAAAGATATTTGGATGAAACGCAAATATCAAGGATATTCTACTAATTTCATGGAGTATAGAAGTCAAAGTTTTAAACTATTTGGGTATAATAAAGAATGGAATAACAAAAGAAATCACCATGCATGCGATAGACCGCAGCAAAGGAGTTATTCCAATGTAATAATAAATAACGGAACCGAGGTCGGATGAAATTCACACCGGCAGGATGTTCCAACAGAATAATAAAGATGGAACCAGATCCGGTGTAAAATACATGAGATAGGATATTCCAATGAGAATGATAAAGAGCGGAACTGTGTCCGGTGTAAAACACATGTGAGCAGGATGTTCCAACGAGAATAATAAAAAAGACAGAACCGTGTCCGGTGTAAAACACACGACAAAGATGTTCCAACAGAATAATAATAAAAAGGCGGAACCAGTCGGTGTAAAACACATGCATGCAGGATGTTCCAATGTAATAATAGAAGAATGTCACCAAGTATAGGGTAAGCCACGTATATGGGTTATTCCAATGAATAATAAGCGATGGAATAACAATGATTCTCTTCATGAATAAGAAAGAATAATACCCCTTACTAAGGTACAACAAATAATATTCCCTACCTTAGAAGAAATGAATATTCGCGAGGTGAAGTAGCAGAATACTTTTCTTTCTTCTCTCTATAGTTTCTCTCTCAGAGTTTGGTGAATTAAGTGAAAAATAATAAAGCACTAGGCCTCTATTTATAGAAGATTTCTAGCTTAAAGACCGCCATTGAAAAGGCAAATGGCTGCGGCGATTTGGTGATGTGAAAAGAAAAGTGGTTTGACGCTTTTGTAATGTGAAACGACAAGTGGTTCGGCCTTTGTAATGTGAAACGACAATTGGTTTGGACGCTGGTAAAGGTAATTACTATTGACGAAGGTAATTACTATTCACAAAGGTAATTACTATTGACGAAGGTAATTACTTATCGACGAAGATAATTACTATTCACAAAGGTAATTACTATTGACGAAGGTAAATACTATTGACGAAGATAATTACTATTCACAAAGGTAATTTGTAATGCTAAAAAAAATATAATAAATAAATAAATATTAAATAATAAAATTTATTTTATTTTAAAACATACTAATTGGACCTTGTCATTTATTTTGGGTCAAATTAGTTAATTAATTTATGTGGGCTTTAATAAGTAGAGGGTTGCATTAGTTTGGGCCATATATTAATTGGGTTAAATTTAAATTTGTGTATTTTAAATTAATTAATAAACAACTAAAACCTAATTTCCATACATCTAATACAAAGTCCTTGAAAGAAAAGAGAGAGAGCAGCCGCGCGCAAAAAGAGAAGGAGAAAGAAAGTGATTGTCAGATCATAGCAATAACCAACGGAAGAAACAAGAAGTAGGTACAGATTTCTAAATTGTAATTGATTTAGAACATGAGCTGTATACATATATTATATATATATAAATATACCAAAGCTGCTGCAAAAAAAAAAAAAAAAATCGTATCATGCTGTGAATAGTTGCTGTCTAATAATAGGAATCATAAATATATTATGTTATAAGTATTGTGCATGTTGAATTATTCTGCAAAGATTCTTTCATGGTGGAGATTTCATTATATATTATTTTATATATATATATATATAATCTTTTAATAATCTTTTGGCATATTTTTTTAAAAAAAAAAAACATTTGGCCGTGAAGTTTGTTTATGGAATTAGTAAATCAATTCAAGTTATGTTTATTAATTTGAATTAATTAATTTCTTCATCATAGTTATAAAAGTTTTAATAAATAATTTAATAGTATTATGTTATTAATGATTGGATTGTAATAAAAGCTTATTAAATTATTTAGATTGAACGGAGAGAGTCTAAACGAGTTTTTGGAATATACTTTGGGTATTACATTGCTTAATCCGTGACGGATTCCGTACTCTTTCAACGAGACTCTTTTGTTTTTAAATTTATTCGTTCGTTATGCGTTTTGAAAATTAGTATTGCCTCTCATGATTATTTCTTGTCAAATTCACTGTGATAAATTCGTTTGGCGTTCATAGTTGGAACTCATATTTGTACTCTGTAGACTAGTACAACATGTCTAAATTTATTTTGATATTTGTAGTAATGTACATGGTAATATTTTTGGAGACTTTGTGTTGATATCTCGTTTTAGTTTAACATGTACACGTTAGAACCCATTTGTGTTGATATTGTGTCGCATGTGTTGTGACATGATATTTTTGTTAGAATACCGTAGGGTATACCGAGCTATAACCACACCGTGGGGGTACCACGTAGCATGTCCTCTTGGCACCGAGGCATGACACCTTCCGTGGCGGTGTGATCGACCCACTGGCGTCTCCGCTTTGTGCTCGGTGGGAGTTGGCCATTTTGTGTTTTGTTGTGGGGGCGTATGGGTGCGACCCTAGTTTCGCTCGCTCGTTATGTGGATTGGTGATGTTTGTGCCAAACACGCCGCCCGATTTTACATGCATTGGATTCGCGGTCCAATGTGTGTGACTTACTGTGTGGCATTATGTGATTTGCACGTGTGGCATTATTTGACTTCGCGTGTGGCAAGGTATATTCTATTTTGTTTCGAGTCTCGGATGAAATAACACCCACCCATTTGATTCAAACCTATTATTTTAGTGTTAGTTTTGTTCGTTTCGTTTCAGTTAGATTCGTTTCATTTCATTTAATTGAGTTAGTTATTTGGTTCGTTATTTGTATTCTATATCCGCATTGGGCATTTGGCTCATCTTTGTGTTTTTCTTCCCGGCGTAATGTCGGGGGACCAAGGCAAAGTGACGAGAGCTTCCTTTAATTCAATAGTTTTGATATATTTTATTAGGTTTCAATACATTGATTTATTTAAAGTTGTAATAAGTATTTTAGATTGTGGATTGAGCCAGTGTGGCGTTTATTATGGTTTGTCTTATGACATTGGATTATTATGAGATTATTCTTTTGTGGTTTAGAGCCCTGTGATCTTCCTTAGTTTTGTTGTGTTTTGAGTAACCTCTCTTTCTATTTTGGAAAGGGGGTGTTACATAATTACTATTGACGAAAGTAATTACTTGTCGTCTCAATTATTGATTTAATACTATAACAAATTATACAGATGATACTGTGACAATAATTGAATCAATAATATAAGAGATATGATGCAAAGAATTACTATAGCAATAATTGAGCATAATGAGTGACTTCTCACGTAAGCGATCAATAATCAATATCGTGTGCTACTTATACAACCACTGGCGACATCTTTGTTTTTTACTACTAAGGGTAGTTCAATGCTTTTAACGGTAACACCTCTGTAGTTATTTTTATAGAAAGATAATTTTGTCGTTTTCTAACTACGACAATACTTCCGATTAGGGGTCCACCAATAATTGGCCGTAAATGCGAATATTCCCTGACAAAAAGAATATTCCCCACCAAACGAATATTTTATAACAACTTGCATATTTTGCAAAATTTATAAATACTACCCATAACTATAATATTATCTTAAATTCACACCATAATATTAAAAAAATTATTTCGACAAAATTTAAATCTTTATTGATAAAATCTGGGGTCTCACATCAAACCAAATGGGTTAACAGTGTGCATCAAACCAAATGGGTTAACTTTGTTGTTGTCAGTATCTAAACCAAATAATAAGCTATATTGCCGCAAATTCGGAGTCATAATTTGAAATTTTTTAATCAAGCAGTCAATAACCATTTGTAATATTGATGCATGCATGTGTTGTGGTACAAGTAATTTGTAATCCGAACAAACAAGTCATAATTTGAAATTTTTTATGCATGCATGTCTTAACGTGATTATGATTAGATAGTAAAATACACTCAAACAAGTAATCCGAAACTCAAACAAGTGATTATGATTAGATAGTAAGATATTAAATTAACGTGATTAATTTGTGTAAAAACTATTTATATAAACAGAGAACTTATGAAAGATGATATAGAAAAATAATTAATTTATTCTCTTTCAAAAGTACAAACAAGTAATACGAATAATTTATTATTATTATTAAAAAGTCTATTATTATGAAATGGGAGAGTAATAATAATTTATTTATTTATTCTCAGCTTTGAATCCTTTGATCATGATCTTCTTTGATTTACTAAAATACCAAAATTGGAAGAGTTTATATTATAAAGTGCACATATTTTGTTTTTCTTGTTTTGGCAACTTGTTGAATATATATAAATTAGAATTATTGTTTATTATAAATTATTTTATTATTTTTAATATTTATTAATATTACTATTTTGGGTGTAACAAAAGTTTGCAAAAAAAAAAAATGCTATTTTAATCTGGCCTATTCAAGCCACAGTAAAGACATTCTCGAGCCCACCAAAAACTAGGGCTATTTTATTTGGTCTGATTCACTCACTTGCCCCCTACCATTGTTGCAGTCTAGAATCGAAATGAAATTAAGATTCTTACCTCTTCGACATACTGAAAGACGTCACTCTAATTTTGAGGGTAAAATTTTATAAGAAGAGAGATTGTAAGACCCCAACTTTTATGAATAAAGATGAATTTTCTATAATTATTGTAAGACCCCAACTTTTATAAATAAAGATGAATTTTTCTATAAATATTATTTTTGAATATTATGGAATAAATTTAATATAATGTTATAGTTGTGGGTAATATTTATAAATTTTGCGAAAGTATGCAAGTTGTTATAAAATATTCGTTTAATTGGGAATATTCTTTTTTGTTAGGGAATATTCGCATAACTACTCAATCATTAGTGAACCCCTAATGTAATTATTGTTTCGGATTGAGAAAAGCGACAAAAATATTTTATAAAAATAACGGCGGAGGTGTTACCAATTAAAAGCTATTGAACTACCCGGTGGTAAAAAAATGCGATGTCTGGCTGTGGTTGCATAGTAGCACTACGGTATTGATTATTGATGTTTACGTGAGAAGTCACTCAAAGAATGCTTAATTATTGCTCTGATAATTCTTTGATCATATCTCTTATATTATTGATTCAATTATTCACACACAGATCATCCAGATAATATGTTATAGTATTAAATCAATAATTGAGAGGCGACAAGTTATAAATGATTAATAATTGTTGAAAGATTAAAAATGTGTTGATTAAAAATAAAATGAATTGTGGTAATATTTATTCAATCCTTAATGTATATAAAGAGTCCATTATGAGGCGTTTGTGGTAAGTTTGATTATTTTATGGGGGCTCATATGTCATCATCTAAGAGTCTCTTCGTCAATAGTAATTACCTTCGTCAATAGTATTTACCTTTCATCGATAGTAATTACCTTCGTCAATAGTAATTACCCTTGTGAATAGTAATTACCTTCATTAATAGTAATTACCTTTACCAGACGTCGAACCACTTGTCGTTTCACATTACAAGGTGCCGAACCACTTGTCGTTTCACATTACAAAGCGCCAAACCACTTTTCTTTTCACATCATCATCGTCAAGCCACTTGCCTTTTCACACGGCGGTCTTTAAGCTAGAAATCTTCTATAAATAGAGGCCTAAGTGCTTCATTATTTTCTTTAATTCATTCAAGCTATAGAGAGAAAGTATAGAGAATAATAAGAGAAGAAGAAGAGTATTTTGTTACTACACTGCCGCCGCAAATATTCAATCTCCTACCAAAAGTAAGGGTGTTATTCTTTCTTATTCATGAAGAGAACTGTTGTTATTCCATTGCTTATTATTCTCGTTGGAATAACTCGTATAATCGTGGTTTACCCTATACTTGGTGACATTCTTCATTATTCATTGGAACATCCCGTTCTCGTGTTTTTTACAGGACCGGGTAAAATCTTTATTATTATTCCGTTGGAACATCCATGCTGTGTGTTTTACATCGGACCGGTTCCGCTCTTTATTATTATTCTCGTTGGAACATCCTGTTTGTGTGTTTTACAGGACTCGGGTTAAAATCTTTATTATTATTCGTTGGAACATCCATGCATGCGTTTTACTTGGGACCGGGTTCCGTTATTTATTATTCTATCGAATAACTCGTCTGCATGCGATCTATCGCATTTATGGTGATTTCTTTTTGTTATTCTATTCTTTATTATACCCGGTTGGTTAAAACTTTGACTTCTATACTCCATGAAATTAGTGGAATATCCTTGATATTTGCGTTTTCATCCAAAGATCTTTTCATGGAAATATTCTTTCGATCATTCTTGAATTTTACTCTACAAAAAAGAGATCATGTTGATAATTTGACGTTAATAATTCTGGATAAAATAATTCTTGAACTTGTTTTATTGAATTCTTATATCATTGTCATCATTCTCATGTTATATTATGTTGAAAGTCATTTGTGGCTCAGTAGTATGTAGATGGACTTGGTATGATTATGACCAGAGACTATTCGGTGTAATCATTAATCGTAATGTTACAAATGATGTGATAAAAATCCTCAATGGGTCGTAGTGCATTGGTGGACGATTGTTGGCATGATCATGACCATTAATGAATACACAAATATTCTCGCCCGTAGTAGTGGTATGAATAATTGTGGTCGTGATACTAAAAAATATCCTCGTCAGTAGTAGTGCGAGGGGTGATTCGATGATGTGGAATATTTATTAAAAGTGAGTCTCAACTATAACAAATGATGAAAAACCTTTTAAAACCTAAAAGATAGTAGACTTTATTTTCTACTTGACTCTTTTAATGGATCAGATATTCACCGCAGTTAAGCCCAGTTGTCTATTGTATTTTATCGGTTTAACATTGTTGAAGACTATTGATAATTTATTACGCATTATCTTAATCATAATATTTCTTCGGCTAGTTGAGCTCACCCTTTCTTTTCACCGTTCTCTTCGAGGAAATGAGAATATAGGCTGGGGACAGTTGGGAAACCAAAGTGATGGTCCCGAAGATAGCATTAGTAGTCCTCACTATTCGTGAAATAGTGTGATAATAATTGTAATGAGGACTCTTTTTGAGTTTGTATAATATCTAGTAGGCGATATTTGTATTTAAACTCACGGTTTATGTATTAAGTTGTATTTAAATTACAGACTATATAAGTGACGACCCAAGATGGGTGATGTATACCTAATTTTGGGGCGCCACGGTTTGGTATCGAGCTTAGGATATGATCCCCGGCTAAGATGTGAGAATAGTACTAGGAGGGAGAGACGGGAATACCTTCGCTAGTATGACCTACCTAAGTTTATGTGCTATTTTATTGGTTGGTCGGAAGATAGGGATAATTTGTTACATGTCAATTAACTTTTGTTTTGTGGCAAGATTCTGAAAATGACATCCGAGAATGTTGAGAATAAGAATGGAGCGCAGCGCGATCGTTGATTCACCACATATCAATAATCGGGATAATGTGCATCGAGGAAGGCGACAATCCTCACGCAAACAACAACTTGACCAAATGACGAATGATCAAATGTTCGGGAGGCTTTATGCAATTTATGCAACAAAGAAAGTAGAAAGCGACTCTGTCCCAAAACGTAGGTGGAAACCACTGAAAACTCTCCCAAGCGGTCACCGCTAAACAATTCAAGGAGTGGGACCACCGGAGTTTAAGGGAGAGCCAAAACCACTTTCGGCGGAAGCATGGATAAAGCAGATTACCAAGATATTTGATGTCTTGGGATGCTCGAGAGCAAAAGGTTCCCTTCACGCTTTTATGTTGCTCGGAGAATGAGACTTGGTGGGAATCCAGAAACGTACTCAACTCATTGTCTTAAAGATATCTTGGGAGAAGTTCCAGAGTCGTTTCAACGACAAATACTTTCTTTAAAGTATTCGCCCACATGAAGGAGGTGGAGTTTATCAAGTTGGAACAAAACAATATGACCGTGTCGCAATACGAGGCAAAATTTTATGAGTTATCACGGTCATCGCCCCACTTGGTGGATAATGAAGAGAGAATGGCGCGAATGTTTTTAAGAGGTTTGAAGTCGGGAGATACGCCAACATCTTATTTCTCATAAACCGTGTTTGTATTAGGATGTTGTAAATAGGGCTCGATTAGTGGAGAGCGATAATGAGTCAACGCAACTAAAAGAGAAGAAATTTTAAGAAAATTATAATACCGCCGTGAGTAGTCATCGGCGGTGACAACAAGCGTGGAGGGAATCAATAGGCGAGATATGGTAACCACTTCGGTGGTAATCAGTACAAAACAATAAGAATGGACATTTCAAGAAAATGAGATTCAACAATGATGGAAAGACGCAAAGACCAAAGACCCGTTGTTAAGGAAGGAGAAAGACCACCTCATCATATGCTTCAAATGCGGAGAGAGGACACATCGGCCCAAACTGCGCCATGTGGTCCAAAGCATGTTATAATTGTGGAAGAGAAGGTCACTTAGCTTGATTTTTGTCGTTTCAAGACAAATTCAACTAGGATGGAGGCACCAAAGGTCAGTCCCGTAAAAGTCAAAACCTAGAAGTGCAAGGGAGAAGCGTTTGTTGTGACCTCCCGAGAGAGCAAGGAACCCGAATGAGGTCATCACGGGTAAGCTTATCATAAACTCTAATGAAGTCTATACTTTATTTGATACCGGTTCTACCCATTCTTTTATTTCTTCTACTTTGCGCCATCGATTAAATTTGACCAGGAGAAATTAGACTTTGACTTATCTGTGGAAACTCCGTTGGGAGAAACCTTCATTACATCCATTGCTTATAAGTCTTGTTTGGTTCAAATCGGTACCCTCACATTACCCGTCGATCTTATTTCATTAAAAATACTTGCATTTGACGTGATTCTAGTGGATTGATTGGTTAACTACTTATCATGCAAAAATTGATTGTTTTTCGTAAGGTTGTTAGCTTTCATATTCCTAATCAACCTATTATGCTAATTCAAACGACCAAACCATTAAAATCAATCACGGCCATCTCAATCCATAAAGCTATTCGCTTATTGAAAAACGGATGTCAAGCTTTCTTAGCTCATGTCACTGATTTAAACAAAAATACGCCGGTTTTGAACGATATTTCTATTGTTAATAAATTTCGACGTATTCCCAGAAGAACTTCCCCGCCTACCCCGTGAGCGTGAAATTGAAGTTTCATCGACTTGAACCCCAGACAAAACCTATTTCCAAAGCCCCATATCGAATGGCTCTATGAACTTCGTGAGTTAAAACCCAACTGCAGGAATTGTTAGACATTGGCTTTATTCGTCCTAGTACTTCTCCTTGGGGTGCTCTGTTTCTATTCGTGAAGAAGAAAGATGGGAGTATGCGACTTTGTATTGATTATCGGGAGTTGAATCATGTCACCATCAAAATAGGTATCCATTGCCACGTATTGATGACCTATTTGACCCATTCAAGGAGCCAAATTCTTTTCAAAGATTGATCTTCGTTAGGATATCACCAATTGAAGATTAGAACCACCGACATTCCAAAGACGGGCCGGAACTCCTAAGACGGCATTATGAATTCCTAGTCATGTCCTTTGGATTGACTAATGCTCCTCGCCGCTTTCATGGATATGATGAACCGAGTATTCAAGGAATATTTAGATCACTTTGTGGTCGTCTTTATTGATGACATCCTTATTTATTCCAAAAGCCGTGAAGATCATGAGCAACACTTGAGGTCGACACTCCAAAAGCTTCGTGAATATAAGCTTTATGCCAAGTTCAAGAAATGTGAGTTCGTGAAGAAGTAGCATTCCTTGGGCACGTGGTATCAAGTCATGGAATATCCTGTTGACCCAAAGAAAGATTGAAGCTATTCAAAGTTGGGAACAACCTAAATCGATGACCGGATCAAGTACGTAGCTTTCTCGGTTTAATTGGTTATTATCGGAGATTCGTGGAAGGATTTTCTAATCGCTACTCCATCGACTCAAATTGACTCAAAAAGATACAAAGTTCTCGGTTGGAGCGAAGAATGTGAGAGGAGTTTTCAAGAACTCAAGAGGAGACTTATTTCAAAGACTGCTCGACGATACCATCCGCCGGAGAGGATTTATCATCTACTAATGATGCTTCGGGCAAAGGGTTGGGATGTGTTCTCATGCAACATGGAAAAGTTATAGTTTATGCCTCATGACAACTCAAAGAATATGAGAGGAATTATCCTACTCATGATCTAGAGTCAAGTAGATTGTCTTTTTGCACTTAAAATTTGGAGGCATTACTTGTATGGGAGAAAGTGGAGATCTTTACGGATCATAAAAGCCTCAAATATTTTTCTTCACTCAAAAGGAACTCAACACGCGACAACGACGTTGGCTTGAATCATTGAAAGATTATGATCATACCATCCAATACCATCCTCGAAAAATAACGTGGTAGCCGACGATTGAGTAGAAAATCATATGCAAGCACGAGTGCGATATTGTCGTATAAAGGCCCATTTTGTGTGACTTGCAAAGGATGGAGATAGAGTTAAAGACTCTGTGGACGCATGTGATGATAACGAGTATACGAGTAGAACCGACTTTAATCGATAAAGTTAAAGTCTTTCAAGCTGCTGAGACTGGAGTTGATGCATTATGAGTGAAAAGAAAGTGCAAGAAGGTGCTATCTGGAAGCAAGAATCGATGAAGAAGGAATACTTGAGTCAACTCCGGACTTTGTGTTCCTAACAACCCCGATTTAAAGTATAATATCATGATGGAGGCGCACAACACACCATTTGCAATCCATCTCGGGAGTACAAAATGTATCATGATATTCGCTATACATTTTGGTGGAGCAATATGAAGAGAGAGATATATTGTTTATCTCAAGGTGTCTAACTTGTCAACGAAGTTAAAGCGGAGCATCAAGTACCAAAAGGTCCATTGCAACCACTTGAAATTCCGAATGGAAGTGGGAGCACATTACCATGGATTTCAAGTTCTCGGCCTTCCTAAGGTTTCTCAAGGCGTTGATGCGATTTGGGTCATTGTTGATAGATTGACCAAGTCCGCTCATTTCTTACCGATACGAGAAACTTATACACTTGAACGTCTTGCTCGTATGTACATAAACTTAGATTGTAAGATCGCATGGTATGCCGGTATCCATAGTTTCGATCGAGACCCAAGATTCACTTCACGATTTTGGGTTAGTTTGGAAAAGCTATGGGCACAGACTTACGATTTAGTTTCAGATATCATCCTCGCAGACGGACCGGACAATGGAGAGGACTATTCAAACTCTTGAAGATCTATTAAGACTCTGTGTCCTTGATTTCAAGGGAGTTTGGACAAGTTCTTACCATGGTGGAGTTTTCCTACAACAACAGCTTATCAAGCAAGTATTGGCATGGCTCCATTCAAGCGTTGTATGGAAGAAAGTGTCGCGTTCTCAATATCTTTGGGATGAGGTGGGTGAAGCAACGTTGTTGGGACCGGAGTTGGTACGTATGGCTACGGAAAAGATTCAAACGATCCGACAACGATAAAAACCTCACAAAATCGATAAAAGAGTTATGTTGATCTTCATCGAAAGGACGTGGAATTCGATATAGGAGATCATGTGTTGTTAAGAGTTGCTCCATGGAAAGGAGTTACAAGATTTGGAAAGAGAGGAAAACTTAATCCTCGATTCATCGGTCCATTTTAATCCTCGATCGAGTAGGAGCGTGGCCTATAGACTTCGCTTTCTACCGCCAAATATGTCTCGTGTTCATAACGTTTTTCACATATCCATGTTACGTAAATATGTGAAAGACCCGAACCATATTATTGAGTTAGAATCGGACAAAATAGTGGAAGATTTGACGTATGAAGAGGTTCCCTGTTCAAATTTTGGATAAGAAGGAACATATTCTACGCCCAAGGTTATACCTCAAGTCAAAGTTTTGTGGAGGAACCACGATGTTGAGTGAAATGACTTGGGAGTTAGAATCAAATGAAATCAAGGTATCCTTACCTCTTCGACATACCAGTCGTACCCTAATTTCGAGGGCTTAAATTTCATAAGAAGGGAGGTTGTAAGACCCCAACTTTTATAAATAAAGATGAATTTTTCTATAAATATTATTTTTGAATATTATGAAATAAATTTGATATAATGTTATAGTTGTGGGTAATATTTATAAATTTTGCAAAAGTATGCAAGTTATTATAAAATATTCGTTTGGTTTGGGAATATTCTTTTTGTTAGGGAATATTCGCATAACGGCTCAATCATTGGTGGACCCCATAATGTAATTATTATCGGATTCGAGAAAACGATAAAAAATATTTTATAAAAATAACTACGGAGGTGTTACCGTTAAAACTGTTGAACTACCCGATGGTAAAGTACAAAGAATACTGGCGTGGTTGCATAGTAGACACGCAGATTGATTATTGATGTTTACGTAAGAAGTCACTCAAAGAATGCTTAATTATCACTACAATGAATTCACTTGATCATCATATCTCTTATATTATTGATTCAATTATTGTCACAAAGATCATCTCGTATAATATGTTATAGTATTAAATCAATAATTGAGACGACAAGTTATAAATGATTAATAATTGTTGAAAGATTAAAATGTGTTGATTAAAAATAAAATGAATTGTGGTAATATTTATTCAATCCTTAATGTATATAAAGAGTTCATATTATAGACGTTTGTGGTAAGTTTGATTATTTTATGGGGGCTCATATGTCATCATCTAAGAGTCTCTTCGTCAATAGTAATTACCTTCGTCAATAGTATTTACCTTCGCCAATATAGTAATTACCTTCGTCAATAAGTAATTACCTCATGAATAGTAATTACCTTCGTCAATAGTAATTACCTTTTACAGACGTCGAACCACTTGTCGTTTCACATTATAGGCGCCGAACCACTTGTCGTTTCACATTACAAAGGCCGAACCACTTGTCGTTTCACATTACAAGCGCCAAACCACTTTTCTTTTCACATCATCATTCGTCAAGCCACTTGCCTTTTCACACTAAGAAAAGCTAAGTTAGAAATCTTCTATAAATAGAGGCCTAGTGCTTCATTATTTTCACTTAATTCATTCAAGCTATAGAGAGAGAAAGTATAGAGAGAATAAGAGAGAAAGAAGAAGAGTATTTTGTTACTACACCTTCAGTAAAGATTCAATCTCCTACCAAAAGTAAGGGGTGTTATTCTTTCTTATTCATGAAGAGAAGCTGTTGTTATTCCATTGCTTATTATTCTTGGAATAACCTCGTATACGTGGTTTACCTATACTTGGTGACATTCTTCTATTATTCGTTGGAACATCCATTCGTGTATTTTACAAGGACCGGTTCCGCTCTTTATTATTATTCCATTGGAACATCCTCGTCACGTGTGTTTTACACGGACTGGTTCCGCTTTTATTATTATATCTGCTGGAACATCCTGTTTGTGTGTTTTACACAGGATTCGGTTCCGTCTTTATTATTATTCGTTGGAACATCATCCGCTCATGCGCTTTTTACTGGTGGGACCGGTTCCGTTATTTATTATTCTATTGGAATAACTCGTCTGCATGCAAATCTATCGCATGCATGGTGATTTCTTTTGTTATTCTATTCTTTATTATACCCAAATTGGTTAAAACTTTGACTTCTATACTCCATGAAATTAGTGGAATATCCTTGATATTTGCGTTTCATCCAAAGATCTTTTCATGGAAATATTCTTCCGATCATTCTTGAATTTTACTCTACAAAACAAGAGATCATGTTGATAATTTGGACGTTAATAATTCTCGGATAAAATAATTCTTGAACTTGTTTTATTGAATTCTTATATCATTGTCATCATCCTCATGTTATATTATGTTGAAAGTTATTTGTGGCCTGTAGTGCATAGATGGACTTTGTAAGACCCCGAAATTTTTTAAAATAAAAAGGAATTTCCTTTATTTATTATTTTAAAATAGTAAGGGTTGATTTGATTAATGTGGATAGTTAAGGGTTAAATACGCAAATATTTCAAAATAAGCAAGTGGTTATAAAATATTCATTTTGTTTGGGAATATTCGTTTGGTCGTGGAATATTCAGATCGCTGTGGAATATTAAGAATATTAAATGCGGCAAGTAGCACCGTGTGGGCCCCATAACTTGAAAGCGATTGGATGAGGAAAACGACAAAGTTTGGGTGGTTATAAATAACCACAGTAGTTGTTACCAAGTAAGACTGTTGGAATACCCGTTGGTTAAAATACGTGAATACGCGTGGTTGCACAAAGAAGAGCACCAGTATCAAGATAAAGATTGTTGAATTATTGACTTCGCACGTAAGATGGCACTACTCAATAATTTTCACATGAGTTATCGCTCAATATTTTATTTTATTGATTCAATAATTCTTTGCGTTGGTATTTTATATTATTCATTGTTTCAATAATTGTCACCGCGCATGATTTCCCATTATCGATCAATAATTCATATTATTTGAATAATATTATTAGATAACATTATTGGCAATGTCTAGAAAGTTCTGTCTAAGGAGAGGTTTGGTCACCTAATTGCGCCAAGAAGGAGAGATCCTTATTGGAAAGCCCTCTTCCGGGAACGGCTGGTTGTCATAATTGTGGATTCGTAATATTATTTGTGAATAATTAATTATTGATTCATATGATAAAGAAATATTTATTTTATGTGGATATAAATGATGGATTTATTTATGTGGTTATAAATGAAGAAATTATTGTTGAGGTGTTTTATCAAGTATTTTATCGATTGGAGGTATTAAAAATTAAATCGTGGGTTTCAGATATATTCATGGGGTTATAATTTTTAATCCGACCGTTGATTGTGGTAATTTTTGGGTATGTTATACATACATAAGTTGAGTATATGTCCACAAATTTTGAACCGTTAAAAATGCACGAATGATTTGTTATGAATTTTAAGAGGTGTCTAATTAGGAAATTAGGGTTATAATTGATTTTGGTGGAAAATTTAGAATTGAGTGGGCCCCACTTGTGGTTGGTGAAGAAATGTGCTGAATTTTATTTCAAATGTGGTGGGTGGCAATAGTAGAGTAAAGCCATCGTGTAAAGGTGTCAAGTCTCCGCTTCTACGGCTAACATTTTCCTATAAATAGAGGGCTAAGTTAGAATTGAAAATCACACCGTAAACAAAGTTTTTCTCTTTCTCTCTCTATATTATTGAGCGTATTTTGTGAGTATTTAGATACTTTGAGAGTTGCGTCAAAGATAAGTTTCATTCAAGATCACTTCCGACCTTTCCTTCCAAGTATTGATTCTTTGAGGTAAGGGATATTATTTTTTTTTCAGAATGATATTATTTCTTCAATATCATTATCTTTGAAAATGTTGATCCAAGTTTTTATCAAATTTGGAACTTTTTTCACGCTTCTGGGGTTACTATTCATGAGTTATTATTCACGAAGTTACTATTCATGAGTTACTATTCACGAGTTACTATTCACGAGTACTATTCATGAAGCGTGAAAATGTTTTTTTGTGGAATTTCTATCTTTTGGTGTGAGTTACTATTCACGATATTTAAGACTATTCACGATATCTGAGCACTATTCACGATACTCAGACTATTCAATCGAAAAATGAAATTTCTTCTTTTCGTCAAAATATCTATTCGGATACTAGCTTTGATTGTATCCATGTTTTGATCATTCTTGAATTTTACACCACTATGATTATTTTTGAGGTATTTTGGACGTGGATAAAACCAAGTATTAATCCTTAATCCTTAATCCTTGTCATTTTGTTTCACCGGATTCGTTCTTTAAAATATTTTTCATCATCCTCGCCTTAAATGATGATATTATTGAATATCTTTGGCCCGTAGTGTAAAAGATGAATGATTTCTGAAGAATATCTTTGGCCCGTAGTGTAAAAGATGACAGGTGTTTAAATGAATATGACCGATTGATGAATATCTTTGGCCTTTAGTGCAAAGATGAACAGTGTTGAGATGAACATGACCGATTGATGAATATCTTTGGCCCAGAAGTGCAAAGATGAATATTTGATTTGAGATGAATATTGATTGATGTTACAGGATAAAATATTGATGATGGACCGTTAAATTCATAGATTATAGTAGATTTCATTCTCACGTAACTCTTCTATGAATTATTATTTCACCTGCGAATATTGATCCGAAACTTGTTTGTCTATCAGATTCTATCGATTTTTCCTCGTTGGAGACTAACGATAATTTGTTGTATATTATCTTAGTCATAATATTCTTTATCGGGCTAGTTGAGCTCACCCTTTTCCTCGATGTTCCATTTTTCTTCTCGTGGAGGCTAGAATGTAGCGAGTACTAATCGGGGTATGGAATGAAGGTTCTAGAGAGAGTTGTTTAGTAGTCCTCACCATTTTTGTAAAATAATGTATCAATAAATGTGATGAGGATTTATTTGAGTATAGATATTATCTAGAAGATAATATTTGTATTTAAACTCACAATATATATTGTCGTATTTCACACGACATTTGTATTATTGAAGTTGTAGTTTGCTTTTGTACCATGTATTTGGCGATTCAGAATGGGTGTTGTGTATACCTATTTTGGGGGCGCCACAGACTTGGTATGATTATGACCGAAGAGACTATTATTCTTGTAATCATTAACCGTAATGTTACAAATGATGTGATAAAAATCCTCAAATGGTAGTAGTGCATTGGTGGGATGATTGTTGGCATGATCATTTAATTATTAATGAATACACAAATATTCTTCGCCCCCGTAGTGCATGAATAATTGTGGTCGTGATACTAAAGAATATCCTCGGCAGTAGTGCGTGGGTGATTCGATGATGTGGAATATTTATTAAAGTCTGAGTCTCATATATAATAAAATGATGAAAAACCTTTTTAAAACCTAAAAGATAGTAGACTTTATTTTCTACTGACTTTTTAATGGATCAGATATTCTACCGCAGCTTAAACCGGTTGTCTATCATTGTATTTTATCGTTTAACATTGTTGAAAACTATTGATAATTTATTCGCATTATCTTAGTCATAATATTTCTTCTGGCTAGTTGAGCTCACCCTTTCTTTCACCGTTTCTTGTGAAATGAGAATATAAATTGGGACGAGTCTGGGAAACGAGTGATGGTCCTCAAGATAAGATTAGTAGTCCTCACTATTCTATGAAATAGTGTGATAATAATTGTAATGAGGACTCTTTTTTGAGTTTGTATAATATCTAAGTAGATTTATATTTGTATTTAAACTCACGTTTATGTACGATTAAGTCATTTAAATTACATGACTATATAAGTGGCACCCAAGATGGGTGATGTATACCTAATTTTGGGGCGCCACAATTATCATTTTTGAATATTATGGAATGAATTTGATATAACGTTATAGTTGTGGGTAATAGTTATAAATTTTGCGAAAAGACGCAAGTTGTTATATAATATTCGATTGGTCGAGGAATATTCGTTTTAACAGGGGAATATTCAGATTTATTTACACAATCATTGGTGGACCCCACAATGGAATTATTGTTCGGATTGAGAAAATGACAAATATTTTATGAAAATAACTGGAAGAAGTTTTATCGTTAGCTTTGAAAAACATCTTGTTAAAAGTACTGAGAATACTGGCATTGGTTGCATAGTAGTAGTACGGTGATTGATTCATCGATGCTTACGTGAGAAGTCACTCGCTTTTGTTCAATTATTACTTCAAAGAATTGTTGCATAGTATCTCACGTTAATTGATTCAATTATTGTCAATATTTTATATATTATTAAATCAATAATTGAGAAGATGAAGTTATTAATATTATTATTTGCAATATTAACGATGCTCAGAAGTTCGCCAATAAGAGGTTTGGTCACCTAATCAACGTCAATAATAGGAGAAATCCTTTATTGGAAAGCCCCATCTTTCAATTCTCAGGAACGAATTCGTGAATTGAATAATAAATGTGAATTATAATAATGATGATGAAGTTTTGTTTTATTAGTATTATTAATGTAATAAAAACAGAAAAACTTTTTATATAAAACAAAATACTTTTATAAAGTTATTCGTTTTATTAGTATAAATAGAATATATTATATTCTATTACGATAGTATTTTGCATAAGAAAATCTTTTTATATAAAATGTAATACTTTTATAAAATTATTTATTTTATTAGACTATAAATAGAATATATTATATTTTATATGAAAAAGTAGAGTTCATCCTTAGCTTTCTGGAACATCTTGAATCGTCTCAATCGGAGTTCATATGAAAAAATTATGATATTTTTACTAAACGGACGTTGAACCTCAAAGTTTGGAAGTTGCAATTTACAGAGAAGTCACTTGGAACCCGATTTCGACCTTGATGAATTCTGAATCTGTCAATTCTCACAGAATGAAAGTTGTAGATCTCGTCGATATCTTCGTTTTGATAGGTAGCAGGTCCCGTAACTCTTCCCGTATCAAAAGTTATGCTCGTTTTACCAAAGGACGTCGCAACAGAAAATTGGGGCGAATTTCTGCGGGAAATATGGAAAATCTTGGAAATTTTAGATTTTTGGAAAGTTTCTAAAAGCAGATTTTGACAGATTTCAACATGGAATTGGATTGATATTTCTATTAGCTTTTGGATTTTCTTTAGACTAAGATTTATTTCCAAATTGAATTCTATTTCTTTATGGAAACTAGTTATAATTTGTAATTCCTTTTAGGATTTGGATTTCTACGTCCTATAGGATTTAGGACTTTGTCTAGCACTATAAATAGAGGATGATAGTCAGGGTTTTATTCATTCAATCATTTATTTCTTTTTATTCAGTTCTAAAGGGAGGTGAATCCTTGAGTATTAATAAAAAATTAAAATTTGAAAAAGTTCGAGTAATTTATCAAACATTAAAATTTATTTCGTATTTGAATTATTTATATTTCGAGTCGAGCTCAAATCGAATTTTTAGTCGAGTACGAATAAAGTTCGAACTGTTTGTTCATTTTACAACCTTAATAACTATATTCCTTTCTGTATCTACAAATTTAAGATATGTTTATATTGGATAAACAACTATTAATTTTCTAAAATTGTAACATACAAAGGAGATAATAATACTAATATCGTTTTTGGGTGGAATTGAAATGTGCAATGAGCTTTCGAGTGCTTATCATATTTCAGAAATAATTATCTCTGTAACTCATTATTTGTAGAACTATTTTTTTAAGACTTGGAACTAGTAAATTCTTGTAATCGGTCTATAATAATGTCATACTCCATGCTTAAATAAATTAGAAAATGAAAGAGAAGTTTTTTCTCTATCAAATAGTCTAATTCACGGTAAACTTTTAGAAACAATGAAAAGATTATAATACAAAGAATTGAAATGATAATTCTTTCAAATATAATAACATATAAATAAAAAATGGTATATCATAATAACAACCAGTAAACATCAGATATACTTCAAAAAAATAGCCATATTAATAATAAAATATACAGATTTAAATAATTTTTTAATATAAATAAAAGAAAAACCAACAATTATATGCTATAAATTATACTTACACTATTAAGTGGGGTGGGCCTATTTTAGGTTGAGCATCATATACTTTGAGCTCGATGGTAAAACAACTATTCATAAAATTTTAGTTGCAATAGCTCTACTAATAGTAGAGCTGAAAGCACATTATAATATCCACTTCCAAGTTGTAGATCTATTTTGTCAGCTTTTCTTTGTGAAAAAGCAGAAGAAGAGAGAGAATAAAATATGATCAATCATGGGATTCACCCCACATCTTCAAAAGATATCTCTCACACTTGTTACAACTACCATTAACAACATTTGCAAGCAAATGAGAGGAGGAGGTTGCCCTATTGAATTTTGTCACAGTGGGCCCACCCCCACCCCCACCACCATTTTTAAGGTTGTGCCTGTACTCAGATGCAACCTGTTCAAAAACTTCCACATCAAACATGTTGAGCTTCAATTTTGGGTTCATTAAATCTCTCACATATGCAAATGCCAGTTGGTCTCTTGGGTTAAATGCCTCCAACTCATTGAATAAAAGGCAAGAGAAAAGATTGCTACCAACTCCATGCTTCCTCAAGATCAATGCACTATCCGGTACATCTGCAAAACATATTAAGGAAAAATATTTAATTTTTAGATATATAAAGTAAAATACACATAAAGTAATCTTGAAGATTAATCCACCAAGAATGCTTTATAATGAAACTTAAGCAACACTTAAAGCAGAGCAGAGCGGCTTCTAAACCACATTCTTCTTCTATTTGGGGCTGTATTTTTAAATAAACTAATGGAAATAAATCACACTTAATTTTATTAAGTACCTGAAAGGTAAGGTAACTTCTTTGAAGACCATGGTTCCAATCCATTCTCACAATATGCCTCCATTTGCATCTTTAAGCCATCAATATCCCACCATTTCTTCCACCTAGCAGTTGCCATAGCTTCTTCCATCGTATGAACAAAAAACGGATGTCTAGAAATAGCCATATCCGCCTCTTGAGCTATAATAAGCGAATGAATCAACAATAACGGATCGACCACTAGCTGCATTTTTGCGTCGACCCAAATGCTATATTTTGAGTTTGGAAAAAGTCTATGGACCAAGTATTTAGGTATCACCCCATTCATTGCTGCATTTTTGTACAAATGTCCACTAGAGACTCTTACAATTCTCCATGCTCCAATGTTATATTCTTTTGATTTTCTTGATACCATTTTGTGATAATGAAGTCCTTGGAGTGTAACATCATCAATAAACATGAAGAAACAAACATGGTCGAGGGTTTTTGATCCAAGTCCTCTAGGCTGCCGGATTTTGTCATGGTCATTGAATATAGCCGACACTACTACCACTCCGTCGCAATTTTGCATGGCAATCCAATCTGAAAAATCCCACAAAATTATTAATAATAAGAATTTTTTGAAATCCTGTTTGAGTTTAAAATTGGAGACCTTAGCATTATCAAGATAAGATATTGTGTAAAAATTAAAATTTGAATCAAGAAATTTATTCCCGTAAATTGTACTACTACTTGCTACAATTCTTGAATTCCAAAAGATTAAATTGGAATTGGAAATTGAGGTGGGATTTCATTGGAAATCATTTCCAAATCCCAAGAATTCCACATTAGAGTATTACTATAATCTAAGTTCCTCCTCGGGATTGCCGATGCAGCTTTTTAAATGTGCTTCACGAATTGCACACACCAAACAGATACCAACAAAAAAAAGAGGGAAAAAAAATAAAAAAATCCATGCATAACTAACCAGAATTACTAATTGGAAACTTTTTGAAGAATCCGCAAGGAATCTTGATTTCATCATCTTGATGATCATAATAAGAATTCCTCTTCTGGGTACTGAAATTCCCACCAAAACTACCAGCATTCCCCTTCATATACCTAAGAACCCGAGACTCCAATTCCGTTGAATTCTGAGAAAATTCTTGGATTTCCTTCAAAACCATCCAATAATCTGAAGAAACAACAAAAACCCAGAAATCAAAATAAAAAAAAAACTTGGTAAATCCAATTGGGGTTTGATAATTGATGGGTAATATACCTGAGAAAAAAACAGGGGAAGTACAAGCAGAACGAAGGGTAGGAATGGAATATTTGTGTTCTCCATAAGAAGAAGGGTAGGTGAATAGAGGGGCTTGAATGGGATCCAAGGGAGAGGATCGGAAAATGCATTTGGTGGAGGAGAGAGTGGAATAAAGAGCGAGAAACAGAGAGGTGAAGAGGTAGAGGAGAGAGAAACAGAGGAGTTTTGATTGGAAGAGAAGTGGTGTGGAAAACTTTGCCTTTGCATTTGCCATTCCCATAAAAAAGGACACTCCTCATTAATTAAAATTTCATTAACCCTTTTATTTATTCCTCCATTTTCCCATTTTAATTTTTTAAAATCAATATATCATATAGTAGGGTGTACTCTATAATTTTACAAATATAGGAGGATGATTCTTAATTACACTCTATATGTCATATATATATATATATATATATATATATATATATATATATATATATATATATATATATATGTCGAACGAGTGAATGAAATTGTCCAATATATAATATGGTGGAACTTAGCTATCATTATGGATCAATATCTTATATATATATATACACGGTTCGTCTTTCTAGAGAATCATAGTGAGTGAATTAAAAACTAATTAACTATAACGACGATTTTATCCGTCGTTATAGTATAGAAAACTGATTGTCTATACTATAGAGACGGATAAAACAATTCATGTAGTTAGTTCGTTTTTAATTCGTTCTCTATATTTCGTTGGAGAGGGTCAGCTTATATATATATATATGTATATATATATATTTTGGTTGTTCAAGAAGTTAGCCAATGGAAAAAAGTGTAAAAAAAGTAAAATAAAATGGAGTAGGACACCATATATACGTGACTTGTCAACCACCATGAGCCTTTCTTGTACTACTACCATTAGGCTCGGGCAAAAAAAACAGTACTATCGGTATTTTTCAAAACTGGTAAGAGTCAAACCGGATGGTTTAATAATTTTTTTAATTATTAAAAAAATTCAATATATACTGATTAATCGGGATCTTGACCGGTGCTAATTATTGCAAGGTTGGTATATGACGAACTGTACCGATTGATGAGTTTTTTGTACAACAAGTTTATATGTATGTATTTTTAGGATCCGGTTAGTATGAAATTATTTTTTAGTAGTTTCATTAATCGGTTAATAAAATCGACACACATATAACTTCATCGCGTGTCAAGATTCTATTTATTAATCAATTCAACTTACTCCAAAATAAACTTCATACTAACCACTTTCGTACTTTTAATATATATATCGCATCCATCTTAATATCTCGTCCGTAATTTAATTTTCACTATTCTGCAACGCGACATTTTTAAATAAGTCTCGCCCGCAGTTTAATATTGTGAAAGTTTAAGATGATAATAATTAACCTGAAAAAATCTAACGTTATTTTAAATAAATCTTGTCCGCAGAATTAAATTGCGAATGTCAAATTTAATTTCTTTTTAATTTTCTATTACAGAGCCAACGAGAGCAGATCCTCTGTCCCCAAATTCTCTGTCCCCCTTATGTTCCTCACTTAAATTTTGACATATGTCCTTTTATTTAATTTTAGAATTAATTAATGTTAAGTAAGAGACTAGATATCAAAATTTAAGTGGAGGGATATAAAGGGACAGAGAATTTAGAGAAAGAGAATCTGTTCTCAGAGCCAACTATTTTGACAAGCAAAGAAGGTCCGTGCTTATCACCCTTAACATCTAATAGTCCAGTTGCAAGGAACACACTTGGACAAAAAATAAATTTTTTATCCTCCATTTAATTAATTATCCTGTATTTACAAACACAAGAAATTTAATAGAAAGATAGAGTAATCTAAATTGACCCTATCAATCCGGATCTCATCAACATTGTTTGGATTAGGATTCAATATATTATTGGTGATTTGGATCCTTTCAAATTTATATTATTGTTTACTATCTATCCGATTTTCATTGATCTTAGGTGGGTGTATGGTTTGGACCAAAATGATTGGTGTACATCACAGACCCTGATCATATAAAAGAGGTGTTGAATAAGTTATCAGTTCCAGAAGCCATGCGGGTAATCCTTTGACAAAATTGCTTGCAACTGGACTATAGATGCTGAGGATGATTACCACATACCTTCCTTGCTTATAAAAATAAGGGTAATTTACATATTTTATTATATTTTTAAAAATAATTACAATAAAAGTGCTCTCATAAAATTTTTACACAACTAATACACTTCCATATTTATTTATAATTCTAGTGCATTTAGGATTCCTTAATTTAAGGAATTAGTATTCAATTAGGATTCATTAATTAAAGTAATTAGTATTCAATTATGATTCCTTAATATATCTACATATTAAAACAAACTAAAATGGCGTATATATGAAAATACTCGTCTTCTCCGACCAAAGTGTGAAGCTTAATTAGTCCTTGCTCCTTACTCAAAATGGGCTCAGTAAATTCTCTGTTAATTTCTTGTTTCCTCGTGTGACAAAACAGATTATTTCTTCCGGTTTGGATAAATACGGTAAAAGGTGATTGGCTAAGTATATCCCGAATTTTGTGGTGACAAGAACGCCTACACAAGTAGCGAGCCATGCATGTAAGTACTTCATCCGTTTAAACTCTATGAACAAAGATAGGAGGCGATCAAGCATTCATGATATCACTAGTGTCAAGCAGTGGTGAGATTGCGGTTCCTCAAGGACCAATCATTGGTCAAACAAACGGTTCCTCTGCAGAAGTTCATCCGCAAACCAAGCAAACAACCTCCTCAATCTCCCAGCAACATCGGAGTTGGCATGTATGGTGGAACAACTATAGGGCAACCAAGTAGGAGGACCAAGAAAGGATGAATTCATCACCACATTTGTTATTCTATGCCTCCATCAAGTCGCCTCTTTTAGAACATTGATTAGAGTTGTGCCTGTAAGGGTTTGTCATGTTATGTTTTCTATTGTAATTTTATGGTTTTGTAATTTTTTTATGAATATTTGGTTATCCACAAAATTAAAATTTATACTTTCAGATGAACGTTTGGCTACCAATCGCAATATATTCATAATAACCTTTAAAAATAAAATTATTTTGAAAATGCAATGCAGTTGGTAAAAACCTTCATACAAAGGTAACTATTTTAGCTTTTGTGGGTAACCAAATATTCTTTAAAAAAAGGTTACCTTGGTATAAAGGTTTAGTTACAATAGTATAAATGTTTGGTTATCTTGGTACGAAGGGTTGATTATCAATATTACATTACACATCACTCTTTTATCTCTCTCTTTCCTATGCAATGTCCTATTTTTTATTTACTTTCATGAAATTGGTTGCCAAACTTTTAGACCAAGGTAACAAATTCATACTGCATGTGTGAAGGTAGATCTAGTTACCTTGGTATAAATGTTTGGTTACCTTGATAGAAATGTTTGGTTACCTTGGTACGAAAGTTTGGTTATCAATATTATATTTCACATCAGTCTCTTATCTCTCTTCCTTATGCAGTGTTCTATTTTTTATTGGTTACCTTGGTATAAACGTGGTCATGGCTGTAGTAGAGAAATGAGGTCGGAGTAGAGAAGGTACTAGAGGAGGAAGAGAGAGAAAATGATAATGGATGTCCACTGTTGTTACAAAATAGTTGTAATTTTTGGGTTTTGGAAAATAGTTGTGACTGTTATTATTTTGAATTTGAATTTATTTTTGTTGTTAGATCTCAAATCTTTGAATTTGAATTTGAATTATTAATTATAGCAGTTATTTTCCTTGATTTTAGGTTTCCTTATTAATGTGAATTGTACTATTTTTGTAATATTTACACTCTTTTTATAATTATTTAGTTGATGCACTATTCTTGTAATTACTTTTTTTTTTGTTGTATACTTATGTAAAGAACCTTAAAAATAATTGGCTCAGTAAACTATAGCCTATAAAATTAAAAATAAATTGAATTTGACATCCGCTATTTAATCTTGAGGACATGACTTATTTAAAAACGACATCGTTTAGCGTCTGCAATTTAATATTGCAGATGAGACTTATTTAAAAACGACGTCGTTTCTTAGTTGGTCAATTATACCTAGCGTTCGTAGTTTAATACGGACGCGAAACTTGTAAAGGAGGGGTATTTTGGACATCTATCCCGTCCACAGTATTAAAATGCAAAATACTGGAAACTAAATTGCGGACAGAAACTCTATTAATGCTCACGATATGTTATAAGAATAACTTTAATTTAATAACATTAGTTATGGATCAGTCTCAATATTTAAGAGTAGTATATTGTATGCTGGAGTATGTAAATGCATTGGGTAAAGATAAGTAATGAAAATGACATACTTATATAGAAGAGGATCAGTCGTATATCCCTTATTTTATTTCACCGTCACAGTCACCACCTTTTAATGGATCCGATCCGACGATTTATTTTTAATATATAACCGTCGCCTATACTTTTTAGCGACGGACAACATATATAGCGTCGCTAAAAATATATAGACGATAAACAGATGACCAAACCGTCAGCCGGATCCGTCGCTAAAAGCGAAGTGTGAAAGACAATTAATAAGATAAAGAGATGACTCGATCCGGACTGCATTTTATATATATGCCTTTTATTTTCTCTCTCCTCACTTGCCTCGCCCGATCTCACCACTTGCCTTAGGTTTATTTTCTCTCTCCTCACTTGCTCGATCTCACCACTCTCTGAAACTCCCTCCTCCCAAACTCATCATCCCCCTCCACCGAACCACCCTAACTACCAACCTCCCAAACTCTCTGAAACTCTCTCCTCCCAAACTCATCCTCCTCCTCCAAAAATCGGTACTGGGCGATTTTTAATTTACTGATAAACACCCCTAACTACCAACCATGCAGGGGTCAGATTTTTAATGTAGACCACATTTATACGGTTGTGTTTTGGAAAATGGTACCATTTCTCAATTTTCTTATTGTAAGGACAAATATGTAATGTAACTCTTTAGTCTACTTACACGAAATCATCCATTATTATAATTTAAAAGAAAAAAATTTATGTAAGTACAAGTATTACTACATCATTGGGATAGGACAATGCAGCACCTGATATTTTACATGAGAATCATGCATTTAAGGGATACATGGTGTTTGTGGAATTTAGGTTTTAGTTAATTTCAAGCTTTGAGACCTCAAAATATTACTCCAGGAAAATTAATAAAACATGAAAACAAAATTTTAGGAGAGAAAAAAATGTGGTTGAAATTAATTATGAAGGTTTGTCCATAAAAAAACATTACCATCTTCAATACAAACTATAAAGAAGCTAAAAAACTTTTATTCATGAATCAGTCAATAAAGTTAGAGGTAAACAACAGATAAAAAATATGCCAATAATTTTTTATTTTTTATTTTTATAAATTAAACTCTTTTTGTGAAACACTATTATAGATTGAGTCTGATTTTTAGCTTTCTTATCCAATCTCATTTGAAGTTACTCCCTCTTTTGGCGACGGACCAAATGACGGTTCTCATTAATATAATTGTCGTCATACTTTTAGCGACGCTATATATTGTCCGTCGCTAAAAGTATAGATGGTTGCATGACTGAATCGTCGTCGGGTCCGTCGCTAAAGGGGAGTGAGTTCGGGTGAATTGAATAAGGAGTGAGTTTAAGATCCGGACCGATTATAGATTATGCCCATAAAATTATTTCATTATAAAGTGGAAGGAAAGACTATATAATACCAAACGAAGAGCTTGAGTTATCAGTTTGCTATTCTGCCCAATTATAATTGATGGCCTCTTGTTCTAAAATTACAGCCCAATATGGCTCACTTATAATTTATAAGAAAATAAAATATTACAAAAATATCATTTTTACTTGTAAAAAAAAAGATCATTCCCTTTTTCACTTGTTAAGGTTTGTTAAAGGTTCATTTGAACACATTCTTTTGTTACAATTATCGGCATGCAGGAGTTTCCTACACTTGCACTTTGTTCCCATTTTATTTTTAAAAACTCTACCTGAACAGAAAAAATGAATTTAAATTTCACCTATTTTAAGTACAATTTAAATATATTCATATTCAATTTTTCTATAGCTCTTTTATTTTGCATACAAATCAAAATAAAGTACGAAGATAATTGATGGGGCCTAAAGGCCCTAAACCATGACAAAATAATAATAACATGACAGGATAATATTAAAAGTAATTATTTTTTTAATATTCAAATAAATATGTATGATTTGATTCGATTTTCAATTTAACCAGAATGGTTACCCCTATTTATGAAAATATTAAAAAACATGATGGCATGCAAACTTAATTATCCCTGCCTAAATCAACAAAATATCAAGCATATCTTAAACTAATAACTACATTTCAGAAGTATTAGTTTAAGTTTGACAATAATATTATCTAAACTAAATGAAACATATATAATTAACATCTATTATATTTAGCTATATATCTCACTCTCACTGTTTGAACTTTAATTTCAATAGAGACGAAATTCATTCATCTCCTGCTGCGCTTCCCTTTTGAGTCACCTAGCTAGCTCGCCATGGTGAAATTAATTAAGCAAGCTTCCAATAATCATAAAGTTTTAGTTTAATTTTTTATTTATTATATATATATATATATATATATATATATATATATGCCTTAATTTCTTCTAATATTTAAAAAGTTGTCTATTAATTCTTGAAAAAATTAATGAGTCCACCCCAATACGTGGATAAACATGAGTATTATACACACGATCCAGAACATATGTTGTCATTCTGGCAGCTTTCAAAGAAATGTTTTACCCAAATTAATCATAATATAGCCTGCATGCATGTTAACCTACAAAATTTCAGCAGCCTCAAGGCATAAACAGTCCGATATATACTACTCCCTCCGTTCTTTAATATAAGTTATTTTAGAGAAATATTTTTATTCCTAAATATAAGTCGTTTGAGAATTTCAAATAAGCATTAATTGCTTAATTTTCAATATTAGCCCAAGTAATAAATATAACTTTGATTTTCTCACTATTTTTTGCCCAATAAATAACATTCTCTTTTTCCAATATAAGAGTAATATAGACAATGAATAGTATATTTAATATTTTATAATTATTTTCTTAATATTTATGCACAACTCTAAAACGACCTATATTAAAGAACGGAGGGAGTATACAAAAACTCATAAACACGATAACTTATGTTCCTTCAATTCCTAGTCACCAGTCACCAGTCCAATAAATAAATATGATACACACGCATATAAACACAAAAACACACACAATATAAATATATATGTATATTCTGCCAATTTTCCTTTCCCACAAATACATGTTAATTGTTAGAAAATATAGCAATTAACAAAACGAATAATACAGTAAATTGGAACAACTTGCATTTGGAAATCGAGGCGTAGCGTTATATAGCTATGTCTATAAAAAAGTGATTTCGCTTCCCACCGATAATAATTACAAAGACAAATGGGTCATGTCATGGTCACTCTTCAGGATTCAACGGCGAAGTCTCCGATCGTGTGTACTCACAAAAAATGTTAGGAAAAAAAAATCATAAATTAGGCTTAGTATAAAAAGAAATAAAAATAGGGATTTAATCAAGGTACACCCCGCGAGGCGACACACGCACTAAGATTTATTGACTATACGTCATAGAACCAAGTTTGGCTTAACCCAATTCATTAGTCATCTTCATATGTGCAAACCCATTCCTACCTATTTCCTCAATCATGTTACTAAACCCAAGCCAACATGTAATAATATATACATAGAAATTTTTTAAAATAGATGATATGGGACTAAGTGAAATTTAAAAATTTTGGAGCATAACCAACATTAATTACGTACAAAATTTCAACAGCCTCGAGGCATACATATACAGTCCAATATATATATATAATCCCAAGCAAAATTGATTGATATTTAGCCAGCACAAAGCAAATTGAGCATGCAGGCACGTGCCACATGTCAAAAATAGAGCGATATATCGTGCAGATATTTATAGGCTTGAAAATCCAAGGAAAAAATCTAGTAGTCACGTTTCCCAGCTAACATCGATCGCTCAACCCTTTAAATTTTGCACATGCATTCATATGAACTGAGAAATCAGTTTTGTTGGTTTGTTTCTGTCTTAATGAATACTATATATGTCCTGTTAATTCTGACTTGGTTTTCGAGTAAAAATAAAAGTCCCCATGGCAGTAGCCATGCAAGCCATGAGGTTCACTAGCATAGCGGCCACTAGAATTGAGCTAGGGTTGTGACAAGGCACGTGATGGCTTAGCCATCAATCTCAGTGCTATATATATATAGCTTTTTCTTGTGTATGGCTGCATGTGATATCATATTATATATGTGAGTTCTAGCTGGGCTTATGTACAAAAATGGTGTCCTTTTTCTCTGTGAAGCTCTTCATCATGTTCATTGAATATATCATCATCATTTAATTTATATTGTGTTCCACCTGTCGTTTGATGGGTTGAGACACTTGGTGCTCATGCCATGATCAGTTAGTCGTGGCGTACGTTCAGGGGGTGCATGCATTAGAAGTCAAGTCACGTATATACACATCTTACTTTTATTACCATATCGATCGATCCAGAGAGTTAATTAAGCAATAGGCGTTCACAAATTATGCCATCGCCTAAACGCCGACAATGCTCTATAGAACTTGATCACTTAGCTTTTTTTTGACATAAGTTTATAAAAATTTGTTACCACCAATGAATTTCGACCACATCATCATGGAACAACCTTATATTTGCGACACATCATCTACCTACGTGTCAAAAGCTAACTATACAAATGACTCTTTTTATTCCGCACGTTCGTTTATTAATTCTTCCAATTCCGATGCCGATGCCGATGCCGATGCCGATGCCAATGCCAATGCCAACGCCAACGCTTAAGAGCAACTAAGCAAAAAAATACTACTACCATGACAACTATAATTTGAACAATATATTGAGTTAGGGGCGAATCTAGGCGAATTTTTTAAAATTTTAAATTAAATTTATTTATTTAAAATAATTATGAATTAATTTTAAAATTCAACCCAAATTTATATTAAAGAGATTTTTAACAAACATTATACACGTCCTAATATCTTAAGAGAATATGACTTTAAATATCATACAATGAAAAAAAAAAAAAAAAGAAAACCAATATTTACTCCTAAAACAAATTAAAATGAACAAACACCTAATTATTTATACATACCATACAAAATATAACATCAGTCAAAAAGAACTGAAGGATATATGTCAATAGCAGTTCAATTACATAGATTGTTGTCGCAAATACAAATTACTACTATTTGTTAGAATACATGCCAATGGAAGAACTGAAGGAAACAAAACTATTTAGATGCCTCAAGGAATATAATAAATTAACTCCCAATATTGAAAGACAATTACATAACAAATCCCAAGTGTTGAAACAAAATGCAATAATAAATTACCTCCTAAAAACATAGATCGATTAACTTTTGACTGATTTCTTGACCTACTTAAATTTAGCATTTGCAGAATAAATTAATATTAAAATTAAGCAACAAAATTCCCCTTTTCTTCAAATCAATGATGAAATTCCTTCTTGGTTACTTGGTCAGTGTAACTTGCTACAATAAAAATAAAATCAGTTATTAGTAAAAGTTGAAAGGAAACTGAAAACAATGGGTTAGAAAAAAAGAAAATTATATAAACAAGAAACAAACTAAAACTAGATGCTATAGCTAGTTGGAGTGGTAAAAATTTAAAATCCTAAAATACATCAAAAATCACATAAGATAAATAACTCCCAAAATAAATAATTCAACATCCAAAATAATCATAAATTTCAAAACTGAGAACTAAAAAGATGAGCTTTATTGTAGAAACGTTTTATTGATTAATGTGTTGATCCATGGCCAAATACATCAAATAAATTGAATTGAGTTTAACCCCAAGTACTCAGCCAACAACAAATTCAAACAAACTACAAAATTTAAATTATCAAATAAAAAATGTCCTAATTTAAAAGCTCAAATTTAGTTACCTTTTAAAAGCCAAGAGGTAGTGCCATAGACCATAGTTGAGATGTAGAAGAAGTACTTGGCCTAGTGACAGAGCCGCCGAGATGTAGAAGAACTAGTGTAGAAGCTGTGGAGACGAGATGTAGAAGACAAAGTCACAGAAGGAACGAGAGAATGAAAAGAGTAGAAGCAGAGTAGTTTGTACTTGTATATTTGTACTTAAAATATTAATGAAATTTATTTTTAACTCCTCTAAGTTTAACTCTTCCATTAATTTGTCCCCTTATGTGACGCCCCCAAAATAGGTATACATCACCTATTCTGAGTCGCCAAATACATGGTACAGAATATAAATACAATCTTAATTATGCAATAAGAGAGTTGTGAGTTTAAATACAAATATTGTCTTCTAGACAATATCCACTCTCAGAATAAGTCCTCATTACATTTATTGTCACACTATTTAACAGAATAGTGAGGACTACTAGCTAATACTAACATCCGGACCATCACTCCGTTCCCCGACTTGTCCAAGCTACGTTCTCATTTCCTGAAGAGAACAGTGAAAGAAAGGGTGAGCTCAACTAGCCCATCAAGAAATATTATGACTAAGATAATGCAGAACAAATTATCATTAGTCTCCAACAATGTTAAACTGATAAAATACAATAGACATCAAATTTAACTGCAACGGAACAAACAATCCATTAAAAGAGTCAAGTAGAGAATAAAATCTACTATCTCTCATGATTTAAAAGGTTTTTCATCACTTTTATCGCTGAGACTCAGCTTAATAAATAATCCACATCATCGAATCACCCCTGCACTACGGCCAAGGATATTCTTTAGTATCACGACCACAATTATCCATTCACTACGGCCAAAGATATTCGTGTATTCATTAATGGTCATGACCATGCCAACAACTGTCCATCAATGCATTACGGGCCAATGAGGACTTTGACCACATCATTTGTAACATTACGATCATGATTATACCGAATAATCCCTGGTCATAATCATACCAAGTCCATCTATGCACTACAGGCCACAAATGACTTTTAACATAATATAAACATGAGGATGGTGATAATGATATAAGAATTGAATAAATCAAGTTCACGAATTAATTTGTCCAGGAACCAATAACGTCCAAATTGTCAACATGATCATCGCTTAGAGAGTAAAATTTAAGAATGCTCGAAGAATATTTCCATGAAAAGATCTTTGGATGAAGCCTTTAAATATCAAGGATATTCCACTAATTTCATGGAGTATAGAAGTCAAAACTTTAACCAACTTGAGTATATTAAAGAATGGAATAACAAAAGAAATCACCATGCATGTGGTACTTGCAGATGTATAAAAGTTATTCCAACAGTAATAATAAATAACGGAACCGGGTAAAGGCAAAATTACTTAACAAGCTGGGATGTTCCAATCGAATAATAAAGAATGGAATAACAACAGAAATCACCATGATGCGGTACTTGCGATAGGCAGATGTAATTTAACAGAATAATAAAGAGCGGAACCGGTCCGTGAAACGCATGCATGGATATTTCACGAATAATAATAAAGCGGAACCAGTCAGGACGTATAACACATGTATGGGATGTTCCAACAGAATAATAAAGAGCGGAACCCGTGTCCTGCGTATAACGCATATGACATGATGTTCCAATGAATAATAACGAATAGAATAACAATGAAATCACCAAGTATAGGGTGTATCAGCGTATCTGAGTTATTCCAACAGAATAATAAAGAATGGAATAGCAGAAGTTCTCTTCATGAATATAAAAAAAATAATACCCCTTACCGTAAAAGAAACTGGATATAAGAGTAGGGAAGTAGCAGAATACTTTTCTTCTTTCTCTCTATAATTTCTCTCTCTAGAGTTTCAGTGAATTCGTAAGAAATAATGAAGGAATGAACTTCTATTTATAGAAGAATGGAGAGGATACTATGCAATAAAATATTTTAAATAAAATATAATATTTATATTATATAAATAACGTGCACAAAAAATATCACGGGTGAAAACCCCGTGAACTCTTTTTAGTTTCTTCTGCCAACTTTTCAACTTACATATATATAATAAAGAAATATTACTCCTTCCTCCAATTACGTATTATATAACATAATGATATTCCTTCCTGACAACTTTTGCAACAAAAGTCATTATATCAAATATATATATATTACTTATAACGCACTCCGTCCTTTTTTCTTCTTTCTTTTACATGAATCCCAGCCTTTTCAGTTTCTAATATACACATGTGGGCCCCACTCTTATAATATAAAATAATCTTCTACCGATTATTTTGAAAAATGGGTAAATAGGGGTCCATAAAATAAGCAAAACTGAGTGACTTCTTACGTAAGCATCAATAATCAATCTTGTGTGCTACTATGCAACTAACGCCACCGTATTACAAGTATTTTTTATTACCGAGTAGTTCAACAAAGATAATAAGTAAAACTTCCGCCATTATTTTCATAAAAATATTTGTCGTTTCTCAATCCGACAATAATTACATTGTGGGGTCCACTAATGATTGTACCGTCAATCGCATTTAATATTCCTTGACAAAAGAATATTTCCACCAATCGAATATAATATGACAACTTGCATACTTTGCAAAATTTGTAAATATTACCCACAAATATAACATTATATTAAATTCATTCCATAATATTCAAAAATGATAATTATAGAAAATTCATCTTTATTCAAAAAGCTGGGGTCTTACACCTTAAACTTATTTAATTACATATTTGTTCATACTTATATACCTATAAAAAAACCCCAACATAGGCAGGTGTCTATGCTGCCCATACACAAGTCCGCACCTATATGGAGTCACCGTTTTACTTCACATGGAAAGCTGCAACAATCCAGTCACATATTAAAACTTATACAAAAAATTTATTTGTATATAAAAAATAAAAATTATTAATAATAGTATCTTTAATCATGATTTTTTTGGTAAATTTATGGTGGGCTAATATGACAAAAGAAGATATTATTGAGCTAGTGGTTTAAGATATTGTTTGGATATATTTGACTCGGATTATTACATATGGTATAATAGTCGTCGACTCTCGAAAACTCTTGTCAGGTGATCAAATAATCGAGTTGCCAGAGGTGGGGAAGGTTAATGATATTATCCCACAATGAAAATAGGTTTAAAGGTGTGGACACGAAGCCAACTGATATTTATCCCATAATGGTTAGAAGGACAAAGATCTGTGAGTCGCGTGTGATCAATTATTCAATTTTAGCTAGGACATTAGAAATCTCACAATGGCTAAAGGAAAAAATCTACGAATTAATTGTGTGTGTAATTGATTCTGATGTCAGAAGCACATGAGTTTGTAACACCACAATCTCACATAGAAACATATGTAAAAAATTTGTTTGTATATAAAGAATTAAAGTTACTAACAATATTATTTTTGGTCGTAATCTTTTTTATGAGCTTATGGTGGGCTAAGATAACCCAAAAAAATAATATTGGGTTAGTGTTGTAATATTTTGGTTAGATAAATTTAAGGGCTAATTACATATTTTAGTACATTTTAAAAAATAATTACAATAATGATGCATCCATAAAATAATTACAAAAGTAATACACTTTTTCATATTTATTTACAATAATAGTGCAATTAGGATTCCTTAATTTAATGGATTAGTTTTGGTAAGACGCTACTATATCTTCTCTTCTAAACCCTTCTATATCTTCTCTCCAAATCATCGAACTTCTCCTCCTCCTAGCCGCGGCGTTGGGTGTAAAATGAGAGCATATTTCATATTTACAGGCAAAATCAGAGAGTTATGTGAAGTTCAAACTCTCAAATTTCACAAGTCATCGTGGCGACCCCAAAATAGGTATACATCACCCATTACGAGTTGTCAATACATGGTATGTAAACAACTACAACTTTATTATTACAATGAAGAAAGCATGAGTTTGAATACAAATATTATCTTCTGCATAATATCCATACTCAAATAAATCCTCATCACATTTATTGATACATTATTTTACAAAATGGTGAGGACTACTAAACAACTTTCTCTAAAACCTTCATTCCATACCTCGACTTCGCATCGCAAAAAAAAACTTCTAAACATCCCCTCGTTCATCATCTCGCTTTCAATGGTGTTGTTCACGGGGAGGAATATTGCCATCCTCTGTTTGCACGTTCTCCTCGTTGGTGAGTACAGCGTCTCCACGGTCTCATTTCCATTGTTAATATTCTCAGTCGACATTCTCAAATACTGTCATAAAACAAGGGTTAATTAAGGAAATAAATATATCACATAATATCCCTATATACTAACCAACTAACAAATAAGCTTAGGTAGGACACACTAGCGAAGGATTTACTCGTCTCTCCCTCCTAGTTCTATTCCCGATCTCCGCCGGAGATCATATCCTAAGCTCGATACCAATCGTGACGCCCCCAAAATAGGTATACATCACCCATTACGAGTTGTCAATACATGGTACGTAAACAACTACAACTTTATTATTACAACAAGAAAACTGTGAGTTTGAATACAAATATTATCTTACAGACAATATCCATACTCAAATAAATCCTCATCACATTTATTGATACATTATTTTAAAAAATGGTGAGGACTACTAAACAACTTTCTCTAAAACCTTCATTCCATACCCAGACTCGTACTTTCGCTTATATTCTCGCCTCCCGAGAAAAATGGAACAAAAAGGAAAAGGGTGAGCTCAACTAGCCCGATAAAGAATATTATGACTAAGATAATATACAACAAATTATCGTTAGTCTTCAACAGGAAAAATCTAATAGAATACAATAGACAACAAATTTTAAATTAATATTCGCAGTGAAATAATAATTCATTAGAAGAGTTAAGTAGAGAATGCAAACTACTATCTTCTATGTATGAATTTAAAAGTTCATCGTCTATCTTTTATCCCTGTAACATCAATCAATATACATCTGGAATCAAATATTCATCTTTGCACTACAGGCCAAAGATATTCATCAGTTGGTCATGTTCATCTAAACACCTGTTCATCTTTGCACTACGACCAAAGATATTCTTCAGAAATCATTCATCTTTGCACTACAGGCCAAAGATATTCCGTAATATCATCATTTAAGGCTGAAGATGATGAAAAATATTTTTAAAGAAACGAATCCAGTGAAACAAAATGACAAGGATTAAGGATTAAGGATTCGTACTTGGTTTTATCCACGTCAAAAAAAATACCTCAAAAATAGTCATAGTGGTGTAAAATTAAAGAATGATCAAAACATGGATACAATCAAAGCTAGTATCCAGAATAGATATTTTGGACAAAAAGAAGAAATTTTATTTTTGATTCAATAGTGTCAGATATCGTGAATAGTAACTTACACCAAAAGATCGAAATTCCACAAAAAACATCTTCACACTTCTTATGAATAGTACAAAGTGAATAAGAACTTCGTGAATAGTAACTCATAAATAGTAACTTCGTGAATAAGAACTCATGAATAGTAACCCCGATATGAAAAAGTTTCAAATTTGATAAAAAGTTTCAACCAATATTTCAAAGATAATGATATTGAAGAAATAATATCATTTGAGAAGAAAATAACATCCCTTACCTCGAAAGATCAAGTCTTTAAATTTAAACACTGGGATATAGGCTATGACTTGGACTTGCATCAGTATAGCAATACTCAAAGTATACTCAAAATACTCACAAGAATACGCTCGATAATATAGAGAGAGAAAACTTCGCCGGTGTGATTTTCAATTTAACCTAAGACCCTATTTATAGGAAATTGCTTAGAACACCAAAGCGAAAATTTAATAAAATATTAATATATATATTATAATTTCCTACGCTTTACTTTCTAAGATTCAAATTATCAGCCAAACAAATGGTCCCCCCTCACCAAAATCAATAAAACGTTTTTCTTAATAAAATTAATAAAACTCCCAAAAATCAATTATTAGAATTTGAACATCAATAATTCATAATAAATAGCCCTTTTATCAGAAAATTCGAATCTCATGAGTTTTTATAGGAAATTCAATTATCTACAACTTTACGTAAGAAAGTTTTCCCAAATTCCAAACAAAAATTGACCGAAATCCACAAACGGGCGATTTTACAGGCTATAATCAAATTTCAGTCAATAAATGGGGTCCACCGACATGTTTAACATGTTTTAAACATTTATTGCAACAAAAATACTCTTCCTCCTCGTATACTCATATATCCCACATTCGTTGTAAAAATATCACCATTATTATATTATTAAAATATAATAATACATTATCTTATCAGAAAAAGATAAAATTTCAATTTTCAATAATTGTCACATTAAAATTTTTCTCCATCTATATCCACATAAAATCAATATTTTCCTCATCATATGAATCAATAATTAATTATTCACAAATAATATTACGTAATCACAATATTGACAACCGTGCGGTTCAGTGAAGGGGGCTTTCCAATAAGAATTTCTTCTTCTTGGGCGCGCAATTAGGTGACCAAACCTCTCCTTGATGTAACTTTCTAGACATTTCCAATAATGTTATCTAATAATATTATTCAGATAATATGAATTATTGCTTCGATAATGAAAATATTGTGTAATGACAATTATTGAAATAACAAAGAATATAAAATATCAACGCAAACAATTATTAACTCAATAAAATATTGAGCAGTAATTATCGTAACCATTATTGAGTAGTGCATTCTTACGTAAAAATCAATAATTGGTGCAATACTGGTAAGCTTAACGTGTTTTAACCAATTTAGTATTTTAACAAGATTAATTACTTGATAATAACTACGCCAATTATTTTAACCAACTTATATTTGTCGTTTTCTTCATCCAATCGCTTTCGTTATGGGGCCCTCACATGGTCGCTACCGTCGCATGCGAATATTCCCGATAAATACGAATATTCCACGACCAAACGAATATTCTCCAAACAACAATGAATATTTTATAACCACTTGCTTATTTTGAAATATTTGCGTATTTTACCCCTAACTATCCACATTAATCAAATCAACCCTTACTATTTCAAAATAATAAATAGAGAAAATTAAATTTCATTAAGAATAAGTTGGGGTCTTACAACCTCCCCTCCTTATGAAATTTCATCCTCGAAATTGACGTACGTACCTGGTGTTTCGAAAAGGTGAGGATAACTCGCTTTCATTTCCGTTTCCAATTCCCAGGTCATTTCCTCTATAGCATGATTCCTCCACAAAACTTTAACTTGTGGTATGACCTTTCCTGGCGTAGGACATGCTCCTTCCTATCCAAGATCTTAACAGTACCTCCTCATACGTTAAGTCTTCGGCTATTTCGTCCGGTTCTAACTCTATAACGTGGTTGGGTCTTTCACATATTCTGATACATGATATATGAAACACATTATGAACACGAGACATACTCGGAGGTAACGCAAGTCTATAGGCTACATTTCCTACTTCCCACAAGAATTTGAAATGGACCAATAAATCGTGGATTGAGCTTTCCTCTCTTCCCAAATCTTGTAACTCCCTTCCATGGAGCAACTCGCAACAATACATGATCCCCTACACTAAATTCCACGTCCTTTCGATGAAGATCCCGCATGACTCTTTTGTCGATCTTGTGCCATTTGTATATCGTTGTCGAATCATTTGGATCTTTTGGTAGTCATATACGTCATTAACTTCGGGTCCCAACAATGTTGCTTCACCCACCTCATCCCAACATATTGGAGAACGACATTTTCGTCCATATAATGCTTGAATGGAGCCACACCTATACTTGCACGATAAGCTGTTGTTGTAGGAGAATTCCACCAATGGTAAATACTTATCCCAACTACCCTTGAAGTCTAGGACACGAGTCTTAATAGATCTTCAAGAGTTTGAATAGTCCTCTCGATTGTCCGTCTGTTTGGGGATGGTATGCCGAACTAAATTGCAAATCCGTGCCCATAGCTTTTTGCAAGCTAACCCAAAATCTTGAAGTGAATCTTGGGTCACGATCCGAAACTATGGATACTGGCATGCCATGCAACCTCATAATCTCATTTACGTACATACTAGCAAGACGTTCAAGGGAATAAGTCTCCCGTATCGGCAAGAAATGAGCAGACTTGGTTAATCTATCAACAATAACCCAAATAGCATTGATGCCTTGAGAAACCGTAGGAAGACCCGTAACGAAATCCATGGTAATGTGTTCCCACTTTCATTTCGGAATCTCAAGTGGTTGCAACGGACCCTTAGGTACAAGATGCTCCGCCTTTACACGTTGACAAGTTAAACACATTGAGATAAACTTTGCAATCTCTCTCTTCATATTGTTCCACCAAAAATGTATGTCAAGATCACGATACATTTTAGTACTTCCGAGATGGATTGCAAATGGTGTATTGTGTGCCTCCATCATAATCTTGTACTTCAAATCGAGTCGTTAGGAACACAAAGTCTAGAGTGGACTCAAAGTATTCCTTCTTCATCAATTCTCGCTTAGGAATAGCTCCTTCTTGTACTTTCTTCTTCATACGCATCGCCTCACGGCCGGTGGCTTGAAAGCAACCTTAACTTTTCTATTAAAGTTGGCTCTATTCAGTATACTTGACATCATCGCACTCGTTCCTCATATGATCTTCTACTCAACGCTACACTACCACGTTCGCTTTTCGAGGATGGTATTGAATAGTGTGGTCGTAGTCTTTTCAATAGCTCGAGCCAACGTCATTTGTGACGCCCCAAAATAGGTATACACAACACCCATTCTCGAGTCGCCAAATACATGGTACAAGAAGCAAACTACAACTTCAATAATACAAATGTAGTGTGTGAAATACGAAAATATATCTTTGTGAGTTTAAATACAAATATTATCTTCTAGACAATATCTATACTCAAATAAATCCTCATCACATTTATTGATACATTATTTTACAAAATGGTGAGGACTACTAAACAACTCTCTCTAGAACCTTCATTCCATACCCAGAACTAGTACTCATTTACATTCTCGCCTCCACGAGAAGAAAAATGGAACAACAAAGGAAAGGGTGAGCTCAACTAGCCCGATAAAGAATATTATGACTAAGATAATATACAACAAATTATCGTTAGTCTCCAACGAGGAAAAATCGATAGAATACAATAGACAACAAGTTTCGGATCAATATTAGCGTGAAATAATAATTCATAGAAGAAGTTACGTGAGAGAATGAAATCTACTATAATCTATGAATTTAACGATCCATCATCAATATTTTATCACTGTAACATCAATCAATATTCATCTCAAATCAAATATTCATCTTTGCACTTCTGAGCCAAAGATATTCATCAATCGGTCGTGTTCATCTCAACTTTTGTTCATCTTTTGTACTAAAGGCCAAAGATATTCATCGATCGGTCGTATTCATTTAAAACACTGTTCATCTTTGCACTCTGAGCCAAAGATATTCTTGAAATCATTCATCTTTGCACTTCTGGGCCAAAGATATTCAATAATATCATCATTTAAGGCGAGGATGATGAAAATATTTTTAAAAAGCGAATCCAAAGTGAAACAAAATGACAAGGATTAAGGATTAAGGATTCGTACTTTGTTTTATCCATGTCCAACAATACCTCAAAAATAATCATAGTGGTGTAAAATTTGAGAATGATCAAAACATGGATCTGATCAAAGATAGTATCCGAATAGATATTTTAGACGAAAAGAAGAAATTTTATTTTTAGATGAATAGTAGTCAGTATCGTGAATAGTCCAGTATCGTGAATAGTTCCGTATATCGTGAATAGTAACTCAGACACCAAAAGATAGAAATTCCACAAAAAACATTTTCACGCTTCATGAATAGTACTTGTGAATAGTAACTTCGTGAATAGTAACTCATGAATAGTAACTCGTGAATAGTAACTCATGAATAGTAACTTGAGCATGAAAAAATTCCAAATTTGATAAAAAGTTCCAATCAATATTTCAAAGATAATGATATTGAAGAAATAATATCATTACTGAAAAAAATAATATCCTTACCTCAAAGAATCGATTGCCGGAAGGAAAGATCGGAAGTGATCTTTGAATGAAACTTATCTTTGACGACAACTCTCAAAGTATCTAAATACTCACAAAATACACTCAATAATAGAGAGAAGAGAAAACTTTGTTTACGGTGTGATTTTCAATTCTAACTTAAGCCTCTATTTATAGGAAAATGTTAGCCGTAAAAGCAGACTTGACTTCTTTGCACGATGGCTTTACTACGCTACTATTGCCACCACCACATTTGAAATAAAATTCAGCACATTTTTTCACCAACCACAAGTGGGGCCACTCAATTCTAGAATTTTCCACCAAAATCAATTATAACCCTACTTTAGAATCAAACACCTCTCAAAATTTATAACAAATCATTCGTTCATTTTTAACGGTTCAAAATTTGTGGACATATACTCAACTTATATATGTATAACATATCCAAAAATTACAACGATCCAACGGTCGGATTAAATATTATAACTCACACAATAAAGCTATAATAACACCGATTTGATCTTTTAATACCTCCAATCAGACAAAATACAAATAAAACATCTCAGCATTAATTCCTTCATTAATAACCACATAAATAAATCCATCATTTATATTCATATAAAATAAATATTTCTTTATCATATGAATCAATAATTAATTATTCACAAATAATATTACAGAATCACAATTATGACAACCCAGTAGTTCCCGGAAAGAGGGCTTTCAATAAGGATCTCTCTTCTTGGCGCATGATTAGGTGACCAAACCTCTCCTTGAGCGAGAACTTTCTAGACATTGCCAATAATGTTATCTAATAATATTATTCAAATAATATGAATTATTGATCGATAATGGGAAATCTTGTGCGGTGACAATTATTGAAACAATAATAATATAAAATATCAACATGACAATTATTGAATCAATAAAATAAAATATTGAGCGATAACTATTGTGAAAATTATTGAGTAGTGCCATCTTACGTAAGGATCAATAATTCAACAAATCATGTGCAAATCTGTAAGTGTCTTCTTATGCGACCACCGCGCGACATCGTATTTTAACCACCGGGTATTCCAACGGTCTTAACTTGGTAACAACTACGCCGTTATTTTTAACCAACTTATATTTGTCGTTTTCCTCATCCAATCGCTTTTCAGTTATGGGGCCCCACATTTGCACATTTCTTACGTCGTCATCGAATATTCGAATACAAGCGATGCGAATATTCCACGACCAAACGAATATTCAAGCAACAATGAATATTTTTATAACCACTTGCTTATTTTGAAATATTTGCATATTTAACCCTTAACTATCCACTTTAATCAAATCAACCCTTCTTATTTCAAAATAATAAATAAAGGAAATTCCTTTTATTTAAAAAAATTTGAGGTCTTCTGACCTCCCCTCCTTATGAAATTTCGTCCTCGAAATTGACGTGCGATACACAGTGTTTGAAAAGATGAGGATACCTCGCTTTCATTTCCGTTTCAATTCCCGGTCATTTCCTCTATAGCATGATTCCTCCACAAAACTTTAACTTGTGGTATGACCTTTCTTGGCGTAGGACATGCTCCTTCCTATCCAAAATCTTGGTGGTACCTCCTCATACGTTAAGTCTTGGCTATCTCTAAATGGTTCTAACTTCTATAGCGTGGTTCGGGTCTTTCACATATTTTGAAATGCAGATATGTGAAACACATTATGAACACGAGACATACTTGGAGGTAACATGCAAGTCTATAGGCTACATTTCCTACTCGGTCGAGAATTTGAAATGGACCGATAAATCGTGGATTGAGCTTTCCTCTCTTCCCAAATCTTGTAACTCCCTTCCATGGAGCAACTTCATGACAATCATGATCCCCTACATTAAATTCCCGTCCTTTCGATGAAGATCCGCATAACTCTTTTGTCGATCTTGTGCTTGGTTTGTATATCGTTGTCGAATCATTTGGATCTTTTCGGTGAGTCAAATACGTACTTAACTTTCGGGTCCCAATAATGTTGCTTCACCCACCTCATCCCAACATATTGGAGAGACGACATTTTTCGTCCATATAATGCTTGAATGGAACCATACTATATTTGTTTAATAACTATTGTTGTATGAGAATTCCACTGATGACAAGTACTTATCAACTTCCTTTGAAATCTAGGACCACGAGTTTTAATATATCTTCAAGAGTTTGAGTAGTCCTTTTCGATTGCCCATCCGTTTGAGGATGGTATGCCAAATAAATCGTAAATTCGTGCCCATAGCTTTCTAACCCAAAATCATGAAGTGAATCTTGGGTCACGATCTAAAACTATGGATCTTGGCATGCCATGCAATCTCACAATCGCATTTACGTACACATACGAGAAAGGCGTTCAAAGGAATAAGTCTCTCGTATCGGTGAAGAAATAAGCGAGACTTGGTTAATCTATCAACAATAACCCAAATAGCATTGATGCCTTGAGAAACCGTAGGAAGACAAAATTGAAATCCATAGTAATGTGTTCCCACTTCCATTCAGGAATCTCAAGTGGTTTGCAGCGGACCCTTAGGTACAAGATGCTCGCCTTTTACGTTAGCAAGTTAAACACATCGAGATAAACTTTGCAATCTCTCTCTTCATATTGTTCCACCAAAATGTATGTCGAAGATCACGATACATTTTAGTACTTCGAGGATGGATTGCAAATGGTGTATTGTGTGCCTCCATCATAATCTTGTTCTTCAAATCAGTCGTTAGGAACACAAAGTCTAGAGTGGACTCAAGTATTCCTTCTTCATTAATTCTCGCTTAGGAATAGCTCCTTCTTGTACTTTCTTCTTCATACGCATCATTCTCAAGGTCGGTGGCGAAGCAACCTTAACTTTATCGATTAAAGTCGATTATACTTCAGTATATCATCACGTGGGTACCTAGAGTTTTCATCTCCATCTCTATTATTTATAAATTATCTCGAAATTAGTCTTTGACAATATCGTATTTCGTACTTATATCGATCTTCTACTCAACACGTCGGCTACCACGTTCGCTTTTCGAGGATGGCATGGGTCGAACATGTCTTTGAAATGAGTCTCCTCTTGAGTTCTTGAAGCTCTTACCACATTCCTTGCTCCATTTGAATTTTGTATCTCTATGAGTCATTTTCGTTAATGGAATAGCGATTCGAGAATATCATTCAACGAATCTCTCGATAATAACCAACTAAGCCTAGAAAGCTCGTCTTTCGATTCTTGACTTAGTTGCTGCTCATTTGTGACTCATATCCCAATCTTGGATGTACGTCACAATGACACCTATCGGTTTCTATATCATACGAATATGGCGTCCCCTACAGAGAGTGCGTTTTGGTGAATTCACAAAGGAAGTCACAAGATAAAGGCTCGGTACCAAATTCTATAGTTGAATTTTAACTCACGAAGTTCAATAGGAGCCATTCGATATGGGTTTTAGAAATGAGTTTTGTCTGCAGGGTTCAAAGTCGATACAAAATTTAATATCGATCTTTGGGAGTAAACCAAGAAATTCTTGAAATCGTCGGGGAAAATCAATAACAACGGGAATATTATTCAAATCGGCGTGTCTTTATTCAAATCCATAACATGGACTAAGAAAACTTGACATCCGTAATAAGCGAATGACTTCATGGCTTGATATGAAAATGTTTGATTACAATGGTTTGATTGCTTGAATTGAATAACGAGGTTGCTTAGGAATATGAAAACTAATGACCTTACAAAAGCAATCAATTTGGCATGATGAGTAGTTAACCTTAAAATCACATCAAAAACAAATATCTCTATAGAAATAAGGTTAACGAGGTAATGTGATAGTGCCAACTTGAATCAAGCAAGATTTTTAAACAACGGATGTAATGAAAGTTTCTCTAATGGAGTCTCCACGAGATAGGTCAAAGTTTAATTTCTCGTAGTCAAGTTCAAGCGTTGGTAAGTAGAGAGAGATAAAAGAATGGGTAGAACCAATATCTAGTAAGGTATAAACGCTTGAGAATTTATAATTAACTAACCTGTATCTTAACCGTTCGGAGTTCTCGCATTTTGACGATCCTGACAAAGCGCTCTTCCGGAATCGTTGACTTTGACTTTTACGGGACGATCTTTTGAGTCACCATTCCCCATTGAACTAGATTTCGACATCTCTTGTACAATCTCGGCGATATGTCCTTCTTTCCACAATTATAATATACCTTGAGCTGTTGTGGGCGGTTTGGTCGATATCCCTCTTTCCGCATTTGTAGCATATACCGGTGGTCGTTCTCCTCCCTTAAAACTAGTTTCTTTGCGTTTGGCGTCTTCACATGGTCGTTGTTGAATCTCCTCTTTTTAAAATCTCCTCCCAACTCGCTTCTTCTATTTTCATGGCCACGATTACCACGGAGTGGTTACCGCCTTTGTCGTATTCTTCTTTCTCATTTGGTTATCGTTATTACGATGATCGCTTATCTTCGGTATGATCTGGTTATGGTCCCTCGGTTGAACGTACTTTCGTTATCTCATTTCTAACAATTGAGCCACATTTGCAACATCTGATATAGAGAAAATTTATGAAATGAGATCTTGGCGTATGTCGGGTTTCAAACCTCTAAGAAACATCCGCGTCATCGTTCCTCATTCTCCACCAAATGAGGTGCAAACACGGATAACTCATGAACCGCCTCGTCTTTGGGACACCGTCGTGTTATTTCGCTCAGGTCTAATAAACTCCACTTCCTTCATATAGTGAATACTTTCGGGAAAGTACTTGTCATTGAGCTATTTCAAACGTCTCCCCCATGACATCTTTGAGTGCGGTTGGATGGAGTGCAACTTCTTCATGATTCCCACCGATGATCTGCTTTCGCCACGGAACATAAAGGTGGCGAATGGAACCTTCTGTTCCTCCGTGCATCCCAAGACATCGAATATCTTGGTAATTTGCTTGACCCATGTTTCCGCCGTGATCGGATCTGGCTTTCCCTTAAAGTGCGGTGGTCCCGACTCTTTGAAGCTGCTTGTTTGTGACCACCCGGTGAATTGCTATCATTTCCTCTGTATTTTGAACACGAGTCTCCTAAATCGATTTTGCATGAGCTGCAAAAACTTCTAAACATCCCTCGTTCATCATCTGCTTTCGATAAGTGTTGTTCACGGGAGGAACATTGCCGACTGTTGTTACGTTCTCCTCGTTGGTAAGTACAGCAGGCATCTCCACGGTCTCATTTACTCCTTTGTTAATATTCTCGGTGACCATTCTTAAAAACTATCATAAAACAAGGGTTAATTAAATAAATTAACAAATCACATAATACCCTATATATATGACCAACCAACAAATAAGCTTAGGTAGGACACACTAGCGAAGGATTTACTCGTCTCTCCCCTCTAGTTCTATTCCCCGATCTCGCGGAGATCATATCCTAAGCTACGATACCAATTGTGGCGCCCCAAAATAGGTATACACAACACCCATTACGAGTCGCCAAATACACGCATACAAGAAGCAAACTACAACTTCAATAATACAAATGTCGTGTAAAATACGACAATATATATTTAATGAGTTTAAATACAAATATTATCTTCAGACAATATCTATACTCAAATAAATCCTCATCACATTTATTGATACATTATTTTACAAAATGGTGAGGACTACTAAACAATTCTCTCTAGAACCTTCATTCCATACCCCGACTAGTACTGCATTTACATTCTCGCCTCCGAGAAGAAAAATGGAACAACAAGGAAAAGGGTGAGCTCAACTAGCCCGATAAAGAATATTATGACTAAGATAATATACAACAAATTATCGTTAGTCTCCAACGAGGAAAAATCGATAGAATACAATAGACAACAAGTTTCAAATCAATATTAGCATGGTGAAATAATAATTCATAGAAGAGTTACGTAGAGAATGAAATCTCTATAATCTATGAATTTAACGATCCATCATCAATATTTTATCACTGTAACATCAATCAATATTCATCTCAAATCAAATATTCATCTTTGCACTCTGAGGCCAAAGATATTCATCAATCGGTCGTGTTCATCTCAACACTGTTCATCTTTGCACTAAAGGCCAAAGATATTCATCGATCGGTCATATTCATTTAAACACTGTTCATTTTGCCTTTCACAGGCCAAAGATATTCTTGAGAAAGCATTCATCTTTGCACTACTGGGCCAAAGATATTCAATAATATCATCATTTAAGGCGAGGATGATGAAAAATATTTTAAAAACGAATCCAATTGAAACAAAATGACAAGGATTAAGGATTAAGGATTAAGTACTTTGTTTTATCCATATCAACAATACCTCAAAAAATAATCATAGTGGTGTAAAATTGAGAATGATCAAAACATGGATACAATCAAAGATAGTATCCGAATAGATATTTTGGACGAAAAGAAGAAATTTTATTTTTCGATTGAATAGTGCAGATATCGTGAATAGTCTTGAGTATCGTGAATAGTTCAGATATCGTGAATAGTAACTCAGGACACAAAAGATAGAAATTCCACAAAAAACATTTTCACGCTTCTTGTGAATAGTACTTGTGAATAGTAACTTCGTGAATAGTAACTGAATAGTAACTCAAGAATAACCCCCAGACATGAAAAATTCCAAATTTGATTAAAAGTTCCAACCGATATTTCAAAGATAATGATATTGAAGAAATAATATCATTCTGAAAAAAATAATATCCCTTACCTCGAAAAGAATCGGTGCTTGGAAGGAAAGATCGGAAGTGATCTTTGAATGAAACTTATCTTGAACAAGCAACTCTCAAAGTATCTAAATACTCACAAAATACACTCGATAATATAGAGAAAGAGAAAACTTTGTTTACGGTGTGATTTTCAATTCTAACTAAGCCCTATATTTATAGGAAAATGTTAGCCGTAGAAAGCAGACTTGACTTACACGATGGCTTTACCTGCTACTATTGCCACCCACCACATTTGAAATAAAATTCAGCACATTTTTTCACCAACCACAAGTGGGGCCCACTCAATTCTAGAATTTTCCACCAAAATCAATTATAACCCTACTTTAGAATCAAACACCTCTCAAAATTTATAACAAATCATTCGTTCATTTTAACGGTTCAAAATTTGTGGACATATACTCAACTTATATATGTATAACATATCCAAAATTACAACGATCAGCGGTCGGATTAAATATTATAACTCACACAATAAAGCTATAATAATAACACGATTTGATCTTTTAATACCTCCAATCAGACAAAATACAAATAAAACATCTCAAGCATTAATTCCTTCATTAATAACCACATAAATAAATCCATCATTTATATTCATATAAAATAAATATTTCTTTATCATATGAATCAATAATTAATTATTCACAAATAATATTATGAGAATCACAATTATGATGACGGTAGTTCCCGGAAAGGGGCTTTCGATAAGGATCTCTCCTTCTTGCAGCGCAATTAGGTGACCAAACCTCTCCTTAGAAAGAACTTTCTAGACATTGCCAATAATGTTATCTAATAATATTATTCAAATAATATGAATTATTGATCGATAATGGGAAAATATGTGCGGTGACAATTATTGAAACAATAATAATATAAAATATCAATATGACAATTATTGAATCAATAAAATAAAATATTGAGCGATAACTATTGTGAAAATTATTGAGTAGTGCCATCTTACGTAAGGATCAATAATTCAACAATTGTGCAATCTGTAAGTGTCTTCTTGTCTGACCAGCGCGACATCGTATTTTAACCAAGGGTATTCCAATGATCTTACTTCTGGTAATAACTACATAGTTATTTTTAACCAACTTATATTTGTCGTTTTCCTCATCCAATCGCTTTTTCGTTATGGGGTCCCACACATGGGCTGCTGGCGTAAATACGAATATTCCCTGAAGCGATTCTGAATATTCCACGACACCAAACGAATATTCCCAAACAACAATGAATATTTTATAACCACTTGCTTATTTTGAAATATTTGCGTATTTAACCCTTAACTATCCACTTTAATCAAATCAACCCTTACTATTTCAAAATAATAAATAAAGGAAATTCCTTTTATTTAAAAAAATTTTGGGGTCTTCTGATTATTTGTCGCGTGTTGAGTTCTTTTTGAGTGAAGAAATATTTAAGGCTTTTATGGTCTCGAATATATCTCCACTTTCTCCCATATAGATAGTGCCTCTCTATATCTTTAATAGCGAAAATGATCACGCTAACTCTAGATCATGAGTAGGATAATTCTTCTCATACTCTTTAAGTTGTCATGAGGCATAAAGGCTATGACTTTCCCACGTTGCATGAGAACACATCCTAACCCTTTGCACGAAGCATCATCAGTAATAACAAATCCATCAAGAACCGGATGGTATTGTTAGAAGCAGTGCGAAATAAGTCTCCTCTTAAGCTCTTGGAAACTCTTCTCGCATTCTTCACTCCAAACGAATTTTGTATCCTTCCGAGTTAGTGGGTTAATGAAGTAGCGATTCGAGAAAACCCTTCCACGAATCTCCGATAATAACCAAATTAAGCCCAAAAACTACATACTTGATCCACCGACTTGGTTGCTCCCAACTTTGTATTGCTTCAATCTTCACGGATCAACAGATACTCCATGTTTCGACACCGTGCCCAAGGAATGCTACTTCTCAACGAGCGAACTCGCATTTCTTCAATTTGGCATATACTTTGTTTTCACGAAGCCTTTGGAGTACCAAAGATCAAATGGTGCTCATGATCTTCATGACTTTTGGAATATATAAGGATGTCATCAATAAAAGACAACAACAAACCGATCCAAATATTCCTTGAATACTCGGTTCATCATATCCATGAAAGTCGAAGGAGCATTAGTGGGTCAAAAGACATGACTAAGAATTCATAATGCCGTCACAAGGAGTTCTAAGGAAGTCTTTGGAATATCCTCGATTCTAATCTTGGTGATGATATCAAACGAAGATCAATTTTGAAAAGAATTGTGCCCTTGCAAGAATTTGGTCAAACAAGTCATCAATACGAGGTGAGGATACCTATTCTTGATGGTGACATGGTTCAATTCCCGATAGTCAATCTAAAGTCGCATACTCCCGTCATTCTTCTTTACGAATAAAGCAGAGCACCCCGAGGAGATGATCTTGGGGCGAATGAAACCGATGTCCAACAATTCTGTAGTTGAACCTTTAACTCACGAAGTTCAATAGAGCCATTCGATATGGGGTTTTAGAAATGGGCTTTGTACCCGGAGTTCAAGATCAATAAAGAATTCAACTTCACGTTACGGGGTAGGCCAGGAAGTTCTTCGTGAAATCGTCGGGAAAGTCGATAACAACGGAATATTATTCAAATTTGGCGTGTCTTTATTCAAATCCATAACATGGGCTAAGAAAGCTTGACATCCGTTTTTCAATAAACGAATAGCTTTATGATTAGATATGACGTTGATTGATTTTAATGGTTTAGTTGCTTGAATCCGCACAACGGGTTGGTTAGGAATATGAAAACTAACAACACTTACGAAAACAATCAATTTTGGCATGATGAGTAGTTAACCAATCAATCCCTAAAATCACATCAAAAGCAAGTATCTTTAAAGAGATAAGGTCATGCGGTAAGGTAATGGTGCCAACTTGAATCAAACAAGATTTATAAGCGAGTGGATGTGATGAAAGTTTCTCTAACGGAGTTTCCACAGATAGGTCAAAGTCTAATTTCTCGAGTCAAGTTTAAGCGTTGAGCACATGCGGGAGAGATAAATGAATGGGTAGCTTAGGTATCAAGTAAGGTATAAACTTCGCAAGAATTTATAAATAAGCTTACCGTGATCACCTCGTTTGGGTTTCTCGCATTTTGACCGGTCCACAACAAACGCTTCTTCTGGAATCGTTGACTTTGACTTTTTCAGGACGATCTTTTGAGTCACCGTCCCCATTGAACTAGGTTTCGCTTCTGTATAATCTCGGCGATATGTCCTTCCTTTCCACAATTATAGCATACCTTGAGCTGTTGTGGGCGGTTTGGTGATATGTCCCTCTTTCCGCATTTGTAATATATAATGGGTGGTCGTTCTCCTCCCTTAGAACCGATTCTTTCCAAGACCGCTGTCGTCTTTACATGGTCGTTGTTAAATCTCCTCTTTTTAAAATCTCCTCTGATCGGGCTTCTTCTATTTTCATGGCCATGATTACCACGAGTGGTTACCATTTTGTCCGTCTGTTTCTTTCTCCATTTGGTTATCATTATTACATTGATTGCTATCTACAGTACGATCACGGTTATGGTCCCTCGGTTGGCCGTACTCGTTATCTCGCTCTAATAATTGAGCCACATTTACAACATCTCGAATAGAGAGAAAATTTATGAGAAATGAGATCTTGGCGTATATACAGGGTTTCAAACCTCTAAGAAACATCCGCGTCATCGTTCCTCATTCTCCACCAAATGAGGTGCAAACACGGATAACTCGCAAACTTTGCCTCGTCTTTGAGACACCGTCATGTTGTTTTGTTCCAATCGATGAACTCCACTTCCTTCATACGACGAACACTTTCGGAAAGTATTTGTCATTAAATAGCTTCTAAAAGCGTCTCCCAAGACATCTTGAGTGCTTAATTTGGATGGAGTGCGCTTCACGAGACTCCACCAGAGTGTCGCTTCGCCACGGAACATAAAGGTGGCGAATGGAACCTTCTGTTCCTCCGTGCATCCCAAGACATCGAATATCTTGGTAATTTGCTTGACCCATGTTTCGCGCCATGATCGGATCTGGCTTTCCCTTAAATTCAGTGGTCCTGACTCTTTGAATCGCTTGCATTTGTGACAACCCGTGAATTGCTATCATTTCTCTGTATTTTGAACACGAGTCTCCCAAATGCGATTTTGCATGAAGCTGCAAAAACTTCTAAACATCCCCTCGTTCATCATCTCGCTTCGATGGTGTTGTTCACGGGAGGAATATTGCCCGACTGTTGCACGTTCTCCTCGTTGGTGAGTGAGCGTCTCCACGGTCTCATTTCCATTGTTAATATTCTCGATCGACATTCTCAACATTGTCATAAAAACAAGGTTAATTAAGGAAATAAATATATCACATAATATCCCTATATCTTGACTAACTAACAAATAAGCTTAGGTAGGACACACTAGCGAAGGATTTACTCGTCTCTCCCTCCTAGTTCTATTCCCGATCTCGCTTGGAGATCATATCCTAAGCTCGATACCAAGTGTGACGCCCCCAAAATAGGTATACATCACCCATTACGAGTTGTCAATACATGGATGTAAACAACTACAACTTTATTATTACAACAAGAAAGCTGTGAGTTTGAATACAAATATTATCTTCTAGACAATATCCATACTCAAATAAATCCTCATCACATTTATTGATACATTATTTTACAAAATGGTGAGGACTACTAAACAACTTTCTCTAAAACCTTCATTCCATTACCAGGCACAAACTTTCATTTATATTCTCGCCTCCACGAGAAAAATGGAACAAAAAGGAAAAGGTGAGCTCAACTAGCCCGAATAAAGAATATTATGACTAAGATAATATACAACAAATTATCGTTAGTCTTCAACAGAGAAAAATCTAATAGAATACTGATAGACAACAAATTTTAAATCAATATTCGCAATGAAATAATAATTCATTAGAAGAGTTAAGTAGAGAGAATGCAAACTACTATCTTCTATGTATGAATTTAAAAGTTCATCGTCTATCTTTTATCCTGTAACATCAATCGATATACATCGGAATCAAATATTCATCTTTTTGCACTCTGGCCAAAGATATTCATCGATTGGTCATGTTCATCTAAACACACATTCATCTTTGCACTACGACCAAAGATATTCTTCGAGAAATCATTCATCTTTGCACCACTGAGGCCAAAGATATTCCGTAATATCATCATTTAAGGTGAAGATGATGAAAAATATTTTAAAGAAAGCGAATCCGATTGAAACAAAATGACAAGGATTAAGGATTAAGGATTCAGTACTTGGTTTTATCCACGCCAAAAAAATACCTCAAAAATAAGTCATAGTGGTGTAAAATTAAAGAATGATCAAAACATGGATACAATCAAAGCTAGTATCCGAATAGATATTTTGGACAAAAAGAAGAAATTTTATTTTTATTGATTAATAGTCGTGAATAGTATACGTGAATAGTAACTCAGACACCAAAAGATAGAAATTCCACAAAAAACACATCTTCAAGCTTCGTGAATAGTACCAGTGAATAGTAACTTCGTGAAATAGTAACTCATGAATAGTAACTTCGTGAATAGTAACTCATGAATAGTAACCCTTACATGAAAAAAGTTCCAAATTTGATAAAAAGTTTCAACCAATATTTCAAAGATAATGATATTGAAGAAATAATATCATTTGAGAAGAAAATAACATCCCTTACATCGAAAGATCAAGTCTTACAAATTTGAAACAGGATATAAAGGCTATGACTTGGACTTGCACCAGTATAGCAATACTCAAAGTATACTCAAAATACTCACAAGAATACGCTCGATAATATAGAGAGAAAACTTGATTTCGGTGTGATTTTCAATTCTAACCTAAGACCCTATTTATAGGAAATTCTTAGAACACCAAAAGCAGAAAATTTAATAAAATATTAATATATATATTATAATTTCCTCACGCACACTTTCTAAGATTCAAATTATCAGCCAAACAAATGGTCCCCCTCACCAAAATCAATAAAATGTTTTTCTTAATAAAATTAAATAAAACTCCCAAAAATTAATTATTCAGAATTTCGGAACATCAATAATTCATAATAAATAGCCCTTTTATCAGAAAATTCGAATCTCGCGAGTTTTTATAGGAAATTCAATTCTCTACAACTTTGCAGAAGAAAGTTTTTCCAAATTCCAAACAGAAATTGACCGAAATCCACAAACGAGCGATTTAACAGGCTATAATCAAATTTCAGTCAATAAATGGGGTCCACCGACATGTTTAACATGTTTTAAACATTTATTGCAACAAAAATACTCTTCCTCCTCGTATACTCATATATCCCACATTCATTGTAAAAATATCACCATTATTATATTATTAAAATATAATAATACATTATCTTATCAGAAAAAGATAAAATTTCAATTTTCAATAATTGTCACATTAAAATTTTCTCCATCTATATCCACATAAAATCAATATTTTCCTCATCATATGAATCAATAATTAATTATTCACAAATAATATTACAGAATCACAATATTGACAACCAGGCAGTTCCCAGGAAAGAGGGGGCTTTCCAATAAGAATTTCTTCTTCTTTGGTAGCAATTAGGTGACCAAACCTCTCCTTAGAGCAGAACTTTCTAGACATTGCCAATAATGTTATCTAATAATATTATTAGGATAATATGAATTATTGCTTCGATAATGAAAAATATTGTGTAATGACAATTATTGAAATAAACAAGAATATAAAATATCAAGCGCAAGCAATTATTAACTCAATAAAATCTTTGAGCGGTAATTATCGTAACCATTATTGAGTAGTGCATTCTTACGTAAGAATCAATAATTGGTGCAATACTGCATCTTCTTGTGTTTTAACTAAGAGTATTTTAACAGTATTACTTGTGAATAACTACTGCCTAGTTATTTTTAACCAACTTATATTTGTCATTTCTTCATCCAATCGCCACAGTTATGGGGGCCCATACATGGGCTGTTGTCAAATGCGAATATTCCCAGATAATACGAATATTCCACGACCAAACGAATATTCTCCGACAACAATGAATATTTTATAACCACTTGCTTATTTTGAAATATTTGCGTATTTTACCCCTAACTATCCATATTAATCAAATCAACCCTTACTATTTCAAAATAATAAATAGAAAATTAAATTTCATTAAGAATAAGTTGGGGTCTTACAACCTCCCTCCCTATGAAATTTCGTCCTCGAAATTGGACGACGACGATACACAGTGTTTGAAAAGGTGAGGATACCTCGCTTTCATTTCCGTTTCAATTCCTGGGTCATTTCTCTATAAGCATGATTCCTCCACAAAACTTTAACTTGTGGTATGACCTTTCTTGGCGTAGGACATGCTCCTTCCTATCCAAGATCTTAATGGTACCTCCTCATACGTTAAGTCTTTCTGGCTATTTCGTCCGGTTCTAACTCTATAACGTGGTTCGGGTCTTTCACATATTTACTGAAGTACATATATGTGAAACACATTACGAAACACGAGACATACTCGGAGGTGCTTGCAAGTCTATAGGCTACATTTCTACTTCGGTCAAGAATTTGAAATGGACCGATAAATCGTGGATTAAGCTTTCCTCTCTTCCCAAATCTTGTAACTCCCTTCCATGGAGCAACTCGCAACAATACATGATCCCCTACACTAAATTCCACGTCCTTTCGATGAAGATCCGCAGAACTCTTTTGTCATCATCTTCCCATACATTTTCTTCCCACAAGTCATCAGATTTTGCATCATTTGTATGCAGACCAAAATGGCCTTCGTCTTCATTTGTTTCATCTGATGGACTGGTTACATCAATGGCCTATCGCCTGCCTCATGTAGTATGTATCCTTTGTTCATAACTGCTTTAGGTGAATGGTAATATGAGTGTGGTTGTTCTTAGCATGCTTTTATAATTAAGTGATGACACCTTCATTTTTTAGGCTATGGGGGACAGATCAGGGAACATACGTTGGTGGGATGTGATGACTGGGCAGTCTTCTTCATTTAACACTCATAGGGAAGGTATTCGGAGAATCAAGTTCTCACTTATTGTTCCTGGAGATCAAGGTAACCAATCCACACCTGCAATTTTTTCATAGCGCAGTTGGTAACCAAACTTTCATCTCAAGGTTATCAAATTGTCATACTAAGGTAACCAAACTTTTATACTGAGGTAACCAAACTTTTATACTAAGGTAACCAAACTTTTATACCAAGGTAACCAAACTTTTATACCAAGGTAACCAAACTGTCATACCAAGGTAACCAATCCACCTCCACACCATCAGTTTTTACATAGTGCGGTTGGTAACCAAACCTTCACACCAAGGTAACCAAACCTTCATACCAAGGTAACCTTGGTATAAATGTTTGGTTACCTTGGTATAAAAGTTTGGTTACTTTAGTATAAAAGTTTGGTTACCTCAGTATAAAAGTTTGGTTACCTTGGTTACCAATGTTTGGCTACATTGGTATAAAAGTTTGGTTACCTTAGTATAAAAGTTTGGTTACCTTGTTATAAAATTTGGTTACCTTGGAACGAAGGTTTGGTTATCAACATTACATTACACATCACTCTCTTATCTCTCTCTTTGCTATTCAGAAAACAAAATTTGTTTATAAAACTAGAACTGAAGGTGTTCCAGTGCTATTATTAAGTAGCTAGCTAGCTTATTACATGATGACATCAATTATGTCTTTAACTCTGCCCATGTCATGAACTCTAATTGCTCTCTGGTGCCATGACATTACTAATGATCTTCTCCTCTGCAGTATCTCGAGAATTTCTTTTTATTACCAGAAAATGGTTGCTCCCGCCACTACCGCCCCAGCCTCCACCTCTACCGTCTCTGTAACCACTATTTGAGCCACCACCGCCATCTCCGCCGCCACCGCTACCACCGCCATTGCTACCTCCTCCATAGCCTTCACCGCCGCCTCCGAAGCCACAACTACCACCTCCTCCGAAGCTGCTACCTCATTTGAAAATTGCCTCCGCTGTGACGCCCCCAAAATAGGTCCAATCTACCCAACCTATTCTTAGTCGCTAAATACATGGTACAGAAATAACTACAACTTTATTACTACAATTGTCGTGCAAAATACAACAACACATATACTGTGAGTTTTAATACCAACTATGACTCATGCCCCAACTATGGACTCTCACAATGATACATTACATAAAGGTACGATCTAAAACTGTTTTACAAATTAAAATCTTTGGGAAGTTGTAAGACCCCAACTTATTATTAATGAAATTTAATTTTCTCTATTTATTATTTTGAAATAGTAAGGGTTGATTTGATTAATGTGGATAGTTAGGGGTTAAATACGCAAATATTTCAAAATAAGCAAGTAGTTATAAAATACTCAATGTTGTCGTGGAATATTAAATGCTTTGTCGGGGAATATTAAATGCGATGAGTAGCCAATGATATGTATGGGCCCCATAACGAAAAAACGATTGGATGAGAAAGCGACAAATATAAGTTGTTTAAAAATAATGGCGTAATTGTTACTGATTAATCTTGTTGGAATACCCGGTGGTTAAAACACACTAATCTGGCGTTGTTGACGATAGCGCAGTATTGCATCAATTATTGATCCTTACGTGAAGGCACTACTCAATAATTTTCACGATGAATTCTTATTCAATATTTTATTTTATTGATTCAATAATTGCTGCGTTGATATTTTATATTATTGTTGTTGATAATTGTCCTTTGCACATTATCTCCATTATCGAACAATAATTCATATCATTTAAATAATATTATTAGATAGCATTATTGGCAATGTCTAGAAAGTTCATCGAGGAGAGGTTTGGTCACCTAATTGCAGCGTCGATGAGGAGAAATCCTTATCGGAAAGCCCCTCTTTCCAGGAGCGGCTTTGGTTGTCATAATTGTGATTACGTAATATTATTTGTGAATAATTAATTATTGATTTATATGATAAGAAAATATTTATTTGATGTGGATATAAATGCGGATTTATTTATTTTATGTGGTTATAATTGAATGATTTAATGTTGAGGTGTTTTATCGATAATTTTTTGTTGGAATGGAGGTATTAAAAAAATCAATCAAAGTATTTTTACGATATATTGCGTGAGTTATAATTTTTTAATCCAAATAGTTGGATCGTTGTAATTTTTGGATATGTTATACATACATAAGTTGAGTATATATCCACAAATTTTGAACCGATTAAAATGAAGCGAATGATTTGTTATAAATTTTAAGAGGTGGTGATTAGGAAATTAGGTTTATAATTGATTTTGGTGGAAAATTCTAGAATTGAGTGGGCCCCACTTGTGGTTGGTGAAGAAATGTGCTGAATTTTATTTCAAATGTGGTGGGTGGCAATAATAGTAGCAGGTAAAGCCCAATGCAGTAGCAGTCAAGTCCGCTTGGTGGGCTAACATTTTCCTATAAATAGAGGGCTAAGTTAGAATTGAAAATCACACCGTAAACAAAGTTTTCTCTTTCTCTCTATATTATTGGCGTATTTTTGTGAGTATTTAGATATTTTGAGAGTTGTTGTTCAAAGACAAGTTTCATTCAAAGATCACTTCCGACCTTTCATTAGAAATCTTGATTCTTTGAGGTAAGGGATGTTATTTTCTTCTCAAATGATATTATTTCTTCAATATCATTATCTTTGAAATATTGGTTGGAACTTTTATCAAATTTGGAACTTTTTCATGTCTAGGTTACTATTCATGAGTTCTTATTCACAAGTTACTATTCATAAGTTACTATTCACGAGTTCTTATTCACGAGTACTATTAAATGAAGCGTGAAGATGTTTTTTGTGGAATTTCTATCTTTTGGTGTCGGATTTCTTATTCATGTATACTGGCCTTATTCACGTATCTGACCTTATTCACGTATCTGGCACTATTCAACCTAAAAAATAAAATTTCTTCTTTTGTCCAAAACATCTATTCGGATACTAGCTTTGATTGTATCCATGTTTTGATCATTCTTGAATTTTACACCACTAAGATTATTTTTGGGGTATTTTTGAACATGGATAAAACAAAGTCTGAATCCTTAATCCTTAATCCTTGTCATTTTGTTTCACTTTGGATTCGTTTCTTTAAAAATATTTTTCGTCATCCTCGGTCTTAAATGATGATATTATTGAATAACTTTGGCTTTGTAGTGCGAAGATGAATGATTTCGAAGAATATCTTTGGTAGTAGTCAAAGATGAGCAGTGTTTAAATGAACATGATTAGTGATGAATATCTTTGGCTGTAGTGCAAAGATGAATATTTGATTCGGATGTTTATGGATTGTTGTTACGGGGATAAAAGATAGGCGATGAACTTTTAAATTCATACATAGAAGATAGTAGTTTGCATTCTCTACTTAACTCTTCTAATGAATTATTATTTCATTGCGAATATTGATTTAAAATTTGTTGTCTATGTGATTCTATTAAATTTTTCCTGTTGAAGACTAACGATAATTTGTTGTATATTATCTTAGTCATAATATTCTTTCTTGAGCTAGTTGAGCTCACCCTTTTCCTTTTGTTCCATTCTTCTCGGGGAGGCGAGAATATAAGCGAGTGCAGTCGGGGTATGGAATGAAGGTTTTAGAAAGGATTGTTTAGTAGTCCTCACCATTTTGTAAAATAATGTATCAATAAATGTGATGAGGATTTATTTGGGTATAGATATTGTACAGAAGATAATATTTGTATTCAAACTCACGCTTTTCTTGTTGTAATAATAAAGTTGTAGTTGTTTACGTACCATGTATTGACAACTCGAGAATAGGTGATGTATACCTATTTTGGGGGCGTCACGGTTGGTATCGAGCTTAGGGATATGATCTCTGGCGGAGATCGGGGAATAGAACTAGGAGGGGAGAGCGAGTAAATCCTTGCTAGTGTGTCCTACCTAAGCTTATTTGTTAGTTGGTCGGTATATAGGGATATTATGTGATATATTAATTTCCTTAATTAACCCTTGTTTTATGGCGGTGATTTGAGAATGTCATTGAGAATATTAACAATGGAAATGAGACCGTGGAGACGCTTTGTACTCACCAACGAGGAGTAACGGCAACAGTGGCAATGTTCCTCCCGTGAACAACACCATTGAAAGCGAGATGATGAGCGAGGGGATGTTTAGAAGTTTTTGCGATTCATGCAAAATCGCATGAGGAGATTCGTGTTCAAAATACTGGGAGAAAATGATAGCAATTCACGGGTTGTCCAAACCAAGCAGTTCAAAGAGTTGGGACCACCAGAATTTAAAGGAAAGCTAGATCCGATCGTGGCGGAAACATGTGTAAGACCCCGAAATTTTTTTAAATAAAAAGGAATTTCCTTTATTTATTATTTTGAAATAGTAAGGGTTGATTTGATTAATGTGGATAGTTAAGGGTTAAATACGCAAATATTTCAAAATAAACAAGTGGTTATAAAATATTCATTTTTTTGTGGGGAATATTCGTTTGGTCGTGGAATATTAAATCTTGTCGGGGAATATTAAATGCGATGGTATGACCATGTGTGGGCCCCCATGTGTAAAAGCGATTGGATGAAGAAAAGCGACAAATATAAGTTGGTTAAAAATAACTGGCGTAGTTATTACCAATTAAGACATGTTGGAATACCCGGTGGTTAAAATACGATGTCTGGCGTGGTTGCGATGTAGCGCGGTATTGCATAAAGATTGAATTGAATTATTGATCTTACGTAAGAAGCCTTTACTCAATAATTTTCACATGAATTCTTATTGATATTTTATTTTATTGATTGATAATTCTTTGCGTTGATATTTTATATTATCATTGCTTCGATAATTGTCCTTTTGCATTATCTCCATTATCGGATCAATAATTCATATTATTTGAATAATATTATTAGATAGCATTATTGGCAATGTCTAGAAAGTTACATTAAGGAGAGGTTTGGTCACCTAATTGCGCAAGTAAGGAGAGATCCTTATTGGAAAGCCCCTCTTTCACGAGGAGCGGCTGGTTATCATAATTGTGATTACGTAATATTATTTATGAATAATTAATTATTGATTCATATGATAAAGAAATATTTATTTTATGTGGATATAAATGATGGATTTATTTATGTGGTTATAAATGAAGAAATTATTGTTGAGGTGTTTTATCGGTATTTTACAGTTGGAGGTATTAAAAATTAAATCGGGGTTTTGAGATATATTCGGGGATTATAATTTTAATCAAATAGTTGGATTAATAGTAATTTTTGGATATGTTATACATATATAAGTTGAGTATATGTCTACAAATTTTGAACCGAATTAAAATGTACGAATGATTTGTTATGAATTTTAAGAGGTGTCTCGATTAGGAAATTAGGGTTATAATTGATTTTGGTGGAAAATTCTAGAATTGAGTGGGCCCCACTTGTGGTTGGTGAAGAAATGTGCTGAATTTTATTTCAAATGTGGTGGGTGGCAATAGTAGCGAGGTAAAGCCATCGGTGTGGTCAAGTCTGCCTTGGTAGGCTAACATTTTCTATAAATAGAATTTAAGTTAGAATTGAAAATCACACGAAACAAAGTTTTTCTCTTTTCTCTCTATATTATTGAGCGTATTTTGTGAGTATTTAGATACTTTGAGAGTTCTTTATTGAAGACAAGTTTCATTCAAACATCACTTGAGCCTTCCTTCCGAAATCTTGATTCTTTGAGGTAAGGGATATTATTTGTTTCATAATGATATTATTTCTTGATATCATTATCTTTGAAATGTTGATCTGAAGTTTTATCAAATTTGGAACTTTTTCATGTCGGGGTTCTTATTCATGAGTTACTATTCACGAGTTCTTATTCATGAGTTCTTATTCACGAGTTCTTATTCACGAGTCTATTCTTATGAAGCGTGAAAATGTTTTTTGTGGAATTTCTATCTTTTGGTGTCGGATTTCTTATTCATGTATACGGTCTTATTCACGTATCGACCTTTATTCACGATATCTGGCACTATTCACGATATCTGGCACTATTCACCAAAAAATAAAATTTCTTCTTTTTGTCCAAAACATCTATTTTGGATACTAGCTTTGATTGTATCCATGTTTTGATCATTCTTGAATTTTACACCACTTGTGATTATTTTTGGGGTATTGTTGGACATGGATAAAACAAAGTCTGAATCCTTAATCCTTAATCCTTGTCATTTTGTTTCTTTGGATTCGTTTTCTTTAAAAATATTTTTAAATCATCCTCGACCTTAAATGATGATATTATTGAATAACTTTGGCTGTAGTGAAAGTGCAAAGATGAATGATTTCGAAGAATATCTTTGGTAGTAGTGCAAAGATGAGCAGTGTTTAAATGAACATGACTAATGATGAATATCTTTGGCTGTAGTGCAAAGATGAATATTTGATTCAGATGTATATTGATTGTTATTACTGGGGATAAAAGATAGGCGATGAACTTTTAAATTCATACATAGAAGATAGTAGTTTGCATTCTCTACTTAACTCTTCTAATGAATTATTATTTTCAGCTGCGAATATTGATTGAAAATTTGTTATCTATTGTATTCTATTAAATTTTTCCTGTTGAAGACTAACGATAATTTGTTGTGTATTATCTTAGTCATAATATTCTTTCTTGAGCTAGTTGAGCTCACCCTTTTCCTTTTTGTTCCATTCTTCTCGGGAGGCGAGAATATATAAAAGAGTAGCAGTGGGGTATGGAATGAAGGTTTTAGAAAGGATTGTTTAGTAGTCCTCACCATTTTGTAAAATAATGTATCAATAAATGTGATGAGGATTTATGTGAGTATAAATATTGTCAGAAGATAATATTTGTATTTAAACTCACGATTTCTTTGTTGTAATAATAAAGTTGTAGTTGTTTACATACCGTGTATTGACAACTCGAGAATGGGTGATGTATACCTATTTTGGGGCGTCACGGTTGGTATCGAGCTTAGGGATATGATCTCTGGCGGAGATCGGGGAATAGAACTAGGAGGGGAGGAGAGTAAAATCCTTGTTAGTGTGTCCTACTAAGCTTATTTGTTAGTTAGTCAAGTATATAGGGATATTATGTGATATATTGATTTCCTTAATTAACCCTTGTTTTATGATGCGGTATTTGAGAATGTCGATTGAGAATATTAACGATGGAGTAAATGAGACGAGTGGAGATGCTCATCTTTACCAACGAGGAGAGCGTCAGCAGTGGCAATGTTCCTCCGTGAACAAACACCTTTGAGCGAGATGATGAGCGAGGGATGTTTAGAAGCTTTTTGCGATTCATGCAAAATCGACGAGGAGACTTCGTGTTCAAAATCTGAGGAGAAATGATAGCAATTCACGGGTTGTCACGTGCAAGCGATTCAAAGAGTTGGGACCACGAATTTAAGGGAAAGCGAGATCCGATCATCGGCGGAAACATGGGTCAAACAAATTACCAAGATATTCGATGTCTTGGGATGCACGGAGGAACAGAAGGTTCCATTCGCCACCTTTATGTTCCGTGGCGAGGAGACTCTTGGTGGGAGATGTGAAGGCGTACCATCGAGACCTTTTCGGCATGTCTTGGGAGGCGTTTCAGAGACTATTTAATGACAAATACTTTCACGAAAGTGTTTCGTCATATGAAGGAAGTGGAGTTCATCGATTAGAGCAAAATAACTTGACGGTGTCTCGAAGACGAGGCAAAGTTTGCGAGTTATCGGTTTGCACCTCATTTGGTGGAGAATGAGGAGAATATGACGCGGATGTTTCTTAGAGGTTTGAACCCCGGATACGTCAAGATCTCATTTCTCATAAACTTTCTCTTTATTCGAGATGTTGTAAATGAGGCTCAATTATTAGGCGAGATAACGAAGTACGGTCAATTGAGGACCATAACGAGGATCGTATCGAGATAGCGATCAATGAATAATGATAACTGCGGAGAAAGAAAGAGACGGGACGAAATGGTAACCCTCTGGTGGTAATCATGGTCATGAAAAGCAGAAGAAGCGAGTCGGGGAGGAGATTTTAAAAAGAGGAGATTTAACAACGACTATGTGAAGGCAGCGGTCTTGCGAAGAAGCGGTTCTAAGGGAGGAGAAGCGACCCACGGTTATATCTACAAATGCACGAAAAAGAGGACATATCGGTCAAAGCGCCCACAACGATTCAAGGTATGCTATAGTTGTGGAAAGGAAGGACATATCGCTTTCGAGATTATGCAGTAGCGAAACCTTGTTCAATGAACGGTGACTCGAAAAGATCATCCCGAAGAAAAGTCAAAGTCAACGATTAGGGAAGAAGCGTTTGTTGTTGTATTTGAGTCATCATCATGCGAGGAACCCGAACGAAGTTAGCACGGGTTAGTTAATTATAAATTCTTGCGAAGTTTATACCTTACTGAATCTGGGTTCTACCCATTCTTTTATCTCTCTTGCTTTGCGCTCAGCGTTTGAACTTGACTACGGAGAAATTAGACTTTGACCTATTTATGGAGAATCCAGTTAGGAGAAACTTTCATTACGTCTGTTGTTTAGAAATCTTGTTTGATTCGAGGTTGGCCTTATCACATTTACATTAACCTTATTTCTATAGAGATATTTACTTTTGATGTGATTTTAAGTTACTCATCATGCCAAATTGATTGCTTTTGTAAGGTTGTTAGTTTTCATATTCTAAGCAACTTTGTTATTCAATTCAAGCAATCAAACCATTGTAATCAAACATTTTCATATCAAGCCATGAAGTCATTCGTTTATTACGGATGTCAAGTTTTCTTAGTCCATGTTATGGATTTGAATAAAGACACGTCGATTTGAATAATATTCTGTTGTTATTGATTTTTCCCGATGTATTTCTGAAGAATTTCTTGGCTTACTCCCAAAGCTTCGATATTAAATTTTGTATCGACTTTGAACCCCAGACAAAACTCATTTCTAAAATCTCATATCGAATGGCTCTATTGAACTTGAGGAGTTAAAATTCAACTATAAAATTTGGTACTGAGCCTTTATCTTGTGACTTCCTTTGTGGAATTCACTAAGCCAGAATCTCTATAGGAGGCGTCATATTCGATGCGATAGTAAAGCGATAGGTGTCATTGTGACGTGCTATCGAAGATTGGGATATGAGTCACGATTGAGAAGCAACCTAAGTCGATAATCGAAATCGTAGCTTTTCAGGCTTAGTTGGTTATTATCGGAGATTCGTTGAAGGATATTCTCGAATCGCTATTTCATTATCGCGGTGACTCGTAGAGATACAAAATTCAAATGGAGCAAGGAATGTGGGAAGAGCTTGAAGAACTCAAGAGGAGACTCATTTAAGACACGTGTTACGACCATGCCATCACGGAAAAGCGAACGTGGTAGGCGGCGCGTTGAGTAGAAGATCATATGCGGGAACGAGTGTGATGATGTCAAGTATATACGATAGAGCCAACTTTAATAGAAAAAGTTAAGGTTGCTTTCGAGCCACCGGCCGGAGGCGATGCGTATGAAGAAGAAAAGTCTGAAGGAGCTATTCCTAAGCGAGAATTGATGAAGAAGGAATACTTGAGTCCACTCTAGGCTTTGTGTTCTAACGACTACGATTTGAAGTACAAGATTATGATGGAGGCACACAATACACCATTTGCAATCCATCACGGAAGTACTAAAATGTATCGTGATCTTGACATACATTTTGGTGGAATAATATGAAGAGAGAGATTGCAAAGTTTATCTCGATGTGTTTAACTTGCTAGCGTGTAAAGCGAGACATCTAGTACCTAAGGGTCCGTTGCAACCACTTGAGATTCCGGAATGGAAGTGGGAACACATTACCATAGATTTCGTTTACTGGGTCTTCCTACGGTTTCTCAAGGCATCAATGCTATTTGGGTTATTGTTGATAGATTAACCAAGTCGCTCATTTCTTGCCGTCATCGGGAGACTTATTCACTTATGCGTCTTGCTAGGTATATGCGTGAATGAGATTGTGAGGTTGCATGGCATGCTGTATCCATAGTTTGGATAGTGACCCAAGATTCACTTCATGATTTTGGGTTAGAAAGCTATGAGCACGCAATTTAGGATTCTGGTTTGGCATACCATCCTCAAAGCGGATGGGCAATCGAAAGGACTACTCAAACTCTTGAAGATATATTAAAACTCGTGTCCTAGATTTCAAAGGAAGTTGGGATAAGTACTTGCCATTGGTGGAATTCTCATACAACAATAGTTATTAAACAAATATAGGCATGGTTCCATTCGAAGCATTATATGGACAAAAATGTCGTTCTCCAATATGTTGGGATGAGGTAGGTGAAGCAACATTGTTGGGACCCGAGTTAGTATGTATGACTACCGAAAAGATCCAAATGATTCGACAACGTATACAAACGGCACAAGATCGACAAAAGAGTTATGCGGATCTTCATCGAAAGGATGTGGAATTTAATGTAGGGGATCATGTAGTGTTGCGAGTTGCTCCATGGAAGAGAGTTACAAGATTTGGGAAGAGAGGAAAGCTCAAATCCACGATTTATTGGTTCATTTCAAATTCTTGACCGAGTAGGAAATGTAGCCTATAGACTTGCGTTACCTCCAAGTATGTCTCGTGTTCATAATGTGTTTCACATATCGTACTTCAGTAAATATGTGAAAGACCCGAACCACGTTATTGAGTTAGAAGCAGGACGAGATATAGCCAGAAGACTTAACGTATGAGGAGGTACTGTCAAGATCTTGGATAGGAAGGAGCATGTCCCCACTGCCTTGAAAGGTCATACCACAAGTTAAAGTTTTGTGGAGGAATCATGCTATAGAGGAAATGACACGGGAATTGGAAAGCGGAAATGAAAGCGAGGTATCCTCACCTTTTGAAACACCAGTACGTCACGTCAATTTAGAGACGAAATTTCATAAGGAGGGAGGTTGTAAGACCAGAAATTTTTTAAATAAAAGGAATTTCCTTTATTTATTATTTTGAAATAGTAAGGGTTGATTTGATTAATGTGGATAGTTAAGGGTTAAATCATAAATATTTCAAAATAAACAAGTGGTTATAAAATATTCATTTTGTGGGGAATATTCGTTTGGTCGTGGAATATTAAATGCTTGTCGGGGAATATTAAATGCACTGACGGTATGACCCATGTGTGGGCCCCATGTGAAAGCGATTGGATGAAGAAAGCGACAAATATAAGTTGGTTAAAAATAACGGGCGTAGTTATTCTCAGAATTAAGGCTCATTGGAATACCCGTTGGTTAAAATACGATGTCTGGCGTGGTGGTTGGTTAACGATAGCTTTGCGGTATTGCGCAGTATTGTTGAATTATTGATCCTTACGTAAGAAGGCCACTACTCGATAATTTTCACGGTGAATTCTTATTCAATATTTTATTTTATTGATTGATAATTCTTTGCGTTGATATTTTATATTATTAACATGCTCAATAATTGTCCTTTGCACATTATCTCCATTATCGGATCAATAATTCATATTATTTGAATAATATTATTAGATAGCATTATTAGCAATGTCTAGAAAGTTACATCGAGGAGAGGTTTGGTCACCTAATTGCGGCAAGATGATGAGAGATCCTTATTGGAAAGCCCCCTCTTTCACAGGAGCGGCTGGTTGTCATAATTGTGATTACGTAATATTATTTGTGAATAATTAATTATTGATTCATATGATAAAGAAATATTTATTTTATGTGGATATAAATGATGGATTTATTTATGTGGTTATAAATGAAGAAATTATTGTTGAGGTGTTTTATCGGTATTTTGCAGATGGAGGTATTAAAAATTAAATCGGGGTTTTGAGATATATTCATGGGGATTATAATTTTTAATCCAAATAGATGGATAATGGTAATTTTTGGATATGTTATACATATATAAGTTGAGTATATGTCTACAAATTTTGAATAATTAAAATGTACGAATGATTTGTTATGAATTTTAAGAGGTGTACGATTAGGAAATTAGGGTTATAATTGATTTTGGTGGAAAATTCTAGAATTGAGTGGGCCCCACTTGTGGTTGGTGAAGAAATGTGCTGAATTTTATTTCAAATATGGTGGGTGGCAATAGTAGCGAGTAAAGCCATCGGTGTTGGTCAAGTCGCCTTGGTGGGCTAACATTTTTCTATAAATAGAGGGCTAAGTTAGAATTGAAAATCACACGAGAAACAAAGTTTTTCTCTTTCTCTCTATATTATTGGCGTATTTTGTGAGTATTTAGATACTTTGAGAGTTCTTTATTCGATCTGACAAGTTTCATTCAAACATCACTTGACCTTTCCTCCAAGAAATCTTGATTCTTTGAGGTAAGGGATATTATTTGTTTCAGTAATGATATTATTTCTTGATATCATTATCTTTGAAATGTTGATCTGAAGTTTTATCAAATTTGGAACTTTTTCATAGGGGGTTACTATTCATGAGTTCTTATTCACGAGTTACTATTCATGAGTTCTTATTCACGAGATTCTTATTCACGAGTCTTATTCATGAAGCGTGAAAATGTTTTTTGTGGAATTTCTATCTTTTGGTGTCGGATTTACTATTCATGTATCACGATCTTATTCACGTATCGACTTTATTCACGATATCTGCACTATTCACCAAAAATAAAATTTCTTCTTTTGTCCAAAACATCTATTTTGGATACTAGCTTTGATTGTATCCATGTTTTGATCATTCTTGAATTTTACACCACTTTGTGATTATTTTTGGGGTATTGTTGGACATGGATAAAACAAAGTCGAATCCTTAATCCTTAATCCTTGTCATTTTGTTTCTTTGGATTCGTTCTTTAAAAATATTTTTCATCATCCTCATTCTTAAATGATGATATTATTGAATATCTTTGGCACTGTAGTGCAAAGATGAATGATTTCGAAGAATATCTTTGGCTGTAGTGCAAAGATGAGCAGTGTTGAGATGAACATATAATCGATCGAGTAATATCTTTGGCTGTAGTGCAAAGATGAGCAGTGTTTAAATGAACATGACCGGTGATGAATATCTTTGGCTGTAGTGCAAAGATGAATATTTGATTCAGATGTATATTGATTGTTGTTACGGGGATAAAAGATGAGCGATGAACTTTTAAATTCATACATAGAAGATAGTAGTTTGCATTCTCTACTTAACTCTTCTAATGAATTATTATTTCGCTGCGAATATTGATTGAAAATTTGTTGTCTATTGTATTCTATTAAATTTTTCCTGTTGAAGACTAACGATAATTTGTTGTGTATTATCTTAGTCATAATATTCTTTCTTGAAGCTAGTTGAGCTCACCCTTTTCCTTTTTGTTCCATTCTTCTCGGGAGGCGAGAATATAGCGAGAATGAAGAGAGTGGGGGTATGGAATGAAGGTTTTAGAAAGGATTGTTTAGTAGTCCTCACCATTTTGTAAAATAATGTATCAATAAATGTGATGAGGATTTATGTGAGTATAAATATTATACAGAAGATAATATTTGTATTTAAACTCACGATTTCTTGTTGTAATAATAAAGTTGTAGTTGTTTCTGTACCATGTATTGACAACTCAGAATGGGTGATGTATACCTATTTTGGGGGCGTCACAACATGGGTCAAGCAAATTACCAAGATATTCGATGTCTTGGGATGCACGGAAGAACAGAAGGTTCCATTCGCCACCTTTATGTTCCGTGGCAAGCGCAGATTCTTGGTGGGAGTCGTGAAGCGTACTCCATCCAAATTTCGCACTCGGCATGTCTTGGGAGGCGTTTGAGAGACTATTTAATGACAAATACTTTCACGAAAGTGTTCATCATATGAAGGAAGTGGAGTTCATCGATTAGAGCAAAACAACATGGCGGTGTCTCGATGCGAGGCAAAGTTTGCGAGTTATCGAAGTTCAGACCTCATTTGGTGGAGAATGAGAAGCATATATGACGCGGATGTTTCTTAGAGGTTTGAAACCCAAGATACGTCAAGATCTCATTTCTCATAAACTTTCTCTTTATTCGAGATGTTGTAAATGAGGCTCAATTATTAGGCGAGATAACGAAATACGGTCGGTGAGGACCATAACCGAGGATCGTACCGGAGATAGCGTAGTCAATGAATAATGATAACTGCGGAGAAAGAAAAAGACGGACGAAATGGTAACCAACCACTGGTGGTAATCATGGTCATGAAAAATGAAGAAAGCGAGTCGGAGGAGATTTAAAAAAGGAGATTTAACAACGACCATGTGAAGGCAGCGGTCTGGCGATGAATCGGTTCTAAGGAGGAGAACGACCACCGGTCGTATATGCTACAAATGCGGAAAAGAGGACATATCGATCCAAAGCGCCCACAACAGTTCAAGGTATGCTATAATTGTGGAAAGGAAGGACATATCGCTCGAGATTATGCAGTAGCGAAACCTAGTTCAATGAAGGCGGTGACTCAAAAGATATCCCGGAAAAGTCAAAGTCAACAATTCCGGAAGAGCGTTTGTTGTGATGGGGTCATAACGCGAGGAACCCAAACGAAGTGATCACGAGTAAGCTATTTATAAATTCTTGCGAAGTTTATACCTTACTTGATACCGGTCTTTACCCATTCATTTATCTCTCCTGCATGTGCTCAACATTTAAACTTGACTCAGGAGAAATTAGACTTTGACCTATCTGTGGAAACTCGTTAGGAGAAACTTTCATCACATCCATCGCTTATAAATCTTGTTTGATTCAAGTTGGCACCATTACCTTACCGTTGACCTTATCTCTTTAAAGATATTTGCTTTTGATGTGATTTTAGGGATTGATTGGTTAACTACTCATCATGCCAAAATTGATTATTTTCGTAAGGTTGTTAGTTTTCATATTCTAACTAACTTTGTTATGCGGATTCAAGCAACTAAACCATTAAAATCAATCAATCATCATATCTAATCATAAAGCTATTCGTTTATTGAAAACGGATGTCAAGCTTTCTTAGCCCATGTTATGGATTTGAATAAAGACACGTCAAATTTGAATAATATTCTGTTGTTATTGACTTTCCGACGTATTTCTGAAGAACTTCCCGTCTACCCCCGAGCGTGAAGTTGAATTCTTTATTGATCTTGAACACGGTACAAAGCCCATTTCTAAAACCCCATATCGAATGGCTCCTATTGAACTTGAGGAGTTAAAGGTTCAACTACTGTGAATTGTTGGACATCGGTTTCATTCGGCCCCAAGTACATCTCCTTGGGGTGCCCTGTTTTATTCGTAAAGAAGAAAAGGCGGGAGTATGCGACTTTGTATTGACTATCGGAAGTGAACCATGTCACCATCAAGAATAGGTATCCTCTACCTCGTATTTATGACTTGTTTGACCCGATTCTGAAGGGCACAATTCTTTTCAAAAATTGATCTTCGATTCGGATATCATCGGTGAAGATTAGGCGAGGATATTCAAAGACTTCCTTTAGAACTCGATGCAGACGGGCATTATGAATTCTTAGTCATGTCTTTTGGATGACTAATGCTCCTTCGACTTTCATGGATATGATGAACCGAGTATTGAGGAATATTTGGATCGCTTTGTTGTTGTCTTTATTGATGACATCCTTATATATTCCAAAAGTCGTGAAGATCATGAGCACCATTTGATCTTTGGTACTCCAAAGGCTTCGTGAAAACAAACTATATGCCAAATTGAAGAAATGCGAGTTCGGCTTGAGGAAGTAGCATTCCTTGGGCACGCGGTGTCGAAACATGGAGTATCTGTTGATCCGTGAAGATTGAAGCAATACAAAGTTAGAGACAACCAAGTTCGATGATGAAAGACGTAGTTTTTGGGCTTATTTGGTTATTATCGGAGATTCGTGGAAGGGTTTTCTTGAATCGCTACTTCATTAACCCAAATTAACTCGGAAGGATAAAAATTCGTTTGGAGTGAAGAATGCGAGAAGAGTTTCCAAGAGCTTAAGAGGAGACTTATTTTAAGACTGTTCTAACAATACCATCCTGGTTGGGATGGATTTGTTATCTCTGACGATGCTTCGTGCAAAGGGTTAGGATGTGTTCTCATGCAACGTGGGAAAGTCATAGCCTTTATGCCTCATGACAACTTAAAGAATATGAGAAGAATTATCCTACTCATGATCTAGAGTTGGCGGTGATCGTTTTCGCGCTAAAGATATGGAGGCACTATCTATATGGGGAGAAAGTGGAGATATATTCAGCACCATAAAAGCCTTAAATATTTCTTCACTCAAAAAGAACTCAACATGCGACACAATGACGTTGGCTCGAGCTATTGAAAGACTACGACCACACTATTGATACCATCCGAAAAGCGAACGTGGTAGCCGGCGCGTTGAGTAGAAGATCATATGAGGAACGAGTGCGATGATGTCAAGTATCGCGTAGAGCCAACTTTAATAGAAAAGTTAAGGTTGCTCGAGCCACCCAGGCACGGAGCGATGCGCGTATGAAGAAGAAAGTACAAGAAGGAGCTATTTAGGAGCGAGAATTGATGAAGAAGGAATACTTTGAGTCCACTCTAGACTTTGTGTTCTAACGACTACGATTTGAAGTACAAGATTATGATGGAGGCACACAATACACCATTTGCAATCCATCTCGGAAGTACTAAAATGTATCGTGATCTTGACATACATTTTGGTAGAAACAATATGAAGAGAGAGATTGCAAAGTTTATCTCAATGTGTTTAACTTGTCGGCGTGTAAAAAGGCGGAGCATCTTGTACCTAAGGGTCCGTTGCAACCACTTGAGATTTGAAATGGAAGTGGGTACACATTACCATGGATTTCGTTTCTTCGGTCTTCCTACGGTTTCTCAAGGCATCAATGCTATTTGGGTTATTGTTGATAGATTAACCAAAGTCGCTCATTTCTTGCCGTCACGGAGACTTATTCCTTGAGCGTCTTCTAGTATATACGTGAATGAGATTGTGAGGTTGCATGGCATGCCGGTATCCATAGTTTGGATCGTGACCCAAGATTCACTTCAAGATTTTGGGTTAGCTTGCAAAAAGCTATGAGCGCAGTTTGCGATTTAGTTCGGCATACCATCCCCAAAGCAGACGGACAATCGAGAGGACTATTCAAACTCTTGAAGATTTATTAAGACTCGTGTCCTAGACTTGAGGCGGTTGGGATAAGTATTTACCATTGGTGGAATTCTCCTACAACAACAGTTATCGAGACAAGTATAGGTGTAGCTCCATTTGAAGCATTATATGGGACGAAAATGTCGTTCTCAATATGTTGGGATGAGGTGGGTGAAGCAACATTGTTGGGAGCCGAAGTTTAGACGTATATGACTAACGAAAAGATCCAAATGATTCGACAACGATACAAACGCCACAAGATTGACAAAAGAGTTAGTTATGGATCTTCATCGAAAGGACGTGGAATTTAGTGTGTAGGGATCATGTATTCTCATGAGTTGCTCCATGGAAGGAGTTACAAGATTTGGGAAGAGAGAAAGCTCAATCCACGATTTATTGGTCCATTTCAAATTCTTGACCGAGTAGGAAATGTAGCCTATAGACTTGCGTTACCTCAAGTATGTCTCGTGTTCATAATGTGTTTCAAAATATCACTTACGTAAATATGTGAAAGACCCGAACCACGTTATAGAGTTAGAAGCTGGGACGAGATAGCCAGAAGACTTAACGTATGAGGAGGTACTGTCAAGATTTTGGATAGGAAGGAGCATGTCCTACGTGCAAGATAGTCATACCACAAGTTAAAGTTTTGTGGAGGAATCATGCTATAGAGGAAATGACACGGGAATTGGAAAGCGGAAATGAAAGCGAGGTATCCTAACCTTTTCAAACACCAGTGCGTCACGTCGATTTCGAGGACGAAATTTCATAAGGAGGGAGGTTGTAAGACTCAACTTATTATTAATGAAATTTAATTTTCTCTATTTATTATTTTGAAATAGTAAGGGTTGATTTGATTAATGTGGATAGTTAGGGTTAAATACGCAAATATTTCAAAATAAGCAAGTAGTTATAAAATACTCATTGTTGTTTGGGAATATTCGTTTGGTCGTGGAATATTAAGATTGTCGGGGAATATTAAATGCGATTGGTAATGACCGTGTGTGGCCCCATAACGGAAAAGCGATTGGATGAGGAAAACGACAAATATAAGTTGTTTAAAAATAACTTGGCGTAATTGTTACAGAATTATCTTGTTGGAATACCCGGTGGTTAAAACACACACTATCTGCGTTGTTGAAAGCGAAGGCACGGTATTGCATCAATTATTGATCCTTACGTAAGAAGGCACTACTCAATAATTTTCACGGTAATTCTTATTCAATATTTTATTTTATTGATTCAATAATTCTTTGCGTTGATATTTTAAATTATTGTTGTTCAATAATTGTCACTTTGCACATTATCTCCATTATCGGATCAATAATTCATATCATTTAAATAATATTATTAAATAGCATTATTGGCAATGTCTAGAAAGTTACATCGAGGAGAGGTTTGGTCACCTAATTGCGCCAAGAAGGAGAAATTCTTATCGAAAGCCCCCTTTTCAGGAGAACTACTGGTTGTCATAATTGTGATTACGTAATATTATTTGTGAATAATTAATTATTGATTTATATGATAAGAAAATATTTATTTGATGTGGATATAAATGACGGATTTATTTATTTTATGTGGTTATAATTGAATGATTTAATGTTGAGGTGTTTTATCAAGTAATTTTGTTGGAATGGAGGTATTAAAAATCAATCAAGTATTTTTACGATATATTGCGTGAGTTATAATTTTTAATCCAAATAGTTGGATCGTTGTAATTTTTGGATATGTTATACATACATAAGTTGAGTATATGTTCACAAATTTTGAACCGTTAAAAATGAAGCGAATGATTTGTTATGAATTTTAAGAGGTGGTGATTAGGAAATTAGGTTTATAATTGATTTTGGTGGAAAATTCTAGAATTGAGTGGGCCCCACTTGTGGTTGGTGAAGAAATGTCTTGAATTTTATTTCAAATGTGGTGGGTGGCAATAGTAGCGAGGTAAAAGCCATCAGAAGCTTGGTCAAGTCTCGCTTTACGGCTAACATTTTCCTATAAATAGAAGGCTAAGTTAGAATTGAAAATCACACCGAAACAAAGTTTTTCTCTTTCTCTCTATATTATTGGCGTATTTTGTGAGTATTTAGATATTTTGAGAGTTGTTGTTCAAGACAAGTTTCATTCAAAGCATCACTTCCGACCTTTCATTCAAGCAATCTTGATTCTTTGAGGTAAGGGATGTTATTTTCTTCTCAAATGATATTATTTCTTCAATATCATTATCTTTGAAATATTGGTTGGAACTTTTATCAAATTTGGAACTTTTTCATATCGGGGTTACTATTCATGAGTTCTTATTCACAAGTTACTATTCATGAGTTCTTATTCACGAGTTACTTATTCACGAAAGTACTATTAAATGAAGCGTGAAGATGTTTTTATGGAATTTCTATCTTTTGGTGTCGGATTTCTTATTCATGATATACGGACTATTCACGATATCAACCTTTATTCACGATGCGCAAGACTATTCACGATATCGTCACTATTAATGAAAAATAAAATTTCTTCTTTTTGTCCAAAATATCTATTACGGATACTAGCTTTGATTGTATCCATGTTTTGATCATTCTTGAATTTTACACCACTATGACTATTTTTGAGGTATTTTTTTGGCGTGGATAAAACCAAGTACGAATCCTTAATCCTTAATCCTTGTCATTTTGTTTCCTTTGGATTCGTTTCTTTAAAAATATTTTCATCATCTTGACTTAAATGATGATATTACGGAATATCTTTGGCCCGTAGAGTGCAAAAGATGAATGATTTTGAAGAATATCTTTGGTAGTAGTGCAAAGATGAGCAGTGTTTAGATGAACATGACCAATCGATGAATATCTTTGGCTGTAGTAGTGTAAAGATGAATATTTGATTCCGGATGTATATTGATTGATGTTACAGGGGATAAAAGATAGAGCGATGAACTTTTAAATTCATACATAGAAGATAGTAGTTTGCATTCTCTACTTAACTCTTCTAATGAATTATTATTTCATTGCGAATATTGATTTAAAATTTGTTGTCTATTGTATTATTAAATTTTTCCTGTTGAAGACTAACGATAATTTGTTGTATATTTTCTTAGTCATAATATTCTTTATTGAGCTAGTTGAGCTCACCCTTTTCCTTTTTGTTCCATTCTTCTCGGGAGGCGAGAATATAGCGAGTGCAGTCGGGGGGTATGGAATGAAGGTTTTAGAAAGGATTGTTTAGTAGTCCTCACCATTTTTGTAAAATAATGTATCAATAAATGTGATGAGGATTTATTTGGGTATAGATATTGTGCAGAAGATAATATTTGTATTCAAACTCACAGCTTTTCTTGTTGTAATAATAAAGTTGTAGTTGTTTTACGTACCATGTATTGACAACTCAGAATAGGTGATGTATACCTATTTTGGGGGCGTCACAGAAGTGCTCAAGGAAACCTTCGTATATGGGAGGCCATACATCTAGGTTATAATAGATATCATATGCCCACAGAATTATCCTTGGTTGACCCAATAGACCCCAAAAGAAAATGAGAAGATTACTATCATATTCCTTCTAATGGTGAGTCTTCTTTTGACATATAACTACCTCCACCATCTGTATTTGAACATTATGTTTCAAATAAACTCCAAGATCATATAGGTAGTGCTCGTAGATATACTCAGCAAGTGGATGTGCACAGCTCTGTCTTATAATAACTTGTAGGTCATTAGACATCTTGTATGATAGTGACAAAATATCCTTCCAAAGTTGGGTTCGCCTCACCCTATTGTTGTTCACCAAAATCAATTATTAAGTGACGTATAATATACGACACACACATCTTAGGTCCTCAATACAATTATATATTGTATGTAAATGCCGATTTTATAATGTGTTGAGAAACTTTGTGAGACTAGAACCATCACACTATTCCTATTATCCCATTAACCGACCCATTTACACTCTTATTACGAAAGGAATTGTGAAGCAAAAGAGTGAGCACAACTAGCCCGATAAAGAATAATATCATGACTAAAGGTAATTACATTATCAATAGACTTCATCAAGTAATAAATTAGAGATTTAGAACATATGGTAGATGATAAAATTTTCAACCATAGTTGCGGTGAACGAAGCAATCCATTAGAAGAGTCAAATAGACCATAAAGTCTATTATCTTCTCCACATTAAAAGTCCACCAACAATGTTTTATCCACGTAACATCAATCAGCAGTTCCTTTCCACAATCATATGAATAACTCATAATCATAATTGTGATTCTAAATTCTCTTCGCATCCAAGGCGAAGATAATTTTCATCACCTGTCTTTACCTGAAACATCAAATATCATGGTTATACCAGATCACAGTTCCTGTTCATAATCATACTAATAAATTCATCTTTGCACCACGACCAAAAATATTCATCAACAGTTCATCTTTGCACTACATGCCAAAGATATTCAACAACAAGTCATCTTTGCACTACGGACCAAAGATATTCATCAATAATTGATCTTTGCACTACAGTCCAAAGATATTCATATCTCAAAGAAATATATAATCATTTCAGAATTTATATAAACCATAATTATAACCATATATGTTGATCAATTCACCTTTGCACTTAAGCTAAAGATATTCAATTATAAATTCAATGGTCATGATCATACCGATCAACAATTCAACTTTGCACTTTCTTGGCAAAAAGAGAACCTATAGTCACGATCATACCAATAATCTACCCATCTTTACACTTAAGTAAAAGAGAAATATCATCATTAGGGTTATAAGAATGTTATATATGATAATAAAAACAATATAATCAACATATAGATTTAATCTCAAGAGTAAGATTCATAAATCAATGATCTCATAACACCTTAATCAAAATGTTATAAATCACTTCATAATCTCATAATCTAATATTATTAATATTACCACAATATTTTAATCATTTCTTAAATTTATAAACAATTTATTTTAATTATTTACACCTTACTAATTAATGTATTTAATCATCTTAAAATGCCAACCTTATAAGATCTCACCACCAATAACCAAAACCCTCATCAAAAATCTGCATATACCATATATAGCATTCTTAAGCCATAAAATCCTATTTTCTAATTTTGTTACTTCACATAACATATTTAATTCATTTATTCATAACTAGTCTATTTTTATGAAAAATACCAAATCAGTCCCAAAAATATTTCTTTTTTGGTATTTAGCATAATATAGTCCCATATCGAACATATATTTTTCTCTGAATTTTTAAAATTCATTTACTATTTTTCATATGGCCAAAACCACCGAATATTTAGACATTTATCATAAATTGTACTTTTATCCAAAAATTTCAAAATTTACAGGGTATACTGATATTATATAGATGTACTTTCAATAAAAATGTCATTAATTTTGGAGTTAACCACAAGGAGTTATAAGGGTTTACTTTTAAAATAGTATTTTCTCATAAAATCCATAACTCCTAATATATACATTCAAAAATCGCCAATTTTGGACACAATCTACAAAACTCATCAAATTATCATTTCAAAATTTTCCAGAATTTTTGAAGGTTAAAAAAAAATTCAAAATTTAAAAACATAATAACCCTTACATACCAACGACAATATCCCTTACCTCAAAAGAGCAGTACTTCTGACTAGAATAACGCTAAACGAACTTACATCGTATAGCAACACTCAAGATATCAAAATACTCATAAGGATACACTTGATAATATAGAGAGAGAAATAGAGAGAAAACTTCAGTTTCTGGTGTGATTTTCAATTCTAACCTAAGCACCTATTTATAGGAAATTGCTTAGAACACCAAAGCAGAAAATTTATTAAAATATTATTTTATTTAAATTTTTGTCAAGCCCACCTCTTGAATCTGCATTCAACATTTAAATCACATGGGGACACTCACCAAAAACATTTTTCTTAAAAATAATAATTAAAACTTCTAAAAATCAATTATTTCGAAACTTCGGAACTTCAATAATTCATAATAAATAGCCCTTTTATCAAAAAAAATTCTAACCACATGTCCTTTCCATAGAAAATTCCATTCTCTACAACTTTGCAGAAGAACGTTTTTCCAAATTCCAAACAGAAATTGACCGAAATCCACAAACGAAAGATTTTACAGGCTATAATAAGATTTTAGTCAAAATTTGTGTACACCATCATGTTTAACATGTGTTAAACATTTTTTGTAACACACAAAACATGTGTTTAGCATTTAATGCAACAAAAATACTCTTCTTCCTCTTTTATTCATATATCACACATTCATTGTAAAAATATCACCATTATTATATCACTGTAATATAATAATATATTTTATTAGAAAAGATAAAATATCAATTTTCAACAATTGTCACATTAAAAATTTTCTCCATCTATATCCACATAAAATCAATATTTTTCTGAACATATAAATCAATAATTAACTATTCACAAATAATATTACAGAATCACAATACTGACAACCAGGCAGTTCCCAAGAAAGAGGGGGCATTCCAATAAGGATCTCTGTAAGACCCCAACTTATTCTTAATGAAATTTAAATTTCTCTATTTATTATTTTGAAATAGTAAGGGTTGATTTGATTAATGTGGATAGTTAGGGTAAAATCTGTGAAAATATTTCAAAATAAAGCAGTGGTTATAAAATATTCATTGTTGTCGGAGAATATTAGTTTGGTGGTGGAATATTCGTACTATCGGGGAATATTAAATGCGACGACACAAGAACCATGTGTGGGCCCCATGGAAAGCGATTGGATGAAGAAAGCGACAAATATAAGTTGGTTAAAAAAATAGCGGCGTAGTTATTACAGATTAATCTTTGTTAAAATACTCGGTGGTTAAAACACGTGTAGCACGGTATTGCACCAATTATTGATTCTTACGTAAGAATGCACTACTCGATAATGGTTACGATAATTCTTTATTCGATATTTTATTGAGTTAATAATTCTTTGCGTTGATATTTTATATTAGCATTATTTGATAATTGTTATTACCTGATATTTTTCATTATCGAAGCAATAATTCATATTATCCGAATAATATTATTAGATAACATTATTGGCAATGTCTAGAAAGTTACATGTCTAAGGAGAGGTTTGGTCACTAATTGCTTGCATGATGAAGAAATTCTTATTGGAAAGCCCCTGCTCACTGAGGAAGCGCACTGGTTGTCGATATTGTGATTACGTAATATTATTTGTGAATAATTAATTATTGATTCATATGATGAGGAAAATATTGATTTTATGTGGATATAGATGGAGAAAAATTTTAATGTGACAATTATTGAAAATTGAAATTTTATCTTTTTACGATAAGATAATGTATTATTATATTTTAATAATATAATAATGGTGATATTTTTACAACGAATGTGGGATATATGAGTATCTGAGGAGGAAGAGTATTTTTGTTGCAATAAATGTTTAAAACATGTTAAACATGTCGGTGGACCCCATTTATTGGTGAAATTTGATTATAGCTTTGTAAAATCGCTCGTTTGTGGATTTGGTCAATTTACATTTGGAATTTGGAAAAACTTTCTTACGCAAAGTTGTAGAAATTGAATTTCCTATAAAAACTCATGAGATTCGAATTTTTCGATAAAAGGGCTATTTATTATGAATTATTGATGTTACGAAATTCTGAATAATTGATTTTTGGGAGTTTTATTAATTTTATTAAGAAAAACATTTTTATTGATTTTGGTGAGGGGGACCATTTGTTTGGCTGATAATTTGAATCTTAGAAAGTGTGCGTAGGAAATTATAATATATATATTAATATTTTATTAAATTTTACGCTTTTTGGTGTTCTAAGCGATTTCTATAAATAGGGTCTTAGGTTAGAATTGAAAATCACACCGAAGCTGAAGTTTTTCTCTCTATATTATCGGCGTATTCTTGTGAGTATTTTGAGTATACTTTGAGTATTGCTATACTATCGGTGCAAGTCAAGTCATAGCTTTATATCAAGGTGTTTTAATTTAGAAATCTTGATCTTTCGATGTAAGGGATGTTATTTTCTTCTCGAATGATATTATTTCTTGATATCATTATCTTTGAAATATTGGTTGAAACTTTTTATCAAATTTAGAACTTTTTCATGTCGGGGTTCTTATTCATGAGTTCTTATTCACGATTCTTATTCATGAGTTCTTATTCTGAGTTCTTATTCACGATTCTTATTCACGATCTTATTCGTGAAGCGTGAAGATGTTTTTTGTGGAATTTCTATCTTTTGGTGTAGAGTTCTTATTCACGTATCTGGCCTTATTCATGAAAAATAAAATTTCTTCTTTTTTGTCCAAAATATCTAATACGGATACTAGCTTTGATTGTATCCATGTTTTGATCATTCTTGAATTTTACACCACTTATGATTATTTTTGAGGTATTTTTTTTGGCGTGGATAAAACCAAATACGAATCCTTAATCCTTAATCCTTGTCATTTTGTTTCCTTTGGATTCGTTTCTTTAAAAATATTTTCATCATCTTGGTCTTAAATGATGATATTACGGAATATCTTTTTTTGTAGTGCGAAGATGAATGATTTCTGAAGAATATCTTTGGTAGTAGTCTGAAGATGAGCAGTGTTTAGATGAACATGACCGGTGATGAATATCTTTGATGAATTTTGTAGTGCAAAGATGAATATTTGATTCGGATGTATATTGATTGATGTTCTGGGGATAAAAGATGAGCGATGAACTTTTAAATTCATACATAGAAGATAGTAGTTTGCATTCTCTACTTAACTCTTCTAATGAATTATTATTTCATTGCTATGAATATTGATTTAAAATTTGTTGTCTATTGTATTCTATTAGATTTTTTCTGTTGAAGACTAACGATAATTTGTTGTATATTATCTTAGTCGTATATATTCTTCTTGGGCTAGTTGAGCTCACCCTTTTCCTTTTGTTCCATTTTTTTTCTCGGGAGGCGAGAATATAGCGATGCAGTGGGGTATGGAATGAAGGTTTTAGAGAAAGTTGTTTAGTAGTCCTCACCATTTTGTAAAATAATGTATCGATAAATGTGATGAGGATTTATTTGAGTATGGATATTATGCAGAAGATAATATTTGTATTCAAACTCACGATTTCTTGTTGTAATAATAAAGTTGTAGTTGTTTACGTACCATGTATTGACAACTCGAGAATTGGTGATGTATATACCTATTTTGGGGCGTCGCGGTTGGTATCGAGCTTAGGGATATGATCTCTGGCGGAGATCGGGGAATAGAACTAGGAGGGGAGGCGAGTAAATCCTTGTTAGTGTGTCTACCTAAGCTTATTTGTTAGTTTAGTCGGTATATAGGGATATTATGTGATATATTTATTTCCTTAATTAACCCTTGTTTTATGGCGGTATTTGAGAATGTCGTGAGAATATTAACAATGGAAATGAGGCCAGTGGAGCGCTTTGTACTCACCTGCGAGGAGAAGCGTGCAGCAGTGGCAATATTCCTCTCCTGTGAACAACACCATTGAAGCGAGATGATGAGCGAGGGATGTTTAGAAGTTTTTTGCGATTCATGCAAAATCGAACGAGGAGACTTCGTGTTCAAAATCTGAGGAGGAAATGATAGCAATTCACGGGTTATCCTGAATGCAAGCGATTCAAAAGTTGGGACCACGAATTTAAGGAAAGCGGATCCGATCATGGCGGAAACATGGGTCAAACAAATTACCAAGATATTCGATGTCTTGGGATGCGGAGAAACGAAGGTTCCATTCGCCACCTTTATGTTAAAGTGGCGAAGCGGACTCTTGGTGGGAATGCGTGAAGCGTACCCATCGGTACTTTTCGGCATGTCTTGGGAGGCGTTTGAAGCTATTTAATGACAAATACTTTCACGAAAGTGTTCGTCGTATATGAAGGAAGTGGAGTTCATTGATTGGAACAAAACAACATGGCGGTGTCTCGATGCGAGGCAAAGTTTGCGAGTTATCGGTTTGCACCTCATTTGGTGGAGAATGAGGAGCATTATGTGCGGATGTTTCTTAGAGGTTTGAAACGGCGTCGTCGATATCTCATTTCTCATAAATTTTCTCTCTATTAGGATGTTTAAAGGGCTCAATTATTAGGCGAGATAACGAAATACGGTCGGTTGAGGACCATAACGAGGATCGTGCGAGAGATAGCGATCAGCAGAATAATGATAACCCGGCGGAGAAAAAAGCAGAGACGGACAAAAATGGTAACCACTCTGGTGGTAATCATAGCCGTGAAAATAGAAGAAGCGAGTCGGGAGGAGATTTTAAAAGAGGAGATTTAACAACGACCGTATGAAGGCAGCGGTCTTGCGTGACAAGCTGGTTCTAAGGGAGGAGAAACGACCACCGGTCGTATATTACAAATGCGGAAAAGAGGACATATCGGTCAAAGCGCCCTGCACGATTCAAGGTATGCTATAATTGTGGAAAGGAAGGACATATCGCTCGAGATTATATGGTAGCGAAACCTAGTTCAGTGAGGGACGGTGACTCAAAAAATCATCCGAGAAAAGTCGAAAGTCAGCGATTCGGGAAGAAGCGTTTGTTTTATTTGGTCAAAAAAATCGAGAAACCCAAGCGAGGTGATCACGGGTAAGCTATTTATAAATTCTTGCGAAGTTTATACCTTACTTGATCACGGTGCTACCCATTCATTTATCTCTCTGCATGTGCTCAGCGTTTAAACTTGACTCAGGAGAAATTAGACTTTGACCTATCTGTGGAAACTCAGTTAGGAGAAACTTTCATCATCATCCTTTGTTTATAAATCTTGTTTGATTCAAGTTGGCACCATTACCTTACACATTGACCTTATCTCTTTAAAGATACTTGCTTTTGATGTGATTTTAGGGATTGATTGGTTAACTACTCATCATGCCAAAATTGATTGTTTTTTCGTAAGGTTGTTAGTTTTCATATTCTAACCAACTGTTATGCGGATTCAAGCGACTAAACCATTAAAATCAATCTTTGTCATATCTAATCATAAAATTTATTCGTTTATTGAAAAGCGGATGTCAAGCTTTCTTAGCCCATGTTATGGATTTGAATAAAGACACGTCAAATTTGAATAATATTCTGTTGTTATTGACTTTCTGGCGTATTTCTGAAGAACTTCACGGTCTACCCCGAGCGTGAAGTTGAATTCTTTATTGATCTTGAACACTGGTACAAAGCCCATTTCTAAAACCCCATATCGAATGGCTCTATTGAACTTGAGGAGTTAAAGGTTCAACTACGAGGAATTGTTGGACATCGGTTTCATTTCGTCTAATACATCTCCTTGGGGTGCTCTGTTTTATTAAGTAAAGAAGAAAAGGCGGGAGTATGCGACTTTGTATTGACTATCGGGGAATTGAACCATGTCACCATCGAGAATAGGTATCCTCTACCTCGTATTGATGACTTGTTTGACCCGATTCTGAGGGCACAATTCTTTTCAAAAATTAATCTTAGATTACGGATATCATCGGTGAAGATTAGGCGAGGATATTCAAAGCGCCTTTAGAACTCGGTATGGGCATTATGAATTCTTAGTCGTGTCTTTTGGATGACTAATGCTCTCTCGACTTTCATGGATATGATGAGCCAGAGTATTCAAGGAATATTTGGATCAATTTGTTGTTGTCTTTATTGATGACATCCTTATATATTTCAAAAGTCGTGAAGATCATGAGCACCCGTTTGAAATTTGGTACTCAAAGGCCCGTGAAAACAAACTATATGCCAAATTGAAGAAATCGAGTTACGGCTTGAGGAAGTAGCATTCCTTGAGCGCGTGGTGTCGAAACATGGAGTATCTGTTGATCCGTGAAGATTGAAGCAATCTGAAGTTAGAACAAGCAAAAGTCGGTGTTGAAATACGTAGTTTTTGGGCTTATTTGGTTATTATCGGAGATTCGTGGAAGGTTTTCTCGAATCGCTACTTCATTAACTTGACTAACTTTCGGAAGGATACAAAATTCGTTTGGAGTGAAGAATGCGAGAAGAGTTTCCAAGAGCTTAAGAGGAGACTTATTTCGATTTTGTTCTAACAATACCATCTGGTTCGGATGGATTTGTTATCTCTGTGATGCTTGAGGGCAAAGGGTTAGGATGTGTGTTCTCATGCAGCGTGGGAAAGTCATAGCTTTATGCCTCGCATGACAACTTAAAGAGTATGAGAGAATTATCCTACTCATGATCTAGAGTTAGCGGCGTGATCGTTTTCGCTTATTAAAGATATGGAGCACTTATCTATATGGGAGAAAGTGGAGATATATTCGGACCATAAAAGCCTTAAATATTTCTTCACTCAAAAAGAACTCAACATGCGGCGTGACGTTGGCTCGAGCTATTGAAGACTACGACCACAACTATTGATACCATCACGGAAAAGCGAGCGTGGTAGATGGCGCGTTGAGTAGAAGATCATATCTTGAGGAGCGAGTGCGATGATGTCAAGTATCTGCGTAGAGCCGACTTTAATAGAAAAAGTTAAGGTTGCTCGAGCCCGACCCGGGGTGATCGTATGAAGAAGAAAGTCTGAAGAAGAGCTATTAGGGCGAGAATTGATGAAGAAGGAATACTTGAGTCCACTCTAGACTTTGTGTTCCTAACGACTACGATTTGAAGTACAAGATTATGATGGAGGCACACAATACACCATTTGCAATCCATCACGGAAGTACTAAAATGTATCGTGATCTTGACATACATTTTGGTGGAACAATATGAAGAGAGATTGCAAAGTTTATCTCGATGTGTTTAACTTGTCGGCGTGTAAAGGCGGAGCATCTTGTACCTAAGGGTCCGTTGCAACCACTTGAGATTAGAAATGGAAGTGGGAACACATTACCATGGATTTAGATTCTGGGTCTTCTACGGTTTCTCAAGGCATCAATGCTATTTGGGTTATTGTTGATAGATTAACCAAATGCGCTCATTTCTTGCCGATCACGGAGACTTATTCCTTGAGCGTCTTCTTTAGTATATGCGTGAATAAGATTGTGAGGTTGCATGGCATGCCGGTATCCATAGTTTGGATGGTGACCCAAGATTCACTTCAAGTTTTTGGGTTAGCTTGCAAAAAGCTATGAGCGCAGTTTGCGATTTAGTTGGCATACCATCCCCAAGCGGACGGACAATCGAGAGGACTATTCAAACTCTTGAAGATCTATTAAGACTCTGTTTCCTAGACTTCAAGGGTAGTTGGGATAAGTATTTACCATTGGTGGAATTCTCCTACAACAATAGTTATCGGCAAGTATAGGTGTGGCTCCATTTGAAGCATTATATGGGCCGAAAATGTCGTTCTCGATATGTTGGGATGAGGTGGGTGAAACAACATTGTTGGGACTAGAGTTAATACGTATGACTATCGAAAAGATCAAATGATTCGACAGCGTATACAAGCGGCACAAGATCGACAAAAGAGTTATGCGGATCTTCATCGAAAGGGCGTGGAATTTAGTGTGGGGATCGTGTATTGTTGCGAGTTGCTCCATGGAAGGAGTTACAAGATTTGGGAGAGAGGAAAGCTCGATCCACGATTTATTGGTCCATTTCAAATTCTTGACCGAGAGTAGGAAATGTAGCCTATAGACTTGCGTTACCTCAAAGTATGTCTCGTGTTCGTATAATGTGTTTCACATATATGTGCCGTAAATATGTGAAAGACCGAACCACGTTATAGAGTTAGAGCAGGACGAAATAATAGAAGACTTAGCGTATGAGGAGGTACTGTTAAGATCTTGGATAGGAAGGAGCATGTCCTACTGCCATGAAAGGTCATACCACAAGTTAAAGTTTTGTGGAGGAATCATCTATAGAGGAAATGACACGGGAATTGGAAGCGGAAATGAAAGCGAGGTATCCTCACCTTTTGAAACACCGAAGTGCGTCGTCGATTCGAGGGCCGAAATTTCATAAGGAGGGAGGTTGTAAGACCCCAACTTATTCTTAATGAAATTTAATTTTCTCTATTTATTATTTTGAAATAGTAAGGGTTGATTTGATTAATGTGGATAGTTAGGGGTAAAATCATAAATATTTCAAAATAAGCAAGTGGTTATAAAATATTCATTGTTGTCGGAGAATATTCGTTTGGTCGTGGAATATTAAATCTTATCGGGGAATATTAAATGCGATGGTAGCTTGACCGTGTATGTGGGCCCATGTGAAGCGATTGGATGAAGAAAGCAGCAAATATAAGTTGGTTAAAAATAACGGCGTAGTTGTTACAGATTATCTTGTTAAAATACTAAATTGGTTAAAACACGATGCTTTACGGTATTGCACCAATTATTGATTCTTACGTAAGAATGCTTTACTCGATAATGGTTACGATAATTCTTATTCGATATTTTATTGAGTTAATAATTCTTTGCGTTGATATTTTATATTAACATTATTTGATAATTGTCATTACACAATATTTTTCATTATCGAAGCAATAATTCATATTATCTGAATAATATTATTAGATAACATTATTGGCGATGTCTAGAAAGTTACATCTACAGGAGAGGTTTGGTCACCTAATTTAAATTGGCGCCCGATGAAGAAATTCTTATTGGAAAGCCCCTGCTTTCTGAGGAAGCGCACGGTTGTCGATATTGTGATTACGTAATATTATTTGTGAATAATTAATTATTGATTCATATGATGAGGAAAATATTGATTTTATGTGGATATAGATGGAGAAAAATTTTAATGTGACAATTATTGAAAATTGAAATTTTATCTTTTACGATAAGATAATGTATTATTATATTTTAATAATATAATAATGGTGATATTTTACAACGAATGTGGGATATATGAGTATCTGAGGAGGAAGAGTATTTTTGTTGCAATAAATGTTTAAAACATGTTAAACATGTAAATTGGACCCCATTTATTGGTGAAATTTGATTATAGCTTTGTAAAATCGCTTCGTTTGTGGATTTGGTCGATTTACATTTGGAATTTGGAAAAACTTTCTTACGCAAAGTTGTAGAAATTGAATTTCCTATAAAAACACATGAGATTCGAATTTTCTGATAAAAGGGCTATTTATTATGAATTATTGATGTTACGAAATTCTGAATAATTGATTTTTGGGAGTTTTATTAATTTTATTAAGAAAAACATTTTTATTGATTTTGGTGAGGGGACCATTTGTTTGGCTGATAATTTGAATCTTAAAAAGTGTGCGTAGGAAATTATAATATATATATTAATATTTTATTAAATTTTCTGCTTTTTGGTGTTCTAGCGATTTCTATAAATAGGGTCTTAGGTTAGAATTGAAAATCACACGTAAAGCTGAAGTTTTCTCTCTCTATATTATCGGCGTATTCTTGTGAGTATTTTGAGTATACTTTGAGTATTCTTTATACGGTGCAAGTCAAGTCATAGCTTTATATCAGGTGTTTAATTTAGAAATCTTGATCTTTCGAGGTAAGGGATGTTATTTTCTTCTCGAATGATATTATTTCTTGATATCATTATCTTTGAAATATTAGTTGAAACTTTTATCAAATTTGGAACTTTTTCATATCGGGGTTCTTATTCATGAGTTCTTATTCACGAGTTCTTATTCATGAGATTCTTATTCACGATTCTTATTCACTTAGTACTATTAAGTAAGCGTGAAGATGTTTTTTGTGGAATTTCTATATTTTTTGGTGTCGGAGTTTCTTATTCACGTATACGGCCTTTATTCACGCTTTATTTGAATATTCATAGAAAAATAAAATTTCTTCTTTTTGTCCAAAATATCTAATACGGATACTAGCTTTGATTGTATCCGTGTTTTGATCATTCTTGAATTTTACACCACTATGATTATTTTTGAGGTATTTTTTGGCGTGGATAAAACCAAGTACGAATCCTTAATCCTTAATCCTTGTCATTTTGTTTCCTTTGGATTCGTTTCTTTAAAATATTTTCATCATCTTGGTCTTAAATGATGATATTATTGAATATCTTTTTTTTGTAGTGCAAAGATGAATGATTTCTGAAGAATATCTTTGGTAGTAGTGCAAAGATGAGCAGTGTTTAGATGAACATGACCAGTGATGAATATCTTTGGCTGTAGTGCAAAGATGAATATTTGATTCGGATGTATATTGATTGATGTTACTGGGGATAAAAGATGAGCGATGAACTTTTAAATTCATACATAGAAGATAGTAGTTTGCATTCTCTACTTAACTCTTACAATGAATTATTATTTCATTGCGAATATTGATTTAAAATTTGTTGTCTATTGTATTCTATTAGATTTTTTCTGTTGAAGACTAACGATAATTTGTTGTATATTATCTTAGTCGTAATATTCTTTTCTTGGGCTAGTTGAGCTCACCCTTTTCCTTTTTGTTCCATTTTTTTCTCGGGAGGCGAGAATATATAAGAAATGCAGTCGGGGTATGGAATGAAGGTTTTAGAGAAAGTTGTTTAGTAGTCCTCACCATTTTTGTAAAATAATGTATCGATAAATGTGATGAGGATTTATTTGAGTATGGATATTATGCAGAAGATAATATTTGTATTCAAACTCACAGTTTTCTTGTTGTAATAATAAAGTTGTAGTTGTTTACGTACCATGTATTGACAACTCGGAATGGGTGATGTATACCTATTTTGGGGCGTCGCGGTTGGTATCGAGCTTAGGGATATGATCTCTGGCGGAGATCGGGGAATAGAACTAGGAGGGAGAGGCGAGTAAATCCTTATTTAGTGTGTCTACCTAAGCTTATTTGTTAGTTAGTCGAGTATATAGGGATATTATGTGATATATTTATTTCCTTAATTAACCCTTGTTTTATATGATGGTGTTGAGAATGTCGTGAGAATATTAACAATGGAAATGAGGCCAGTGGGAGCGCTTTGTACTCCACCAGCGAGGAGAAGCGTGCTGTGGTGGCAATATTCCTCTGTGAACAACACCATTGGCGAGATGATGAGCGAGGGATGTTTAGAAGTTTTTGCAGATTCATGCAAAATCGAGACGAGGAGACTCGTGTTCAAAATCTGAGGAGAAATGATAGCAATTCACGGGTTGTCACGACCCAGCGATTGAAGTTGGGACCACGAATTTAAGGAAAGCGGATCCGATCATGGCGGAAACATGGGTCAAACAAATTACCAAGATATTCGATGTCTTGGGATGCGGAGAACGAAGGTTCCATTCGCCACCTTTATGTAAGTGGCGAAGCGGACTCTTGGTGGAGAGTCGTGAAGCGTACCCATCCACCGCTTTTCGGCATGTCTTGGGAGGCGTTTGAAGCTATTTAATGACAAATACTTTCACGAAAGTGTTCGTCGTATGAAGGAAGTGGAGTTCATCGATTGGAACAAAACAACATGGCGGTGTCTCGATGCGAGGCAAAGTTTGCGAGTTATCGAGGTTTGCACCTCATTTGGTGGAGAATGAGGAGCGTATGGCGGATGTTTCTTAGAGGTTTGAAACGGCGTACGTCGATATCTCATTTCTCGTAAATTTTCTCTCTATTCGGATGTTTAAGCAGGCTCAATTATTAGCGCGAGATAACGAGTACGGTCGTTGAGGACCATAACTTGAGGATCGTGCGGAGATAATGATCAGCAGAATAATGATAACCGGCGGAGAAATAAAGCAGACGGACAAAATGGTAACCACTCTGGTGGTAATCATGGCCATGAAAATAGAAGAAGCGAGTCGGGAGGAGATTTTAAAAAGAGGAGATTTAACAACGACCGTATGTGAAGGCGAGCGGTCTGGCGTGAGAAGCTGGTTCTAAGGGAGGAGAAACGACCACCGGTCGTATGTTACAAATCACGGAAAAGAGGACATATCGATCTAAAGCGCACAACGAGTTCAAGGTATGCTATAATTGTGGAAAGGAAGGACATATCGCTCGAGATTATGCAGTCATAATATTCTTTTTCTTTGGGCTAGTTGAGCTCACCCTTTTCCTTTTTGTTCCATTTTTCTCGGGAGGCGAGAATATAAGCGAGTCACGAGTCGGGGTATGGAATGAAGGTTTTAGAGAAAGTTGTTTAGTAGTCCTCACCATTTTTATAAAATAATGTATCGATAAATGTGATGAGGATTTATTTGAGTATGGATATTATCTGAAGATAATATTTGTATTCAAACTCACAGTTTTACTGTTGTAATAATAAAGTTGTAGTTGTTTCTGTACCATGTATTGACAACTCAGAATGGGTGATGTATACCTATTTTGGGGGCGTCACAATCTCTCCTTACTGGCGTGCAATTAGATGACCAAACCTCTCCTTAGACAGAACTTTCTAGACATTGTGTAAGACCCCGAAATTTTTTTAAATAAAAAGGAATTTCCTTTATTTATTATTTTGAAATAGTAAGGGTTGATTTGATTAATGTGGATAGTTAAGGGTTAAATCGCAAATATTTCAAAATAAGCAAGTGGTTATAAAATATTCATTTTGTTGGGGAATATTCGTTTGGTCGTGGAATATTAAATCTTTGTCGGGAATATTAAATGCAACAGCCTTGACCATGTGTGGGCCCCATAACGTGAAAGCGATTGGATGAGGAAAGCGACAAATATAAGTTATTTAAAAATACTTGGCGTAGTTATTCTGAATTAAGGCATTGGAATACCCTAAATTGGTTAAAATCTGATGTCTGGCGTGGTTGCTTGAGATGGCACTGCGGTATTGCAGATATTGTTGAATTATTGATCCTTACGTGAAGAAGGCACTACTCAATAATTTTTACGATGAATTCTTGTTGATATTTTATTTTATTGATTTGATAATTGCTGCGTTGATATTTTATATTATTGTTGTTGATAATTGTCATTTTTTACATTATCTCCATTATCGGATCAATAATTCATATTATTTAAATAATATTATTAGATAGCATTATTGGCAATGTCTAGAAAGTTACATCGAGGAGAGGTTTGGTCACCTAATTGCTTGGCGAAGTGAGAGAAATCCTTATCGGAAAGCCCTCTTTCACAGGAGCGGCTGGTTGTCATAATTGTGATTACTGTAATATTATTTGTGAATAATTAATTATTGATTCATATGATAAAGAAATATTTATTTTATGTGGATATAAATGATGGATTTATTTATGTGGTTATAAATGAAGAAATTATTGTTGAGGTGTTTTATCGATATTTTACAGTTGGAGGTATTAAAAATTAAATCGGGGTTTTGAGATATATTGCGGGATTATAATTTTTAATCAAATAGTTGGATTGTGGTAATTTTTGGGTATGTTATACATACATAAGTTGAGTATATGTCCACAAATTTTGAACCGATTAAAAAATGCACGAATGATTTGTTATGAATTTTAAGAGGTATCGATTAGAAATTAGGTTATAAATGATTTTGGTGGAAAATTCTAGAATTGGTGGGCCCCACTTTTGGTTGGTGAGAAATGTGCTCAATTGAATTTTCAAATGTGGTGGGTGGGAATAGTAGCGAGTAAAGCCATCGGGTTCTTGAGTTAAAATGCTGGCTTGGCGTCTTAACATTTTTCTATAAATAGAGGCTAAGTTAGAATTGAAAATCACAATTAGAAACAAAGTTTCTCTCTTTCTCTCTCTATATTATAGGCGTATTTTGTGAGTATTTAGATACTTTGAGAGTTCTTTATTCGGTACAAGTTTCATTCAACATCACTTAGACCTTTCCTTAGAAATGCGATTCTTTGAGGTAAGGGATATTATTTTTTTTTCGTAATGATATTATTTCTTGATATCATTATGTTGAAATGTTGATCTGAAGTTTTTATCAAATTTGGAACTTTTTTATATCGGGGTTACTATTCATGAGTTCTTATTCACGAGTTCTTATTCATGAGTTACTATTCACGAGTTCTTATTCACGAGTACTATTAAATGAAGCGTGAAGATATTTTTTGTGGAATTTCTATCTTTTGGTGTCGGATTTACTATTCACGTATACGGTCTTATTCACGTATCTGGCCACTATTCACGTATCTGCACTATTCACGATATCTGAAGACTATTCACCAAAAAAATAAAATTTCTTCTTTTTGTCCAAAACATCTATTTTGGATACTAGCTTTGATTGTATCCATGTTTTGATCATTCTTGAATTTTACACCCTTTGTGATTATTTTTGGGGTATTGTTGGACATGGATAAAACAAATCTGAATCCTTAATCCTTAATCCTTGACATTTTGTTTCTTTGGATTCGTTCTTTAAAAATATTTTCATCATCCTCGGTCTTAAATGATGATATTATTGAATATCTTTGGCTGTAGTGCAAAGATGAATGATTTCTGAAGAATATCTTTGGCTTTTGTAGTGCAAAGATGAATGATTTCGAAGAATATCTTTGGCTTTTGTAGTGCAAAGATGAGCAGTGTTGAGATGAACATAATCGATTGATTAATATCTTTGGCTTTGTAGTGCGAAGATGAGCAGTGTTTAAATGAACATGACCGGTGATGAATATCTTTGGCTGTAGTGCAAAGATGAATATTGATTCGAGATGTATATTGATTGTTATTACGAGGATAAAAGATGAGCGATGAACTTTTAAATTCATACATAGAAGATAGTAGTTTGCATTCTCTACTTAACTCTTCTAATGAATTATTATTTCATTGCGAATATTGATTGAAAATTTGTTGTCTATTGTATTCTATTAAATTTTTCCTGTTGAAGACTAACGATAATTTGTTGTATATTATCTTAGTCATAATATTCTTTCTTGAGCTAGTTGAGCTCACCCTTTTCCTTTTGTTCCATTCTTCTCGGGAGGCGAGAATATGGCGAGTGCAAGTGGGGTATGGAATGAAGGTTTTAGAAAGGATTGTTTAGTAGTCCTCACCATTTTTATAAAATAATGTATCAATAAATGTGATGAGGATTTATGTGAGTATAAATATTATCAGAAGATAATATTTGTATTTAAACTCACGATTTTATTGTTGAAATAATAAAGTTGTAGTTGTTTACGTACCGTGTATCGACAACTCGAGAATGGGTGATGTATACCTATTTTGGGGCGTCACGGTTGGTATCGAGCTTAGGGATATGATCTCTCTGGCGGAGATCGGGAATAGAACTAGGAGGGGAGAGGCGAGTAAATCCTTCGCTAGTGTGTCCTACCTAAGCTTATATTTTAGTTGGTCGATATATAGGGATATTATGTGATATATTGATTTCCTTAATTAACCCTTGTTTTATGGCGGTATTTGAGAATGTCATTTGAGAATATTAATGATTGGAGTAAATGAGACCGTGGAGATGCATGTGTCTTTACCAGCGAAGAGAAGCGCAACAACAGTGGCAATGTACCTCCTATGAAACAACACCAGCTGGCGAGATGATGAGCGAGGGGATGTTTAGAAGCTTTTTGCAGATTCATGCAAAATCGACGAGGAGACTTCGTGTTCAAAATATAGGAGGAAATGATAGCAATTCACGGGTGGTCACCAAGCAGTTCAAAGACTTGGGACCACGAATTTAAGGGAAAGCGAGATCCGATCATGGCGAGAAACATGGGTCAAGCAAATTACCAAGATATTCGATGTCTTGGGATGCGGAGGAACGAAGGTTCCATTCGCTACTTTTTATGTTAGTGGCGAGGCAGACTCTTTGGTGGGAGTGCGTGAAGCGTACCCATCAACCTTTTCGGCATGTCTTGGGAGGCGTTTGAGAGACTATTTAATGACAAATACTTTCACGAAAGTGTTCGTCATATGAAGGAAGTGGAGTTCATCAGATTAGAGCAAAACAACAATGGCGGTGTCTCGATGCGAGGCAAAGTTTGCGAGTTATCGGTTTGCACCTCATTTGGTGGAGAATGAGGAGCGTATGGCGGATGTTTCTTAGAGGTTTGAAACGGCGTACGTCGATATCTCATTTCTCATAAATTTTCTCTCTATTCGGATGTTGTCAGCGGGGCTCGGTTGTTAGAAGCGAGATAACGAAATACGTCAACCGAGGGACCATAACCGAGGATCATACTAGAAGATAGTAGTCAACAAAATAACGATAACCGGCGGAGAAAGAAGAATACTGAGACAAAAGCGATAACCACTCTGGTGGTAATCGTGGCCGTGAAAATAGAAGCGAGTCGGGAGGAGATTTTAAAAGGAGATTCAACAACGACCGTATGAAGGCGTCGGCGCCGATGATGGCAATGGTTCAAGGGGAGGAGAAAGACCATCGGTCGTATGTTACAAATGCGGGAAAGAGGACATATCCAAAGCGCCCACAACAGTTTAAGGTATGTTATAATTGTGGAAAAGAAGGACATATCGCTCGAGATTATACGATATCGAAACCGATCCGGTGAGGAATAGTGACTCAAAAGGATGTCCCGGAAAAGTCAAAGTCAGCGGTTCACGGAAGAGTGTTTGTCGTGGCCGGTCAAAAAATGCGAGGAACGAAAGAAGTTAGCACAGGTTAGTTAATTATAAATTCTTGCGAAGTTTATACCTTATTAGATATCGGTTCTACCCATTCTTTTATCTCTCTTACTTGCGGCTCAGCGTTTGAACTTGACTACGGAGAAATTAAACTTTGACCTATCTGTGGAGACTCCATTAGGAGAAACTTTCATTACATCCGTTGTTTAAAAATCTTGCTTGATTCGAGGTTGGCACTATCACATTACTGTTAACCTTATTTCTATAGAGATATTTGCTTTTGATGTGATTTTAAGGTTAACTACTCATCATGCCAAAATTGATTGCTTTCGTAAGGTTGTTAGTTTTCATATTCCTAAGCAACTGTTATTGAATTCGAGCAATCAAACCATTGAAGTCAAACATTTTCATATCAAGCCATGAAGTCATTCGTTTATTACGGATGTCAAGTTTTCTTAGTCCGTGTTATGGATTTGAATAAAGACACGTCGATTTGAATAATATTCTTGTTGTTATTGATTTTTCTGGCGTATTTCACGAAGAACTTCGGTCTACCCCGAGCGTGAAGTTGAATTCTTTATTGATCTTGAACACGGTACAAAGCCCATTTCTAAAACCCCATATCGAATGGCTCCTATTGAACTTGAGGAGTTAAAGGTCCAACTACTGGGAATTGTTGGACATCGGTTTCATTAAATCTAGTACATCTCCTTGGGGTGCTCTGTTTTATTCGTAAAGAAAAAAGCGGGAGTATGCGACTTTGTATTGACTATCGGAATTGAACCATGTCACCATCAAAAATAGGTATCCTCTACCTCGTATTGATGACTTGTTTGACCCGATTTGCAGGGGCGCAATTCTTTTCAAAAATCGATCTTCGTTACGGATATCATCGGTGAAGATTAGAAGGCGAGGATATTCAAAGGCGCCTTGAGAACTTCGGTATGGGCATTATGAATTCTTAGTCATGTCTTTCGGACTAACTAATGCTCCTGCTGACTTTCATGGATATGATGAACCGAGTATTCAAGGAATATTTGGATCGATTCGTTGTTGTCTTTATTGATGACATCCTTATATATTCCAAAAGTCGTGAAGATCATGAGCACCATTTGAATTTGGTACTCAAAGGCCGTGAAAACCAACTTTATGCCAAATTGAAGAAATGCGAGTTCGGCGAGGAAGTAGCATTTCTTGGGCATGTGGTGTCAAAACATGGAGTATCTGTTGATCCGTGAAGATTGAAGCAATCAAAGTTGGGAGCAACCGAAGTCGGTGGTTGAAGTCACGTAGCTTTTTGGGCTTATTTGGTTATTATCGGAGATTCGTGGAAGGTTTTCTCGAATCGCTACTCCATTCTTCAGCTAACTTTCGGAAGGATACAAAATTCGTTTGGAGTGAAGAATGCGAGAAGAGTTTCCAAGAGCTTAAGAGGAGACTTATTTAAGACTGTTCTAACAATACCATCTGGTTCGGATGGATTTGTTATCTCTGATGATGCTTGAGCAAAGGGTTAGGATGTGTTCTCATGCAACATGGGAAAGTCATAGCCTATGCCTCATGACAACTTAAAGAGTATGAGAGGAATTATCCTACTCATGATCTAGAGTTAGCGTGATCGTTTCATTGTTAAAGATATGGAGGCACTTATCTATATGGGGAGAAAGTGGAGATATATTCGGACCATAAAAGCCTTAAATATTTCTTCACTCAAAAAAAGAACTCAACACGCGGCGGCGTGACGTTGGCTCGAGCTATTAAAAGACTACGACCACACTATTCAATACCATCACGGAAAAGCGAGCGTGGTAGGCGACGCGTTGAGTAGAAGATCATATGCGAGGAGCGAGTGCGATGATGTCAAGTATCGCGTAGAGCCAACTTTAATAGAAAAAGTTAAGGTTGCTCAAGCCCGCAGGCCGGGAACGTCGTATGAAGAAGAAAGTACAAGAAGGAGCTATTAGGGCGAGAATTGATGAAGAAGGAATACTTGAGTCCACTCTAGACTTTGTGTTCCTAACGACTACGATTTGAAGTACAAGATTATGATGGAGGCACACAATACACCATTTGCAATCCATCACGGAAGTACTAAAATGTATCGTGATCTTGACATACATTTTGGTGGAATAATATGAAGAGAGAGATTGCAAAGTTTATCTCGATGTGTTTAACTTGCTAACGTGTAAAGGCGAGCATCTAGTACCTAAGGGTCCGTTGCAACCACTTGAGATTCCGGAATGGAAGTGGGAACACATTACCATGGATTTCGTTACGGGTCTTCCTACGGTTTCTCAAGGCATCAATGCTTATTTGGGTTATTGTTGATAGATTAACCAAGTCTGCTCATTTCTTGCCGATCACGGAGACTTATTCACTTGAGCGTCTTGCTAGTATATATACGTAAATGAGATTGTGAGGTTGCATGGCATACTGTATCCATAGTTTGGATCGTGACCCAAGATTCACTTCAAGATTTTGGGTTAGCTTGCAAAAAGCTATGGACACGGAGTTTGCGATTTAGTTGACATACCATCCCCAAGCGGACGGACAATCGAGAGAGAGGACTATTCAAACTCTTGAAGATATATTAAGACTACTGTGTCCTAGACTTCAAGGGTAGTTGGGATAAGTATTTACCATTGGTGGAATTCTCTATAACAACGATTATCGAGCAAGTATAGGTGTGGCTCCATTCGAAGCATTATATGGGCCGAAAATGTCGTTCTCCGATATGTTGGGATGAGGTGGGTGAAGCAACATTGTTGGGACCGAGTTAAGACGTATGACTAGAAAAGATCCAAATAATTCGACAAGCGTATACAAAGCGGCTCAAGATCGACAAAAGAGTTATGCGGATCTTCATCGAAAGGACGTGGAATTTAATGTAGGGGATCATGTATTGTTGCGAGTTGCTCCATGGAAGGGAGTTACAAGATTTGGGAAGAGAGGAAAGCTCGATCCACGATTTATTGGTCCATTTCAAATTCTTGACCGAGTAGGAAATGTAGCCTATAGACTTGCGTTACCTCAAGTATGTCTCGTGTTCATAATGTGTTTCACATATCGTACTTCGTAAATATGTGAAAGACCCGAACCACGTTATTGAGTTAGAAACCAGGACGAGATAGTAGAAGACTTAACGTATGAGGAGGTACTATCAAGATCTTGGATAGGAAGGAGCATGTCTACTGCATGAAAAGGTCATACCACAAGTTAAAGTTTTGTGGAGGAATCATGCTATAGAGGAAATGACACGGGAATTGGAAGCGGAAATGAAAGCGAGGTATCCTCACCTTTTCTAAACACCGAATGCGTCGTCAATTTCGAGGACGAAATTTCATAAGGAGGGAGGTTGTAAGACCCGAAATTTTTTAAATAAAAAGGAATTTCCTTTATTTATTATTTTGAAATAGTAAAGGTTGATTTGATTAATGTGGATAGTTAAGGGTTAAATCGCAAATATTTCAAAATAAGCAAGTGGTTATAAAATATTCATTTTGTGGGGAATATTCGTTTGGTCGTGGAATATTAAATCTTTGTCGGGGAATATTAAATGCATTTAGTAGCTTGACCATATGTGTGGGCCCCATGAAAGCGATTGGATGAGAAAGCGACAAATATAAGTTATTTAAAAATAACGGCGTAGTTGTTACAGATTAAATTTATTGGAATACCCGGTGGTTAAAATACGATGTCTGGCGTGGTTGCTTGCGATGGCACGCGGTATTATTGCGATATTGTTGAATTATTGATCCTTACGTGAAGGCACTACTCAATAATTTTTACGATGAATTCTTATTCAATATTTTATTTTATTGATTTAATAATTCTTTGCGTTGATATTTTATATTATTGTTGTTCGATAATTGTCAACGCATTATCTCCATTATCGGATCAATAATTCATATTATTTAAATAATATTATTAGATAGCATTATTGGCAATGTCTAGAAAGTTACATCGAGGAGAGGTTTGGTCACCTAATTAATTGGCCCGAGAAAGGAGAAATCCTTATCGGAAAGCCCCTCTTTCACAGGAGCGGCTGGTTGTCATAATTGTGATTACGTAATATTATTTGTGAATAATTAATTATTGATTCATATGATAAAGAAATATTTATTTTATGTGGATATAAATGATGGATTTATTTATGTAGTTATAAATGAAGAAATTATTGTTGAGGTGTTTTATCGATATTTTGCAGTTGAAGGTATTAAAAATTAAATCGGGGTTTTGAGATATATTGCGGGGATTATAATTTTTAATCAAATAGTTGGATTAATGGTAATTTTTGGGTATGTTATACATACATAAGTTGAGTATATGTCCACAAATTTTGAGCAGATTAAAAATGCACGAATGATTTGTTATGAATTTTAAGAGGTGTACGATTAGGAAATTAGGTTATAAATGATTTTGGTGGAAAATTCTAGAATTGGTGGGCCCCACTTTTGGTTGGTGAGAAATGTGCTCAATTGAATTTTCAAATGTGGTGGGTGGGAATAGTAGCGAGTAAAAGCCATCGAGTTGCGAGGTTAAATGCTGCTTGGCGTCTTAACATTTTCCTATAAATAGAGGCTAAGTTAGAATTGAAAATCACACGTAGAAACAAAGTTTTTCTCTTTCTCTCTCTATATTATAGGCGTATTTTGTGAGTATTTAGATACTTTGAGAGTTCTTTATTCGATTACAAGTTTCATTCAAACATCACTTTGAGCCTTTCCTTAGAAATCTTGATTCTTTGAGGTAAGGGATATTATTTTTTTTCGTAATGATATTATTTCTTGATATCATTATGTTGAAATATTGATCTGAAGTTTTTATCAAATTTGGAACTTTTTCATATGGGGTTACTATTCATGAGTTCTTATTCACGAGTTACTATTCATGAGTTACTATTCACGATTCTTATTCACGAAAGTACTATTAAGAGGCGTGAAGATGTTTTTGTGGAATTTCTATCTTTTGGTGTCGGATTTACTATTATGTATACGGTCTTATTCACGATCTCAAGCCTTTATTCACGATATCTGGCACTATTCACGTATCTGGCACTATTCACCAAAAATAAAATTTCTTCTTTTTGTCCAAAACATCTATTTTGGATACTAGCTTTGATTGTATCCATGTTTTGATCATTCTTGAATTTTACACCACTTGTGATTATTTTTGGGGTATTGTTGGACATGGATAAAACAAAGTACGAATCCTTAATCCTTAATCCTTGACATTTTGTTTCACTTTGGATTCGTTCTTTAAAAATATTTTCATCATCCTCGGTCTTAAATGATGATATTATTGAATATCTTTGGCTTTGTAGTGCAAAGATGAATGATTCTGAAGAATATCTTTGGCTGTAGTGCAAAGATGAGCGGTGTTGAGATGAACATGACCAATGGACTGATTAATATCTTTGGCTGTGGTGCAAAGATGAGCAGTGTTTAAATGAACATGATTAAGTGATGAATATCTTTGGCTGTAGTGCAAAGATGAATATTGATTCGGATGTATATTGATTGTTGTTACTGAGGGGATAAAAGATGAGCGATGAACTTTTAAATTCATACATAGAAGATAGTAGTTTGCATTCTCTACTTAACTCTTCTAATGAATTATTATTTCATTGCGAATATTGATTGAAAATTTGTTGTCTATGTGTATTCTATTAAATTTTTCCTGTTGAAGACTAACGATAATTTGTTGTATATTATCTTAGTCATAATATTCTTCTTGAGCTAGTTGAGCTCACCCTTTTCCTTTTGTTCCATTCTTCTCGGGAGGCGAGAATATAAGCGATGCAGTCGGGGTATGGAATGAAGGTTTTAGAAAAGGATTGTTTAGTAGTCCTCACCATTTTGTAAAATAATGTATCAATAAATGTGATGAGGATTTATGTGAGTATAAATATTATACAGAAGATAATATTTGTATTTAAACTCACGATTTTATTGTTGTAATAATAAAGTTGTAGTTGTTTACGTACCATGTATTGACAACTCGAGAATGGGTGATGTATACCTATTTTGGGGCGTCACACATTGCCAATAATGTTATCTAATAATATTATTGAGATAATATGAATTATTGCTCAGATAATGGAAAATCTTGTGTAGTGACAATTATTGAAACAACGATAATATAAAATATCAATATGATAATTATTGAATCAATAAAATAAAATATTGAACAGTAATTACTGTAACAATTATTGAGTAGTGCCTTCTTACGAATTTTTTTTATCATGTTTCATGAATAGTAACTCGTGAATAATAACTCATGAATAGTAACTATAAAAAAATTGAATACTTTTATTTCATAAAATTCGGGGTCTTACATCCGCCACCTCCTGCAAAGTTCAAAATTTGTGCAGTCTTTCCTATGAAATTTGAATTTGAATATTTGAATTTGTTTTTCTGGTTAGATCCCAGATATTTGAATTTGAATTATTAGTTATGGCAGTTATTTCTCCTTAATTTTAGGTTTCCTTATTAATATGAATTGCGTTATTTTTGTAATTATTTTGTGTATGTACGTATTATTTTTGTAAATACTTTCTAATTGTTGTATATTAGTGTTAAAGACCCTAAATTTAATTAGATTCAGACTTAAAATTTAACCACCGAACTCGAGATTTGACTTCTGTTATTATATAAATTGATCATATAATTAATAATTTTGTTTAAATTAATCTCCTCTCCTGATTCTCTCTCAGAATGAAAATGATTAAAAACTATATGATATTATATATTAATTATATAATTTATGTTGTATAAATGTGATTTGATTTGAGTTGGGAGCAAATAATTTGATAAAAAAAATGAAGATTTACTTGTGATGTTTCTATGTATGATGGAAATATGAAAAATTATTTGTGGAAAATCTATATAGATTTCTAGATCAAAAAAGATTGATTCGAGTTCAAAAAACAATTTGCCAAGATCAAAAAATAATTTATGAAGTCATGAGGACGCAGGCGTAAATTCATAGAAAAAGATTGATTCGTGTTCATAAAAATTAGTCCGATTAAAATTGAGAAACTCTCAATTATTAAAAAAAAAAAAAAACCAACCTATATAGATTTCTCTGTAACATGCATACTTAGTATGGAGTGTTACCTCTTTTTAAAATTTTGGCCTTTCTAATTCTAATCATTGAGCATCAATTTATTATCAAGAACATTCTCCTTTTCTTTTTTGAAAAAAATTAAGAAGTTGTCAGTCATGCAAATATACTCGTCTATATATATATATATATATATATATATATATATATATATATATATATAGGATTTTATCCATGCGATATGGTATTAATTGTTGGGAAGCTGATTTTATTTTTGGTAAGTAGCTACTGCACTATCTTTAGAACATAAAAAAAAATAAAAAACTATCTAAAAGTAAAATTACTGAGTTGTATTTTTGGCAAAATGGGTTTCTTCACGACAATAGAAGTTCTTGTGGATGGAATCATATATATATATATATATATATATATATATATATATATATATATATATATTAATCCGTGCAATTGATTGTCTTGGACATTATTCAACATCAAGTTTATAGCCGTTGATCCATACATTATAAGGTTCAGATTAAAAAAATTGAACCCCTTACCGCTACAAGTTGTAGCGGCAGTCTATTAAATCCAAATCAGCTGGCCATTATCGGTTGTTTTGGATGACATTCAACAATCAAGTTGATCTGATTTGTGTGACAGAGGTTCAATTTTTTTTTTTAATCGAGGGCCTTACAATATATGAATCAACATTATAAATTAATGGTGCATCAACGATCTAAAGATATATATATATATATATATATATATATATATATATATATATATATATATATATATACACACCCAGTGACATATCAAATCGCACCACTTGCTTGTGTATGTATGTGAATGCCCTACAATTCAATAGCAAAATCTCAGTTATTTAATTCTAGATAACCATCATGCATTTACCATGCATTGCATTGAACTTACAAATATCAAATTGCAATTATAGTCACACCACTATATAAGTGGAAGCCACAATTTTCTAATTCATGTATACTTAAAATGATATATATATATATATATATATATATATATATATATATGATAAAAAAAAATTTATATATATACATGATCAGTTGATTACATAAAATAACGTCACAAAAAAATTATTGTAGTACCGAATAATTGATCTAAAAAAGAAAGGGCCGGGGGACTTATAATTGAATTTGTGATATATATATATATATATATATATATATATCATTGATTGTATTTCAATTTTCTCCACCCTCCAAATTGATACGAATCCATTACTTCCTTTCAAAGGCGTGTGAATCTTGCAGAATTTTGTATAGGCGGTTCAAAATGCACCTAAAATACTCACCATCTACATCTAACAGCCATGTTTGATATTGACAACAAATTAATTCACCAGCCATGTATTTGAGAATCCAAGAAAAGGGACCAATTTCTTTATTTCTTTTCTCTTTTTAGAAGCTTAATTCTTACACTACTGATTCCAATTGATGAAGGTGAACGTTTAAGTATACTACTCCCTCTGTTTCATATTATTTAACTTTTTAAAGTTAATTTCATAAATTTTTAAATTTAAAATTGACATAACTTTTTTTAATTTTATTCAATAAAATAATTAATATTGTAACCTATCAAAAAAGTATTTTTTTTACTCATTACAAGTTTTATTATTTCATAATCTTTAACGAGTTATCCAAGTTTTGAGTTTAAAAATATATCAAATTAATTTTTAAAAATCAATAATAATTATATAATTTGTAACGGAGGGAGTATTATTTATTCTGCTTGAAATCAAATTTGGAAAAGTACCACCTAATGGATTGCAGAGAGACTTGATCTAGGCTGCTGGAATCATTATGCATGAACTTTTATACTATATAAGTCGCATCTTAATTTGAGAATTCCACGATTTTTAATTAAAAAATAGACTTAAAGCTACAAGATATTTCAAAAAAAAATAAAAATTAATTACCCACTGTTGCACAAACTTTAATTCATTTAATAACAATGTTTTTGTTTTAATGAAAAACTTTTAACTATTTTTTTTAGAGTGTATGTTTTGAAATTGAGACTTCAAAAATTTTGCGACCGACTGAGTATAACATGATGTTTTTACCTCTAGATAAATTGAGGGTGTCTCAAATTTTATTTTATTTTTTAAAAAAAACCCATATATTTTGAATTTTTTTTTTATCAAGCAGTCTAATCGATTAAAATATATTAAAATTATAAAGTATTACAAACGATAAAAAAATTATAATACAAAATATTGAAATGGTAATCATTGCAATTATAATAACAGATAATCAAGAAAAAGACCAATTATAAAAACAATTAGTGGACACCGGATATACTCTTGAAAAAAAAGTCACAATCCCAAAGTAATAATAAAATATGCAGATATAAACAGTTTTTCAATATGAGCAAAGGAAGAACCAACCATCTTGATAACGTTATACCCATATCTGAACAATCTATCTTCAACAATTCACGCACCGAAAAAAATTTCATGAACGAAAAAAAAAATCTCCTGATTGGAGAAAGCAAAATCCGAAGATATGATAATGAAATCCTTTCTCAAATTAAGAGAAAAAACTTAATCATATCGTGGAGAAAATATGTTCCATAAAAGATAAAATAAATTCCACAAATATAAAAAAATTATTAAAGTACAAGAAAAGAGATCTAGGGGCGGGTCTCTCCAAAATAAATAGAGCTCTCCCTATAGATCTAGGATGGAGGCTAAGTTTTTGTCTAAAGATCTAGAGAAGAAGAAAAAAGAGTCTTTCAAACATATTATTTTAAATTATAAAAATATAATATACATATTAGATGAAAATTGGAGGAAATATGTAATCATGGGCCGAACCAGGGGTGCGATGGGGTCATATGGAGAGCAGATTTTCTATCCCCATTTTCCCTGTTCTCCTTGTGTCCTCTACTTAAATTTTGACACCTGATCTCTTCTTTAATTTTAGAGTTAATTGATATTAAGTAAGAGATTAGGTGTCAAACATTTAAGTGAGGGACACAAGGAGACAGAAAAAATGAGGACAGAAGATCTGCTCTCGGTCATATGACCTCCCACCAAAATTCTGCACAAGCTATATATTAATACATATATTAATAGTCAACACACACACACACACATACACACACACACACATATATATATATAGGTATAATAATAGTAGTTTATAATAGCAGTTCAAATTTTTTTATAAATTAAAAAATAGAATAAATTTTATTTTACAATGAAATTCAAATGAAAGAACTTAAACACAATTAAATCTAGGTCGCTACTTGAAATTGAAGAAAAATCACAAAAATCAAGTTCTTTATTTACCAAATTATTTTCTACAAACATTTTATATTTTTAAACTGTAACAACTCGGGTCAAATCCCGAGTCCAAAACAAATCTTGGGTCAAATCCCAAGTCCGAATCTAATCAAATCCATCAAAATAAGGCCTCGAACATCGGCCTGATAGTATCTTCTTGGGTCAACTTAGCCCACAGCAGGCTCACCCAAAAAGGTCGTGACTTGAAGGTCTTATTTTTTATATCTGAGACAAATTTTTCCCCTATCTTTCGATGTGGGACTGGGGTGTTACATAAACATTATTAATTTACTTCAGAGACTCTCCCCTTTGTTGATTTTTTTCTGGATTAATTTTCTTTGTAATATATAAAAAATTGATATTTTCATATAAAAAATAATATTTTTACATGAATCCCTCTCACGTATTTCTACATGAAATAAAAAAAATTCTACATAAATTTTGACATTGACCAAAATTTTAAGACATTTTCAAACTACGCAGAGTCGCAGGATATAGTTTCCTCCTCTCAGTTGTACAGTCGAAAGAAGCACAAATAAAAAAGTAACAAATATATACAAGTACTAAATATCTATTCTGCAGGAGGGTCATCTTCAGCTTCAGATTCTTCGTCGGAAGAATCAAGGATAGAGACGTCGAGCCCGGCAGCAGTCAATTTGGCCCGAGCCTTTTCGCGATAAGCTTCATACCCATCATTGAATTGGGCCATGACCTTCTCGTTCAAAGCATCAGACTCTTCGTATTCAGTAACAGCTTGCTGTCGAGTCGCGACGATCTCTTCGGGGAAGCCGTTGACAGTGGTGGTCAGAGTATTGTTCTCCTTGATCACGTACATCATTTTGTCATACATCTCGGAGAACTTTTGCGTGATGATGTCAACAGCATTCTCCCGATCCTTGACCTCCTTGAGCAGATGGTCCCTCTCTGTCAGAAACGTGGCGTACTTCTTCTCGAGCTCTTCGGCACGACGTTCAGCTCGGGATGCCTTATTGCGGGTCTCGACTTGGAGATCCCGTTCTTTATTTAGGTCCGAGTTCAGGCCCCGAACCTCAGCCTCGAGCAGCTGCACATCCGTCCTCAGCTGAACTTCTTTTTTAGTAGTTCGGACAAGAGGAGTAATGGCTCGGGCAAGTATAGCATTGGCCTACAGCAAATACATACATCAGCATTTGAAGTAAAAAGTCAAAGTTAGTAGCAACAATTAAATTGACATTTGGAATTACCTGGGTCTGAGCGCGGACGTAGGCCACTAGGTATTCCTCAGAAGAGTAGCCCTTAAATCGTTAATCGTCGCCAGGAAACTTAAAGTGATCGAACAAAGTAAAAGGGAACACCTCCGAGGGGCTTTTTGGCCAACAGGTTGTCGGCGATCCGGAGGAAGAGCTTGGCTGGGAGGATGGTGTGGAGGCCACAACAGGATCAGCAACGACCATTTGTTGTTCGGGAGGGGGATGCTCGGAGGCTTCGGTGAGTCGCGGTTTCTTGGGCTGGGGTTCGAGGAGGTCCTCTTCGGTGTCTTCCGAATCCGCGATCACCTCGGCACGAGGAGGTGGTGGAGGAGGAGTGGGTTTCAGCTGTGCTACGGGAGGGGCCTTGGCAGAGGCCTTCGCCGAAGGCTTGGTCAACTTTTTTGCCTTCTTCTACTGAGCCGCTTTCTCGGCCCGACTCATCTTTAAGGCATTTTTAGTGGTGGTTGGGGGCTCGGGCCCCGAAGTAGAACCCAGGTAAAGCTCGGTGATAGGGACGGTATCCTCATCAGGAGCGTCGTCGGTCACCGGGGGTCTGATTGGTCCGATGACCGTAGGCAGAGGGGCCAGGGAATCATCCAACCCTTCGGGTTTGAAAATGGTCACTGCATAGCGATACAAAAGTGTTAAGACATAAATATCAGAAAAGAGAAAAGGAAAGTAAAGAGGAGAGATGCTTACAGCCGTGTTTGTATAGCCAGGCTTCATTGATCAGAAGCCCCAAACTCCATTGGGTCTTGTTCCATTTCTTGTAGAATGCCTTAAAGGCATCGGCTCGATCCTTCGGGAACTTTGAGATTTTGGCTGTTGGGTCGGCAGGATGGGCCCAAGAGGGGAGGAGTTGGAGATCTGTTCCTTTTGCGAAGAACCATTGTTCGTGCCACCCCTTGTTGCTCGAAGGGGTCTTGATTGGGACTGAACGGTTTGGTCGTTTATTTAACTGCCTAAGGCCGGGCTCTTTCGACCCGCCGATGGTGAATAAGGCGAAGAACAGATCAAGCCCAGGAGTGATTCCCATCTCCTGGCAGATGGCTATGAAGGAGACTAGGTGGATGTACGAGTTCGGCACCAGCTGTGCGAACCCCCACGAAGCCCAAGAAGGAAGAAATGAATTCATGAAGGAAACCAGACCCGTGCTTGAGCGTCTGGGGGCAACCATCCATTCACCCTCGGGCCTCCAGAACATCTCTTCATCGGGCCGAGGGATCCGGAGTTTGTATTCTTTGGGGATCTTGAAGAGGGTTCGGATATCAGAGATCTGGGAGGGGGTGATGGTAGGAGTGTGGAGATGAGAAAACTCCTCGGAGAAGTGGTAGGCGTTTCAGACCCTAGCCTCAACATCTACTGGAGTAGGCAGGGTCGAGGGAGTGGTGTCGGTTGGGGCCACCGGTAATTCGACCTCTACAAGGTCGCCGGTGGTAACGGTGGCGATGGCAGGCTCGGTGGCCGGAGGAGTGTTGGAATCGACCATTTAAATATGAAATTAAAGGGAAAGTAAGACGCAAATGCTGTATTCTAGAATGATATCTGAAATACAGGAGATGAGCAATGGAGAAATCATGATGACAAGGGAGATAAAATCTGAAATGAAAGCAAGGTATTCTCTACTCTTTGAAATACCAGGTACGTAAATTTCGGGGACGAAATTTTATAATGAGGGGAGATTGTAAGGCCCCGAATTTTATGAAATAAAAGTATTCAATTTTTTTTATAATTACTATTCAGTAAATGGTTAAATTGATAAAAGTTAAAGTTAAGGGTTGATTTGATTAATGTGGATAGTTATGAGTAAAATACGCAAATATTTCGAATAAGCAAGTGGTTATAAAATATTCATTATTGTCGGAGAATATTCGTTTGGTCGTAGAATATTCGTCATTGTCGAGAGAATATTAAATGCGACGGTTTGATCTTTTGTGGGCCCCATGCTGAAAGCGATTGGATGAAGAAAGCGACAAATATAAGTTGTTTATAAATAATGGCGTAGTTGTTACCATTAATCTTTGTTGGAATACCCGGTGGTTAAAACACACTAATACGCGTTGTTGAGCAGTAGCATTGCGGTATTGCACTAATTATTGATTCTTGCGTAAGAAGGCACTACTCAATAATTATTACGATAATTACTATTCGATTATTTTATTTTATTGATTCAATAATTTTTGTATTGATATTTTATATTATTGTTGTTTTTGATAAATTGTCATTACATAGTATTTTCCATTATCGAAGCAATAATTCATATTATCTGAATAATATTATTGGATAACATTATTGGCAATGTCTAGAAAGTTACGTCGAAGGAGAGGTTTGGTCACCTAATTGCGGCGGCGCCGATAAGAGAGAGATCCTTATTGGAAAGCCCCTGCTCTGAGGAGCGGCACGGTTGTCGATCTTGTGATTACGTAATATTATTTGTGAATAATTAATTATTGATTTATATGATGAGAAAAATATTGATTTTATGTGGATATAGATGGAGAAAATTTTTAATGTGACAATTGTTGAAAATTAATATTTTATCTTTTACGATAAAATAATTCATTTAAATATATTATTTTAATAATATATTAACGGTGATATTTTATAATGAATATGCGATATTGAGTATATGAGGAGGAAGAGTATTTTGTGGCATTAAATGATTAACACATGTTTTGTGTGTCGGTGGACCCCATTTCTTGGTTGAAATTTGATTATAACTTTGTAAAATCGCCCATTTTTGGATTTGGTCAATTTACATTTGGAATTTGGAAAAACTTTCTTACGAAAAGTTGTAGAGAATTGAATTTCCTATAAAAAGCCGTGAGATTCGAATTTTACGATAAAATGACTATTTATTATGAATTATTGAAGTTAGAAGCTCAAAATAATTGATTTTGGAAGTTTAAAATAATTTAAATAAGAAAAACGTTTTTAAATGTTTGTGGGCATCTTTAACATGTGTTGATGGCTGAGATCAGATTGTCTAGATGGGCGTAGAGAATTTATTAAATATATATTAATATTATATTAAATTTTCTACTTTTGGTGTTCTAGCGTTTTCTATAAATAGGGTCTTAGGTTAGAGTTGAAAATCATTGAGAAATTGAAGTTTTTCTCTCTATATTATCGGCGTATTTTTGTGAGTATTTTGAGTATACTTTGAGTATTGCTTTATCTCGGTGCTGAAGTTCAAGTCATGCTTTATATCCAGGTGTTTTAACTAGAAATCTTTTTTTTTTGAGGTAAGGGATAGTAAAGGGATTTTTAAGGGTGATTATGTTTTTCAGTTTTATATTTTTTCGGACATTCAAAAATTTTGGAAAAATTTAAAATGATAATTTGATGAGTTTTGTAGATTGTGTCCAAAAATGGCGATTTTTGGATGTATAGATTTTGGATTTTATGAGAAAAGACTATTTTAAAAGTAACTGTTTATAACTCCTTGTGATTAACTCTAAAATTGATAAAATTTGTATTGGGAGTACATCTATATAATATTAGTATACCGTATTAATTTCAGAATTTTTGGACAAAAGTATAATTTATGATAAATGTTTAAATATTAAATTGGTTTTGGCCGTATGAAAAATAGTAAATGAATTTTAAAAATTACGAGAAAAATATATATTCAATATGGGACTATATTCTTCTAAATCCAAGAAAATAAATATTTTTGGAACTGATTTGGTATTTTTCATGAAAATATTCTAGTTATGAGTAAATGAATTAAATATGTTATGTGAAGTAAGAAAATTGGAAAATATGATTTATTGGCTTGAGAATCATATATGAGGGTATATGCAGTTTTTTTAATGAGGGTTTTGGTTAATGATGATGAAATCTTATGAGTTTGGCATTTTAGATGATTAAATGCATTAATTATTAAAGTGTAAATAATTGGATTAAATTATTTATAAGTTTAAGAAATGATTAAAATATTGTTGTAATATTAATAATATTAGATTATGAGATTTCTAAGTGATTTATAACATTTGGATTAAGGTGTTATAAATATGGATATGAATTTTATTATGAAACTTTATCTTTTTCGTGTCGAGGGATTCTTAAGCGCGATATATGGTACTATGTATGCGAATCTGAAGTCTTATTCACGACAAATTGGTTTCTTCTCGACCAAATTATCGTTGATTTATGAATCTTACTCTTGAAATTTAAACCATGTTTTGATTATATTGTTTTTTATATAACATTCTTATAACCCCTAATGATAATATTTCTCTTTGACTTGAGTGTAAAGATTGGTAGATTATTGGTATGATCGTGACTATAGGTTCTCTTTGGCGATGGTGCAAAAGTTGAATTGTTATTTGGTATGATCATGACCATTAAATTTATAATTGAATATTTTTAGCTTAAGTGCAAAGGTGAATTGATCAACATGGTTATAATTATTGTTATATAACCGAAATGATTATGTATTTCTTTGATATATGAATATCTTTGCTTTTGTAGTGCAAAGATGAATTATTGATGAATATCTTTGGCCGTAGTGCAAAGATGACTTTGTTGTTGAATATCTTTGGCTCGTAGTGCAAAGATGACTTGTTATTGAATATCTTTGGCATGTAGTGCAAAGATGAGCTGTTGATGAATATCTTTGGTAGTGGTGATGAAGATGAATTTATTAGTATGATTATGAATGAGAGGCGTGATTTGGTATAACCATGATCTTTGATGTTTGGTAAAGGCGGTGATGAAATTATCTTAAATCCGGATAAGAAGAGAATTTAGAACTACAATTATGATTATGAGTTATACATGTGATTGTGGACATGAATTGTTGATTGATGTTATAGGGATAAAACATTATTGGTGGACTTTTAACATGGAAAAGATAATAGATTTTATGGTCTATTTGACTCTTCTAATGGATTGCTCATTCATTATGACTATGGTTGAAAAGTTTTATCATCTACCATATATTCTAAATCTCGATTTATTCTGGATGAAGACTATTGATAATTTATTTATCTTTAGTCATAATATTCTTCTTGAGCTAGTTGTGCTCACCCTTTTGTTTCACAATTCCTTTCGGGTAATAAAAAGTGTATTTGGGTCGGCGGGGATAGCGAGGGAATAGAATGGTGGTACATAGATGTTGAGGTGAGGTGGATTTAACTTGGAAGGTATTTTGCCACTATCATACAAGATGTCTAATGACATACAACCTCGTGTCATCATAAGACATGGTTGTGCTCATCCACTTCTTTGAGTATATTTACAAGCACTACTATATAATCTTGGTGTTTGTTTGGAGTATAATACCCGATTAGAGGCGAGTGGAGATAATGATATGTCGAGAAGACTCACCATTGGGAAGAATATGATAGTAATCTTCTCGTTTTTTCTTTAGGGTCTATTAGATTGACGAGGATAATTACGTGGCCATATGATATCTACCATAACCTAAAAGCATGGCCTCCCGTATACGAAGGTTTCCTTGAGCACTTCCCAAAGATTCTAATTTCTAAAAGCAGGTTTTGACTATACCTTTATGTAATGTGTCATTGTGACGTCTACGGATTGGTATATATTTGTATCAAACTCACGACATATGTGTTGTTGTATTTTTTGCACGACAATTGTTGTAATAAAGTTGTAGTTGTTTTCCGTACCATATATTTGGCGACTCAGAATGGGTTGGATGGAATGGACCTATTTTGGGGTCGTTACACAAGTTATGATAACTGCCATGATTAGGAGTCCTATTCCGACTGGAAGAAGGATTCTAAGGTGGTGAGATCATTATAAATACAAGGCGAGTTACTGATTAACGGGTAATACACGCTTTTGAGCACTAAACACTTAGCCTCCATTGTTAAACCTTGTAACGGCTGTCTTTATTCTCACCGGAGCTATCCCCGTGGCACAAGTCGTCGAAGCTACGTGTGATCTGTTATTATCTGGAGTTCTAGCGTGAATTACGTGATTGGGCGATACCATGTAAACTTGGCGTTAACATATATATATATATATATATATATATATATATATATCAAATTTAAGTCATTTATTATGCATGCATCAATTACATTATTAGATTATTTTTGTTTGCAAGAATTACACTTGAAATTGAATTATTAATTCAAGTCTTATGTTTGTTTTTAAAAATAGACTTGAATCTATTAGTCCAGGGATAATAAAATGACTTGAAATGAGATTATTTAATATCATGTCCAACAAGGCTATGTTTGTTTGCAAGGATTATACTTAGGATAAGACTATTAATCTCAAGTGTCTTGTTTGTTTTCAAATTTAGACTTGTGACTATTAATCTCGGGATTATAAATTGACTTAACAGTTTTGACATTATAATTATAATATCGGGATTATAATCCTAGGATTAATAGTCTTGAGATTATAATCTCATGGATTGTAATATTATAATTCTTGCAAACAAACATAGCCTAAGTATTATAAAATTAAAAATTTGTGAAAAAAATTACTTTTAACTTTGTTTAAAAGAACGATGTATCTTATCCTATCTATCTATACTCAAACTAATGAGAATATAATATCTTTGTTATTAGTGGTAAGAGTATAATAGTTCAAATTTTAAGTTTTATCCAATCATTTACATAATTCTGGACAAAACAATCATAACATGAGATTATTTTTAAATTATCTTATGAATAATCTCATAAAAAATAAATATGTGACTAAGACTATTTTATTCTAAGATTGATATATAGTCTTGAGATTATAATTCATTAGAATATATGTTGGGAAACTCCTTGAATCATATTCAGATATGAAGTTAAAGTATTTGGGATTCGAGTCGAATGAGGAATTGTTGAGATACTTCTCGAATCCTATTCAGAAAAGAATTTGCTAATATGAAAAGGAAAAACTCATATTTTTGATAGGAGTATTATTTTAGAAAGAAATCAATTTGTAGTATGAATTTTATTTTAGAAGTGACCTATTTTGAATAGGAAGAAGAGATATGTGGGGTACTCTATAAATTTAGTATTATGTTGAGTTGTTGAAAGTGTATTACAATCAAAAGTCATGTAACATTTTAAGATTTTAGAGCGGGTGTGAGTGGGTTTTGTGTTTGTGTGATGGAGAGGGTTTTTTGTAATTTTTATATTCTGTGCAAAAATGTTGTATTGTGGGTGGGAGGATTTTGCAGTTTTTAGTCTGTGCAAAAAGTTATGTCGTAGTATTATGGAACCTTAAGTTTTAGAGCGTAAAACTTGTGATGATTATTGTAAGCTCATTATTATAATATAGTGGATATTCAAAATTTGGCATGTGATTTTTCTCTTTAAAGATTTTTCATATTAAATCTTGTGTTATCTTTTCTTTTTTTATTTTATTGTGTTACTTATGTTGACTTAATTCCCAACAATATAGTCACGGAATTTTAATCTTTACAAACAAAAATAATCTTAGTGGCATAGTGGTAGTGGGAAACTTAAATAATTAGTCCTCCAATTAATTTTATGTATTAATAATTAATGGGGAATATATTAGTATCGAAAACAAAATATATGTGTTCATACAAGTATCAGATTTTTATTTTATATTTTCCTTTGAAGCACGATTGGAGGGATAAAGAGGCATATCCATTAACGATCGAACTCAAAGGTAGATCTGCATTCGCAGGATTCTATTCCTGGAATACGAGCATATATGTAATATTTTTCTCGTGGGGTAAGCATATCGCGACATAAATTACTCTTTTTGTATCCTATAATCTAAGAATATCTTAATTTGTTTATAAAAATTATTAAAATAATTCGAATTAAATCTAGAGTACGAGTCAACTCACAACATACTAAGGCATGACATATATAAATAATTGTTGATATGGAGTGAATCTCGTTATCATTTTATTAAATATCATTTAAAATTTAAAATTTAAAATTTTAACATTATACATAATAATTGATATGAAATGAATCCCATTTAATTTAATTTATTTATGAATAAATGTTTTACAATGATTGGGCATCTCATTCTTTTTTAGGTCATATATACTGACAATTAGGTGACCTCAGTTACCTAAAATATACTATAATTTGGATAATATTCTTGACGTATCTCTTTTACTTAATGAAATATATATGACAATCTTATTGTCATAATCACATTACGAGTTAGTAGTTACTACCTCCCTCCCTATCACAAGAGATTTTCATCCTGACTTTGTAAAACTAATTTGTGAAATTCAAAATTTAAAACTAAAATAATTAAATTTATTAAATTCTAGTTGGTAGTCATAATTAATATTGTAAACTATTTAAAACGTAATATTAATTATAAATTTTATTATTTTTAAAATATAACTATAATATTAAAATCTTACAAATTGACTTTCCATAATCAACTCAAAAAATATATATGAAAATCTCATCATTGACTATGGGGTGGGGTGGGGTGGGGTGGGGGTGGGGTGGGGAAATAAATACTTACCATCATATTTTGATAAAATCTTAATGTGAAAATTTATTCGCACCCTCGGTCCTCGGTAGTATAAATTGCCAAGCAAGCACACTAAGCCGACCATCACCCTTATAGTTTTTAACGCGTCTGACCTTTTCCTTTCCTTTCATTTCCTTTCTCATGCATTACAATTGAAACTCCTCACCGGCCACTACGAAATCTCTCTTAATCTTCTTTTCCTTTTCCTTTGTGTAGCTATTAGCTAGCCATGGTGGTGTTATCGCAGCCAGTGGAACATGACAATTTCTCTCTCATCAAAACATGCAAACCAATTATTACCGGCCATTTCACAGGAATTCCAGTTGTTGATTTGTTGAGGCCTGATGCAAAGGCTCTTATAGTGGAAGCCTGTAAGGAGTTTGGGTTCTTTAAGGTCATAAATCATGGGGTTCCAATGGAAATCATTACCAAATTAGAAGAGGAAAGTCTCAAGTTCTTTAACTTGCCACAATCGGAGAAAGACAAGGCTGGCCCCCCTGACCCTTTCGGCTATGGGAACAAGAAAATTGGCCCAAATGGTGATGTGGGTTGGGTTGAATACCTCCTCTTTAGCACCAACTCTGATCTCATTTCCCAAAAGTCTCTTTCCATTCTCCCAATGAATCCACAACTTTTCTGGTAATATATACTCCATATAATTCCACAGTTTTCTTCATCTCTATATATCTCGATCGATCATAAATTATATATTGTATCTAATAAATTTATCACTCAAAGTGAGGAGTTTGTCCAGGCTGCGGGTGACAGTAACATATATATATGGTTGATTGCTATACTGATTTAATAAGGCTTGTCAGGGTCATATCATGACCCCACTAGCCAAAGCATATCTGGGCATGGCATTTATAACACGTGGTTGATCGCTAAGCTAGGGAATCATGAACCGACTAACCAAAACCTAATAATCTAAGAAAAGAATTGGAGTATGTTCAGCGTCAAATGCAATTTTTGTGATTTTGAATTTTTATTTTTTGGAATGACAGGTCTCTGGTGAATGATTATGTATCAGCTGTGACAAATATGGCTTGTGAAGTGCTTGAAATGATGGCCGATGGATTGAAGATTGAGCCAAGGAATGTGTTAAGTAGCCTATTGAGGGATGAAAAAAGTGACTCGTATTTTAGGCTAAACCATTATCCACCATGCCCACTGGACCTTCAAGCATTGAGTGGTAGAAATTTAATTGGATTTGGAGAGCATACAGACCCCCAGGTGATATCTGTGGTGAGATCCAACAACACGTCTGGCCTGCAAATTGCTCTGAAAGATGGGACTTGGGTTTCAGTCCCACCTGATCCGTACTCCTTTTTCATAAATGTTGATGATTCGTTGCAGGTAGACTAGCTATTCAACCCCCACTTTCATGAATATTACAATTTAATTCCCTCAATTCTCAAAAGTTGTCAAAATATTTTAAGATTTATTTTTTCTTTACAAGTTAGTTATTCTAATAGTTATTTTAAGATTTCAAAAGTATTGTCACAAGTAATATATCTCATCAGAGAGTTTGGTTTCCTACAATTAAATATTAAATATATATATATATATATATATATATATATATATATATATATATAGCGTAATAATCTTTTAAAAGATACAAGATATTAATTCTGATTAAATGGCGACATCAATTTTGACTTTCTAAAAGAACTATGCAAGCAAATATGCAACTATATATATATATATATATATATATATATATATATATATATATCACCTGTCTATATCTTAATTAATATTTCCATTCATGCCTTAATTAGTATATATATGTATATGTTTCACTCGGATCCTTTCTTTTTTATTAATGGGCCGGGGCCGGTGCCGGGCCCTCTCCTTTTCAGTTTTTTCAACTCTATTTCTCTTCATGGGTTCTAATAAAGATCAACGTGTGGGTTAATTGTTGCAGGTAATGACTAATGGGAGATTTAGGAGTGTAAAGCATAGGGTAATAGCTGACAGTTTGGATGAAAGGATGTCGATGGTATACTTTGGTGGGCCACCATTGAGTCAAAAGATATCACCTTTATCTTCACTAATGGAAGAAGGAGAAGAAAGTCTGTACAAGGAGTTCAAATGGTGTGAATACAAGACCTCTGCTTACAAGACAAAGTTGGGTGATAATAGGCTAAGGCTATTTGAGAAATCTAATGTGGTGGTCAAAGTCAAACAACCCACCATTTCTATTTAGGGAATTAATATCTTGCTAGCTAGCTAGGGTTTCTTTTATTAATCAAATTGTCAAAATAGGTTTTGGAAAAGAGCTGACTAGATCAACTTAATTTCTTTGTGCTTTTAATTGTAACAGCAGCCTTAGCTTCTATCTCTTCTACTTCTAATGTAATGGTATCATCATCATCATATATTATGCCATCATTTCTATTCTTGTCCCAAAACCATGTGCTTTTGTCACATGCCCCCAACACCCCCCCGCCCCGCCCCGCCCCTTTAATTAATGTGGATAACTTCAACGACTAAGGTTTTAACTTGTTGCGTTTGACATTAAAATGAGCATGCGTATTTTCAACTAGCTTGTCTATGAATACAACCCCCTTCTCTAGCTTGTCAAAAATAAACTTTTTCAGCTTGTCGCGTTTGACATTAAAGTGAGCATGCATGCGTATTTTGTTGGTACGCCGCAACTAAAAATTAATGTCTATTGTTGTTACCGACGTATAAGGAGTTCACAACAAGGATCGATGAACATTATAATATGTTTGTGTTTGTTGTCTTAATTCGCTACTAATCGGTCTCAATCAAACTTCAAAATGATAAATAATATTTTTTCTTCGGGTGAAAAAGTATAACAAAGTTTTATAACAAATGATTTTTTAATATACTCTTCTGCTAACTGAAGATTTAAATACATAAAAGTAAATTATTCTCTCCTAAACTTATGGGCCACAACTACTAGAATTAAGGACCCCACTACTACCATATGAGCCACAACTACTAGAATTAAGGATTCCACTACTACCACTTATTCATAAAGTAAGACAATAGTTAACAAAAAGACCAAGTCTTCTGACCGACTTTTGCTACTTCTCAATACCGACCTCTTTCAGTGGAACCTTGTCCTCAAGGTTCATTGGCCACGTGATCTTCTTTATCTTCTTTGCTTGAACTATCTTCTACTTCTAACAACAAGACCCGGGGTCCTCGACACTTGTATTCTGGAGTGAATTTGTCGTCGCAGTTAAAACAGAGGCCTTGAGCTCATTTTTTTGGTATTTCATCATAGGTAAGGCGCTTTATAGCTACAACTGGTTTGGCCCTTGTTGGGGAAGCAAGGTCAAGTTGGCGGTGATTAAATTGTAAAGATCTTGTGTCTATCCCTTGACGAGTTAGTTGATCATCTCGCATTCGTGCCAGACTTATTGCTTCCTTCAATGACTTAGGTTTGAACATTGAAATATCTTCCACAATCTCCGGTTTGAGACCACCCATAAACGTTCCTACTAATGCCTTTTGGGTTCATCCTTGCACCCAATTTCCGAGCTTTTTAAATTAATTCCTTTTGGTAGTTGAGCAACGAACCCACTTGTTTCACCCTTAGTAAAGCTTCATCAAAGTCTTCGCACTCTGTCGGTCTGAAACAAGCCGACAGTTCTTCTAAAAATTCTGCCTCGTCCTTCTTCCTTGTAGAATTGGTGTAATCACTGCCACCATTGATTCGCTTTTCTGATGGAATGACGCCAACGACACCTTTTGGGCTGTTGTAGTGCCTTGGTATTCAAAAAATTGTTCCACTCTGTTGAACCATTCTGTTGGGTCGTCGCCAAAATACCTCGGGAATTCCAACTTAGCCAATTTGGACGAAAAGACTTGTCGACTTCCGTTTGGTTGATCTCGATTGGTGTTACTCATGTTTTTGGAACGACCATGACGATCATTGGTGCTGGTATTTGATCCTTTTTCGGTTAGAAATCAAAGCTTCTAATAATTTGTGGATGGTTTCTTCCATTCGTTGCAACTTGTCGGTGAGACCAAGTTCCATCCGACTCATGCCATCTTGAAGACCTCCTAGCCCAGCTTACAGTTGTTCAATCTGTTCCTTGTTGGTTGACATTGAAGTTCTTGCTTTGATACCAATGATGGGTCCCAATCAAAGCTTCAAAATGATAAATGATGTTTTCTCTTCGGGTGAAAAAGTATCGCAAGATTTTATAACAAATGATTTCTTATTTTCCTCTTCTGCTAACTGAAGATTTAAATACATATAAGTAAATGAATAATGCTAAAGATACAAATTATTTTACAAACATTTTACAAGTTGTTGATGTGGCATACACTACCTCGGCATATTGTGTGGGGCCGAAGACTACATTGAAACAATTTGTTGATCAATATGTTGAGGTGGAGTATGCCACATCAGTAGTTTGTAAAATATTTATAAAATAGTTTGTATCTGCAGTAGCATTACTCAAAGTAAATTACTCTCTCCTAAGCTTAAGGGTCACAACTACTAGAATTAAGAACTCCACAAGGACCACTACTACCACATGAGCCACAACTACTAGAATTAAAGACTCCACTATTACCACTTATTCACAAAATAAAATAATAGCTAACAAAAAGATCAAAGTCTTTTAATTGACTTTTGCTACTTATCAATCAAAGTAAATAATAATATATAATATAATAATTGATTAAATTATTCTTTTTATTCGTTATAAAATATAAGGAGAGAGCTAGGCTTATGTGAGAGGAAAAAATCAGAAATTAAATTAAAGACCCCTAACTTTATACTAATTAAAAGGTCAAAAGTATAATAATATCCAAAAGTTATGGCCATATGGCCAGCTTATGAGGAAATTGAAATGGTAGAGCTAGGATAGGAATTAAGAATGAAAATGTGAAAAGTTGTGAAGCAAGAGAATTATATACACAAACAATTAGGAAATAAAATAAAATGGAAGAATATTATATTTGCTTTTGCTTTAATTCCATGTTAACCAATCAAGGAAAAATCTTTAATTACTTAATTACCTACTCTTCCATTAATTTTCAAAGTAAACGTTACGGATTGATCTTCCATCATATGATAGTTAGTAGATGAACGCTTCATGAAAAATACTACTAGAATATTTACATTTGACTTATACATATACGGTCCAGATCTTAAATTCATTCCTTATCTAACATATCTTGCTCACCCCCTTTTAGCGACGGATCGGGCAACGATTCAGTCCGTCGCTATATATAGAACCGTCATTTTAGTTTTTAGTGACAGATAATAACGACAGACAACATATAGCGACATGAATAGAATCCCCGCCGCTAAAGGGGTGACAAGGTATGTTAGATAAAGATTTAAGATCCTGCATCAGATGTATATATATATATATATATATATATATATATATAAATATGGCTATATATATATACAATTGTGTAGACACAAAGAGGGCTATGGCGATGGATTTTTTGGGCTATGGCGACTGATGGCATTATAACCTGTGAAATTAGCTATGATGACGGTGAAACCGTCATATATATTTCAAAAAGCTGTCGACATAGTCGATTGTGTAATAATACTGTGATTGTGTACATTCATTTTTTATATATATATATATATATATATATATATATATATATATGAAATTAAAGTCCCTTAACACTGTTTTACGAGTTTTGAGCAGAAAAGAAAAGAATAGAAAACTTAAATTAGAGCAGAAAATAAAAAGAATAGAAAACTGAAGTTTTCCTTTTGTATTGCTTTACGAGTTTTTATAGAAAAGAATAGAAAATTTAAAATTGAGGACATGAATTGTAATTTAAAATTTATTATATTAAAAGTTGAGGATAATATGGGAATTATAAAAATATTACTTATTCCAAATTTTTTTCCGTCCAAATCTGGCCAATTTTGTACGGAAAACTTTGGTAGAAAAAGTGGCCAAATTTTCAATCCATTTTTTTTTCTTTTCTATTTATTAAAAAACTCAAAAACGTAAGAATTAAAAAGAAAACTTAAATTTTTCGTCTATTTTTTTTTCTATTCATTTTAAAACTCAGAAACAGAACGTAAGTGATGCATATATGGTGCTTTAAATTGTAAAATAGTACTACTACTGTTATATTGACTGTCAATATATCTCATGATAACAGTCCATGCATGTCAAGATGATACATTTATTTAATTATTACTTTAAGGCAACTATGTTATGTAGAGTGAACAACACATATAAAATATTGTACGGAAAATATATGGTTGTGTCAACAGTTCAAAATGCAATAATTTTATTGATAAAATGTCAAAAAATTGTTAATAAAATTGATAATTGATAAATATTTTGTTAACAAAAATACTCAAAATTAATTGTCGCATTAATTATACCATTAGTTGTTAATTACGTACACGCGCGGGATATATATATTTATAACTGACTATACATAATTATTATAATTAATTAAATTTTAATTAGACAACTACGTACAGCTAACTAAACGTTGTTATAATTACAACCAATTAGTTAAGTATTCAACAATAAAATGATGATGGTCTGGGTCTCAATATATAGATAGAGTCTAGAAGATTCTCATGACATTGGAGAAGGTCAGAAATAAGAGGCAATCAAAATGATAAGAGTTTGTATTGACCATCCAACTTCAGTTAACTGCTGTCTTCTCTCAGCCTCAGCCTCAGCCTCAGCCTCAGCCTCAGCCTCAGTATATGGCCTGCAGTTCAATGACATCGAAAGGTAAGTTATTGACTGGTCTAATTACTAGTTGAACAAGTAATAAGTGGTCCATAAGTGGTCCAAAGGGACACTTTGATCTTCCTAGTTAGTTCTTGTCAATTAGTACTGTGCAATATATATATATATATATATATATATATATATATATATATATATATATATATCAAGCATACAAATTGATTTAGAAGTCCATCCATATATAATTCTATGTTTAAAATATATACATACATGACATGAGCACTATATAGTTCCTCCGTTCCTTAATAGTCGTTTTAAAGAAATATTTTTGTTCTTAAATATAAATCGTTTGAGAATTTCAAGTAAAGCGTTAATTCTTAGTTTTCAATATTATCCCAAGTAATAAATATAATTTTGGTTTACCACTATTTTTTATACAATAAATATCTCTCTTTTTTCAATGAAAAGGTAATATAAATTATAGACAATTGATAATATATTTAATGTTTTATAATTATTTTTTTAATATTTATGCACAACTCTAAAACGACCTATATTAAAAAACGGAGGAAGTATAAACTAGGCTTGTATATTTTATTTGCCCTCCCTCCCTCCCTCCCTCCCTCCCTCCCTGTAGACTAGGTTTGTATATTTTATTTGCTCGTTTATTTTTATTTTTAAAACGAAGGTAGTAGTACTACACGTATAGCTCTTTGATTGCTTTAATTAACAACGTATAAGCAACCAATTTGTTGACTAACTAAACATGAAAAGTCGTGACACCAACTTAAATAACTTAATAGACTCACAATAACAAACCCTCATTATATATAGTTTTGAATAATTAATACACAACTAAAGTACTTACATGCATGAAGTGATCACATCAAATTATATTATAAACTCAACAATAAGTCTTTTAAATTACATTCTTTTATAACATAATTGGGCAAAAAATCAAATGAAGGAAAAAAAAATTGAGGGCACCTGACTTGAGGGCTACTACCTCACCCTCACCTTTTATAATAACAATATTTAAAAAAAATATAAAAATATATCTTTTTATACATAACATAGCAGGGAGTGTAATTAATTAACCTCCACCTCCTTTTTTGCCAAAAAAATTATCTTAATAAATATAAGTCTCATTCTCAATACTTTTAAGAAATACAATACCAAGAACAATGCTAAAATATGAGAAATGGTTAACATGAAGTTAATTTTGCAGTTCAATTGATCAATACAGTGTCAACACGCAGACCGGAAGGTGATCTCTCTCTGCGTGTTAGCACTGTATTAGTCAATTGATCAACTTATCATGAAGTTAATTTCATGATAATCGGATCCCTAAAATATATAATGTACATATATAATTGATGGTTAAAAAGTACCAATAAACTAGATTTAACCATTTCTTCTTGAGGAAAATTTAGATCATCGATCATATCGATTAGAAAAGTGCAAAGAAAAATGAAACTTTCATTTTAATATAAACGTCAGAAATTATTAAGAAGATTGATATTTTCACAATATTTTTTAATATTTACACATAAAAAGTATTTTTATAAATATATAGCGACGGTAAAAACGTCATTTTTTGTTGTGAATTTATCAATTTTTATTACTAATTATACACTCGCTCCTTTGTGTTCTTTTTATTTTTGGAGGGTTAAGGGAAATAATTAAAAAGATATGATCATTAAACCTAATTGAGATCAATTAATCTGTTTTAATTAAATGATCTGTTGAGTAGCTAGGAGCCTAGGAGTGGTTTGATTATTCTCATTCCATTATCTATCTATCTAAACCCTGTTCTAGCAAACCCTGTTCTAGCAAGTACAACAGCTGACAATAATATCTGAACCCTATTCTCCACCTTGTTCTCATTCCATTATTATTCTAGCTAGTAGTAGCTAGCTCCCTGATGTCAGGAATTAAATTTGATAAGTCACTTTCACACTTATAATATACCACCTAGTATTCCTAATTAGAACAAATACTGAATATCTTTATTTATGCTTACTTTCCTTCTACATCAGGCGAAGTGGCAAATGACTAGATGTGTGTCAGTCACTGTCACACTGACTAGTATATTTTAAAAAAAAAGACATAATAATAAATAAATAAATAATTATTTTATTGATTGTTCTTGTAATATTAACTAATAATTATTTGAGGAATCACGTGAGGGAGAATTTGAATAATATAATTTCCCAGTTGACAAATATGGGCCACAAAAACAAATGCAAAAGGGAATCTTAAATATTCCTTTGTGCTACGAATAAAAATATTAGAATAAAAATACTAAGAGTGGTATTGATAATATTATTATATTTTCGTTAAGATTATATTATATTTAACTATTTCTTATTTCAACCATGCATTTCTTACTTATGTTTTGGCCATATATATATATATATATATATATATATATATATAAGTCAGGATCTTAAAGCTTCATATTCATCCATTAAATTATTTGAGTTATTTTTTTTAATGACAGATTGACGACGGTTCGGTCATATAAATAGTCGTCTATACTTTTAAGCGACATTTATATGTTGTCCGTCGTTAAAAGTATAGGCAACGATTTAATATGATCGAATCGAAGTCGTCTTGATCCATCGCTAAAAAGGTGTTTCGGATGAATTGGATAAGAAATTAAGATCTCGACCAGATATATATATATATATATATATATATAGAGAGAGAGAGAGAGAGAGAGAGAGGTTGGAGCCAAAAATAAACCAAATTTATAACTACGGTTTTTTAAAATATTTATTACATATAAAAGTCGACGACATAGTTATAGCGATGGGTTGAGCGAAGTCGTTATATCTCAAAAAATCGTTGCTATAGCCAGTTTGTCTTCGTTTTTTTGTTCGCTAGAGAAGGGAACCGTATATATATATATATATATATATATATATACACAGTTGTGTATTATACAGTAGGACTATGGCGACAGTTCACCCATCGCCATAACCCAAAATAGCTATGGCCCGTCGCTATAGTCCAAAAAACCGTCGTCATAGCCGACTGTGTAATATACAGATGTGCACATAAACTTTTTTCTATACACATATATATATACACACACACTTAGAAGAGAATTAAATTGTGTACGTAGGGCAATCCTACACATAGCATAAATATATATATTGTAAGACCCCAGCTTTTTAATAAAGATGAATTTTTCTATAAATATTATTTTTGAATATTATGGAATAAATTTGATATAATGTTATAGTTGTGGGTAATATTTATAAAATTTTTAAAGTATGCAAGTTGTTATAAAATATTCGTTTGGTGGGAATATTCTTTTTGTTAGGGAATATTAAATACAATGGCTCAATCATTGGTGGACCCCATAATGTAATTATTGTCGGATCGAGAAAGCGACAAAAATATTTTATAAAAATAACTTGGAGGTGTTACCGTTAAAACCGTTGAACTACCCGGTGGTAAAAGTACAAGATGTCGCGTAGTTGCGTAGTAGAAGACGCGGTATTGATTATTGATCTTACGTGAAGAAGTCAAATTCACCTATGCTTTCAATTATTACTCTGATAATTCTTTGCATCGTATCTCTTATATTATTGATTTAATTATTGTCACACAAAGATCATCCGTATAATATGTTTATAGTATTAAATCAATAATTGAGACGACAAGTTATAAATGATTAATAATTGTTGAAAGATTAATTATGTGTTGATGAAAAAAAATGATTTGTGGTAAGTTTGATTATTTTATGGGGGCTCATATGTCATCATCTAAGAGTCTCTTCACGATAGTATTTACCTTCGTCGATAGTAATTACCTTCAATCGATAGTAATTACCCTTGTGAATAGTATTTACCTTCATCAATAGTATTTACCTTCGTTAATAGTAATTACCTTTACCAGACGTCGAACCACTTGTCGTTTTTCACATTACAAAGCGCCGAACCACTTGTCGTTTCACATTTACAAAGGCCAAACCAAATCAATAAGCCACTTCGCTTTTCATTTGGCGGTCTTTAAGCTAGAAATCTTCTATAAATAGAGGCCTGGGGCTTCATTATTTTTTCACTTAATTCATTCAAGTTTATAGAGAAAAGTATAGAGAGAATAAGAGAGAAAGAAGAAGAGTATTTTGTTACTACACCTTTGCAGATTCAATCTCCTACCAAATGTAAGGGTGTTATTCTTTCTTATTCAGTGAAGAGAGGCTGTTGTTATTCCATTGCTTATTATTTCATTGGAATAACTTGTATAAGTGGTTTACCCTATACTTGGTGACATTATTCTATTATTCTGTTGGAACATCACATGCGTGTGTTTTACACGGACTGGTTAAAATCTTTATTATTATTATTCATTGGAACATCTCATGCATGTGTTTTACAGGACTGGTTAAAATCTTTATTATTATTCTCATTTGGAACATCACATGCGTGTGTTTTTACAGGACTGGTTAAAATCTTTATTATTCTACATTGGAACATCCTCGCATGTGTTTTTACACGGACTGGTTAAAATCTTTATTATTACATTGGAATATCCTATCGTGTTTTTTACCTGGGATGCGGTTCCATCTTTATTATTACTGTTGGAACATCCTGTCGGTGTGAATTTCACCGACTGGTTCCGTTATTTATTATTACATTGGAATAACTCCGTATGCATGCGATTCATCGCATGCATGGTGATTTCTTTTGTTATTCCATTCTTTATTATACCCGGTTGGTTAAAACTTTGACTTATACTCCATGAAATTAGTAGAATATCCTCGATATTTTGCGTTTCATCCGAGATCTTTTCATGGAAATATTCTTACGATCATTCTTGAATTTTACTCTACAAAACAAAGATCATGTTGACAATTTGGACGTTAATAATTCTGGATAAAATAATTCTTGAACTTGTTTTATTGAATTCTTATATCATTGTCATCATCCCTCATGTTTATATTTTTGAAAGTCATCATGGCACTCATAGTGCATAGATGGACTTGGTATGATTATGACGAGAGACTATTCGGTGTAATCATCACCGTAATGTTACAAATGATGTGATAAAAATCCTCGATTGTCAGAGTAGTGCATTGATGGGCGATTGTTGGCGTGATGATGACCATTAATGAATACACAAATATTCTTGGCCCGTAGTGCATGAATAATTGTGGTCGTGATCTAAAAAGAATATCTCGCCAGTAGTAGTGCGAGGGGTGATTCGATGATGTGAAATATTTATTAAAGTGAGTCTCAATTTATAAGCGATGATGAAAAACCTTTTAAAACCTAAAAGATAGTAGATTTTATTTTCTACTTGACTCTTTTAATGGATCAGATATTCCATTGCAGATTAAAGCTGGTTGTCTATTGTATTTTATCGATTTATTATTATGAAGACTATTGATAATTTATTACGCATTATCTTAGTCATAATATTTTTCTTCTTGGGCTAGTTGAGCTCACCCTTTCTTTCTTCACCGTTTCTCTTGTGAAATGATAATATAAATTTGGGACGAGTCGGAAACAGTGATGGTCACGAAGATAGCATTAGTAGTCCTCACTATTCAGTAAAATAGTGTGATAATAATCTGTAATGAAGACTTTTTGTTTGAGTTTGTATAATATCTAGTAGGCGATATTTGTATTTAAACTCACGATTTATATCGTATTATTGCATACTTACGCTTATGTTAATAAGTTGTTTTTAAATTACGCATCACGTAAGTAAGTAATGGGCAAGAGATGGGTGATGTATACCTAATTTTGAGGCGTCACACACACACACATATATATATATATATATATATATATATATATATATATATATATATATACTGATCCAGGATCTTTAACTTCAAATCTTTATCTAACATACTTTGCATATCCCCCTTTAGGGACGGATGAAAGGCGACGATTTATTTGGTCCGTCATATATATAGAATCGTCGTCTTAGCTTTTAGCGACGGACCAAACCTATAGCAATGTAATAATAATCATCTCCTAGGTTCATTGTTAAAGGGGTATCTGAGTATGTTAGATAAAGAATATGTTTTAATATCAGGATCGTATATATATATATATATTTTATTCTTATATATATCTGTTCGATAACGTAGCTATGACGACGATTCGAACCGTCGCTATATCTCTAAATATATCGCTATAGACGATCCATTTTTTGTTTCCTTTTTTTGGTTCACCGGAGAGGTGGACCGTGTTTATATATATAGTAACTTAGTAGGTTAGTCCAAGTGCTCTCTTCATAGATAGAGTTTGTGTCGGTGTTAACAATAAAGAGTCCGACTCAAATTGTGGCCTACACATGAAATCAGTGCGCCACATTTTATTTTTATTATGGTTGGATTGTGTTGGGTGTTCAAAGTGGAGTGAAGTGAGAAAAACTGAAAAGGTAGGGACCAATTTTTTGATATTGACATTCTTATGGAATTAATTAATTAGGATTCATCCTCTCTAGTCTAGTCTAGTCTAGTCTAGTCTAGTCCACTTTGGGGTTTTAAGATAGTAAAAGTAAGTTAGAAATATTTTGTTGGTTTTGATTTGGTTTAAATCATAAGTGATCTTTCCAACTGTTTATTAGGCATATATAGCTTTTGACAATTTGTAGTTTTAGTGTACATCAGGCCCAAGTCAAATCTCTTAAATCAAATAGTAAATTATACAAGACTAACAACTAAATTATCCAAAAAATAAATTATATATTAAATCAATTCATTTCTCCCCATAATATATAATTTCATTTTAAAAATAAAATAAAACAAATAAATATTAAAATAATTAGAATACACATACAAATTCAAACTCACACTAACACACCAAGAACACACACTAACACACTAATATACAGTATTGGGATAGGACTTGGATAGGATTAGGATTTAGGAGTAGTGGAAGGTAGCTCCAAGACATTTAACAGAGCTTAAAATCCATCAATAAAAAAAATCAGTAGATATGAATATTTCGACTCTGAACAACAGATAATAATTAGGGAGAAAAATTCATACCAAAATGGCGACCACAACCGAACCCTGCCACAACCATCCAATCGACAACATTTATCGCTATATCCAATTCACTACCACCAATTTATCATCTATCCTTCCTAAAACGCCGTCGATAACCACCACTCCGTCGAAGATATTATCGCCGCTTATTTTTTTTTGCACAAAAGGCACATATCTTTACTAACATTGTTATTGCTTGAGCCGACTCAGAGTGACTCGTTATCTTTCAGACCATCTCTAAATGCCGTTGTCGAAAAGAGTATGTCGTAACCGAGTCCGATTACGGGGTTTACGCTTATGATCGGGATTATAGGATTCGGATTAAGTGAAAGGCGGAAAGAATTATCGATTTGAACGAAACGAAAAGGATCGTCGATGATTTGCAAATCTGTTTTGCCATGATTTGCAGATCGTATTGTTTGGGCCTTTGAATGTTTGAAATTAAAGAATATTATTGGGACTGATTTTTTTTGGATTATTTTTTTAATAGAGGGAGGGTAATGTTTGGTTTTTTTAAAGGTTTTTTGTATTTTTTGAGTGTCTTTTTTCTTTTAATTTAATTGATGTTTTGTATTTTTAATGATAGTATATGCTATTTTATTTTTATTTTTTTATATATTTATTTATTGTAAATATATGCCTTAGATGAAATTTTACTTATTTTGCAAAAATATTAATTATTTTTAAAATTAAAATTTAACTTATTCTAAAAATAATATTTATTTTCAAACATTAGTTATTATTAGTTTGTCAATTATAAATATGAGTTTTCAATTATTAATGTGGCTTACTTATGATTTATTATTATTTTAGTAAATTAATTAGTTGTTATTTTAATATTTACTTGTTTAATCTTATTACTTAATTAAAATGAAACTACTAATTATATAATTTATTCATTCTTTGGGTTATTTATTCTTAATTTGTGGAAAGGTATTCTCCTTTTTGGACCTCCAGGAACTGGGAAGGTTCGTAGTTTTCTTTTATCTTATATGTTTTTAATTTTGACATTGTGATGTTCCTTATGACTTATTCTCTGTTACTGTACTTAGTGTCTGCTTATAGAATCATAGTGTGTCCTTTGATAAATTGTAAGTTTGAGTAAAATACATTGATACTGGTAAAACATCTCTGATCGAGCAGCTTATTTTACTAGATATTTGTTTACTTTACTCTGCATATAGGGTTCCTATGTTTACAGGGTCTTAAAATTTCATATTAATTTAATTAATATGCTGGTTCATTGGTTTGGGAAGTGGGGATCTGCAGGGTTGGGGTATGGGTGCTGGACACTTCATTTAGAGTAAAAATTTGCCAAATTAGAAGATTAGCAATGTCGCACTCTTCAAATTGTTCCACGCTAGCTTTCATGGCTGAGTTCCAGCAGCCTGCAGGTTTGGGGTTTCCTTTCTGAATATTCTGGCCAAACTGGACTCACTCTTTATTTATAAACTCATCCACTTTGTAGGGCCATCCACTCTATATATTGTTCAATGTTCTCCAACTTTTCTGATTTTTAATTATAAAATTGAGACTGTTATCATCCCAGATATTAAATTACAAGTTGCGACCGCGAGGTACTCTAATCATGCTTTGATCTAACACAGTTAGCTGAGGTACATATAAGCCAAAGTCAAAATTTATCCACGTTAAAGTTGTTTCTATGACTTCCATACTATGTTTGTTAATTAATTGAGAGATAAACGTAAAACATTAGATCCCAATCATGAAGCTACTACTTATGTTTGAAGAAAGGGAAGTAGATATCAAAGGGATGTAAAACTGCTACAATGGAGCCTTTATTTATTGCTAAATACTTGTCTGCCTAGTACCTGTGACTAACTGTACTCTGTGCAGTAATGTACGCAGTAGGGCCATAGAACATTTGTATTATTTACTCTTATAAAGGTGAGATGGAAAGAAAGGCTTGCAGGAACAGATCAATGTTCCACAGTGCAGTAGTTTTCCTTCATAACTTACCTCTACTAAAGTTTGATTCAGATTTCCTTTCTAGTTTGTTCATCTTAAATTAAGCAGATTACATTTTTATGTTGCAGACTATGCTTGCAAAGGCTGTTGCAACGGAGTGCAAGACTACATTTTTCAATATTTCAGCATCATCTATTGTGAGCAAATGGCGTGGTATGTCACAGCGACCATATTTTTCATATCATACCTATTGAGCTCATCGAATCTCAGTATTGTATGTTATTGATCATGTTGGATTGTTACTGTACATGTACAACTGTAATAATATATATTAATTTTTTTGGGTAAGAGTTCTATCTGATACATATATATTTTAACTGCAATCACATGTGAAAATTTGTTACAATAATAGCTAAAAGTTATTTGAAATGATATTTTGCCACTTTAATAGGATATGTTAACGCCAGGATCTTTTTTCACGTCCCAATAATTAAGACGCGTTCGATATTCTCGCGATTCAATGAAATCAACACCAAAAACGACGGCTTGACCATCGAGAGGATAATTCACAACGTGAAGTCGATTTCGGCTATCATAAGGTTAACAACGGAGGAAAATAATATCTAATAATGCGAGAGAGAATAATAATATGATTGTGTGTAATATTTTGTTACTTACCTCCTTTGTGATCCTAGCCCCATACACGCATCTAATCCGGTTCATCGCGTACACCCATCACCTCCCGACACATTTTCCCCACTCACTTGTCATTTCACCGAAAAAGTATAGCTACTTCTTCTCACCGCTACCACTCTTTCACACCCGATCATCCGAAGTCCCATCCTCATTAATGCCATGCGAAGGTGATGAATATAGTAATCAACTATTATTTGGCATAATGATTACCAATCCAAAGTTGGGTTAAGTGGCAATTTGTATAATGGGTCAATTCAATGACTAAGCCCAAATAACGAAAATGACCCAAACAACCGGATCCAACCGAAAGGACCCAACGAAGTAATCAAGTAATTGGGCCCAAATCATTCGGACCAATCAGGACAAGAGTAACATAATCCAAGGGAGGAGCCCATTAAGTGCGGCTTTAATAAGAAAAAGGATTATGGCTGACAATATTGCTTCTAGTCTTTTATTAAGCAGGTGTTTAATGAAAGACTATAAACGATATAGGCCCATGATATAACGAATTATGATAAGTCACAAGAGGTTCAAAGTGAAACTCACCAAAGCCCAACAAAAATCGGTCCAAATTGATATCGAAATGAAATGGGAGGCCCAATAGACATAAGTCCACTCTCGGTTAAGATATTTAGACCCAAAACCCGGACGACACCTCTTCCAATTCACCATCATTGCCGTGAATTAAGCATGCGCCCTCGATTACGTGGTATGGCAAATCGATATAAAAGGTAAACTTTACCAATTTTGGCGCTTTTACCGCCAATTTGAATTTCGGACTTTCAAACTTTCTTTCTATCTCTCGAACCCTCTTGTATTCTCTCGCAAATTGTTAACAATGGCTTTAAAGATTACGAGCAAGGTCGTCCCTCGCTAGTGACACCAATCTGCCTCAGTTCCTCCAAGCCTTTGACTCTACCAAAAATGCTTCAAGTTCTGATCAAACCGCTGCAACTACTAAGAAGAAACCAATAATGAAATCTTCTCCCGGTCCTTCCGCAGATTCTACAGAATAAAGAACAATACCTCGATGCCAACACTCCCTCAAAAATTCTGAGAGGTTGACTTGGAGAGGCTTGAAACTCGTTGCCACATTCGGATACCCATTTGGTGAGAGCTCCAGTGCGGAGAAGCGGATGTACCAACGCTCGAAGGATAGAATGGTATTATGACGACCATCCCGGAAAGGGATCCGATTCCCCTTCATGCTTTCGTAGTAACTTTATTAGGGTTCACGGGTGTTGCGTTCACCCAATTAATCTTTGAACTCTTATATTCACATTTTAGCATTCATAGCTTTATGCCATTTAACTTGGTGTCGAACTCGCTCGACTTCTTCTTCTTTTCAGATACAAGGTTGGCCAGTCCAGAGAGAAAGGATTTAAGACTATAAGCAAGCATTCTTCAAAAATAGGAGAGAGGTTCGAGAGACGCTCGTTAGTGAATACTCCTTCAAGCAACAAAGGATGGCATGAAAGATGGTTTTTTGTCAAAGGACTCGAAATAATCTCTTTTCCGGACTGGGCCACTGATGAGAAGATTTCTACGGACTTCGGAGACGTCTCTGAAGAACGTGAGGCCGAGATGATAGAGCTTTTGGACAATTTCCCGAGGGAGAAATGGAACTATAGACTTCTTTCCAATCAAGCGTGGTTGTACGACCACAAACGTAAGTACAAATTCATTTTATGAATATTTGAAAATTTTGTGATATGGATTCTGATGTAGAACTGTTAATCTTCTATAGTAAATTTGATCAAACCGTCGCCTTCGGAGATGAAAGACTTAGAGGATTTGTTAGCTGGAAAACCGGTAGAAGCCACCGTCGATTCTTCACAACATGAAGACCCATCCGAAGACAATGCAGTCGGACAATCTGCAGATATCGATGCTGAACCTTCACAACCGGAAGCCTCCTCCAAACTCAACCCACCTACTGAAGCACCAACTGATGAACTTCCAACCCATGTACCCATAGATTACGAATCTCTTCTCTCGGAAAGAGTCCTCCAACTTCGACGAAAGAAAAGAGCCATCCGAAGGTCTCGACTATTTTCCATCCCGTCAGACTCTGAAGCTCTTTCTGAATCTGAACCAACTGTTGATCCAACACCACCAACCGCCGACCCAATACCGCCAACTGTTGATCCAACACCACCAAAAGCCAATCCAGTATTAGTTCGAACAAGTTTATTAGATCTACCTGTAAATAATCGTAGGCGACTTCTTCGAATCAAAAAGTTGAGAACCAAAGTCATTCCCTTAACTCCCGATGAGCTTAGAGTAACTTCTTCAACTGTTCATCCTCCAACAAACCCTGTGGAGATTTTAACTGCAAATGAAGAAGAAAGAACTGAACCTGCTGCAGTACCATCTCGAAAGAGAAAACAACCATCCGACAGCCACCCTAGTTCAACGCCTGTAATTCTACCAGTTCGAGATCCTACTCCAGCTCAATCTTCTTCCCCCGAAAATATCTATAAGGATCCTTCTCCCATTCATGACCAACCGATGCCTTCCCCCCCAAGGCCCTCATCACAGAAATTCCATGATGAGGCCCTTTGAAGTATGCAAACTTTAATGGCCTCGGCAGACAACGTTAACTTTCCCTTCCAGCTCTTTGATGCCTTCGTTCGGGAAAATGATGATCACCGATTTGATAATCATACGAACGGGAATTTTCTTGATGAAGGCATGAGTTATCTGGCAAAGGTAAGTGAGGGTTTTATCAGTTAAACATTTCTTTACTTGCCTAAATATTTGAAATTGACCGGATACTGTCGAATATGTGCAGGCAAACGCAGTCTTCGGGCGTTTACGTCCCAGGCATATAAATGCCGAGTCCGATGAGGAGACTCTGAGGAGGGAGAACAATATGTTAAAGGCTACATTGGCTCGAGAGAGAGAGGAACGTGAATCTGTTCTTCATGCCAATGAAAGTCTTCAGAGGGAATTGGCCCAAACCAAGGAGGATATGAAGGAAACTTATGATGTGCTGAGCTCGGTCAGAGAAGAACTGAAGACGACAAAAGCCAGCGAACAAAAATTAGCTACCATGAATGTCCGTTTTGTTGCAGAGACCGAAGCTTTGAAGACTACCAAAGAGGGGCTTGCTGTAGCCAATCAAAACTTATCAACACAACTCAGCGAAGTTCAGACGAAGGCTCGGTCTGATAGGAAAGTCCATAAGGCCAAGCGTCGTAAGCTTCGTGGCAAGATAAAGGTACTTCAAGAACGGGACCCTCCCCTGACCGAAGAATTGGTCAAGCAGATACAAGCGGATTATCGTACATCTGACGAGCTTGGCGCAGAAATTCTGAAAGTATATTATGAAGGGTACGAAGATTGCCGAAGTCGGGGCAAGGAAAAGCTAGTGGCGGCCCAACTGGATCCGTCCTTGCTAAACTCCGGAGATGAAGATGCTGTCTGAAGATAATTTTACTTTCTTTAATTTCTAGGACTTGTGTAAAAAGTTCCTGATTTTGTAATCAGATTAAATATTAATGAAATGTGGTTTCATTCCTTATGACTTTGGTGCATTTACTTTCTGGCAATACTTCAATATTAATTCAACTGGAAAAATGCACAAACTCTTTCATGGACTCAACTCGAACTGTTAATTAACAACTAAGCATGTCATATAACAGATAAGATGAAGTTAGGGAATGAGGCATTCCGAACTCAACACTTAGAAAAAATTTAGGTAATAAAGTAATAAAGTAAAGGGATACTTATTAGTTATCAAGTGTGAGATGATTCGCTTCATCGGGAATTTGTTTACCCCAAAAGGCCTAACAAAACCAAAAGATGACATTCGCCTACCACGAAGGGCCTGACGAAATCTAAAGAACGACAGTTGTCTACCACGAAGGGCCTGACAAGGTCTAAAGGACCACCTGCCAATAAGGCTACCATCGAATGGTCAGCGAGTCCACCCGAACCTCCTAACGCCGATGACGTTTGCCTACCACGAAGGGCCTGACAAACTCATAAGGACCACCTACCGAAAAGGCTACCATCGAATGGCCAGCGAGTCCACCCAAACCTCCTAACACCGAGGTGGCATCTGCCCGTGCATGTCAGACTATGGATGAGCTACCGAAGTCCCTCATGAATGCTTCAAACTTCGATTTCCATGAGTTGGCATCTGTTAACATGATCCCTAGGCAACGGACCCAGTACGACTACCCCCCAGACAGCAAGAGGTATATGAGATAAAATCGAATATAGCCTTTTGATGGCTGATGTAGGATTGAACTATTTAGCTGACACAAATACCCACATGAACCCTCCGAAGAACATCTGCAGCTTTGGACGGTACCCAAAATTCCTCAATAGTGGGAGATAAGTCCAAAGTGGAATACCCGTCTGCAAACAACGCCCACGAGTTCTGATTCTGCAGAAGCACTGCAATGGTTTTGTCGGACTCTTCAGATTCTCCATAACTATCGTAATCTTATTTCTTCATCCCTAAGGACACGGCTTACATAGCAAACCGGGTGCTGCTTACTCCCAACTTCTCGCACCAAAACTGCTCCCACTGTCAACGAACTAGTTGCCAGATACAAATAATATATCTCGGCAGGATCGGGCTTCACCAACAAAGGTACCGAATAAAGATAGGTTGTTTGTTCCCTGGAAGGCGTCTTCATAGCCCGAAGTCCATTGGAACGTCTTAGCATTCTTCGGCCCTTTCCACGTACCAAAGATTGACAAACATCTTTCTGCCGATTTGGTCATAAACCTTCTCAAAGTCTCTTCTGAATAGTCTTGTCCTTTCCATTCTAACCTGCAGCTTTAGACGGGCATCTCCGAAGACGAGTATCCACAGAGCGGTGTGCCCTCAGTGGATTCTCAGGAGTGCGGCTTCTGGGTCTTCCTCGACCATAATCCCGAAGACCGATAGGACGGAATACCCTTCTTCGGCCAATCAAGAAAATGGCTGTTGGATTTTCATCTACTCGCTTGACCATAATCTCAAGACCAATAGTATGAATACCCTTCTTCTACCAATTAGGAAAATGGTCATTGGGTCTTCATCTACTCGCTTCGACCATAATCTCAAGACCAATAGGCGGAATACCCTTCTTGCCAATCGGGAAAATGGTCATTGGGTCTTCATCTACTCGCCGACCATAATCCCCGAAGACCGATAGGGCGGAATACTCTTCTTCTACCAATCGGGGAAAATGGTTGTTGGGACTTCATCTACTCTGCTTCGACCATAATCCCGAAGACCAATAGGGCGGAATCCCCTCCTTCTAGCGCCAATGTTAACGCCAGGATCTTTCTCACGCCCCAATTACCAAGACGTGTCCGATATCCCGCATGCGATTCAACAAGTCAACACCAAAAGCTTCGACTTGGCCGTCGTTGGGATAACTCCGGCGTGAGAGTCGATGATTCGGCTATCACAAGGTTAATAAATGGAGGGAAAATAATATCTAATGCCCGAGAGAGAATAATAATATGATTGTGTGTAATATTTTGTTACTTACCTCCTTTGTGATCCTAGCCCCCACGCGTCTAATCAATCCGGTTTCTGTGCCACCTATCACCTCCCCGACACCTTTTCCCCACTCCCGGTCATTTCGGTAGAAAGTATATAGCTTTACTTCCTCACTGCTACCACTCTTTGCCACCACCATCATTGAGTCCCATCCTCATTAATGCCATGCAAAGGTGGCGTACATAGTAATCAACTATTATTTGGCTTAATGATTCTGGTCAAAAGTTGGGTTAAGTGGCAATTTGTATAATGGGCCAATTCAACGACTAAGTTCCAAATAATGGAAATGACCCAAACGAATGGGATCCAACCGAAAGGACCCAATGAAATAATCAAGTAATTGGGCCCAAATCATTCGGACCAATCAGGATAAGAGTAACATAATCCAAGGGAGGAGCCCATTAAATTTGGCCCAATAAAGAAAAAGATTATGGCCCAACAGGATATATGACCGTAGGATTCCCCATAGTATGCAATGTTAGAGGAATATGACAGTAAAAAAGACAGGATAAAAAAGTGATTGGTCATATGTGTTGTATGGAAGAGAAAGAATGTAGAGGTGAGCAAGCAATAGTAGAAGACACGAGGGGTTCTACTTATGAACTAGGCATGAAGTCATGAAGTGGCTGTTCAATGAGAATCGCTTGATAGTAGTAGTTGATGTTTATAATTAACACATGGTCGTAATGTTATTATACAGAAAGCATTTAACATTATGATTATCAAGAAAGGAAATTTCACTATATTTGGAATGAATCTTTATTTTCAGAGAATATGCCATTACAGCATATATATATATATATATATATATATATATATATATATATAAAAGCTTTGTATGGAAACAGGTGATTCAGAGAAGTTAGTGAAGGTGCTGTTTGAGCTGGCTAGGCATCATGCACCTTCAACTATATTTCTTGATGAAATTGATGCCATCATTAGTCAACGAGGTGAAGCGCACAGTGAGCATGAAGCAAGTAGGCGGCTGAAAACTGAGCTACTCATACAGGTGATATTTTTTTCCTGCTAGTGCGTTCTGTATGTGCATGTGTTTTTGAAATGTGTGCAATTGCAGCATATGCGAAATTTGTATGTATGCATTCAACATATTTGTCATCATATCTTTACAATACTACTATTGTGTATTAATTTTTTAAAAGCGCAGCTTTATAACGATTAACAGTCGACTACGTTCTCATTTCCTGATGAAAATAATAGAAATAAAAAGGAAAGCTCAACTAGTCTAATAAAAAATATTATGATTAAAATAATGCAAAATAAATTATCATTAGCCTTCAACAATGTTAAACTGATAGAATATAATAGACAACAAGTTTAAGCGCAATGAACAAGAATCCATAGAAGAAATAGCAAAGTAGGCATGATATCTATTATCTTCTATGATTTAAAAAGTTTATCATTAACTTTATCGCTGGGACTAAATTTTAATAAATAAATCACATCATCGAATCATCCCCGCATTACTGGCCAAAGATATTCATTAGTATCGCTCACAAATTATTCTTTCACTACAGCCAAGAATATTCGTGTAATCATCAAATTGGTCATGATCATACCGAATTATCCTGGTCATAATCATACCAATTAACAAATCCATCTACGCACGTAAGTCAAAAGATTTACTTTCATCATAATATAAGCATAAGCGTGGGATGATATAAATGATATAAGAATTCAATTAAAAAAAGCAAAGGATAAATTTTTAAAGATTTATAACTTAATCTATCCAAAATTCAATAATGTTCAAATTGTCAACATGATACTTGTGAGACCCCTGATTTTATCAATAAAGATTTAAATTTTGTTGAAATAATTTTTAATATTATGGTGTGAATTTAAGATAATATTATAGTTGTGGGTAGTATTTATAAATTTTGCAAAAGTATGCAAGTGGTTATATTATATTCGATTGATTGGTCGGGAAATATTCGGTTTATAGGAATATTCATACAACTACTCAATCATTGGTGGACCCCATAATGTAATTATTGTCGGATCGAGAAAACGACAAAAATATTTTATTGAAATAACGGCGGAAGTTTCTACCGTGATTATTGTTGAACTACTTTCTAGTAGTAAAAATACGATGTACGTGTGGTTACATAAGTAGTAGACACCGGTATTGATTATTGACGCTTTATGTGAAGTCACTCGGTTTGATTCCATTATTGTCGATTAATAATATGAATTATTATAAGCGATAATGGACGTTTTGTTTTATTCGTATTATTAACGTAATAAAATGCGAAACATCTTTTTATATAAAATAGAATACTTTATTAAAGTTATTACATAAATAGAATATATTATATTTTATTATGCATAGTGTTGCGTAGTGTTTTTGCGTAGTATTGCATAGTGTTTGCGTAGTAAAATGTTTTTATATAAATAGAATATATTATATTTTATTTAAAAGATTTTTTAAATATGGACCGTCAGTTAAAGTAAATCAATCAACTGGGATAGTTCATGGATTAATTACTTATGCATTCCATTTTCCTATAAATGAAGCTCATTCCTTCATTATTTTCTTTGAATTCATTGAAACTCTCTAGAGAGAAATTATAGAGAAAGCTTATATAGAGAAAATTATAGAAAGAAGAAGAGTATTCTCGCTACTTCACTACTTCTATATTCGGTTCTTTTTTACGTAGAGGGTGTTATTCTTTCTTCTTGAAGAGAACTTCTATTATTCCATTCACTATTATTACATTGGAATAACTGTAAAAGTGGCATACCCTATACATAACTTGTATATGCAGATACCCTATACTTGGTGAAATCCTTATGTTATTCCATTGCTTATTATTACATTGGAATAACTTTGATATGCATGATTTTACCTATACTTGGTGACATTCTTCTATTATTCATTGGAACATCACATGTGTGTTTTACGGGACTGGTTCCGCTTTTTATTATTCTGTTGGAACATCACATGCGTGTGTTTTACAGGACCGGTTAAAATCTTTATCATTTTGTTGGAATATCCTATCTGTGTGTTTTACCGGATCCGGTTCCATCTTTATTATTCATTGGAACATCCTGCTTGTGAATTTCACCCGAATTTGATTCCGTTATTATTATTCTGTTGGAATAACTCGTCTATGCGCTGGCACCGCATGCATGGTGATTTCTTTTGTTATTCCATTCTTTATTATACCCGGTTAAGTTAAAACTTTGACTTATACTCCATGAAATTAGTAGAATATCCTTGATATTTGCGTTTCATCCAAAGATTTTCATGGAAATATTCTTCCGATCATTCTTGAATTTTACTCTACTGAAAATGAGATCGTGTTGACAATTTGGACGTTAATAATTCATGGATTAAATAATTCTTGAACTTGTTTTATTGAATTATTATGTCATTGTCATCATCCTCATGTTATATTATGTTATCTTTCGCTTACGTGCATAGATGAACTTAGTATGATTATGACCGAGGATCATTCGGTATAATCATGACTTGATATAAATGATGTGACAAAAGTCCTCGGTGGCACGTAATGCGTTGATGGATAGTTTTTGGTATGATTATGACGAGGGGTGATTCGGTATAGTCATGACCATTGATAATTTGATGAAAATCCTTGGACGCGTGGTGCGGGGATGATTAGATGTGGTGGTTTATTTATTGTTTTGAGTCTCAATGATAAAAATTGATGAAAACCTTTTTAAAACCTTTTCTATTTGACTCTTTTAATGGATTGCTAATTCATTACCGCAGATTAAACTGGTTGTCTATTGTATTTTATCGGTTTAACCTTTGTTGAAGGCTAATGATAATTTATTACGCATTATCTTAGTCATAATATTTCTTCTTGGGCTAGTTGAGCTCACCCTTTCTTTCACCGTTTCTCTTGAAATGAGAACACATATTTGGACGCAGTAGGGAACGTAAGTAATGGTCCAGAGGATAAAGATTAGTAGTCCTCACTATTCGTGAAATAGTGTGATAATAGTTGTAATGAGGACTCCTTTTGAGTTTGTATAATATCTAGTAGACAATATTTGTATTCAAACTCACGATTTATGTCGTATTGTACACGACAGTTATATTAGTAAGTTGTATTTGAATTTATGTACCATGTAAGTGGCGACCCAAGATGGGTGACGTATACCTAATTTTGGGGGCGTCACAATACTGTTTTGTGGAGTAAAATTCAAGAATAATATCCATGTATCAAAAATAATTTGGACAGAAAAGAAATAAATTTTTCGGTGAATAGTACCCTATGAATAGTACTTCGTGAATAGTACATTGACATAAAAAGTGCCCCAAATACCCGAGTGTACAATATTTGAGTGAATAGTAACCGGGTGAATAGTAACCCGTGAATAGTAACTCGTGCATAGTACATTGGCATGAAAAGTGCCCCAAATACCGAGTGGATAATATTATAGTAAATAGTAACTGGGTGAATAGTAACCCGTGAATAGTATCCCGGGTGAAAATATTGATATTTAATAAGAAAGTTCAGATCAATATTCTAATAAAATGATACTGGATGAAGCGCAAAACTCAAGGATGTTCCATTAATTTCAAGGATTATAGAAGCAATACGTACTTACCATAGTAAGTTTGGATTTAAGAATATGAAAAGAAATAACATACAAAACTGTAAATAGATTTTCACCTATCATACGGTACGTAATCCGCGTAAACAGGTTATTCCGACATATTAAAGGATGAATACGAAAAATAGTATTTATTATGAATATGAAAGAAATAATACCCCTTACCTTAGTAGAAAGCTGGATACTGCAAAAGTGAAGTAGCAGAATACTCTTCTTCTTACTCTCTATAGTTTCTCTCTCTATAGTGTCTCTTGTGAATCTCAATTAATTGGTGAGAATGAAAGAAGAATTAAGCTTCTATTTATAGGAGAATGGACTAAATAGTAACTAATTCAGGAACGGTCCAGATTGATTCACTATTAGAACGGATGGTCCATATTGATTACTATTAAAACCACAACCGACGGTCCAGATTGATTTACTTTTAAAACCACCACCGACGGTCCAGATTGATTTACTTTTAAAACCACCATCAATGGCCAGATTGATTTACTATTAAAACCACCATCAATGGTCCAGATTGTTTTACTATTAAAACCACCATCAATGGTCCAGATTGATTTACTATTAAAACCACCACCAATGGTCTTGATTGATTTAACTTATTACATTTTAGTACCCCTAAAGTTTTCCAAGTTTGCATTATTCCCCTCTAACTTTTGTAATTCACTTCTCTTCAATAAACACATTCTTAATACTTCAACAATTATTCATCATTAATATTATAACTCATAATGTTTAACAACCAAATCGTTCCCAGGAAAGAGGGGGCTTTCCAATAAGGATTTCTCCCTATTGACGCGCAATTAGGTGACCAAACCTCTTATCGACAAAACTTTTTAGACATTATCAATATTGCAAATAATAATATGAATAACTTTGTTGTCTCAATTATTGATTTAATAATATAAAATATTATGCAGATGATAATGTGACAATAATTGAATCAAATAACGTGAGATACTATGCAATAATTACTGTAGTAATAATTAAGTATAACTGAGTTCCTTCTCACGTAAGCATCAATAATCAATACCGTGTGCTACTATGCAATCACGCGTATTACTGTACTTTTACCACCGGGTAGTTCAACAGGTTAACGGTAAAACATCCGCCATTATTTTTATAAAAAGATATTTCTGTCGTTTTCTAACTACGACAATACTTCCATTGTGAGGTCCACCAATGATTGTGCCGTCGTACGAATATTCCCTGTTAAAACGAATATACCCCGACCAATCGAATATTCACTGACACAACGAATATTTTATATCAACTTGCTTACTTTGCAAAATTTTCAAATATTACCCACAACTATAACATTATATCATATCCATACCATAATATTCAAAAATATATTTCGAGAAAAATTATTCTTTATTCAAAAAAAAAGTTGGGGTCTTACATTAGCTATACGGGTACTACATTTTCTACAATGATTATAATTTAGGATCATATTGCGTAATTAATATAATGATACCTAGTTAACTCACATGTACATATATTAAATTACAGGACCGATTTGAAAAGCTTTGAGACACGCGTGTAGCTAAGTTGCAGGCTGCTAGGGGCGATCCTGAGACCTTAGTTCTACTATCCCTCCGCCTAAGATTAGTTTATCTCAGGATGAGGAGATGACTCTTTGGGTCGCGTCTCAGGATCCTCCTAGTAGCACTACCGGTCGGTATCGAGTGCTGGAGTTGCCGAGGATACGAGCCTATACACTACTTGGAGGTATAATATTTTAGTATAAATTTCTCGTACGTTCATTAATAAAGTGATTTTAATTATTATTGATATTATATTTATTTTTGCAAGCATTAGCCAGCGTCTACGTCCGAGAACCCCCATGGGACCATCACATATGGGCACTGCCTTAGACGACACTATGTTCCAGAGGGTTATAGCGGATTTCGAGCTGCAGATATAATCGATACTTTATTTTGTCATTAGGACACCTTGATCGTGCTTTCGTCTCCACCATTTGCGATGCTCGGGACATCACGGTGGTGCCACCGCCAAAATCACAAGTATCCTCGGAGCGATTTCGTCGCGATACGCGACGAGGTGGTCCAGATGGTGGTTACCTTACTCTTGGACGCTTTTGGGCCGCTATTGAGTCAGCCCTCGACTACTCAAGTATACTATTCATTTTAAATTTCTGTATTATGCATGTTATTTAATTTTCATTTATTTCCATCTTTAATTGTGTTATATATATGGACTAATAAGTTATATTTTTAATTTTATCAACAGGGTGCTCATTCTGATCACGAGCGGAGGGACGATGTCGATGAAGATTTTCATACGTCAGAGCAGCAGTGTCGACGTCCGCCCGATGATCCTCCTCACACAAGCGGTAGTACTACTGGCTTGACTTAGTTTAGTTGATATTTGACATTTTTGTAGTTTAAACCTTGTATATAATTTATTTTTGTATATATTATGGATTATTGTACGTAGTTCAAGAGTGTTTTTGTATATCTTATGGAGAATAGGACATATTATAGTTAATATAAAGTATGAAATTTTTTTTGTTGGACTTGTATGCATGTGAACAAAAGTTATATATGTTGGACTTGTATGCATATGATTAGAAGGTTATTATTATGTTGGTACTGTTAGACATATAAGCAGGTTTACAGGTATAAAAATGTGGATTAAAACCTTGGTTGTTGCCAAAACAGAGCAGATATTTTTAAAACAAATCCCTATCCTCGACAAAATAAGGTAACATCGACGGAATTCCGTCGGGAATAAGCCCTTTTACATTTTATTGGATGTGCCACGTGGCAGCTTAATACCAATCGAATAAGCTCGACGGAAGGAATTCAATCGAGGATATCATAAAATCGATGGGTCAACAATATGTTGCCCCATGGCGGCTTAATGCCGACCGAATACTCTCGACAGACGTTATTCAGTCTAGTATGTACTAAACTTGACGGAATATTCGGTCGCCCATATACCCGTCGGAATTACTTATCTCCGACTAAAATCTCGACAGACTTAATTTTGACGTGTTTAAACCCGACTGAATCCTTAACTGAATTATCCGTCGGGATTAAGGTATCCTTGACTGAATTATCCTTAATCTCGACGGACTATTCTGTCAAAAATAAGTCTTTTTATTGTACTGTAAAAGTTGAAGTCTGAACATATCATGCGGTTTAATTATATTCAAGATTATTCATAAACACTTACAATCTTAACATATCATATACGTGGTTTAATTTTATTAATTTTAACCATCAATTTCCCTTTCATTTGAACATGAAATCTTATATTATCAAATCACATTGTATAATTGTATTAAAATTAATATATAATATCTTATCTCGATTATGTTTAGTAGATAAAAATAAATTGGGAACATGGGTTATAATTTAAAATTTATTATATTGAAAGTTGAGGATAATATGAGAATTATAAAAATATTTATGTCCAAATCATTCCAATTTTGAACAAAAAACTTTGACAGTAAAAGTAACCACGTTTTCTATCCATTTTTTTTCTTTTCTGTTTATTAAAAAACTCAGAAACATAAGAATTGAAAAAAAAACTTAAATTTTCAGTCCATTTCTTTTCTTTTCTGTCTATTTTAAAATTCAGAAACAGAGTGCTAACTAGGGTGGTCGAACCCTAGGGGCTAGGGTGTGACGCCCCCAAAACAGGTATACATCACCCATCTTGGGTCGCCAAATACATGGTACTGAATACAAATACAAATACAAACTTAATTATACAATATGAGCTGTGAGTTTTAATACAAATATTGTCTTCTAGACAGTATTCAAACTCAAAATAAGTCCTCATTTATTAACACACTATTTCACATAATAGTGAGGACTACTAAAACAACCATCTGGACCGTCAATCCGTTCCCCGACTCATTCCGGCGATATTCTCATTTCATTTCCTGAAGAGAATAGTGAAAGAAAGGGTGAGCTCAACTAGCCTAGTAAGAAATATTATGACTAAGATAATGCAGAATAAATTATCCTTAGCCTTCAACAGTATAATAACTGATAGAATACAATAGAAAATGAGTTTTAGATCAATAACTGCAGCGAAAATAAGCAATCCATTAGAAGAGTCAAGTAGAGCATAAAATCTACTATCTTCTATGATTTAAAAAGTTTTTCATCAACTTTATCGCTCAGACTCAGCTTAATAAATAAAATCGAATCATCTTTGTACACGACCAAGGATATTCATGTAATCATCAATGGTCATGATTATAGAATAATCCTCGGTCATAATCATACCAACAATTTGTCCATCAATGAACTACTGGTCAACGAGGACTTTTACCACATCATTCGTCACATTACGGTCATGATTATACCGAAAAATCCCTAGTCATAATCATACCAAGTCCATCTATGCACGTAAGCCAAAGATGACTTTTGTGAGACCCCAGATTTTATCAATAAAGATTTAAATTTTGTCAAAATAATTTTTTAATATTATGGTGTGAATTTGAGATAATATTATAGTTGTGGGTAGTATTTATAAATTTTGCAAAGTATGCAAGTGGTTATATTATATTCGATTGGTTGGGGAATATTCGGTTTTAGCAGGAATATTCTGCATAACTACTCAATCATTTAGTGGACCCCTATAATGTAATTATTGTCGGATTGAAAGCGACAAAAATATTTTATTGAAATAACGGCGGAAGTTTTACTAGTGGTTCTTGTTGAACCTTTCAGTAGTAAAAAGTACGATAATACGTGGTGGTTGCATAATGCTTATTACGGTATTGATTATTGATGCTTATGTGAGAAGTCACTCGGTTTGATTCCATTATTGTCGATTAATAATATGAATTATTATAAGCGATAATGACGCGTTTTGTTTTATTCAGTATTATTAACGTAATAAAACAAAAACATCTTTTATATAAAATAGAATACTTTATTAAAGTTATTCTATAAATAGAATATATTATATTTTATTATGCATAGTGTTGCATAGTATTTTTTGCATAGTGTTTTTGCATAGTATTGCATAGTGTTTGCATAGTAAAATGTTTTATATAAATAGAATATATTATATTTTATTTAAAAGATTTTCTTTAAATATGGACCGTCGATTAAAGTAAATCAATCTGGACCGTTCATGGATTAATTACTATGCATTCCATTTTCCTATAAATAGAAGCTCATTCCTTCATTATTTTCTTACGAATTCATTGAAACTCTAGAGAGAAATTATAGAGAGAAACTATAGAGAGAAAATTATAGAAAGAAGAAAGAGTATTCTCGCTTCACTACTACTTCTATATTCAGGTTCTTTACGGTAAGGGGTGTTATTCTTTCTTCTTGAAGAGAACTTCATTATTCCATTCACTATTATTCATTGGAATAACTTTGTAAAAGTGGCATACCCTATACATAACCTTGATCACGCCAGATACCCTATACTTGGTGAAATCCTTATGTTATTCCATTGCTTATTATTTCATTGGAATAACTTTGTATACGTGATTTACCTATACTTGGTGACATTCTTCTATTATTACATTGGAACATCACATGCGTGTGTTTTACGGGACTGGTTCCGCTTTTTATTATTCATTGGAACATCCATGCATGTGTTTTACAGGACTGGTTAAAATCTTTATCATTCATTTGAATATCCTATCTGTGTGTTTTATAATCGGATCCGGGTTCCATCTTTATTATTCTGTTGGAACATCCATCGAATGTGAATTTCACGACACTGGTTCCGTTATTATTATTATTATACGTTGGAATAACTTTGTCATGCCAAGCACCGCATGCATGGTGATTTCTTTTGTTATTCCATTCTTTATTATACCCGGTTGGTTAAAACTTTGACTTTATACTCCATGAAATTAGTAGAATATCTTTGATATTTGCATTTCATCCGATATCTTTTCATGGAAATATTCTTCCGATCATTCTTTTACTCTAAAAAACAATGATCATGTTGACAATTTGGGACGTTAATAATTCATGGATTAAATAATTCTTGAACTTGTTTTATTGAATTATTATGTCATTGTCATCATCCTCATGTTATATTATGTTATCTTTGGCTTACGATGCATAGATGAACTTAGTATGATTATGACCGAGGATCATTTTAAGATAATCATGACTTGATATAAATGATGTGACAAAAGTCCTCAAATTATTCTCAGAATGCGTTGATGGATAGTTTTTGGTATGATTATGACCTGGGGTGATTCGGTATAGTCATGACCATTGATAATTTGATGAAAATCCTTGACCGTGGTAATGCGGGGATGATTAGATGTGGTGGTTTATTTATTAAGTTGAGTCTCAAATGATAAAAATTGATGAAAACTTTTAAAACCTAAAAGATAGTAGACTTTATTCTCTACTTGACTCTTTTAATGGATTGCTTATTCCATTGCAGATTAAACCGGTTGTTTATTGTATTTTATCGGTTTAACATCTGTTGAAGGCTAATGATAATTTATTACGCATTATCTTAGTCATAATATTTCTTCTTGGGCTAGTTGAGCTCACTCTTTCTTTTCGCTTTTTTTCGTGAAATGAGAACATAAATTTGGGACGAGTCGGGGAACGAAGTAATGGTCCGGAGGATAGCTTTAGTAGTCCTCACTATTCGTGAAATAGTGTGATAATAGTTGTAATGAGGACTCCTTTTGAGTTTGTATAATATCTAGTAGACAATATTTGTATTCAAACTCACGGTTTATGTCGTATTGACACTACGCTTATATTAGTAAGTTGTATTTGAATTTATGTACCATGTAAGTGGCGACCCAAGATGGGTGACGTATACCTAATTTTGGGGCGTCACGGTTAGTATCGAGCTTAGGATATGATCCTCGGCTAAGATCTTGAGATAAGAACTAGGAGGGGAGAGGCGGGAATTCTTCGCTAGTATGACCTACCTAAGTTTATTTGGTATTTGATTGGTCGGTCCGAATATAGGGATAATTTGTTAAATGTCAATTAACCCTTGTTTTGTGCAGGTGTTTGAGAATGGCATCCGAAAATGCCGAGATAAGCAATGAAGCACATGAGAGTGTTGATTCGGTTCAAACAAAAGGTAACGACCAACAACGCGATAATAATCATATTGGTGGCAACGGCCATCGTAACAATGATAACCATCGTGGGGAAATTATCATGCTAAGAATGGTAACCACCGGTGGTAATCATGGCAAAGATAATAGAAGTGGAAATTTCAAGAAGAAGGTCATTTAGCTCGATTTTGTCGTATAGTGAAGTCAAGTCCAGTTTGGGATAGTGGCACCAAAGGCGGGACTGACAAAACAAAATCGGTGGTTTTTAGAAGAAGCGTTTTTCGTGACTTCTCAAAAAGTGGGTAACCCAACGAAGTTAGTACGGGTTAGTTAATTATAAATTCTTGTGAAGTCTATACCTTATTAGATATCGGTTCTACCCATTCTTTTATCTCTTGCTTGCGTTCAACGTTTAAATTTGACTCAGGAGAAATTAGACTTTGATTTATCTATTGAAACTTCGTTGGGAGAAACCTTCGTTACCTCCATCGTTTATTAATCTTGTTTTTCAAATAAACACTTTCATGCGTTACATCTATCTTATCTCTTTGAAAATACTTGCCTTTGAGGTAATTTTGAAAACGATTGATTAACTACTCATTATTCTTTTGTAAGGTTGTTAGCTTTCATATTCCTAACCAACCTCGTTATACTAATTCAAAGTAACCAAATCCTAAAGTTAATCTTTGTTATATCAAGCCATAAGTAAAATGTACCGATCCTTTCGTTGTTGACTTCCTTGTGTGGAAGCAAAAGCGGACTTTCTTCAGAGGCGACGCCATGATGAAGATGGCAAGTTGATAGGTATCATTGTGAGGTCTTTATCTGTGTTAAGGGATAGAAGTCATGATTGGTATTAATGTGACGTCTTATCCAAGTCTTGGACGAGTAATGTGATTTTGAATGATATTTCTATCATTAATAAATTTCTTGGCGTATTCTTGAAGACTTCCTAGCCTACCCTAGAAGCGTGAAATCGAATTTTGTATTGACCCCAAAGATAAAAACCCATTTCTTAAACCCTCAAGTATTTCTTCAACTAAAAGGATGCATTTACGTGGATTATGATGAAAGTCATAATAAAATTATAGAACTAATAAAAATCATGGTTATATGAAGTATTAGTAAGTTTTATGATGAGTTATGTTGGTTAGTATGTAAAAACATGAAAGTTTCTTAGAAATCACAAAGAGTTGAAAATCGATTTTAGTGAAAAACGTAACATGAAATTCAATTGACCATATCTCCTATTATATTTTGAATTTTTGAATGTGGTCAAGTCCTAGAGTTAGATCTATGAGTTACCTAACTAATCCAAGTGGAATTACTGAAAAGGTGTTGTAGATTTTGTGTGGACTGATTTTAGCAAAGGAGTGCAAAGCTGTAAAAACCGAAAAAGCTTCTGCCATGATTTTAGAGAGGCTGTTTCGGCCACTTAAATTATGAGAAAAATTCTGGCCTTTTGGGACATGAAAGTATATGGTATAAAGTATCTCCTGTCCAAAAAATGAGCTCATTCGACTTAAAATGAGCAAGTTATGACTATTTCAATATTTAGGTTTTTAAATTGAAAAACGCTTATAACCGAGTTCTATAACTCGATGACCATGAAATTTAAACTGGAAGCTCACGTTAACATGTGTAAGGTCCTGTCAAGATTTGGGAATTTTGGAGTTAACCTTGAGGTAGCTAATTTCTTAAGGAATTAATTAGAAATTGATTTTTGAAAAATAGTAAATGAATTTTAAAAATTCCGAGTAAAATATATTTTCATTATGGGACTATATTATGCTAAATCCCAAAAAAGAAATATTTCTGGGAGTGATTTGGTATTTTTCATGAAAATAGTTTAGTTACGAACATATGAGTTAAATATGTTATGTGAAGTAACAAAGTTGAAAATAGAATTTTATGGCTAGAATCCTATATAGAGTATATGCATATTTTTTTTGATGAGGAATTTGATAATTGGTGATGATATCTTATGAGAATGGCATTTTTGAATGATTAAATGCATGATATGGTAAAGCGTAAACAATTGAAATAAATTGTTTATAAATTTAAGAAGTGATTAAAATATTGTTATAATATTAATGATATTAGATTATAAGATTATTAAGTGATTGATAACATAGGGATATTCTTGAATCCTGGATAAATTATATTATAAATGTTTAATATTTATCTTTTATCTCATTTGATTGATTCTTTATATCATTGACATGATCCTCATGCTTATATTATGTTGAAAGTCATCTGTGGCTCACGTGCATAGATGGACTTGGTATGATTATGACTGAGGATTGGGGTATAATCATGACCGTAATTGAAAACACGATTATCTTTGGCACGTATTGCATGGATAATTTGTGGTCGTGATACTAATGAATACACGATTATCTTTGGTACGTAGTGCATAGATAATTTGTGGTCGTGATACTAATGAATACACGATTATCTTTGGCACGTAGTGCATGGATAATTTACACGATTATCTTTGGCACGTAGTGCATGGATAATTTGTGGTCGTGATACTAATGAATACACGATTATCTTTGGTCGTAGTGCATGGATAATTCGTGGTCGTGATACTAATGAATACACGATTATCTTTGGCCGTAGTGCATGGATAATTTGTGGTCATGATACTAATGAATACACGATTATCTTTGGTCGTAGTGCATGGATAATTTGTGGTCGTGATACTAATGAATACACGATTATCTTTGGCCGTAGTGCATGGATAATTCGTGGTCGTGATACTAATGAATATCCTTGGCTCAGAAGTGCGGGGATGATTTGATGATATGGATTAATTATTGAAGTGAGTCTCAAAGAATGAAATATTAATTCATGGATGTGGTAAAAGTCATCTTTGGTAGTAGTGCATTGATAGACTTGAGTATGATTATGACCATGGATTATTCGGTATAATCATGGTCAGATTGAAAACACGAATATCCTTGGCCAGTAGTGCATGGATAATTCGTGGTCGTGATACTATTAAGTGCGGCTCCAAGATTATTGGTTTTACAGTTGTATATCTTTAGCCTGTAGTGCAAAGATGAATTGTTAATAAATATCTTTGGCCTGTAGTGCAAAGATGAATTGTTAATGAATATCTTTGGCCTGATTGCAAAGATGAATTTAATGTTTTCAACGATAAAGGTATTCAAGGTATCCTCACCTCTTTATCATACCAGGTACGTACCTTAATTTCGAGGGCGAAATTCCATAAGGAGGGGAGATTGTGAGACCCCAGATTTTATCAATAAAGATTTAAATTTTGTCAATATAATTTTTAATATTATGGTGTGAATTTGAGATAATATTATAGTTGTGGGTAGTATTTATAAATTTTGCAAAGTATGCAAGTGGTTATATTATATTCGATTGGTCGGAATATTCGGTTTAGAAGGGGAATATTCGTGACAACTACTCAATCATTGGTGGACCCCTAATGTAATTATCATCGGATCGAGAAAGCGACAAAAATATTTTATTGAAATAACGGCGGAAGTTTTACTGGTTGATCTTGTTGAACTACCTTCGGTAGTAAAAGTAAAGAATAACGTGTGGTTGAATAGTAAGACACCAGTATTGATTATTGATGCTTATGTGAGAAGTCACTCGGTTTGATTCCATTATTGTCGATTAATAATATGAATTATTATAGCGATAATGACGTTTTGTTTTATTCGTATTATTAACGTAATAAAATGCGAAACATCTTTTATATAAAATGAATACTATATTAAAGTTATTCTATAAATAGAATATATTATATTTTATTATGCATAGTATTTTGCGTAGTGTTGATATAGTGTTTGCATAGTAAAATGTTTTTATATAAATAGAATATATTATATTTTATTTAAAAGATTTTACTTTAAATATGGACCGTCAGATTAAAGTAAATCAATCGGACCGTTCATGGATTAATTACTATGCATTCTATTTTCCTATAAATAGAAGCTCATTCCTTCATTATTTTCTTACGAATTCACCGAAACTCTAGAGAGAGAAATTATAGAGAGAAACTATAGAGAGAAAATCTATAGAGAAAGAAGAAGAAGAGTATTACGGTACTTCACTACTTTGATATCCAAAAGTGTTTTTTACGGTAAGGATATTATTTATTTGTTGTACCCGTAATGGGTGTTATTCTTTTTCTTATTCATGAAGAGAACTTACATTATTCCATTCATTATTATTACATTGGAATAACTTTTGTAAAAGTGGCATACCCTATACATAACTCGTGTATCATGGCATATACCTATACTTGGTGAAATCCTTATATTATTCCATTCTTATTTATTACATTGGAATAACTTTGTACGCTTGAATCCCCTATACTTGGTGATTTTCTTATGTTATTCAATTCTTTATTATTCATTTGGAATATCACATGCGTGTGTTTTACAGGACACAGTTCCATTATTTATTATTCAAAGCATTTATTATTACATTTGGATCATCACCTTGCGGTGTGAATTTCACTGATACGGTCCGTTATTATTATACTGTTGGAATAACTTTCATCATATCTGATCCGCGTGCATGGTGATTTCTTTTGTTATTCCATTCTTTATTATACCCGGTTAGTTAAAACTTTGACTTTTTATACTCCATGAAATTAGTAGAATATCCTTGATATTTGCGTTTCATCCGATATCTTTTCATGGAAATATTCTTTTGAGCATTCTTGAATTTTACTTTCTGAAAAGTATCATGTTGACAACTTGGGCGTTATTGGTTCTTGGATAAATTAATTCTTGAACTTGTTTTATTGAATTATTATGTCATTGTCATCATCATCCTCATGTTATATTATGTTATCTTCGCTTTACGTGCATAGATGAACTTAGTATGATTATGACGAGAGATCATTCGGTATAATCATGGCTTGTTATAAATGATGTGACAAAAAGTCCTCGGTGGCACGTAATGCGATGATGGATAGTTTTTGGTATGATTATGACCGTAAGTACGATTTGGTATAGTCATGACCATTGATAATTTGATGAAAATTCTTGGCCGTAGTGAATGCGGGGATGATTAGATATTGTGGTTTATTCATTAAAGCGAGTCTTAGTGATAAAAATTTATGAAAACCTTTTAAAACCTAAAAGGCGGTAGACTTTATTTTCTACTTGACTCTTTTAATGGATTGCGTATTCATTGTGATAAAAAGCCGGTTGTCTATTGTATTTTATCGGTTTTAACATTGTTGAAGGCTAATGATAATTTATTACGCATTATCTTAGTCATAATATCTCTTCTTGGGCTAGTTGAGCTCACCCTTTCTTTCTTTATTCTCTTGAGGAAATGAGAACATATTTGGAGACGAGTCGGGGAGCAGAGTAATGGTCGAGGAGGATAGCATTAGTAGTCCTCACTATTACGTGAAATAGTGTGATAATAGTTGTAATGAGGACTCCTTTTGAGTTTGTATAATATCTAGTAGACAATATTTGTATTCAAACTCACGGTTTATGTCGTATTGTACACGACGCTTATTGTGACGCCCCAAAATTAGGTATACATCACCCATCTTGGGGTGCGACACTTACATGGTATGTAATTTAAAAACAACTTATTAACATAACTCGTGTATACAATCGACATAAAGCGTGAGTTTAAATACAAATATCGTCTACTAGATATTATACAAACTCAAACAAAAAGTCCTCATTATGATTATTATCACACTATTTTACGAATAGTGAGGACTACTAATGCTATCTTGGGACCATCACTGCTTCCCCGACTCTCTCATCCCAAATTATATTATCATTTTCAAGAGGCGGTGAAAGAAAAGGTGAGCTCAACTAGCCCAAGAAGAAATATTATGACTAAGATAATGCGTAATAAATTATCAATAGTCTTCAATAATGTTAAACCGATAAAATACAATAGACAACCAGCTTTAACTGCAATGAATATGCAATCCATTAAAAGAGTCAAGAGAAAATAAAGTCTACTATCTTTTAGGTTTTAAAAGGTTTTTCATCATCATTTATATCGAGACTCAAACTTTAATAAATATTTCACATCATCGAATCACCCCCGCACTACACTGACAAGGATATTCTTTTAGTATCACGACCACAATTATTCATACACTACGGCCAAGAATATTTGTGTATTCATTAATGGTCATGATCATGCCAACAATCGTCCATCAATGCACTACTACCATCGAGGATTTTTATCACATCATTTGTAACATTACGGCCATGATTACACCGAATAGTCTCTCGGTCATAATCATACCAAGTCCATCTATGCACTACTGGGCCACAAATGACTTTTCAACATAATATAACATGAGAATGATGACAATGATATAAGAATTCAATAAAACAAGTTCAAGAATTATTTTATCCAGGAATTAGCGTCAAATTATCAACATGATCTTTGTTTTGTAGAGTAAAATTCAAGAATGATCGGAAGAATATTTCCATGAAAGATATTGGATGAAACGCAAATATCAAGGATATTCCACTAATTTCATGGAGTATAGAAGTCAAAGTTTTAACCAACCGGGTATAATAAAGAATGGAATAAAAAAGAAATCACCATGCGCGATAAATCGCATGCATGTGTTATTCCAATGTAATAATAAATAACGGAACAGTCGGTGAAATTCACACCCATGTGATGTTCCAAATGAATAATAAAGATGGAACTGATCCGGTGTAAAACACACGAGATAGGATATTCCAATGTAATAATAAAGATTTTAACCAGTCCGGTGTAAAACACATGCATGTGATGTTCCAAGAATAATAAAGAGCGGAACCAGTCGGGTGTAAAACACATGAGCGAGGATGTTCCAAATGTAATAATAATAAAGGCGGAACCAGTCCGGTGTAAAACACACGACAGGATGTTCTAAATGAATAATAGAAGAATGTCACCAAGTATAGGGTAAACCACTTATACAAAAGTTATTCCAATGTAATAATAAGCAATGGAATAACAGCAGATTCTCTTCATGAATAAGAAAGAATAACACCCTTACATTTGGTAGGAGATTGAATCTGCGGAACAGTAGTAACAAAATACTCTTCTTCTTTCTCTCTTATTCTCTATACTTTTCTCTCTATAGCTTGAATGAATTCGTGTGAAAATAATGAAGCCCTAGGCCTCTATTTATAGAAGATTTTAGCTTAGCACTTTTGCTTAGTGTGAAAGGCGAAGTGGCTCGATTTAATTTGGTTTGGCCTTTGTAATGTGAAACGACAAGTGGTTCGGCGCTCAGTAATGTGAAACGACAAGTGGTTCGACGTCTGGTAAAGGTAAATACTATCGATTTGGCGAAGGTAAATACTATTCACAAGGGTAATTACTTATTGACGAAGGTAATTACTATTGACGAAGGTAAATACTATTCACAAGGGTAATTACTATCGATTTGAAGGTAATTACTATTGACGAAGGTAAATACTATTCACAAGGGTAATTACTATTGACGAAGGTAATTACTATTGACGAAGGTAAATACTATTGATGAAGGTAAATACTATTGACGAAGAGACTCTTAGATGATGACATATGAGCCCCCCCATAAAATAATCAAACTTACCACAAATCATTTTTTTTTCATCAACACATATTTAATCTTTCAACAATTATTAATCATTTATAACTTGTCGTCTCAATTATTGATTTAATACTATAACATATTATCTGATGATATCTTGTGACAATAATTGAATCAATAATATAAGAGATATGATCAAAGAATTCTTTGAGCAATAATTGAGCATACCGAGTGACTTCTCACGTAAGATCAATAATCAATCAATCTGAGTGTCATCTTATGCAACCACGCCGTATTCGTATTTTAACCACCGGGTATTCCAACGGTCTTAACGGTAATAACTACTGTAGTTATTTTTAACCAACTTATATTTGTCGCTTTCTTCAACCAATCGCTTTCCGTTATGGGCCCACATAGGTCTGCTTGCTGTCGTCATTTAATATTCCCAGATAGATTTAATATTCCACGACCAAACGAATATTCCCCGACAAAATGAATATTTTATAACCACTTGCTTATTTTGAAATATTTATGTATTTAACCCTTAACTATCCACATTAATCAAATCAACCCTTACTATTTCAAAATAATAAATAAAGGAAATTCCTTTTATTTAAAAAAATTCGGTCTTACAACCTCCCTCCTTATGAAATTTCGTCCTCGAAATTGACGACGACATTACTGGTGTTTGAAAAGGTGAGGATACCTCGCTTTCATTTCCGCTTCCAATTCCCGGGTCATTTCCTCTAAAGATGATTCCTCCACAAAACTTTAACTTGTGGTATGACCTTTCTTGGCGTAGGACATGCTCCTTCCTATCCAAGATCTTTGGTACCTCCTCATACGTTAAGTCTTCTGGCTATCTCGTCCGGTTCTAACTCAATAACGTGGTTGGGTCTTTCACATATTTCTGAAATACGGATATGTGAAACACATTATGAACACGAGACATACTCGGAGGTAACGCAAGTCTATAGGCTACATTTTCTACTCGGTCAAGAATTTGAAATGGACCAATAAATCGTGGATTGAGCTTTCATCTCTTCCCAAATCTTGTAACTCCCTTCAATGGAGCAACTCGTAACAATACATGATCCCCTACATTAAATTCCACGTCCTTTCGATGAAGATCCGCATAACTCTTTTGTCGATCTTGTGCCGCTTTGTATCGTTGTCGAATCATTTGGATCTTTTCGGTGAGTCATACGTACATTTAACTCGGGTCCCAAAATGTTGCTTCACCCACCTCATCCCAACATATTGGAGAACGACATTTTCATCCATATAATGCTTGAATGGAGCCACACCTATACTTGCTCGATAACTGTTGTTGTAGGAGAATTCCACCAATGGTAAATACTTATCCCAAGCGCCTTGAAGTTCAGGACATGTAGTCTTAATAAATCTTCAAGAGTTTGAATAGTCCTCTCGATTGTCCGTCCGTTTGGGGATGGTATGCGAGAACTAAATCGCAAATCCGCGCCCATAGCTTTTTGCAAGCTAACCCAAAATCTTGAAGTGAATCTTGGGTCACGATCCAAACTATGGATATGGGCATGCCATGCAACCTCACAATCTCATTCACGTGCATACTAGCAAGACGTTCAAGTGAATAAGTCTCCGTGTCGGCAAGAAAAAAAGCGGAGACTTGGTTAATCTATCAACAATAACCCAAATAGCATTGATGCCTTGAGAAACCGTAGGAAGACCCGTAACAAAATCCATGGTAATGTGTTCCCACTTCCATTAGGAATCTCAAGTGGTTGCAACGGACCCTTAGGTACTAGATGCTCCGCCTTTACACGTTGGCAAGTTAAACACATCGAGATAAACTTTGCAATCTCTCTCTTCATATTATTCCACCAAAATGTATGTCAAGATCACGATACATTTTATTACTTCCAGGATGGATTGCAAATGGTGTATTGTGTGCCTCCATCATAATCTTGTACTTCAAATCGAGTCGTTAGGAACACAAAGTCTAGAGTGGACTCAAGTATTCCTTCTTCATCAATTCTCGCCTTAGGAATAGCTCCTTCTTGTACTTTCTTCTTCATACGCATCATTTCAAGATTCGGTGGCTTGAAAGCAACCTTAACTTTTTCTATTAAAGTTGGCTCTATGCGTATACTTGACATCATCGCACTCGTTCCTCGCGATATGATCTTCTACTCAACTCAAATCGCTACTACCACGTTAAACTTTACCGGGATGGTATTGAATAGTGTGGTCGTAGTCTTTCAATAGCTCGAGCCAACGTCATTGCCGCGCATGTTGAGTTCTTTTGAGTGAAGAAATATTTAAGGCTTTTATGGTCCGAATATATCTCCACTTTCTCCCATATAGATAGTGCCTCCATATTTTTAAGCAGAAACGATTGTTCACGCTAACTCTAGATCATGAGTAGGATAATTCCTCTCATACTCTTTAAGTTGTCGCGAGGCATAAAGCTATGACTTTCCCACGCGTTGCATGAGAACACATCCTAACCCTTTTTCTGAAGCATCATTTGTGAGATAACAAATCCATCCGAACCGGATGGTATTGTTAGAACAGTCTTAGAAATAAGTCTCCTCTTAAGCTCTTGGAAACTTTTCTCGTGATTCTTCGCCCCAAACGAATTTCGTATCCTTTCGAAAGTTAATGAGTTAATGGAGTAGCGATTCGAGAAAACCCTTCCACGAATCTCCGATAATAACCAAACTAAGCTTCTAAAAGCTACGTCTACTTGACCACCAACTTCGGTTGCTCCCTAACTTTGTATTGCTTCAATCTTCACGGATCAACAGATACTCCATGTTTTGATTGATTGATGCCCAAGAAATGCTACTTCTCAAGCCGTAACTCGCATTTCTTCAATTTGGCATATAGTTGGTTTTCACGAAGCCTTTGGAGTACCGACTTCAAATGGTGCTCATGATCTTCACGACTTTTGGAATATATAAGGATGTCATCAATAAAGACAACAACGAACTGATCCAAATATTCCTTGAATACTTGGTTCATCATATCCATGAAAGCGCAGAGCATTAGTTAGTCCGAAAGACATGACTAAGAATTCATAATGCCCATACCGAGTTTCAAGGCGGTCTTTGGAATATCCTCGCTTTTAATCTTCACTAATGATATCCAGAAGCTAAGATCGATTTTTGAAAAGAATTGTGCCCTCAGAATCGGGTCAAACAAGTCATCAATACGAGGTAGAGGATACCTATTCTTGATGGTGACATGGTTCAATTCCCGATAGTCAATACAAAGTCGCATACTCCCGTCTTTCTTCTTTACAAATAAACAGAGCACCCCAAGGAGATGTACTCAGACGAATGAAACCGATGTCCAACAATTTCTGTAGTTGGACCTTTAACTCCGAAGTTCAATAGAGCCATTCGATATGGGGTTTTAGAAATGGGCTTTGTGCAGTTCAAGATCAATAAAGAATTCAACTTCACGTTCGGGGGTAGGCAAGGGAAGTTCTTCAGAAATCGTCGAGAAAGTCAATAACAACAGGAATATTATTCAAATTTGACGTGTCTTTATTCAAATCCATAACATGGGCTAAGAAAGCTCGACATCCGCTTTTTTCAATAAGCGAATAGCTTTATGATTAGATATGATAGTGATTGATTTTAATGGTTTAGTTGCTTGAATTCGCATAACAACAGTTGGTTAGGAATATGAAAACTAACAACCTTACGAAAACAATCAATTTTGGCATGATGAGTAGTTAACCAATCAATCCCTAAAATCACATCAAAAGCAAGTATCTTTAAAGAGATAAGGTCAATGGGTAAAGGTAATGGTGCCAACTTGAATCAAACAAGATTTATAAACAAAGTGGATGTGATGAAAGTTTTTCTAACGGAGTTTCCACAGATAGGTCAAAGTCTAATTTCTCCTCGAGTCAAGTTTAAACGTTGAGCACATGCAGGAGAGATAAATGAATGGGTAAAGCCCAGATCAAGTAAGGTATAAACTTCGCAAGAATTTATAAATAACTTACCCGTGATCACCTCGTTTGGGTTCCTCGCATTATGACCAAATCCAACAAACGCTTCTTCCGGAATCGTTGACTTTGACTTTTCGGAGACGATCTTTTGAGTCACCGTCCTCATTGAACTAGGTTTCGCTCTACCGCATAATTCGAAAGCGATATGTCCTTCCTTTCCACAACTATAGCATACCTTGAACTGTGTGGGCGTTTGACTGATATGTCCCTCTTTTTCGCGTGATTTGTAGCATATAATGGGTGGTCGTTTCTCTCCTTAGAGCCGATTCTTTTGCCTTAAAGACTGCTGCGTCTTCACATAGTCGTTGTTAAATCTCCTCTTTTAAAATCTCCTCCCGACTCGCTTCTTCTATTTTCACGACCATGATTACCACGAGTGGTTACCATTTCATCCGTCTGCTTTTCTCCGCATGAGTTATCATTATTACATTGATCGCTATCTCTCCGTACGATCCTCGTTATGGTCCTCATTGACCAGTACTCGTTATCTCGCTTCTAATAATTGAGCCTGCTTACAACATCCGAATAAAGAGAAAGTTTATGAGAAATGAGATACCGACGTATCCGGGTTTCAAACCTCTAAGAAACATCCGCGTCATACGTTCCTCATTCTCCACCAAATGAGGTGCAAACTCGATAACTCGCAAACTTTGCCTCGCATCTTTGAGACACCGCGTACATGTTGTTTTGCTCTAATCGATGAACTCCACTTCCTTCATACGACGAACACTTTCGTGAAAGTATTTGTCATTAAATAGTCTCTCAAACGTCTCCCAAGACATGCCGAAAAGGTGGATGGGTACGCTTCACGAGACTCTCCACCGAAGGTCTGCCTCGCCACGGAACATAAAGGTGGCGAATGGAACCTTCGTTCCTCAAGTCGCATCCCAAGACATCGAATATCTTGGTAATTTGCTTGACCCATGTTTCCGCCATGATCGGATCCGGCTTTCCCTTAAATTCTGGTGGTCCCAACTCTTTGAATCGCTTGTTGTGTGACAACCCGTGAATTGCTATCATTTCCTCCTCGTATTTTGAACACGAGTCTCCTCGCCGATTTTGCATGAATCGCAAAAAACTTCTAAACATCCCTCGCTCATCATCTCGCTCCATGGTGTTGTTCACATGGAGGAACATTGCCCGACTGTTGCACGTTCTCCTCGTTGGTGAGTACTGAGCGTCTCACGTTCTCATTTCCATTGTTAATATTCTCGGTCGACATTCTCAACATCGTCATAAAAACAAGGGTTAATTAAGGAAATCAATATATCACATAATATCCCTTATATATCTTGACCAACTAACAAATAAGCTTAGGTAGGACACACTAGCGAAGGATTTACTCGTCTCTCCCTCCTAGTTTATTCCCCGATCTCCGCCAGAGATCATATCCCAAGCTCGATACCAATTGTGGCGACCCCAAAATAGGTCCATTCCATCCAACCCATTCGAGTTGTCAATACATGGTGCGTAAACAACTACAACTTTATTATTACAACAAGAAAATCGTGAGTTTAAATACAAATATTATCTTCTAGACAATATTTATACTCAAATAAATCCTCATCACATTTATTGATACATTATTTTACAAAATGGTGAGGACTACTAAACAATCCTTTTCTAAAACCTTCATTCCATACCCCCTCACTGCATTTTCTTATATTCTCGCCTCCCCGAGAAGAATGGAACAAAAAGGAAAGGGTGAGCTCAACTAGCTCAAGAAAGAATATTATGACTAAGATAATATACAACAAATTATTGTTAGTCTTCAACAGGAAAAATTTAATAGAATCACAATAGACAACAAGTTTCGGATCAATATTCGCAATGAAATAATAATTCATAGAAGAGTTACGTAGAGAATGAAATCTACTATAATCTATGAATTTAACGATCCATCATCAAAATTTTATCCTCAGTAACATCAATCAATATTCATCTCAAATCAAACATTCATCTTTGCACTACAGCCAAAGATATTCATCGATCGGCCATGTTCATCTCAACACTGTTCATCTTTTGCACTACAAAGCCAAAGATATTCATCGATGGTCATGTTCATCTCAACACCATTCATCTTTGCACTACAAAAGCCAAAGATATTCATCGATTGGTCATGTTCATTTAAACACCTTTCATCTTTGCACTACGTGCCAAAGATATTCTTCAGAAATCATTCATCTTTGCACTACAAAGCCAAAGATATTCAATAATATCATCATTTAAGACCGAGGATGATGAAAATATTTTTAAAGAACGAATCCGGTGAAACAAATTGACAAGGATTAAGGATTAATGATTCAGTACTTTGTTTTATCCATGTCCAACAATACCTCAAAAATAATCATAGTGGTGTAAAATTCAAGAATGATCAAAACATGGATACAATCAAAGCTAGTATCCGAATATAGATATTTTGGACTAAAAGAAGAAATTTTATTTTTCTAATTGAATAAGGTCAGTACACGTGAATAAAGTGTCGATATCGTGAATAGTGCCGATATCGTGAATAGTAACTCAGACACCAAAAGATAGAAATTCCAAAAAAACATCTTCACGCTTCATGAATAGTACTCGTGAATAAGAACTCGTGAATAGTAACTCATGAATAGTAACTCGTGAATAAGTAACTCATGAATAGTAACTTATACATGAAAAAGTTCCAAATTTGATAAAACTTGGATCAACATTTCAAAGATAATGATATTGAAGAAATAATATCATTACTGAAAAAATAATATCCCTTACCAAAAAGAATCGATGACGGAAGGAAAGGCGGAAGTGATCTTCGAATGAAACTTATCTTTAACAAAAACTCAAAGTATCTAAATACTCACAAAATACGCTCAATAATATAGAGAGAGAAAGAGAAAACTTTGTTTCGGTGTGATTTTCAATTCTAACTTAACCTCTATTTATAGGAAAATGTTAGCCGTACCAAGAAGACTTGACTGCTTTACACGATGGCTTTACTCGCTACTATTGCCACCCACCACATTTGAAATAAAATTCAGCACATTTTTTCACCAACCACAAGTGGGGCCCACTCAATTCTAGAATTTTTCACCAAAATCAATTATAAACCTAATTTAAGAATCCGACACCTCTTAAAATTCACAACAAATCATTCGTGCATTTTTAACGGTTCAAAATTTGTGGACATATACTCAACTTATGTATGTATAACATACCCAAAATTACCACAATCCAACGGTCGGATTAAAAATTATAATCCCATGCAATATATCTCAAAACCCCGATTTAATTTTTAATACCTCCAATCCGATAAAAATCGATAAAACACCTCAACAATAATTTCTTCATTTATAACCACATAAATAAATCCATCATTTATATCCACATAAAATAAATATTTCTTTATCATATGAATCAATAATTAATTATTCACAAATAATATTACGAATCACAATTATGACAACGGTGCCGCTCCTGTGAAAGAGGGGGCTTTCGATAAGGATTTCTCCTCATTGGCAAGCGCAATTAGGTGACCAAACCTCTCCTCGATGAACTTTCTAGACATTGCCAATAATGCTATCTAATAATATTATTCAAATAATATGAATTATTGATCCGATAATGGAGATAATAATGCGTTGACAATTATTGAACAACAATAATATAAAATATCAACGCAAAGCAATTATTGAATCAATAAAATAAAATATTGAGCGTAAATCATCGTGAAAATTATTGAGTAAAGGCCTTCACGTAAGGATCAATAATTCAACAATTATGTGCAATACTGGTAGTGTCATCGCGTGCAAACCACGCCAGACATCGTATTTTAACCAACGGGTATTCCAACAGTCTTAACTGTAGAATAACTACGCCGTTATTTTTAACCAACTTATATTTGTCGTTTTCTTCAACCAATCGCTTTCCGTTATGGGGCCCACACATGGTCGCTGCTGGTCGCATTTAATATATTCCCCGATAAGATACGAATATTCCACGACCAAACGAATATTCCAGAGACAAAATGAATATTTTATAACCACTTGCTTATTTTGAAATATTTGCGTATTTAACCCTTAACTATCCACATTAATCAAATCAACCCTTACTATTTCAAAATAATAAATAAAGGAAATTCCTTTTATTTAAAAAATTAGGGGTCTTACAATGACCACTTGATTATTCTAAGATAATCACGATCAGAATTAAATAAACACAAATATCCTTGCCGTTAGTGCATGGATAATTCGTGGTCGTGATACTATTGTCGAGTCTCAAGATTATTGGTTTTACGATTGTATATCTTTGGCACCAGAGTGCAAAGATGAATTGTTAATGAATATCTTTCGTAGGATTGCAAAAATGAATTTATTGTTTTCAATGATAAAGGTATTCAAGGTATTTCATCTCTTTATCATACCTGTGTACGCACCCTAATTTCGAGGGCTTAAATTCCATAAGGAGGAGATTGTGAGACCCAGATTTTATCAATAAATATTTAAATTTTGTCAAAATAATTTTTAATATTATGGTGTGAATTTGAGATAATATTATAGTTGTGGGTAGTATTTATAAATTTTGCAAAGTATGCAATTGGTTATATTATATTCGATTGGTGGGGAATATTCGGTTTAGCAGGAATATTCGTGATAACTACTCAATCATTGGTGGACCCCATAATGTAATTATTATTTGATCGAGAAAGCGACAAAAATATTTTATTGAAATAACGGCGGAAGTTTTCTAGTGGTTCTTGTTGAACTACCTTCAGTAAAAAAATACGAATAACGTGTGGTTGCATAAGAAAGATACCGTGATTGATTATCGATGCTTATGTGAGAAGTCACTCGGTTTGATTCCATTATTGTCGATTAATAATATGAATTATTATAAGCGATAATGACGTTTTGTTTTATTCGTATTATTAACGTAATAAAATGTAAACATCTTTTATATATAATAGAATACTTTATTAAAGTTATTCTATAAATAGAATATATTATATTTTATTATTATATAGTGTTGCATAATGTTTTTGCGTAGTGTTTTGCATAGTATTGCATAAAGTGTTTGCATAGTAAAATATTTTTATATAAATAGAATATATTATATTTTATTTAAAAGATTTTTCTTTAAATATGGACCGTCGATTAAAGTAAATCAACTGGACCGTTCATGGATTAATTCTTATGCATTCCATTTTCCTATAAATGAAGCTCATTCCTTCATTATTTTCTTTAATTCATTGAAACTAGAGAGAAATTATAGAGAGAAACTATAGAGAGAAAATTATAGAAAGAAGAAGAGTATTCGCTACTTCACTACTTCTATATTCGGTTCTTTTACGGTAAAAGGTGTTATTCTTTCTTCTTGAAGAGAACTTCATTATTCCATTCACTATTATTACATTGGAATAACTTTGTAAAAGTGGCATACCCTATACATAACCTTGTATACGTGGCGATACCCTATACTTGGTGAAATCCTTATGTTATTCCATTGCTTATTATTCTCATTGAATAACTCAGATACGCTGTGAGTTTACCTATACTTGTGACATTCTTCTATTATTCATTGGAACATCCTATTCATGTGTGTTTTTAAACCGGACTCGGTTCCGTTTTTATTATTCTGTTGGAACATCCTCCGTCATGTGTTTTACAGGACGGGTTCCGTCTTTATCATTTTGTTGGAATATCTATCGTGTTTTTTAACAGGATGCCGTTCCATCTTTATTATTCTGTTGGAACATCCCTGCCGATTGTGAATTTCACCCGACACAGTTAGATTATTATTATTATTCTATTGGAATAACTTTTGTACGCCAAGTACCACATGCATGGTGATTTCTTTTGTTATTCCATTCTTTATTATACCCAAGTTAGTTAAAACTTTGATTTCTATACTCCATGAAATTAGTAGAATATCCTTGATATTTGCGTTTCATCCAAAGATCTTTTCATGGAAATATTCTTCCGATCATTCTTTTACTCTACTTAAACGAAGTCGTGTTGATAATTTGGACGTTAATAATTCATGGATTAAATAATTCTTGAACTTGTTTTATTGAATTATTATGTCATTATCATCATCCTCATGTTATATTATGTTATCTTTGGCTTACGTGCATAGATGAACTTAGTATGATTATGACCGAGGGATCATTCTAAGATAATCACGACTTGATATAAATGATGTGACAAAAGTCCTCAAGTGGCTTCTGTAATGCGTTGATGGATAGTTTTTGGTATGATTATGACCCAGGTGATCTAAGATAGTCATGACCATTGATAATTTGATGAAAATCCTTGACCGTGGTACGAGGATGATTAGATGTGGTGGTTTATTTATTGTAAAGTTTGAGTCTCGATGATAAAATTGATGAAAACTTTTAAAACCTAAAAGATAGTAGACTTTATTCTCTACTTGACTCTTTTAATGGATTGCTTATTCACCGCAGATTAAACCTGGTTGTTTATTGTATTTTATCAATTTAACATTGTCAAGGCTAATGATAATTTATTCGCATTATCTTAGTCATAATATTTCTTCTTGGGCTAGTTGAGCTCACCTTTCTTTCACCGTTCTCTTCAGAAATGAGAACATAGTGGACGAGTCGGGGAACGAAGTAATGGTCCAGAGGATAGCTTTAGTAGTCCTCACTATTCTGTGAAATAGTGTGATAATAGTTGTAATGAGGACTCCTTTTGAGTTTGTATAATATCTAGTAGACAATATTTGTATTCAAACTCACGGTTTATGTCGATTGCATACTACATGCTTATATTAGTAAGTTGTATTTGAATTTATGTACCATGTAAGTGGCGACCCAAGATGGGTGACGTATACCTAATTTTGGGGGCGTCACAACTTTAATCACAATATAAGCATGATGACGATGACAATGACATAATAATTCAATAAAACAAGTTCAAGGATAAATTTTAAAGATTTATAATTTAATTTATCCATAAATCAATAACGTCCAAATTGTCAACATAATACTGCTTTGTAGAGTAAAATTCAAGAATAATATTCATGTACCAAAAATAATTTGGACAGAAAAGAAATATATCTTTCGGGTGAATAGTACTCCGTGAATAGTATTTCGGGAATAGTACCCCGTGAATAGTACTCTGACATGAAAAGTGTCCCGAATACCCGAGTGAATGATACTAGAGTGAATAGTAATTGGGTGAATAGTAACTCGTGAATAGTACTCTGGCACGAAAAGTACCCCGAATACCCGAGTGAATAATAACAGAGTGAATACTAACCGGGTGAATAGTAACCCGTAAATAGTAACTCGTAAAAAAAATACCAAAGAAAATGATATTCCATGACGAGTACAAAAGAAATGATATCTCAGATGAGTATAATAGAATATACGAAACTGACTTACGATTTAGCTTTCTAAGATATCATCCTCGCATTTGACGGACGATCGGAGAGGACTATTCAAACTCTCAAGATCTATTAAGACTCGTGTACTTGATTTCAAGGAGTTGGGACAAGTTCTTACCATTGGTGGAGTTTTCCCTACAACAACAGTTATCAAGCAAGTATTAGCATGGCTCCATTCAAGCGTTGTATGGAAGAAAGTGTCGTTCTCCATTATCTTTGGGATGAGGTGGGTGAAGCCATGTTGTTGGGGACCGGAGTTGGTACGTATGACTACGGAAAAGATTCAAACGATCCAAACAACGATAAAAACCTCACAAAATCGATAAAAGAGTTATCTTTGATCTTCATCGAAAGGACGTGGAATTCGATATAGGAGATCATGTGTTGTTAAAAGTTGCTCCATGGAAAGGAGTTACAAGATTTGGAAAGAGAGGAAAACTTAATCCTCGATTCATCGGTCCATTTTAATCCTCGATCGAGTAGGAACTGTGGCCTATGACTCACTTTACCGCTAAATATGTCTCGTGTTCATAACGTTTTCACATATCCATGTTACGTAAATATGTGAAAGACCGAACCACATTATTGAGTTAGAGCCGGACGAAATAGCGGAAGATTTGACGTATGAAGAGGTTCCTGTTCAAATTTTTGATAAGAAGAAACATATTCTACGCTCCAAGGTTATACCTCAAGTCAAAAGTTTTGTGGAGGAACCACGATGTTGAGGAAATGACTTGGGAGTTAGAATCGAAATGAAATCAAGGTATCCTTACCTCTTGACATACCAGTCGTAATTCTAATTTCGAGGGCTAAATTTCATAAGAAGGGAGGTTGTAAGACCCATTTTATAAATAAAGATGAATTTTTCTATAAATATTATTTTTGAATATTATGGAATAAATTTGATATAATGTTATAGTTGTGGGTAATATTTATAAATTTTGCAAAAGTATGCAAGTTGTTATAAAATATTCGTTTGGGTGGGAATATTCTTTTTGTTAGGAATATTCGCATAACGGCTCAATCATTGGTGGACCCCACAATGTAATTATTGTCGGATTGAGAAAACAACAAAATATTTTATAAAAATAACTATGGAGGTGTTACCGTTAAACTGTTGAACTACCCGGTGGTAAAGTACAAAGAATACGCTGTGGTTGCATAAGAAGCACACGGTATTGATTATTTGTGACGACCCCAAAATAGGTCCATTCCATCCAACCCATTCTGAGTTGTCAATACATGGTACGTAAAACAACTACAACTTTATTATTACAACAAAGAAGCTGTGAGTTTAAATACAAATATTATCTTCTAGACAATATTTATACTCAAATAAATCCTCATCACATTTATTGATACATTATTTTACAAAATGGTGAGGACTACTAAACAATCCTTTCTAAAACCTTCATTCCATACCCCGACTCGTACTCGCTATATATTCTCGCCTCACGAGAAGAATGGAACAAAAGGAAAAGGGTGAGCTCAACTAGCTCAAGAAGAATATTATGACTAAGATAATATACAACAAATTATCGTTAGTCTTCAACAGGAAAAATTTAATAGAATACAATAGACAACAAGTTTCGGATCAATATTCGCAATGAAATAATAATTCATAGAAGAGTTACGTAGAGAATGAAATCTACTATAATCTATGAATTTAATGATCCATCATCAAAATTTTATCCCCGTAACATCAATCAATATTCATCTCAAATCAAACATTCATCTTTGCACTATGTGCCAAAGATATTCATCACCGGTCATGTTCATCTCAACACTGCTCATCTTTGCACTCTGTGCCAAAGATATTCATCGATCGGTCATGTTCATCTCAACACTGCTCATCTTTGCACTACTCTGAGCCAAAGATATTCATCGATCGGTCATGTTCATCTCAACACTGCTCATCTTTGCTTTCACAGCCAAAGATATTCTTCAGAAATCATTCATCTTTGCACTCATGTGCCAAAGATATTCAATAATATCATCATTTAAGACCGAGGATGATGAAAATATTTTTAAAGAACGAATCTAGTGAAACAAATTGACAAGGATTAAGGATTAATGATTCGTACTTTGTTTTATCCATGTCCAACAATACCTCAAAAAATAATCATAGTGGTGTAAAATTCAAGAATGATCAAAACATGGATACAATCAAAGCTAGTATCCGAATAGATATTTTGGACTTAAAAGAAGAAATTTTATTTTTTAGGTGAATAGTGTCAGATATCGTGAATAGTGTCGTATACGTGAATAAGTAACTCAGCTACACCAAAAGATAGAAATTCCAAAAAAACATCTTCACGCTTCATTAATAGTACTCGTGAATAAGAACTCGTGAATAGTAACTCATGAATAAGAACTTCGTGAATAGTAACTCATGAATAGTAACCCGAGCATGAAAAAGTTCCAAATTTGATAAAAACTTCAGATCAACATTTCAAAGATAATGATATTGAAGAAATAATATCATTACGAAAAAAATAATATCCCTTACCTCAAAGAATCAAGATTTTAAGGAAAGGCTCAAGGAGTGATCTTTGAATGAAACTTTAGATCAACAAAGAACTCTCAAAGTATCTAAATACTCACAAAATACGCTCAATAATATAGAGAGAGAAAAGAGAAAACTTTGTTTTCGGTGTGATTTTCAATTCTAACTTAACCTCTATTTATAGAAAATGTTAGCTTGTAAAAGCAGACTTGACTGCTACACGATGGCTTTACACGCTACTATTGCCACCCACCACATTTGAAATAAAATTCAGCACATTTTTCACCAACCACAAGTGGGGCCCACTCAATTCTAGAATTTTCCACCAAAATCAATTATAAACCTAATTTAGAATCCCACACCTCTTAAAATTCACAACAAATCATTCGTGCATTTTTAACGGTTCAAAATTTGTGGACATATACTCAACTTATGTATGTATAACATACCCAAAAATTACCACAATCCAGCGGTCGGATTAAAAATTATAATCCCCATGAATATATCTCAAAACCCCGATTTAATTTTTAATACCTCCAATCCGATAAAAATCGATAAAACACCTCAACAATAATTTCTTCATTTATAACCACATAAATAAATCCATCATTTATATCCACATAAAATAAATATTTCTTTATCATATGAATCAATAATTAATTATTCACAAATAATATTATGTAATCACAATTATGACAACCAGCCGCTCCTCAGAAAGCAGGGCTTTCGAGATAAGGATTTCTCTTCTTGGCGCCGCAATTAGGTGACCAAACCTCTCCTTAGATGTAACTTTCTAGACATTGCCAATAATGTTATCTAATAATATTATTCAAATAATATGAATTATTGATCCGATAATGGGAAATCTCAGTAGTGACAATTATTGAAACAACAATAATATAAAATACCAACGCAAAGAATTATTGAATCAATAAAATAAACTATTGAGCAAGAATTATCTGTAATAATTATTGAGTAGTGCCTTCACGTAAGAATCAATAATTGATGCAATACTGTGTGCTCTTATTCAACAACGCAGTATTAGTGTATTTTAACCAGGGTATTCCAATGATCTTAACGGTAATAACTTCGCCGTTATTTATAACCACCCAAACTTTGTCGTTTTCCTCATCCAATCGCTTTCTAGTTATGGGGCCCCACACATGGTCGCTACTTGCTGGTCGCATTTAATATTCCCCGATAGTACAAATATTCCACGACCAAACGAATATTCCCTCGACAAAATGAATATTTTATAACCACTTATTTATTTTGAAATATTTGCAGATTTAACCCTTAACTATCCACATTAATCAAATCAACCCTTACTATTTCGAAATAATAAATAAAGGAAATTCCTTTTTTATTTAAAAAAATTTCGGGGTCTTACATTATTGATGCTTACGTGAGAAGTCACTCAGCTATGCTTTCAATTATTGCTACTGAGAATCACCGTGATCATATCTCTTATATTATTGATTCAATTATTGTCACAGAGATCATCTCAGTATAATATGTTATAGTATTAAATCAATAATTGAGACGACAAGTTATAAATGATTAATAATTGTTGAAAGATTAAATATGTGTTGATTAAAAATAAAATGATTTGTGGTAATATTTATTCAATCCTTAATGTATATAAAGAGTCTCATATTATGAGGATGTTTGTGTGGTAAGTTTGATTATTTTATGGGGGCCTATATGTCATCATCTAAGAGTCTCTTCGTCAATAGTAATTACCTTTGTCAATAATAATTACCTTCACAATAGTAATTACCTTTACCAGACGTCGAACCACTTGTCGTTTCACATTACAAAGCGCCGAACCACTTGTCGTTTCACATTACAAAAGTGCGCCAAACCACTTTTCTTTTCACATCATCATCCGTCGAGCCACTTGCCTTTTCACACGGCGGTGCTAAGCTAGAAATCTTCTATAAATAGAGGCCTAGTGCTTCATTATTTTTCACTTAATTCATTCAAGCTATAGAGAGAGAAAGTATATAGAGAAGAAGAGAAAAGAAGAAGAGTATTTTGTTACTACACTCCTACTGCAGATTCAATCTCCTACCAAAAGTAAGGGGTGTTATTTTTCTTATTCATGAAGAGAACTGTTGTTATTCCATTGCTTATTATTCTGTTGGAATAACCTGTATACGTGGTTTACCCTATACTTGGTGACATTCTTCTATTATTCTATTGGAACATCCTCGTCATGTGTTTTACACGGACCAAAATCTTTATTATTATTTTGTTGGAACATCGCATGCGTGTGTTTACACCGGACTGGTTAAAATCTTTTATTATTCTGTTTGAACATCCTCGCTGCGTGTGTTTTATGGGACCTGGTTAAAATCTTTATTATTACATTGGAATATCCTATCTCGTGTGTTTTACACGGATCCGGGTTCCATCTTTATTATTCATTGGAACATCCTGCGTCGTGTGAATTTCACCGACTAATTGGTTCCGTTATTATTATTCCGTTGGAATAACTCGCCTATGCGAAGTACCACATGCACGGTGATTTCTTTTGTTATTCCATTCTTTATTATACCCGGTTGGTTAAAACTTTGACTTCTATACTCCATGAAATTAGTAGAATATCCTTGATATTTGCGTTTCATCCGAGATCTTTCATGAAAATATTCTTCCGATCATTCCCGAATTTTACTCTACAAAACAAAGATCATATTGACAATTTGGACGTTAATAATTCACGGATAAAATAATTCTTGAACTTGTTTTATTGAATTCTTATATCATTGTCATCATCCTCATGTTTATATTTTTTTAAAGTCATCCGTGGCTCAGTAGTGCATAGATGGACTTGGTATGATTATGACCGAGAGATTATTCTTGTAATCATGACCAGTAATGTTACAAATGATGTGGTAAAAATCCTCGATTAGTAGTAGTGCATTGATGGACGATTGTTGGTATGATCATGACCATTAATGAATACACAAATATTCTCGCCCGTAGAAGTGCATGAATAATTGTGGTCGTAATACTAAAGAATATCCTTGGTAGTAGTAAGTGGGGTGATTCGATGATGTGGAATATTTATTAAAGTTTGAGTCTCAAATATATAACGATGATGAAAACCTTTTAAAACCTAAAAGATAGTAGACTTTATTTTCTACTTGACTCTTTTAATGGATTGCTTATTCACCGCAGATTAAACCGGTTATCTATTGTATTTTATCGGTTTAACATTGTTCAAGACTATTGATAATTTATTCGCATTATCTTAGTCATAATATTTATTCTTGGGCTAGTTGAGCTCACCCTTTCTTTCACTTTATTCTCTTCAGAAATGAGAATATAATTTGGGACAAGTGGGAAACGAGTGATGGTCCTGAAGATAGCATTAGTAGTCCTCACTATTCGTGAAATAGTGTGATAATAATTGTAATGAGGACTCCTTTTGAGTTTGTATAATATCTAGTAGACGATATTTGTATTTAAACTCACGCTTTATGTCGTATTGTACACGGCACGTTATGTTAGTAAGTTGTATTTAAATTCTGTACCATGTAAGTGGCGACCCAAGATGGGTGATGTATACCTAATTTTGGGGGCGTCACAACAGACTTCTCTTCTTCTTTCTCTCTATAATAATTGCTCTATGGGTTTAGTGAATTGGTGAGAAATGAAGGAATAATGAGTTTCTATTTATAGGAAAATATAGTTTCAATAATTGCATATTTTGGGGCTCAAAACATTACAGTATAATACCTTCCTCTTTTTCTTCATTTTTAATTTAGTCATGCAAGTATTATCAAACTTGCACCACCTTCCCTAATAGTAAATCATGTGAATCAATAGTAAATCATGTGACTCAATAGTTCTAAACATGTGAAAAAACAATTACAGTATAGTACCTTCATCTATACCTCCATTTTTAACTTAGTCATGCAAGTATTATCAATCTTGCACCACCTCCCCTAATAGTACATGAATGTGAATCAATAGTACACACATGTGAACAAATAGTTATAAGCATGTGAATTAATAGCAATTAATTGCTCATTTATCTGGTTAATTACCCGATTGGTCAATATAACCTCCAAACATCAATTATTATCGAAATAAATGTCGATTTTCACTAACACTAATAATTCCAACACAATGGAACTATCAATTTCATCTTTAATCAACACGAACTTATTTATCATTAATATTATAATTCATAATATTTAACAACCAGATCGTTCCCAGGAAAGAGGGGGCTTTCCGATAAGGATTTCTCCTTATTGGCGCGCAATTAGGTAACCAAACCTCTCATTGACAGAACTTTTAGACATTGTCAATATTGCAAATAATAATATGAATAACTTTGTCGTCTCGGTTATTGATTTAATAATATAACATATATATACGGATGATATCTTTGTGACAATAATTGAATCAATAATACGAGAGATATGATGCAACAATTATCGTAGCAATAATTGAGTATAACCGAGTAACTTTTACGTAAGCATCAATAATCAATACCGTGTCTGTAATCGCTATGCAACCGCGCCAGACATCGTACTTTTTTACTAGGGTAGTTCAACAGCTTTTTAACGGTAACACTTTCGTAGTTATTTTTATAAAAGATAATTCTTTCGTTTTCTAATTACGACAATACTTCTGTTGTGGGGTCCACCAATGATTGTGCCGTCGTACGGATATTTCCCGAGAAAAAGAATATTCCCCGACAAATCGAATATTATATAACAACTTGCATACTTTGCAAAATTTATAAATATTACCCACAACTATAACATTGTATCAAATCCACACCATAATATTCAAAAAAAATATTTCGAGAAATTTAAATCTTTATTCATAAAATTTGGAGTCTTACACAGGGGCCAAACCCTAAGTGTTCCCCCTTTTATTTATTTATTGCTCGTTTCCTTTATTTATTATTTTTATATTGTTTATTTATTTTTGACTTTTTATCTTTCATTTAATTTTTTAGGTCACGTGTGACCCTAATTTGTACTTAATCATACAACCTTAATTAAATTTTGTGGTCCAAAATTGACCAACCACATGCAAGAAAAAAATTTTGATAGCAGATTCTCTGTCCCCAAAGTCTCTGTCCTCCTTGTGTGTCCCCCCACTTAAATTTTGACACATGTCTTTTTATTTAATTTTAGAATTAATTAGTGTTAAGTAAGAGATTATTGCACAAAATTTAAGTGAAGAGATAACAAAAAACGAAGAGAATTTGAGAGACAAAGAATCTGATCTCAAAATCTTTGGCTATTAGGACCTCGGCTGCCTATCTATTCGGATCCTAATTTGCTAAAATGGGTCAATTCATGATCTAACTTGTTTCTATAAATACCAAACCAATCTCATTCATTTTTTTCACTACAGTACTTCAATCCAAAAGATTAAAGCTCACATCTTCTTTAGCGATGGATTGATGAATGACGGTTCGATTAAATACAACCGTCGTCTATATTTTTTAATGACTTATATATATGTTGTTTCGTCGCTAAAAGTATAGACGACGACAGTTGTATTACCAACTGTCATCATTCGGTCGCATTAAAGGAAAAATTTCAGTGAATAGATAATGAGTGAAGTTTTAAGATTCGTTATTTTAGTAATTGAGTTTTTTGGTTTATTAAGATTGATAAATCTTAAAAGAGAAAACTCTAAGAAGTGTATACTCGTCTCTTCCGATTAAATATTGAGCTCATTCAAATCGTGAAGTTGATAAGAATTTTATATTTTATCATTACTTGAAAAAACAAGTTATAGAGTATACATATTTACACACCATCGTTGACTAGGGGTGGGCTTGCAAAGACGTATTTAAGTCCAATCATTTATTTGATGTAGTGATTAATGTAAAACGTATAGCCTGAGAAAGTATATATACGAGGAGTAACTTTTTCTTGAAGGAAATGTCGATTGAAATAATCAGTTAGATTTATTACTACTACTAACTAATCAAGTATATTTTCAAAATCTTACTTCTTCTACTTGACTAGTAAAGGTTAAAATTTCAAGTGTTCAACCATATTTGAATAAATCATCTAACCTACTTGAAATTACATTTATTACAACATTCTTGATTTAAATATAAATTGCTTATATCTGTGAATCAAGAATTGTATTGTGCTTAAAATTATAGTTGCTTAAATTGGAAGCATATTTTTAAAACAAATCTTTTAAAAGGATTTTTCTGAGTTTATTTATTTTTAAAGATCCGTAAGAAATAGAGTGATTCTAATTCGAGACCAAAGTCTTGGAGAGTTCAACTTGGAGTTGAGTTTCTAGTGTATTTGTGAGGATAGAAAAGACATTTAGTTTCTAAATCAGATTAATTAAGAATAGAACAGTTCTCAGGTTGCAGAAACAATTAATTTTGAGGAAGAAGTAGGGAGCTATTGTCCAAGATAAATTATTGTAGTTTTAAAAAATTTAAACTGTAAAAAGTTCTCCACATATTGAAGGAGAAGTTTATTATAGTGATCGGATCTCAAGTCCTAGAAAATTAGTTTTTTTTTTTTTTTGCTAGTTTGAACACACACTCTCACAACTCGACCTCCCAACCTCGTGGTAAACATGGGTTGGATCATATCACGTGGTCAAAGGTCACTCGGTAATTGCATGAAGTCATATTTAACGCGAAGACGGATTTTGATCATTTAAGACAAATTTTGATCATTTTAGACGGATTTATCTGTGTATTAATTTTTGTAGGATACTTTCGGAATGTTTACGGTGGTGGCACGGGAGATTAGCAGACTTTATTTCATTTTCCTCAAGTAAAGGTATATGTCTTAACAAAAGTAAGAAAGCACTAATCAATAAATCGATCTAGATCTAGAGATGGTGGGAGGCTAATCAACTCCTTAACCACACTTTGAACTTATAAAAGTAGTACTTTGAAATTAGAAGATTAATTAGTGCTTTATGCATGGTTCACATAAAACATGGCCTTTAACCTTTTATTTTGATCACTATTAATATCAATCTTCTTTTGACTGTACCAAGACCCTGCACTTGGCTAGAAATCAATATTTCAGGTTCATATATACCGTATATAATTACAAATGCATTTAACCAGTTAAGGCCTAGATATAGTGTTAATTAGCTGGCTAATTTTGGCAGGTGGACCTCTTTTTAGGAGTATACAGGAGCATATATAGTTATATACATATATGCTCTATATGAGAGACAGAATATTTATTCACAAGTTTCACACAAATATAAGGGACAACTTCCATCACTTTCAAACAAAATTAAACAACTCTTCATATATTTAATTCTGAAATGTGGCAATTAAATCAGTCTCCGTGAATTTAAAATTCAATAGTAGTAACTTCAATCATACTCCCCCGTCCCTTAATATATGTCGTTTTAAATAATTTTATTTTTTTCTAATTATTTATCGTTTTATATAATCTAGAAGAATTAAGTACAAATGTACAATTTTTCCAAAATTACCCTCATAAAAAAATATTATAAATGAGAAAGAGTATGAGATAAGTATGGTAATTATGAAAATTTAAGGGTATTATAAATAATTGATATTATATTTAATGTTATACAATCATTTCATTAATTCTTGTGCACAACTCTAAAATGACATATACTGTGACGCCCCCAAAATAGGTATACAACACCCATTCTGAGTCGCCAAATACATGGTACAGAAAGCAAACTACAACTTCATTAATACAATTGTCGTATAGAATACGACAACACATCTTAATGAGTTTAAATACAAATATTGTCTTACATAATATCAACACCCAAATAAGTCCTCATTACAATTATTCATACACTATTTTACTGAAATAGTGAGGATCGCTAAAACATCTTTCTAGAAACATCACTCCATACCCCGACTCGATCCTCGCTATGTTCTCACCTCCCGAGAAGAAAAATAGAACAAAAAAAAGGAAAAGGGTGAGCTCAACTAAGCCCGATAAAGAATATTATGACTAAGATAATATACAACAAATTATTATTAGTCTTCAACAGGAAAAAATCTGATAGAATATAATAGACAACAAGTTTTAGATCAATATTCTGCAGCGGAAATAACAATCCATTAGAAGAGTCAAGTAGAGAATGAGTTCTATTATCTTCTAAGATTTAAAAGTCCATCGTCAATATTTTATCCCTGTAATAACAATCAATATACATCTTTAATCGAATATTCATCTTTGCACTAGGCCAAAGATATTCATTTGTATCACCAGTTGGTCATGTTCATCTCAACACCTGTTCATCTTTGCACTACGAGCCAAAGATATTCATCAGTTAATATATCATTCATCTTTGCACTACAAGCCAAAGATATTCAATAATATCATCATTAAGGACTGAGGATGATGAAAAACATTTTAGAGAACGAATCCAGTGAGACAAAAGGACAAATATTAGGGATTCGTATAACAGTTTATCCAAGATCAATAATACTTCATAATAACATATTTTGAAGCAGAATTAAAAAATAATGATCAAAACATGGATACAATCAAAGATAGTAACCATAATAGACATCTTGGACAAAAGAAGAAATTTTATTTTTAAATTGAATAGTCTTAGTATTCGTGAATAGTCGTAGATATCGTGAATAAGTGTCGTTATCGTGAATAGTACCCCTGGACACAAAAAGTTCTAAATTTGATTAAAAAGTTCACCAATATTTTGGCATAATGATATTGAAGAAAATAATATCATTTAAGAAGAAAATAACATCCTTACCTCAAAATAACCGTACCTCATTTGAATTTTGGATATAAGATCTTGTGAAACTTGTACCGTATAGCAACACTCAAAAAATACTCACAAGAATACGCTCGATAATATAGAGGGAGAAAGAGAAAAAACTTATTTCTGGTGTGATTTTCAATTCTAACTTAGCCCTCTATTTATAGAAAAATGTTAAAATGCCATAGGAGACTAAAATAATAAAATAATATTAATTCTTTTCAAATTTCCTACACCACCTCTCTTGATCAATTAGGCAGCCTTCTTTGAACCAAAATCAGCAGCCCATGTGTATTCAACACAAGTGGGTCCCACCCATAATTTAATAAAAATTATTTTATTTTCCGAAACTTCAACAATTCATAGAAAATAGTCCGGTTATCAGAAAAATACAAATTTTATGTTCATTCTACCTGAAATCGAATTCTCTACAACTTTGTAGCTTTGAGTTTTTCCAAATTCCAAACCGAAAATATCCGAAATCCACAAACGGATGATTTTTAATACTTTTTGATGCACGACAAAATCTCGATAAAACACCTCAAAGATTAATTCCTTCATTTATAACCACATAAATAAATCCATTATTTATATCCACATCAAATAAATATTTTCTTATCATATAAATCAATAATTAATTATTCACAAATAATATTCTGAGAATCACAATTATGACAACCTGCACTAGTTCCTGTGAAAGAGGAGGCTTTCCAATAAGGATTTCTCCTTATTGGCGCGCAATTAGATGACATAACCTCTCCTTGGCAGAACTTTTTAGACATTGCCAATAATGTTATCTAATAATATTATTCAAATAATATGAATTATTGATCTGATAATGGAAAATACTGTGCAATGACAATTATTGAAACAATAATAATATAAACTAACAACGCGATAATTATTGAATCAATAAAATAAAATATTGAGCGAAGAATTCATCATAACAATTATTGAGTAGTGCCTTCTACGCATGCGAATCAATAATTCAACAATCTTATCAATAATACTGGTGTCTTCTTTGTGCAACCACGCCAGACATCGTATTTCAACCACTGTGTAATCCAACGGTGTTAATCTGTGAATAATTACGTCGTTATTTATAAAACTCAAACTTTGTCGTTTTCTTTCATCCAACCGTTTTTCCGTTATGGGGCCCTTAATAAATGGCTATTTGTTGTCAGACGGAGATTCAAAAAAAAGAATATTCCACGACCAAACGAATATTCCCAAACGTAAATAAATATTTTATAACCACCGCTTATTTTGCAAAATTTGCACATTTCACCCATAACTAAAGCATTATATCAAATTAATCCTTTATTAATTTAGAATAATGAATAGAGAAAAATTTAATTTATTTATAATAAGTTGGGGTCTTTACATATATTTTCTCTCTCTATATCATTAAGCCATAAATTTTTTATAAGTGACACAGGTACACACATATATATATATATATATATATATATATATATATATAGAGAGAGAGAGAGAGAGAGAGAGAGAGAGCGGATCTTAAGCCTTTCATAGCTTTATCTAACTCATAGAAGCCTTACCCTCCTTTTAATGACAGACGCAGCGACGGTTTTGGTCATACAATTGTCGTCTTTATCTAACTCACCCGAAACTTACCTCCTTAACTAGCGATGACCCGCTGGCGATGGTTTAATTACATACAACCGTAAATCTATATATATATATATATATATATATATATATATATATATATATATTTGATGTAATCATATTCTGAGGTTGATAGTAATTGATTTTGAGCTCAAAGATGCAATATTTATTCCTAGGTCCATAGTCTATCATTAATTAGCAGTAAAACAAACAAAAAAAAACAACCTAGTTCTTTCCTAATTAAATCTTAATCTTTGATGCCCCGGCCACCCAGATCTTGGTTCGAATACTAACAAGGAATGACACTTGATGCGTTTTGTCATGTTCTAACTGGTCACAATATGCATTTAGTTAATTGGAAAGATTTTATTCTCATAAAGCATAAAGAAGGATGTAATTATATATGCATAACAAAACAGAAGTTGTCCAATCTTTGAATCTGCAATACAGGCAATGGGCGAACTTTGAAGAAATTATAAAGACCTCCATTAATTTTACACAAACACTTAATAATAACATAAATACATGCATATTGTTATATATATATATATATATATATATATATAGAGAGAGAGAGAGAGAGAGAGAGAGAGTGAGTGTAAAGGTCCTTTGATATCGAAAAGGATGGCACTGAGCAAATGCTGACGATTCTGTCCAAGGAATAAAGTCAATTTTGGCGCACATTGTCCATATGAAAGAAGATATATATATATATATATATATATATATATATATATTCCATCCACAAGAACCGATCTTTGTAGAAACAATCCTTTTCGCCGCATTAAAATTTGATCGAGAAAAAAAAAATAAATTCAACAGACCAAAAAAGGGTTGCTCCATATATATATGGACTATATGTATATACACAACTGTGTATTTTATAGTCGGATTATGATAACGGATTTTTTGACTATGAATGACGGTAATTTATCTATAATCGATTGTGTCTTATCTGATTATATATATATATATATATATATATATATATATATATATATATATATACCGAAGAGAAGAATAAAGAAGCAAACAAAGCGTAAACTTTTGCACTTTCTCTACATTATCGATCTCTTAAATATTTATTTACATTACATGCAGTTTATATAATTATTTCTTTTTGCGCGCATATATTAATTAATTATAATCTATATAGAAAGGAAGGGCGGACAAAAGGAAAAGAGAGAACATGGGGAAAAAAAGCAAATACTTACTCGAGGAAATATATATAATTAAATTATATACTAGTAACGTTTAAAGAATTGGTAGATGGTTATGGATTCCACGTCCAAAAGTAGCGACCTTTCTTTGCAACCAACTAGTTGAGATGCACTAGGTAGTAGGTAGGCTTACAAATCATCACACCTTTCCTGTCTTTTTTTTTTTTTTTTTTTGCCTCCTATTACAATTAAAGAACTTACATATATAATAAACAAACTTTTTCAACAATCTAATTAAAGAATTGAAAAACAATTCTTCTTCTACATTTTCTTTTTCTGACCCCAAATTCTTCTCCTGCCAAAAGTAGTATATTTACAGCATAAAGCTAGCAGGCACTTTCTTTTGCTTTAAATTATCTCCTCATAAATACTTGGAAGGCCAGCAAATATACAAACATCCAATAAACCAAGCTCTGATATTCCATCTTTGGCACCTGTTACAAATTTACCATTATTGTCAGGATCGAAAACCCAAAAGATGATAAATTTAATTAATATAAAAATAAATGGAAGACGACGTACAATATGAGAATTAATAATAATAATAATTAATTAATTAAAATGACTTTTCAGATAATAAGAGAAGAAATTAAATAAAACTATATATAATATATGGATAGGATAGGATTTACCTGATGATGATTTGCAGAAGAAGTGAGAGAAATGGAAGCAGTTGAAGTTGATGAAGTAGCCGATGAGGCCAAAAGGCCAACATTGTAGGCCATTGTTAAATCAGGTTGATATAGACCATAGTTTCTCTCCGAGGTCGGTCCGGGCTTCATATCCTCATTGAACAGAGCAAACAAATAAGCATCAAGTCTCATTTTAGGCCTTAAAGGAGTCCCTTCATTTCTCAATTGCCTTCTCAACAAATTCCTATTATAAATTGCTGCATTTTGTGCGGTTGCACCAACTTCATTAGCATCACCTTTCGACGGCCACCCGGTCTCGGAAACCCTAACTTCAATCCCTCCAAAACGTAGTCTAGCCATAGCAAAAATAACTGAATCCACTTGAGCATATAACATGTTGTCGTAGTGTAGTTGTGTGTAAGGATCAACCATACCGGAATTAGGGTTAAATAGTACATAGTCTAAAGAAATATTGTTAGGCTCATCTTTATATGCAAAATAAGGGTATGCATTGATCCAAAATGGGGATTTAGTGCTTGACAAGAAGAGTAAAAATTGTGTCATGATTTCGGTGAGCTCGGCCTGAAAACATCCGGCCGACGGCGGGTAGGAATTGGCAAGAACCGCTAGAGATGAAGGGGTTGAAACTTGGATGTATTGGTCTAGTCCTAGTTGAGCTAAAGCACCATGAATGCTAATTATGGCCGGCACAAGCTTAGCCATTAGGGTTGTGTCGTCTCCGGTGAAGACCTCGTTTCCGACGGCTATTCCGGTGATCTTAGTTGCCGGAACATATGGTTTTATGTGGGTAGTTACCCATTGCAGGGCTTGTTGTGGATCCATTAAGACTCCTAGCATGTCATTTTCGACGGTCACGATTAGTGACACGCCGGAGTTGGCAAATGCGGTCAAAATTTGTGGATTTGTGTCGTAAATTCTTGCTTTTGTGATCCTAACTGATCGTAAGAGTTGAAGAACTGTTTCTGGTTGTGGTAAATTGTTGCCAATTTGGCCATAGTTGATGCCAAGAGATTCAGCTTGTTGTAGAAAACTAAAACCTGTCGCAAAAAATAACAATCAAGATTCTCATTAAAGAACATATATTAAAATAAGGCCTGAATAAATAGCTAAAATCGAAGTTAATTAATTGTAGAGAAATTAAAGAAGGTACCTGAAAAAGAAAAGGTTATGATTAGGAGAATAATGTGTATCATGGCAATATTTTTGCTAGAACAAATTGCCATGATGAGTTAGAGAGGGAGATAGATAGTTTGAGTTGGTGGAAGGGGAAGAGAGAAGGAATGCTAGCAGAAATATATATATATATATATATATAAGTATAATATATTAAAGTTGAATGTAAAGAAAGGGAATTAGGATCTTGTGCATTTTAAATGAAATAAAGATTCTATTTCATGTTCCAGATTTATATAAAATGTGTTGGAATGTGATATGATGATGGAAGAGAGAGATGATGATGAAGAATATACAAATAATGGAAAGTTTCCATTTCATTTGAAATGGAGAGAATCCTAATCCAAAGAAATGGGAGTAGTTAACATGAAGTTAATTTTGATCAATACATTGTCAATACGTAGGCGAAAAGTGATCTCTTTGCGTGTTAGCACTGTATAATTGGTCACATGACCAACTAATAATAAAATTAAATTCATGATAACCGAATTCTAAAAAAAGTATTATAGGGTATGATTTTAATTCTTTTCTTTGCTTGGTTGAATATTTGTTTCATAAATGGGGTTTAAGGTTATAGGTTGCCGTACCTTGCCAATGTTTGATTTGGGTCTTACCTCTTGTGAGTCCATGTTCAAATTAGGGTTCACATGACCTAATTGAATTGAATGTGCAATTAGGGTTCCACGGCTTCATTAAGGGTGCAAATTAGGGTTCGCATAACCTAAAGAAATAAAGAGCGGAAAAGTCGAGAAATAAATGTATGAGAGACTGCGAAAAGCCTCCACGTGTCCGAGGCGAAGACTCGTGGAGGCTGGCTCGTTTTGGGAATTGATTGAGGATTGGATTGGTGGTGGCTAGAAGGACGAGGGCAATATGGGCATTACTCGAAGGACTAAAGGGTATTTCTGGAATTTCCCTGATGGCATGTGCCTTGCACATGACTACTTTCCAGAAAAACCTATAAATACCCCTTCCATTCCATTTGGAAGGGGACTTCTCTGAGGCCCGAAGACTTGGACTCTTGGAAGATCGAAAGGACCCTTTTGGTGACTTAAAGGCTTGGAGATTCCACACAAAAGCACCAAAAGGGTTTGGACATTCTCTCGACTTGAAGGACTCGAGAAGGCTCTTGGAATCCTGTTACCTAACACGGTTCCGGATTCTAGGGGTTACGCCCGCGCGTCGTTGGAGTAATCACCCACTGTCGTTCTCCCTCTTGATCAATCAATCGATTAAAAGTACTTTTCGTGGATTTCTCTCCTCCTCGTGAACACGAAACCACAACCCTAGCAAGTCGATTTCCTTGCCCACATTTATTTGGCGACTCTCTTTGGGGAGGTGTAGAATTCGTGAAGGTATGCCCTGACTTCGAAGTGGGAGAACTACAGGAAGAAGGCTGCTTCTTGACAAAAACAGCATTACCTCACCGGATCCGGTTCAAGCGCAAGCCACTCAAGCTTTCAAAGTATGAGCACGGATTTTGACCAACCACTTATTGAAGGCGCTTGGAAGGAAGTTCGACATCACCACATATAGCGATCAACAACAAACCAACGCTTGAAAAAAGCGGCGAGGATGCGGTGGAGGCCGGCGAATGATGTGCTGTTGGAGATGCTCAGGCATTGAAGGAAGCACGAGAAGAGGCAAGGAATGATGATGGCCATGATCTTTGGAAATCTGAGAGAGGAAGAAGAGGAGATGGGAATTTCCGCCATCGGATTGATCTGATTCCCACTTTCGAGGCCGTGTTCCCGGGTAGTTTGCATGGGAACAAGCGGTGTGGAAGACAACAATAATGGTAGCAACAACAAAGAGAACCACATCGTACCTCCATTAGCGGAAAATCAATTGGTTCCGATAATCAACTTGGAAGCCCGAATAGTGGTGGCGTGCCACTGACCTAGGATGGAAGCAAAGCTGACCTCGGTGCAAACATCATCTCACTCTTATTCCATCATTTTCCACGGTGCAAATGCCAACCATTCAAGCGATGTCCGGTGAATGAGCCAATGACTTCCACGGTGCCAATTTATTCATGATCAAGTGTCCATCGAACCAATTCTCTACCATACACACCGCCGTCGTGCGGTATATCACAACACCCCGGAGAGTTCACGCTTCTGAAGCCGTATGTGACGAAGGATGATATGATTAGCGTGATCAATCAACCGTGTGACGAGACATCTCGACCCTCGAATTTGGACTTTACTCCTCCTTACCCCTGCACACATTCGGAGGCAACCTTACCCGATAGGGTATATTGAGCACCCATGATTTCCAAAATCAATGGGAAAAAGGAAATGCTAGGGAACATATTGCGAGGTTTGTAGAGTCGATGTCTCAAGTGGCTCGGATATAATGAAGTGAACAACCACAACTTGTTGATCACGGGGAATTCAACAAGACTTTGTGAGACGAGTGCCTTTAGTTGGTACTACTGATTTGGAGAAAATTGATCCATGATTGGGATGACTTAAAATTATAATTTTTCAAGAGAATTTTTCTATGTATGCGAAGCAGGTAACCATTGTGGAGCTTATGCGGTTCAAGCGAAACCGAATGAGGAGTTGTCAGATTATGTTGTGAGTTGGGGCCCGAACGAAGTCTGTGAGCAGATTGAAGAAAAGAACTTAGTCGACATTTATAACAATGGTGCCTTGGATTCTTTCAAGCCCCACCTCATCCTGAAAGCATGATTCCTTGCGACCCTCTCATCTTTTGCACAAGACTTGGGAGGAATCGTGACATTGCCCACTAACCATGCGACGGTTACATGGAAGAAGGCAAAGGGCGACAAGCGTGGCTTTGGTGACTCTCGGTCAAAACCACGAGAAGCGAAAAAGAAACACGAGAAAAATTTTAGCAAAAGCGGAGGAAAGCACGAAGACAAATATGCGAAAGCCGATCCGGAGGCTATCACATGTAGTGAGAAAGCATTGAGGGGTTTGTATGAACAATGGGTTGAACATGGGTGGTGAAACCCCGAGGCCTAGATTTGCGGTGTGGAAGAAATAAAGAAGACCCGGACTTACATGTATTCCACCAATCGCGGGACACTCAGCGATGGATTATTATAACTGCGGAGGATATTCCACGAAAAAGGTGGCAAATGGGGAGATTGAACTTGGAAAAGAAAGTAGTGTTCATGACAAGCATTTGCCCGAACCACAAAGGGAAGGAAGCGTGCAACAACATTATTCACTGTCTGAGGCCGAAGTGGAGATGATGATGGAAGAAAAGGAGGAGTGTGATCCGGACTGCGGTGGCGGCATTGATGAGCGGAGCCAAGTTGAAAATTTTTTTGATCGAGATAGGATTGGCGAGGAAGCGAGGATTGAAGCAAACGGGGCAATTATCAAAGGTTGCTTAGAAAGCGGGGAGACTTGCGTGGCCATAAGCAAAGGATTTATGAAGGCGATGGAGGAAGAAGAAAATAAGATATCTTTCTCTAAAGGCGATAGAGATAAGATACCGCATAACAGTAGTTGTATGTGCCAGTGATAATCAGCGGCATTGAGGTCTTGGAGGGCATTTATTGACAATGGGCGTCTGTAAATATTATGCCTACACCGTGTTCAAACGATTAGGCTGTAGGAGAAGAAGATTGTGAAGGAACAAATGAACATTCTAGGATTACTTGATCAAAGCACGAGAACCCTAGGACACGTTAAGGTGGACATGCGAGTTGGGAAGATTCGAGGGCTGTAATGTTCCATGTTCTTAGAGGTGGATGCATCGTATCATGTCTTCTTTGGGAAGGGTTTGGCAAAAGCGACTACGGGGTGGTACCCTCGGTCTTTCATCAATGCCTTAAAGCTATTTGGAAAGGAGAGAAGTGAAGGTACCAATGACTCGGAATCCCTTTGGACGGAGGAGGCACACATCATTTGAAGCAACTTTCTTTGATGATGTCATTTGAAGAGGGAGAGAACCATATTAAGAGACTGATTCCCTAAGACTAGAAAATTTGGGAGGAAGTGCGAGGAAGATAAGTTCGTACTGCGAGAAAAAAAAAAAGAAGAAGACCTCGAGCGTGGAGAATGTTCTAAAAATAAGAAGCCGGTGGAAGAAGGAAGAGAAGAAAAAGAAAAAGGCGACCAAATCACGAAGATGCGAAATATAATAAATGTCAAGCGGTTGGCACAATCGAGGAGGGCGAGGAAGGCGAAATGGGAGAGGGTTGTTAAACTGACGGAAAAGTGGTGTTTCGATTATGGCGATCTGAGGGAAGAGCCCTTGGAAGTGTGTGAACCCAATGGCTCGGGAGGTGTCCCCACTCCAAGTAATAATGAAGAAGAAGAATTTGTCAACGGAAGGTAGAACCGACTCGAGAATGCTTCGAGGATAGGCGAAACCTCAACAAAATGAATTAGAGGAAGTTAATTTGTATGAGAGGAAGGAGCATGAAGGCAGAACTTATGTCGACAAGGAATTGGATGTTAAGCGAAGGAGAAGCTCATCTGATTATTGCGAGAATATAGGGATGTCTTTGCTTGGAATTACGACGAGATGCGGAATTGACAAGGATCTTGTGGAGCACAATCTAAACATAAGTCAGGGAATGAAGCCCGATAAAAGCGGGCACCTCATGACTATGCACGAAGTAGAAACTCAAATAAAGGAAGAAATCAAGAAGTTCTTTGGAAGTAGGGTTCATCAAGCCGATTCGACATCGATATGGCTATCGACATTGTCTGCGGTAAAGAAGTCGAATGGAATGATTCTGAATATGTGTGGATTTGAGAGATTTGAACAAGGCATGCCCAAAGGACATGTACCCATTACCCAACATAGACACTTTGGTAGATCTGACTGGCTAATCATGAGATGATGTCATTCATGGGCCGGGTTTGTGGGTTCTGATCGGATAAAGATGTCAAGTAGAAGATCACGAGTTAATGACCTTTCGTACCCGTTTGGGAATTTCTACTATGTAGTAATGCCATTCGGGTTGAAGAATCTTGAGGGCAACTTATCAAAAGGCGATACTGCGCCATATTTCATGACATGATTCATGATATAGTGGAGGACTACGTAGATGACATAGTAGTGAAATCCAAGAAAGCGATAACTTCGTATGGAAGACACGAGGAAAGTGTTGACGGCGGTCTTAGAAGGTATAAGTTGAGGATGAATCAGAAGAAGTGCGCCTTTGGGATGGCAATTTGGAAAATTCTTGGGCTTCTTGGTGCCTGATAGAGGCTTAGAGGTGGACCCAAGCAGCAAGGCGAAAGCAATCGAGAGACCCCCCCCCACCAAAAGCGAAGCAGTTGAAGAGCTTTAGGGAAAGTTTCATACATGAGAGAAGATTCATGCCCGGCATTAGCCAGAGGTCACGAGAACCTTTTGGCAAATTGCTAAAAGGAAAACCTGATGGGATTGGGGCAAAACCAACAACAAGCGTTTGAGAAGGTGAAAAGGATTTTGGCTTGGCCACAAACAATGGTAGTGCCACAAAGAGGAATCTGAATTGCGGTTGTACATCACATCTACCAAGAAGTCCATAGGTGGATTGATCGCGCGGGAGGTGGACGGAGAGAAGAAACACATATATTACATTAATAGGATAATCAGGGGCCGGAAACCGGTATTCACAAGTGGAAGGCATTGTCTAGCATTGGTATTCATTCTTGTGAGAAAATGCGGCATTATTTTTTAGCACACGAAATAAAGCTTGCAACAAAAATTGATCGATCGGATACCTATTAACTAAGCCCGACATTAGTAGGAAGACTGCGGATGGATGATGATTCTTTGAGTCACGACATCAAATGTGTAACAAGAAAGCGTCCGATGTCAAGCCTTGGCGGAACCTTTGGCTCGATTTCAAATGGAGAATATGAACCCCCTTACGAGGATCTTAGGGTGAAGAAGTAGAATCAATCGAGTTGAAAAATGAGGACCCGAATGGTGGAGTTTGGCTTTTGATGGATCATCGCGAGAAGGTAAAAAGCGGAGCGGAGTGGTGTTGACCACTAAAGAAGGAAATGAAGTGGCCTTGTCATACAAATTGGATTTCCTTGCACAAACAATGAAGCGAGAATATGAGGCGTTCATACTAGGATTGTTGGCGACTCACGAATTGGGAGCCAAATATCTTAAAGTAAAGGGAGATTCAAACCTCATAGTCTGACAGATAAGAGGCCAATTTGGAGTGAAGGAACTATCTTGGCGCCCATATCGATTTGTAGCACAAAAGGTGATGGAGGCTTTCAAGAAGGTGGTGATTGAATATGTGCGAAGAAGGCAGAATAAACAAACGATGATGCACTAGCAGTGTAGCATCTCGAGTCTATGTCAAGGTGAGAATTTGGATGTAAAGGTAATGAAGAGAACCCTCCCAACCACGGTGCTAAATTTGTTCCCCAAAGAAATAATAGATGATTAGCGTCGACATCTCAATCGATTGAAAAAAAAGGAGGAACAATACCTCAAGTAAAAAATTCTGAAATCTGACATCATCGAAAAGGTGTCTTGTATCACAAAAAAGCGGATGGTGTGTTGACACGATCTTAGGGAGGCGAGGAAGCGAGATAGAGTCTTGCTGTGGTGCGTAGCGAGAGCTGTGGATTAGCGGACATGAAGCTTATATCGTGAGGATCTGGCGTCGAGGTATTATTGGCTTGAAATGAAGAAGGAAGCGGATGCCCTACTGGCCTTGATGTGTTTCATGCAAGAATACCACAGGGAGGATGAATCGCCTTCATTGAAGATATAGTGGATTGGCGAATCCCCTTATGTGGAGTTCTTACGCAAGCGGGACTCTTAGGCCAAAAAAAAGAAAAGCCTTGATTATAATCGAGAGGAAGTCGCAGCGTTTCTTTCTTAGAATGGAGAATTGTTTAGAAGGGATTGATGGCAAGCCCTACGATTATGCGGAACTAGGTGAAGCCAAAGATTTGGTTTACCAAATGCCTGAGGATGAACACCGAGGGGAGCGAGTTGTCTGAACAACTTATCGATCATAGTTCTTCTTGGCAAAGATGGAGGAGATAGTCTAGAATTTGTTAAAAAGTGCCACATTTGTCGAATCATGGAAACTTGATCCATGCTACTCCGTAGTGGATTTGCGAACCATGGCAACACCATGGCCCTTTCATACATGGGGAATGGATCTTATAGGTCTGTTCACCCTAATTCAAAGGGTAACATATGGATTTTAAGCGCCATAGAGATGTACACAAAGTGGGTGGAAGCGATACCCTTGAAGAAGGCCGCGGGACCCGGCGGTGGCCAATTTTATCAAGGAGCACATCATTTGCCGTTTGAATCCAGAAGATAATTTTATCGGATAATGGAACTCCTTTCATCAATAGGGATGTCAAAAATCGATGGAAAGATCTGAGGTGAAACATTACAAGTCATCACCATATTACACGAAAATGACGGACAAGCGAGAGGCTACAAACAAAACCTTGATAAAAATTTTATCAAAAACCCTGAGCGATCATCCAGAAGACATGGGCGAGAACAATTACGATAAGCGTTATGGGCATATCGAACTTCAAAAAGGAAGCTTCTGGTGAGAGACCCATATCTTTGGTTTATGGTGAAGAAAATTTGTTTTGCCATTGAAATAGAAATACCTTTGGCTCGAATGAGACTTGAAGCTTAGTCGAAGAAGAAAAGCCAGGCAATGACCACAGAGCATTAGTTGACTTTCGAGATAAGGCTAAAGAAAAGCAGGCAGTACCATGAAAGGCTGCGGCGACAATACAATCATGATAGTACCACGGCCAATTTTGGTGGGGACACGGTACTCAAAGCAATGACTCAAGTCGTGAGGGGACTGACCACCAAATTTTACCCCAAATGGGAAGGCCGTATATAGGTCGAGAGATCTCTAAAAGCGGGTATTGCAAGATATCTCGTGTGGGATGGAATCTTTGTCGGGCCCATTGAACTTGAAGTGGGTAAAGAAATATTACACGTGAGAAGAGCATCACAAAAGTTATACTTTCAACTTCAAAAAAAGTAATCGAGGCTTTTTGACTAAAATCTGACCCTTGGAAGTTACACTTTCAAACTTCAAAAGTGATCGAGGAACACGATTAATGACCCTCGGCAGATTACACTTTCAACAAAAAAAAGTGGTGAGGCACACTGAGTTTAAGCCCTCGACCCCGAAAGTTACGCTTTATCTTTAAAAGTGACAAACTTTATGCTTTATTCGACAAAAGCAAGAAAGTTACACTTTACCTCTAAAAAAAGTGACAATCGTTATGCTTTCTTCGACAAAAGCAAGATTTCTTAATGAAGCGTTATGCTTTTAGTTAAAAGCAATTTTATTATCAATAAATTTACAAACTTTCACTTATACTTTAATATTATTTTCAAATTTCTTAAGAGTATAAAGTCGAGTTTTGGTTTGTGAAAACTATATATACATGTTTTTGATAAAATTCATATTTACTTGTGGTTGTCTTGTAATATTAATTTGAATAACTTGAGATTGATGATAAATATTGAATTTTAAGGAATCATTCAAATTAAAAGCAATCAACGAGGTTGAAGAAACTACATTTTGATAAATGAAACATGTGTAAATGAGTTTACGAAGAGAAATCGGAAAAACTACTACAACAAGTTATGATCTAAAGGCGAGACATATCAAAGCTGAAGAGGAGGCATAGCTAAAGCTTCCAAGTCGACAATGGGCGCATCTCGAACCTTAAGATTTGCGATTTCGGACTCCTTAACTTGTTGGGTAGTTCTTTCAGAAAGTCCGTCATTTGGCACTCCACATCGATATTTAGCATTTAGATCCAGAAGGTGGCCCTCTAAATCTTGAGGCTGGATCTTCGGTTTGTTTGCGGCTTCATCAAGCTCGAAAATTTGCCTTTGAAAAGGAATCATCTTCACACTACGTGCAATGACCTCCGAGCGTGGTGAAACAAGATTAAAACTTGATTTGAGAAGATCGACCTAACACGAAAAGAGACACATGTCAACACCCACGACTTCGAGGTCATTCACATCATCACTAAACCTCTTGAGTCATCGACTCATGCAAGGAATATAAAGATAGAGTGTGCTGACCCGAAACAAGGCTTGCAATTTGAGTGCAGGAAGAAGGTTTGGGTGGAAGGCATCTTAATAATCAATCGGTCAGTATTTGCGGAAGCAGAGCTAGGAGGCGCTCAGATTTTCACGACTAGGAGATGATATCGAAAACCCTCCACGGAATAAGATCCCCACTTGGATTGAAGGAAGCTCTGGTAGAAGCCACTTTAGGCGTCACCATAGAATTTGACAAGACAAGAGATGGAGGATCGGGAAAGATCTTTGTATGGTGATGATTCCTCGAAGCCTTAGCCACTGGAGGATAACAAAAGGTCACTATAAAAAGCGAGTGGGCGACATCCGGGATGGAGAACATCAAACAAAGCCGAGGCCTCAGCAGCAAGAGCAAATCTTTCATCTTCTCACTCTGAAAACAAAAATGTCGAGGCATAATATATTATAAAAAAAAAAAAAAAAAAAAATACTACTGATATATTGAAAGAAAGATACTCATAATATAGCCCGATGGAAAAGAAAGTCGGGGAGATGCCGCGGAGGCGGGAATGTCATTTAATCCATCAAAGTACTATCGATAATGCCCTCTGATCGATCACTAACTTCGGCGAGACTCTTACGGGAGGATGGACATCAATGATAGTCTCGGAAGGATTCCCCCTCGAGGAGGTAGGAGCCTTATTAGCATCTTTAGGCCCATCGTATATGGAAGTCGTAGGAAGGATTGAAGAAATTGGTGTATCACCCACAACGGGACTTGGGCTTACATCGGATAAAGTGTCTTTAGCATCAAGGCTAACCTGATCATTATCACGAAGAAGGCGACTCGACACCGATAAGGATAGGTTGAGAAGGCTCACAATTTGGCGAAGCCGCTTCTGACTACCTCGTGTGTAGTACGAGAAATAAACCCAAGAGGAACATCATAATCCTCTTCATTGACCTCTGCAATCGAAAATCAAGAAAATAAATACATAAGGAAACACGAAAGCAACCATCGAGGGATAAAAAAAAAAAAAAAAAAAAAATATGGAAAAAGTCACAAAAAATTTACCAAATTTCTCGTTTTATACTTGGGACCCTCATTGCTTGGCATACTAGAACTAGCATCATCGAGAGGACGTTTCGATGATGGCTTTAAGCGAAGCCTAATAGCGGGACGACTAACTTGGGAACCACGATAGAAGTAATAGGAGGATCCACCTCGAGAATCGGTAGTGGTAGATGCCTTCGCTTTAGAGCGGGTGATTCTCGTTTCTCTCGGCACGAGAGGATCCTTGGGAGGGCGAAGGAGGTATCTGTGATAGAGATGCATGATGAGGCGAAGCACGTGGTGGAAGACTCACGGAGGTAGTAGGGACGTGTGCACGAAGAATAGTTGGGTCACTTTGAGGATGAATGCCTCTTGTGGGGATGAGAAGACTTAAGCATCGAGCCTCACGCTCGATGGCCGACCTCTTGGTTGACCAGCGTTACGAGCGGATAGTGGTCTTAGGAGAACATAGCAACCTAGCCCATTGGAGGCGTTCGGGAAAGAAAGCGGTAGAGAACAAACCAAAGTATCATCCCCCATCTTTTAAGATTGACTTGCTTGATAATTACGCTCATTTGGTAGTATATCTCCCAATCAAGAGAATCATTCGGTATAATGAAAAGGAAGGACTTATGAGGAGCATTTGGAGGCCTTGGAAATGCCCACGTAAAAAGAGGAGAGGTAGAGACAAAGTTGAGAAGAGGCGGTCTCGTAAGTCTCGACGACAAGTGTGGCCAAAAGGACGCTCTGGTCAAAAGCAAGCGCTTTCGTGACCACTGTGAGGAGAATAAAGCACCTGAGTGCCAAAACCATTATCTTGACGAAGTAAGGGAGCTCCATGACTTAGAAGGAAGGCGAACCAAGACAACGAAGAACCACTCGATTCATTGATATCTCGAGTAGGAAGCGAAAGTGATGCCTATAGAAGTGGGGCGGGACGACGGCCTTGTTTATGCGAAATAATAGTGTATGGACGGTGTAAAGCATGAAGAATCGTCGATAAAATGCAGTAAATCTGAATTAGATCGGTGATCGATCCGGTAATTTGTGCGAGGATGATGTTCTTATGATGAAGAAGGATCGAATCTTGCTTTTTCTTCTTAGGAAAATGTGCGAGAGTAGAATATCTCAAAAAATGCTCGAAGAAAGATTTGAAGAAAGGAGGCGGGGGGCGAAGCAATTTCGTCATACGAGTAAAGAAACAAAAAGATTAATAAAAAAAATTACGATGTGTGAAGGCGGTTAATAAAAATCGAAAAATGGATACCTCCCAGCAGATTCCTTCATGGCGAGAATAGTTTTCGTCCAATCGGCGATCTGATGTTTCTAAGAAGAAAGGGCGAGAGGAACATTTAGACCTCGAGATAACATGGAAGCTAAACCAAACATGCGAGTCGAAGGACCATCTACAGGAGACCCGGGAAAAATGAAGCGGGATAACCACATAGCCAAATAAGCGACTAAGGGAAAAGAATGAGGCTCTTTCATAGAAAGTGAGGACGGACGTGTTATAGTGAGAACTATTTAAGGTAATAAAAATTCGGTAATCCTGAAGAAGTAAGCGCACCCAAGATAACCGAGAATTTTTTTTGCGGTTAGAAGTCTCAAAGTTTGGGAGGAGCATGTCACCTGAAATCGCGAGATATAATTGGGAGCTCGCTTGGAAGCTTACATTAAATAAGCGATACACTCAACATCTCTAGAGACAAGCTAGATATCTGCTGAGGAAGCCGATGCAACGGCGAGGAAGGCTACAAGATATAATCTAGAATGAGTTCATACTAAAAATATATATATATATATATATATATATATATAATAAAATGAAAAAAAAAAAAAAAAAAAAGTAAAATAAAAATAAAAATAAAAAGATTCTTGGTAAATGGCATAAAGCGTCCTCAGAGTTGGGGTGAACTCCCCAAGCGGTGACAAATGTACGTGTGGAAGAACACCCGGCGTGAAATCAAGGCAGTGAAAGCATCTTGGTCACATCGGATCACGAAGATCCTGCATAATTGAATGCTGCGCATAAAATGTCGGCCCTCTTGGTATATCCACATAATCGAATTTGCGAGAACCTCGTCGGTCAATGTTGCCACCCACGAAGGCGATTGGATGAGTCGGATATGAAATGAATAGGAATTTGTAGGGGTATTCTGTTTTTCTATACACATACGAGGAATGAGAAGCGAGCATGGAAAGTTTGTCTAAACTTACATGGCCGTAGCATATAGAAATAAGCTGCTTTCTCGGGAGGAGGAAAGGTTATACGATCATAATTCTTCACTTGCTCCCGAAGCGTCGGAAGACCCATAAAGGGAGCCTTTCCCGATCGTTGATGATGAAAGGAACCTCCTTAGTAGTTTTGGTGCGTGGAGCGTTCTTTGGAGTTGGCTGCAACAAGAAAATATAACATGAGAATTCTAGAAACAAGGAAAGAAAGTGAATGAGCATTTGAAATTAAGTGCTTACCATAATAAAAGAGAGGGTATGAAACTTAAATAAGAAGATTGAATTTGGGAAAGGAAGATCACGGACACCTTGGATTCGGAAAGGAAGATCACGAACACCTGAAAGAAGAAAAAGAGCACAAGCATTAGGAGCCATTCAAATAAAAAGGGTAAAAGAAGAACGGGGAAATGTGAAAAAGGAGGCCATTAGGTCGGTTCCCCTAAGGGTTGACCCGTAGGATTTAGCCACCTAAGAAACTCTCCCCTCTTACATTTAACTTCTCCTTACTCGTCGGATCAACTGAGTGGAATGAATGCTACTTCACCGGAACATCCGAACTAAGATCCTTGTTAAGGTGAAATGGCTCGGAATAAATTCTTCCTCCTTGCGATGTTGTCTTTTCTTTCAAAATATCCGAGCCAATGACCTTGTTAAGGTGAAATGGCTCGGAATAAATTCTTCCTCCTTGCGGGGTTGTTCCTTTCTTCCGAATATCAGAGCCGATGACCTTGTTAAGGTGAAATGGCTCGGAATAGATCCTTCTCCTTGCGGTGTTCCTTTCTTCCAGAATATCAGAGCGATGACCTTGTTAAGGTGAAATGGCTCGGAATAAATCCTTCCTCCTTGCGGTGTTCCTTTCTTCCAGAATATCCGAGCCAATGACCTTGTTAAGGTGAAATGGCTCGGAATAGATCCTTCCTCCTTGCAGTGTTTCCTTTCTCCCAGAATATCCGAGCCAATGACCTTGTTAAGGTGAAATGGCCCGGAAAAGAAAAACTACAATCACCTGAAAAGAGAAATCGATGAAACAATTAAGAAATAATCACGAAGCATCAACCAAACGATGTCTACATGGACCATCCAACGGTGAACAATTGAATTTCCAAATCAGACTAGCTATCACCAACATGGCATTCAAATATCCAGGTATGGTACTGTTATCTATTATATGCATGTAATTCGCAGTGTGACTGCTAGTCATGGTAGATAGATTAATTCTTATATTATCCATCCTGCTATCCATAGAATTATAGACCTCCTGATATTGCAAAGCTTCAAATTTAGAAGAACATATGAATATTGCCCACAAGAACAATTTGGATAATGGAGATCCAAAAGGTCAAAGTAAACTTTTGGAAATCACAAAATAAACCAGAGACACAAAAAAAAGCATAAAATTTCTTACCAGAAACAAAATTAGAGAGATGACCCAGAAATCTGCAAAAAAAAAACAAAATATAAAAAAGTATTATTGTCGTGCAAAGATTAGATTAGGCAAACCGGAAGTAAAGGACACCAATTAAGATCTTTGGGTGCTTGAAAGCAGTATGTAATTGATGTTTACAACTAAATTAAAAGAACATCACAAGAAAGCTAACGAAAGTAAACACATGAGAGTGTGGAATATATATATATATATATATATATATATATATATATATATACCCGATTTGAGTGTAGAGAAGGAGCTAAAGAAATTAGCGCATTACATGAATATACAATAGTAATGGATGAGGATCCGAGTGTGTAAACTAAATCCCATTCATAATGATAAGTGAATTTAAAATCTAGACAAAGATTTTTTATTCTTTGCATGGAGTCCACCACTACAGATCTACAAGACGTAAAAAAAAAAAAATATTACTACTAATTTTTTAATATTAGACTAACTTCAGACGCCAACGCGCCTCGGGTTCTTGGTTGCCATTTTTTGAGAGAGAGAGAGTGTGACGACCCCAAAATAGGTCCATTCCATCCAACCCATTACGAGTTGTCAATACATGATACGAAACAACTACAACTTTATTATTACAACAAGAAGCGTGAGTTTAAATACAAATATTATCTTCAGACAATATTTATACTCAAATAAATCCTCATCACATTTATTGATACATTATTTTACAAAATGGTGAGGACTACTAAACAATCCTTTCTAAAACCTTCATTCCATACCCCAGGCTACGTATCGCATTTATATTCTCGCCTCACGAGAAGAATGGAACAAAAAGGAAAAGGGTGAGCTCAACTAGCTCAAAAGAATATTATGACTAAGATAATATACAACAAATTATCGTTAGTCTTCAACAGGAAAAATTTAATAGAATACTGATAGACAACAAGTTTTGAGATCAATATTAGAATGAAATAATAATTCATAGAAAGAGTTACGTAGAGAATGAAATCTACTATAATCTATGAATTTAATGATCCATCATCAAAATTTTATCCTGTAACATCAATCAATATTCATCTCAAATCAAACATTCATCTTTGCACTATGAGCCAAAGATATTCATCATCGGTCATGTTCATCTCAACACTGTTCATCTTTGCACTCTGAGCCAAAGATATTCATCGATCGGTCATGTTCATCTCAACACTGTTCATCTTTGCACTACTGAGGCCAAAGATATTCATCGATTGGTCATATTCATTTAAACACTGCTTCATCTTTGCACTACGGGCCAAAGATATTCTTCAGAAATCATTCATCTTTGCACTACGGGCCAAAGATATTCAATAATATCATCATTTAAGACCGAGGATGATGAAAAATATTTTTAAAAGAACGAATCCGAGTGAAACAAATTGACAAGGATTAAGGATTAATGATTTCGTACTTTGTTTTATCCATGTCCAACAATACCTCAAAAATAATCGTAGTGGTGTAAAATTCAAGAATGATCAAAACATGGATACAATCAAAGCTAGTATCCGAATAGATATTTTAGACGAAAAGAAGAAATTTTATTTTTAAATTGAATAGTCAGAGTACGTGAATAGTGTCGATATCGTGAATAGTCTAAGATACGTGAATAAGAAACTCAAACACCAAAAGATAGAAATTCCACAAAAAAAAACATCTTCAAACTACATGAATAGTACTCGTGAATAAGTAACTTCGTGAATAGTAACTCATGAATAGTAACTCGTGAATAGTAACTCATGAATAGTAACCCCGACATGAAAAAGTTCCAAATTTGATAAAAACTTGAGATCAACATTTCAAAGATAATGATATTGAAGAAATAATATCATTACTGAAAAAAATAATATCCCTTACCTCAAAGAATCAAGATTGCCGGAAGGAAAGGCTCAAGTGATCTTTGAATGAAACTTGTCTTGAGCAACAAAGAACTCTCAAAGTATCTAAATACTCACAAAATACGCTCAATAATATAGAGAGAGAGAGAGAAAACTTTGTTTACGGTGTGATTTTCAATTCTAACTTAACCCTCTATTTATAGGAAAATGTTAGCTTACCAAGCAGACTTGACCAAGCACACGATGGCTTTACCGCTACTATTGCCACCCACCACATTTGAAATAAAATTCAGCACACATTTTTTCACCAACCACAAGTAGGCCCACTCAATTCTAGAATTTTCCACCAAAATCAATTATAAACCTAATTTCCGAATCCGACACCTCTTAAAATTCACAACAAATCATTCGTGCATTTTAACGGTTCAAAATTTGTGGACATATACTCAACTTATGTATGTATAACATACCCAAAAATTACCACAATCCAACGATTCGGATTAAAAATTATAATCCCCATAATATATCTCAAAAACCCACGATTTAATTTTTAATACCTCCAATCGAGATAAAAATCGATAAAACACCTCAACAATAATTTCTTCATTTATAACCACATAAATAAATCCATCATTTATATCCACATAAAATAAATATTTCTTTATCATATGAATCAATAATTAATTATTCACAAATAATATTATGAATCACAATTATGACAACCAAAGCCGTGTAGTTCTCCGGGAAAAGGGGGCTTTCAGATAAGGATTTCTCTCTTCTTTGGCAGCAATTAGGTGACCAAACCTCTCCTCGATGAGAACTTTCTAGACATTGCCAATAATGCTATCTAATAATATTATTCAAATAATATGAATTATTGATCGATAATGGAGATAATAATGCACGGTGACAATTATTGAACAACAATAATATAAAATATCAACGCAGCAATTATTGAATCAATAAAATAAAATATTGAGCGATAAGAATTGTGATGAAAATTATTGAGTAGTGCCTTCTTTACGTAAGGATCAATAATTCAACAATTATATGCAATCTGGTGTCTTCTTTGTGCAACCACGCGTAGACATCGTATTTTAACCACCGCACGGGTATTCCAATGATCTTAACGGTGAATAACTACTACCAGTTATTTTTAACCAACTTATATTTGTCGTTTTCTTCAACCAATCGCTTTCAAGTTATGGGGCCCACACATGGCATTTGCTTGGCCGTCGATCACGAATATTCCCCGACAGTACGAATATTCCACGACCAAACGAATATTCCCCGACAAAATGAATATTTTATAACCACTTGCTTATTTTGAAATATTTGCGTATTTAACCCTTAACTATCCACATTAATCAAATCAACCCTTACTATTTCAAAATAATAAATAAAGGAAATTCTTTTTTATTTAAAAAAATTTCGGGGTCTTACAACCTCCCCTCCTTATGAAATTTCGTCCTCGAAATTGGCGACGTCTACAGTGTTCGAAAAGGTGAGGATACCTCGCTTTCATTTTCGTTCCAATTCCCAGGTCATTTCCTCTATAGCATGATTCCTCCACAAAACTTTAACTTGTGGTATGACCTTTGCGCGTAGGACATGCTCCTTCCTATCCAAGATCTTGATAGGTACCTCCTCATACGTTAAGTCTTCGGCTATCTCGTCCGGTTCTAACTCAATAACGTGGTTCGGGTCTTTCACATATATTCTGAAATGCGGATATGTGAAACACATTATGAACACGAGACATACTTGAGGTAACGCAAGTCTATAGGCTACATTTCCTACTCGGTCAAGAATTTAAAATGGACCGATAAATCGTGGATTGAGCTTTCTCTCTTCCCAAATCTTGTAACTCCCTTCCATGGAGCAACTCGCAACAACAATACATGATCCCCTACATTAAATTCCCGTCCTTTCGATGAAGATCCGCATAACTCTTTTATCGATCTTGGTAGTTTGTATCGTTGTCGAATTATTTGGATCTTTTCGGTGAGTCATACGTCTTAACTTCGGGTCCCAACAATGTTGCTTCACCCACCTCATCCCAACATATTGGAGAAGCGACATTTTCGTCCATATAATGCTTGAATGGAGCCACACCTATACTTGCCGATAGCTGTTGTTGTAGGAGAATTCCACCGATGGTAAATACTTATCCCAACCGCCCTTGAAGTCTAGGGACATGAGTCTTAATAAATCTTCAAGAGTTTGAATAGTCCTCTCGATTGTCCGTCTGGTTTGGGGATGGTATGCGAGAACTAAATGTAATCCTGTGCCCATAGCTTTTTGCAAGCTAACCCAAAATCTTGAAGTGAATCTTGGGTCACGATCAGAAACTATGGATACAGCATGCCATGCAACCTCACAATCTCATTCACGTACATACTAGCAGCAAGGCGTTCAAGTGAATAAGTCTCCGTATCGGCAAGAAATGAGCGGACTTGGTTAATCTATCAACAATAACCCAAATAGCATTGATGCCTTGAGAAGCCGTAGGAAGACCCGTAACAAAATCCATGGTAATGTGTTCCCACTTCTTCATTTAGGAATCTCAAGTGGTTGCGACGGACCCTTAGGTACTAGATGCTCCGCCTTTACCGTTGGCAAGTTAAACACATCGAGATAAACTTTGCAATCTCTCTTCATATTATTCCACCAAAATGTATGTCGAAGATCACGATACATTTTAGTACTTCGAGGATGGATTGCAAATGGTGTATTGTGTGCCTCCATCATAATCTTGTACTTCAAATCGAGTCGTTAGGAACACAAAGTCTCAGAGTGGACTCAAGTATTCCTTCTTCATCAATTCTCGCCGGAATAGCTCCTTCTTGTACTTTCTTCTTCATACGCATCGAATTTCAAGGGTCGGTGGCTTGAGCAACCTTAACTTTTTCTATTAAAGTTGGCTCTGTCGTATACTTGACATCATCGCACTTTCGTTCCGCATATGATCTTCTACTCAATGCGTCACTACCACGTTAAACTTTACCGGGGTGGTATTGAATAGTGTGGTCGTAGTATCTTTCAATAGCTCGAGCCAACGTCATTGCCGCATGTTGAGTTCTTTGAGTGAAGAAATATTTAAGGCTTTTATGGTGCGAATATATCTCCACTTTCTCCCGTATAGATAGTGCCTCCATATTTTAGCGAAACAGCATTACGCTTAACTCTAGATCATGAGTAGGATAATTCCTCTCATACTCTTTAAGTTGTCATGAGGCATAGGCTATGACTTTCCCACGTTGCATGAGAACACATCCTAACCCTTTGCACGAAGCATCATTTGAGATAACAAATCCATCAAGAACCGGATGGTATTGTTAGAAACAGTCTTAGAAATAAGTCTCCTCTTAAGCTCTTGGAAACTTTTCTCGCATTCTTCGCTTAAACGAATTTCAGTATCCTTTCGAGTTAGTGAGTTAATGGAGTAGCGATTCGAGAAAACCCTTCCACGAATCTCCGATAATAACCAATTTAAGCCCAAAAAGCTACGATTTACTTGATCGCCGACTTGGTTGCTCCAACTTTGTATTGCTTCAATCTTCACGGATCAACAGATACTCCATGTTTTGACACCACATGCCCAAGAAATGCTACTTCCTCAAGCGAACTCGCATTTCTTCAATTTGGCATATAGTTGGTTTTCACGAAGCCTTTGGAGTACCAAACTTCAAATGGTGCTCATGATCTTCACGACTTTTGGAATATATAAGGATGTCATCAATAAAGACAACAACGAATCGATCCAAATATTCTTGAATACTCGGTTCATCATATCCATGAAAGCCAGCAGGAGCATTAGTTAGTCGAAAGACATAACTAAGAATTCATAATGCCCATACCGAGTTCGAAGGCGGTCTTTAGAATATCCTCGATTTTAATCTTCAAATTTGATGATATCCGTAAGCGAAGATCGATTTTGAAAAGAATTGTGCCTCTGCAATTTGGTCGAACAAGTCATCAATACGAGGTAGAGGATACATATTCTTGATGGTGACATGGTTCAATTCAGATAGTCAATACAAAGTCGCATACTCCGTCTTTCTTCTTTACAAATAAAACAGGAGCACCCCAAGGAGATGTACTGGGGCCGAATGAAACCGGATGTCCAACAATTCTGTAGTTGGACCTTTAACTCTGAAGTTCAATAGGAGCCATTCGATATGGGGTTTTAGAAATGGGCTTTATGCGAGTTCAAGATCAATAAAGAATTCAACTTCACGTTACGGGGGTGGGCGGGAAGTTCTTCTTGAAATCGTCGGGAAAGTCAATAACAACAGAATATTATTCAAATTTGGCGTGTCTTTATTCAAATCCATAACATGGGCTAAGAAAGCTTGACATCCGTTTTTCAATAAGCGAATAGCTTTATGATTAGATATGATAGTGATTGATTTTAATGGTTTAGTTGCTTGAATTGCATAAACGGGTTGGTTAGGAATATGAAAACTAACAACCTTACGAAAACAATCAATTTTGGCATGATGAGTAGTTAACCAATCAATCCCTAAAATCACATCAAAAGCAAGTATCTTTAAAGAGATAAGGTCAACGGGTAAGGTAATGGTGCCAACTTGAATCAAACAAGATTTATAAGCGATTGGATGTGATGAAAGTTTCTCTAACGGAGTTTCCACAGAGATAAGTCAAAGTCTAATTTCTCGAGTCAAGTTTAAAGCGTTGAGCACATGCAGGAGAGATAAATGAATGGGTATGACCCCAGATCAAGTAAGGTATAAACTTCATAAGAATTTATAATAAATAACTTACCGTGATCACCTCGTTTGGGTTCTCGCAATATGACCCGATACAACAAACATTTCTTCCGGAATCGTTGACTTTGACTTTTTCGGGACGATCTTTTGAGTCACCGTCCCCATTGAACTAGGTTTCGCTCGACAATCTCGAAGCGATATGTCCTTCCTTTCCACAACTATAGCATACCTTGAAGCTGTTGCAGGCGGTTTGGTGATATGTCCTCTTTCCGCATTTGTAGCATATAACCGGTGGTCGTTCTCCTCCCTTAGAACCCGATTCATTGCCAAGACCTTTGTCGTCTTCACATAGTCGTTGTTAAATCTCCTCTTTTAAAATCTCCTCTGACTCGCTTCTTACATTTTTCATGACCATGATTACCACGAGTGGTTACCATTTCTGTCAAAATCATTTCTTTCTCCATGAGTTATCATTATTCATTGATCGCTATCTACGTACGATCTGGTTATGGTCCCTCGGTTGGTAGTACTCGTTATCTCGCTCTAATAATTGAGCCACATTTTACAACATGTCTGAATAAAGAAAGTTTATGAGAAATGAGATATCGACGTATCCGGGTTTCAAACCTCTAAGAAACATCCGCCGCATCATCGTTCCTCATTCTCCACCAAATGAGGTGCAAACACGGATAACTCTGCAAACTTTGCCTCGTCTTTGAGACACCGTCGTGTTGTTTTGCTCTAATCGATGAACTCCACTTCCTTCATACTGTGAACACTTTCGGAAAGTATTTGTCATTAAATAGTCTCTCAAACGTCTCCCAAGACATGCCGAAAGTCTTGGTGGATGGGTACGCTTCACAGACTCCCACCAGTAGTCTGCCTCGCCACAGAACATAAAGGTGGCGAATGGAACCTTCTGTTCCTCCGTGCATCCCAAGACATCGAATATCTTGGTAATTTGCTTGACCCATGTTTCCGCCATGATCGGATCTGGCTTTCCCTTAAATTCTGGTGGTCCCAACTCTTTGGCTGCTTGCCATTTGTGACAACCCGTGAATTGCTATCATTTCCTCCTCGTATTTTGAACACGAGTCTCCTAAATGCGATTTTGCATGAACCGCAAAAAACTTCTAAACATCCCTCGTTCATCATCTCGCTCCATGGTGTTGTTCACGGGAAGAACATTGCCCACTGTTACACGTTCTCCTCGTTGGTGAGTACTGAGCGTCTCCACGTTCTCATTTCCATTGTTAATATTCTCATCGACATTCTCAAAATCATGTCATAAACAACAAGGGTTAATTAAGAAATCAATATATCACATAATATCCCTTATATAATTGACCAACTAACAAATAAGCTTAGGTAGGACACCACTAGCGAAGGATTTACTCGTCTCTCCTCTCTAGTTCTATTCCCGATCTCATGGAGATCATATCCCTAAGCTCGATACCAACTGTGGCGACCCCAAAATAGGTCCATTCCATCCAACCCATTTCGAGTTGTCAATACATGAATACGAAACAACTACAACTTTATTATTACAACGAAGAAAGCGTGAGTTTAAATACAAATATTATCTTCTAGACAATATTTATACTCAAATAAATCCTCATCACATTTATTGATACATTATTTTACAAAAATGGTGAGGACTACTAAACAATCCTTTCTAAAACCTTCATTCCATACCCAGACTGTACATACTCGCTATATTCTCGCCTCACGAGAAGAATGGAACAAAAAGGAAAAGGGTGAGCTCAACTAGCTCGATAAAGAATATTATGACTAAGATAATATACAACAAATTATCGTTAGTCTTGATAGGAAAAATTTAATAGAATACTGATAGACAACAAGTTTCGGATCAATATTCGCAGAATGAAATAATAATTCATAGAAGAGTTACGTAGAGAATGAAATCTACTATAATCTATGAATTTAACAGTCCATCATCAAAATTTTATCCCTGTAACATCAATCAATATTCATCTCAAATCAAACATTCATCTTTGCACTACTCTGAGCCAAAGATATTCATCGATCGGTCGTGTTCATCTCAACACTGCTCATCTTTGCACTATGGGCCAAAGATATTCATCGATCGGTCATGTTCATCTCAACACCTGTTCATCTTTGCACTACAGGCCAAAGATATTCATCAGTTGGTCATGTTCATTTAAACACTTGTTCATCTTTGCACTACAGGCCAAAGATATTCTTGAAATCATTCATATTTTACTCTACGGGCCAAAAGATATTCAATAATATCATCATTTAAGACCGAGGATGATGAAAATATTTTTAAAGAAGCGAATCCGGTGAAACAAATTGACAAGAATTAAGGATTAATGATTAGTACTTTGTTTTATCCATGTCCAACAATACCTCAAAAATAATCATAGTGGTGTAAAATTCAAGAATGATCAAAACATGGATACAATCAAAGCTAGTATCCGAATAGATATTTTAGACGAAAAGAAGAAATTTTATTTTTCTATTGAATAGTCAGTATCGTGAATAGTGTAAAGTATCGTGAATAAGGCCGTGATATCGTGAATAGTAACTCGACACCAAAAGATAGAAATTCCATAAAAAAAACATCTTCACGCTTTCATTAATAGTACTCGTGAATAGTAACTTCGTGAATAGTAACTCATGAATAGTAACTCGTGAATAGTAACTCATGAATAGTAACCCGACATGAAAAAGTTCCAAATTTGATAAAAACTTCGGATCGACATTTCAAAGATAATGATATTGAAGAAATAATATCATTACGAAAAAAATAATATCCCTTACCTCAAAGAATCGATTGCTTGGAAGGAAAGGTCGGAGTGATCTTTGAATGAAACTTATCTTGAGCAACAACTCTCAAAGTATCTAAATACTCACAAAATACGCTCAATAATATATAGAGAGAAAAGAGAAAACTTTGTTTACGGTGTGATTTTCAATTCTAACTTAACCCTCTATTTATAGGAAAATGTTAGCCGCCAAGCAGACTTGACAAGCACTACGATGGCTTTACTCGCTACTATTGCCACCCACCACATTTGAAATAAAATTCAGCACATTTTTTCACCAACCACAAGTGGGGCCCACTCAATTCTAGAATTTTCCACCAAAATCAATTATAAACCTAATTTTGAATCCGACACCTCTTAAAATTCACAACAAATCATTCGTGCATTTTAGCGGTTCAAAATTTGTGGACATATACTCAACTTATGTATGTATAACATACCCAAAAATTACCACAATCAGCGGTCGGATTAAAAATTATAATCCCATAATATATCTCAAAACTCCCGATTTAATTTTTAATACCTCAATCAGATAAAATCTTGATAAAACACCTCAACAATAATTTCTTCATTTATAACCACATAAATAAATCCATCATTTATATCCACATAAAATAAATATTTCTTTATCATATGAATCAATAATTAATTATTCACAAATAATATTCTGAATCACAATTACGACAACCGAGCGGTAGTTCCGGGGAAAGAGGGGCTTTCGATAAGGATTTCTCTTCTTTGGTAGCGCAATTAGGTGACCAAACCTCTCCTTGATGTAACTTTCTAGACATTGCCAATAATGATATCTAATAATATTATTCAAATAATATGAATTATTGATCGATAATGGAGATAATGTGCGGTGACAATTATTGAACAACAATAATATAAAATATCAACGCAAAGCAATTATTGAATCAATAAAATAAAATATTGAGCAAGAACTCTTGTGAAAATTATTGAGTAGTGCCTTCTTACGTAAGGATCAATAATTCAACAATTACATGCAATCTGTAGTGTCTTCATTGTGCGACGCGCAGTATTCTTATTTTAACCAACCGGTATTCCAACGGTCTTAACGGTAATAACTACGCCGTTATTTTTAACCAACTTATATTTGTCGTTTTCTTCAACCAATCGCTTTCAGTTATGGGGCCCACACATGGTCGCTACTGGCCGCATACGAATATTCCCGATAAAGATTTACGAATATTCCACGACAAACGAATATTCCCCGACAAAATGAATATTTTATAACCACTTGCTTATTTTGAAATATTTGCGTATTTAACCCTTAACTATCCACATTAATCAAATCAACCCTTACTATTTCAAAATAATAAATAAAGGAAATTCCTTTTTATTTTAAAAAATTTTTGGGTCTTCTGAGAGTACTCTCTCATACATCCCGTGTCCACTTTTCTGTAGAGCCTTGCTAAAGGGTTATGTTCACGCGCTTCTTGCAGTGCGTTTGAAGTTGTGACAAGGTATCGTCATTCTGTCTCACGATGGATGCAACATTTGTATTGGAATAGAATTGTGCAAGAATTGAATCGTAAGCAAACGAAGAATACAATCGACTCATTATTTTGAAATTTCTGGGGACATTTGATCACTCTTTAATCTTCTAGAGGGCTAGGACTAGTTGGTTCAACCATGACTTGATTCCCTTAATAATTATTACTCCCTCCTATTCATATTAAATGTCTTTTTATAGAGTTTCATTTTATTCTATATAAATGTCGTTTAAAAAAAAAAAAAAAAAAAAACTTGTCAAAGTAAAATCAAGCGCTTACTTATTTAGTGGAATCAATTTCTCTCAATCATCGTGATTGAATACTACACGATATCACTAATTAAGGAAAAAGATTTTGCATTTAAAAATAATAATAGTAGTATTATTATTATTATTTTAAATTATTCCTATTTAAAAATATTTCTCAATTTTTAAATTATCCTCTTTCTTTGGAGTTGTGGAACGTCAGTTTAAAATAATAATATTAGTATTATTATTATAATAAGATTAGTATTATTATTATTATTTTAAATTATTCTATTTAAAAATATTTCTCAATTTTTTAAATTATCCCTCTTTCTTTGGAGTTGTGGAGCGTTAGGTTTAAAATAATAATATTAGTATTATTATTATAATAAGATTATTATTATTATTATTATTTTAATTATTCCTATTTAAAAATATTTCTCAATTTTTTAAATTATCCTCTTTTTTGGAGTCAGGAACGTCGGGTTTAAAATCATTAGTTTAGTACCGTAAATATGTAGTACCGTAAATATTCCTATTTAGTGGAATCAATTTCTCTCAATCATCGTGATTGAATACTACGATATCACTAATTAAGGGAAAAGATTTTGCATTTAAAATAATAATATTAGTATTATTATTATTATTTTAAATTGTTCCTATTTAAAAATATTTCTCAATTTTTGAAAATATTTTTCAAATTCCTTCCTAATTTTATTCTATAAATATATAAAGATAGAAATGATTTGATTATGAATGATTTGATTTTTGTTTCCAAAATATGAATGATTTGATTTTACATGAAGAAAGATTTTATTTTATTTCTCAAAATAGAATAAGATTTTACTTATGAATTGCCATGCACTTTAAAAAGATTTTGCATAATAATATTAGTATTATTATTATTATTTTAAATTATTCTATTTAAAAATATTTTCAATTTTTGAAAATATTTTTCAAATTCCTTCCTAATTTTATTCTATAAATATATAAAGATAGAAATGATTTGATTATGAATGATTTGATTTTTGTTTCCAAAATATGAATGATTTGATTTTACATGAAGAAAGATTTTATTTTATTTCTCAAAATAGAATAAGATTTTACTTATGAATTGCCATCGCGCCTTCTTCAATTCACTAATTCCTAAATGAATTTTTAGGATAATCAATATATTTTAGGTTCATGGGTAGGGTATAAACAAACACGCTGGCTAGCAAATTTGACACCATGACTTTCAAATTTCGTTACGCCTCTTTATGTATATATATATATATATATATATATATATATATATATATATATATATATATATTAAGGAAACAAAGATCAAAGGGGATTTGGAGAAGATTTTAATATTTCGTGGGTGAGCTACCCTAAGGGTCCCTTCTCCAAGAATTTTTTTGTTTTCGGGACTTGTAAGATCGAGCTCGCATATTGTTCAAAAATTTGAAACACGACTCAAAGACTTGAAGAAATTTGCACGATCACCACCCCAAGGCGTGGTGACGCGTGAGGGGCAAATGTGAGTCCATGTTCAAATTAGGGTTCACATGACCTAATTGAATTGAATGTGCAATTAGGGTTCCACTGGCTTCATTAAGGGTGCAAAATTAGGGTTCGTGATAACCTAAAGAAATAAAGAGGCGGAAAAGTCGAAATAAATGTATGCGAGACTGCGAAAAGCCTCCACGTGTCCCGAGGCGTAAGACTCGTGGAGGCGGCTCGCTTTGGGAATTGATTGAGGATTGGATTGGTGGCTAGAAGGATTGAGGCAATATGGGCATTACTCGAAGGACTAAAGGGTATTTCTGGAATTTCACGATGGCATGTGCCTCAGACATGACTACTTTCGAAAACCCTATAAATACCCCTTCTATTCCATTTGGAAGGGGACTTATCTGGAGATCAAGACTTGGACTCTTGGAAGATCAAAAAGGACCCTTTTGGTGACTTAAAGGCTCGAGATTCCACTAAAAAGCACCAAAGGGTTTGGACATTCTCTCAACTGACTTGAAGGACTCGAAGGCTCTTGGAATCCTCGTTACCCTAACACGGTTCCGGATTCTAGGGGTTCTGCCACGCGCGTCGTTGGAGTAATCACCCACTGTCGTTTCTCCCTCTTCAATCAATCAATCAATTCCAGTACTTTTCGTGGATTTCTCTCCTCCTCACCAACACGAAACCCTAACCCTAAAGAAGTCACGATTTCCTTGCCCACACCTCTTTACAATTGTCTTGGTCTTTTCTTCTCAACTTACTTATTCTCCCTTCTCTCATTGGTTCTTAATTTTTGGTTCTAATTGCCTGGCAGGTGTTTTTCCAATTGGAGGCCAACTAATATTGTACTATATAGTAAAATTAATTAATGAAATCCTTAAAAAAAAGTTTATAATGATTAATTCGTTGAGTAAACTTTTATAAAGGTTAATTTCCAATATAAGTTGTATCTATATATAATATATTGAATCTTGTATCTTATAGTAACTAATTGGCAATGGTATTATTGGCTCTAGTAGTTCTTAGAATGCTGGATCCATTTTTAGGCCTAGGTTGTGTTTAGTAAGAATATATTAAGGGATAAATGAGAAAGGGATTGAACTCTGAAAAATCCTGATTTGGGCATATAATATATTAAGAAATAATATTACAGACATAAATTATTTTATAAACATTTTATAAATTGCTAGGTATGTTGAGTTGATCAACAAATTGTTTCAATATAATCTTCAGTCCCACATAATATGTTGACATAATATGTTGAGTTAGAATATGTCACATCAACAGTTTATAAAATATTTATAGAATAATTTATATTTCTAATATTATTCATAATTAAGTAGTTGTGATTAAACAGTTGTCACTATATAAAGTAATAAAATAGGCGAGTAGCCGTATAAACTAGTGCTCTCTTATTAAAGCAATAAAACTAGGAAATACAGATCGGATGCAAACATAACTTTTGACATATTTGATTTTATTTTAAATTGAAAGGTAACTAAAAGAGAGGGAAAAAGTAGTTCAAAGAAAACAGAAGATCATGATAGTATTGAAAAGCGATAATAATATAATATAATATGATGATGATGAAAAGTGATATATAATAGCAATAATCCTAATGACCACCGTCATGATTAAACAATATTAGTACTAACCTATAACAGGACAACTAAAACATGTGTGGGATAATTCTAGTTAAACTGGGTATCGATTTAGACTACCTTTTGACTTGGATTGTATTATTGATTTCATCGACCAAAATCAAGATTGGAAAATACACATTAGAATAATTATATAAAAAATATTACTAATTATAAAATTTATTATTTCGTAATTGTCACTAATTATATCAATTTCGAATATGAAATTATGTGACAATGACTTTTAAAAATTAATAACTATCTTATAATTAGAATTATTGGTTACTTAGAAATAATAAAGTTGTATAAGCACTTTTGACAAGGAGGCAACCCAATGCAAGTATCTTGGACGTACCTTTTGCAATTTTTTAGTTTGGGAAATTCAAATATGATGACTTATATAACAAGGGAGTTAAACCATAGATAGAAAAGTGTTGTGTTTGGTAAGTGGAATAAGCAATTATAATGAGGCCCAAATATTTAACTCAATATTTTCCCTTTTTGTATGAATTTCCATTGTTTGGCTGATTCAGAAATTCACATTGTAGTCTTGGATATGAGTTTAAATTTGTATTAAAAAAATAAAAAAAAAAAGAAAGAAAAAAGATGGGATTCGGATTAACTTCCACTTAGCCACTTGGTCGATTAAGTGCGGGTTATCATTTCTTTTTCCATCTTTTCCGACGGTTGGTGGATTACGTCGTTTAGTCAACTAATGACAACGTAAGATGGAATAAAAAGGCTTAAATACTTATTATTTTAAGACTTCATTCCTAAGGATGCAACTTGAGTATGACATCGGGCAGTACGTAGTACTTAGTCATTGAGACTTTGCTCAACAGTTAAAATAATAACAACTTTCAATACTCTAAGAAAAAATTGATAAATTTATGTGTGCGTGTGTATTTATATATATACGATCCGGATCTTAAGTTCACCTCTTATTTAATATAACTTGTATACTCTCCTTTAGCAACGAACCAGGGCGACAATTTTATCCGTCACTATATATAGAACCGTTGTCTTAGCTTTTAGCGACAGACAACATATAGCGACGGATCGAACCTATCTAGAAGGAACCGATAAATCAAATAAAATTAAAACAAAGCTAAAGGGGGTATGCAAAGTATGTTAGATAAGAAATGAACTTAAGATCCGAATCATATATATATATATATATATATATATATATATATATATACACACACACACACACACACACAAAATAAGCTTCTCCAACGAACCAATTTAACGGACTAAAGACGTACTTGGCCAAAAAGCATGTGGGTTGCATTTTAGTTACACGGGTTGCAATTTTGCGGGTGGGGTGTGAAAAATGGGTTGGGGATATTGTTAGTTCTCGAACGCACAAAAGTTATCTAGAAGGGGGGTTGAATAGATATTTTAAAATTTTCTTTTCAAAGGAATTAACAGATTTGTTAATTAAATGATTAAATAAGCAGTGCGAAAAATATGTTTTAGTTATCCCACTTAAGATAACATCATGGTTATAAATCAAACAACAGTTATAGCAAATATAACAATTAAAGAGACTGAAAGTAAATGACACAATGTTTTAAGTGGTTCAGAGCACTCAAGACTCATAGTCCACTCTTCTACTCCACGAGTAGGAAATCTACTAAGGATATTGATACAATCTTTGAATCACTGAGATTCCTTCAAAATCAGCAGTCTTGGAAAGCTAGTTCACAAAGAACTCTTCAAGCCCAGCAGACTTGGAATGTTAGTACACTAAGTACTCTTCAAACCTAGCAGGTTTGGCAGCTCTGCAATGAATGTAGTTGAGGTTGTTGTTGTTGTGCTGCTAAGTTGCCTTAAACCCAAGTTCTGATGAACTTAGTAGCGAAGCAAGATTTACACTACAAAAAAGCCGGCTAATTCCGACGGATATATGTTCGACGGACACATTCCCTCGAAGATAATATATATTCCGACGGAATATTCAGTTGAAGATACCTCAGTCAAAAATACTTTAACTTCGACTGATGTCCGTCGAACATTTATTTATCCCATTGGCGCCAATGTTCCCGCCAGCGCGAATATTAGTTTCGATTGAATAGGATGTATCCTGACGAAATATTCAGTCGAAGATACCTTAATTATGACGACTTTATGTACGACGGCCATTCCATCGAAGATAATCCCAAAACCTAATTAATTGATACGTCTCCCCCTCGTTTCTCTAGATCCTTTAATCTGATCATTTCTCTCTTCTCTCTCTCTCATTTCTCTAGATCTAGCCTCCACCACTTCGATCTCTCTCACTTCTCTCACTTCACTGCTCTCACGCCACCACCATCGCCGCCACCACCACGTGCCGCCACCATCACCACCACCACCACCGGTTCCGCCACGTACTACCACCACCACGTACTGCCACCACCACCACCTTCGATTCCACCACCACCACGTACTGCCACCACCACCACCACCATCACTGTCGATCGGTTCCACCACCAGTAGACGCAACCAACACCGTCGATTACCACCATCACTAACACCACCAGCAGCCACCACCAGGCACCACCGTCGGTTAGTTGCACATTAATTCAATTTCAAGGTTAGTTTTCTATCAAGTATTAGATTTTTAGGGTTAATTTGTTGCAAATTGTGAAATTTGTGGCTTAATTTGTTTTAGGTTTAGTTTAATTTGAGTTTGAATATGAGATTAACCTAATTTGGATAATATGTTGTTGCTGTGAATTTTTTGGTGTGAATTTGTGGACTGTATATTGCTGAAATTGGAATTTTGATTATGGGTTTGTGGACTGCATATTATTTAAGTGCATATTATTTGGAATTTGGAAATTGTAGAATATTGATATCAAATTTGGGTTCCTTATCATAATGTAACTGATTTTAGGACTGTTTTTAATCTTGATATATTTGTTATTTACGAATTGAATTTACGATGTAAATTCGCATCGTAATTATGAAATTGCAAACTTGCATGTATATATTGTATTAGTTATTAGTTTTTCAATATTAATAAATCATAAACTAAGTACCATTTACTTAGTTTCTTACTACTAAAATAAAATAAAGTAAATATAATTTAATATAGTTTATTAAATAAAATAAATTTTAAAAATAAAATAAATAACATAATATAATACAAAATAAAGTAAAATAAAATAAAAAATTAATTAAATTAATTTGAATAAAATAAAAAACTTTGATTTAATCTAATAAATAAAATACAATTCAATCAAAAAAATAAAATTAAATAAAAATAATAAAATAAAATAAATTTAATTTAATTTAAATAATCTTAATTAATTTAAATTAAATTTAAATTAAAATAAATTTAATTAATTTAATTTAATTTAATAAAAACATTAAAATTATATAATATATATAATATAATACAAGATAAAATAAAATAAAATAAAATATTTTTAATTACAAAATCAAATTAAATTAAAATAAATTAGAACTTTTATAATATAATACAAAATAAAATAAAAAGTAATAAAAATTTAATTTAATTTAGTTTAATAAATAAAATAAAATAAAATGATTTTATTTTATTTTATTTTATTTAATAAAGTATATTTAATAAATAAATAAGCCAATTATATAATACACTACAAATTAAAATAAAAAAATATATATAAGTAGTCTCTATAAATTTCAAATAACAATTTTCAATAACTAAGTACCACTTACTTAGTTTATCATCATTGGCAAAATAAACTAAGTATAACTATAGAAGTGATCATATCGAACAGTAGTCTCTATAGATTCCAAATAACAATTTTCATAAACTAAGTACCACTTACTTAGTTTATCATCATTGGCAAAATAAACTAAGTATAGCTAGAAGTGAATGTCGAACAGTAGTCTCTATAGATTCCAAATAATTAACAATTCTCATAAACTAAGTATCACTTACTTAGTTTATTATCATTGGCAAAATAAACTAAGTAGCATTTGCTTAGTTTGCCATAATTTTCAATATATAAATGCAATAATACTCTCCCTATATATGTACTCTTTCTTGTATGCAGTGTTTGACATAGCGAAGAATGCAGCCTAAATAGTACTCCAACCTGGTTCTCCTCGACAACAATAAAAAAAGGGTCGTAGTTCTGTTTTGTCCTATACTCGAATAATAAAGGTAATTGAATTATCATGAGACATTCCTCATTTGTTCCATCATAATGAGATGGCAACATTCAAGAAGGAGTGCCGATAAGTTGTTGAACAAAGTTCTAGGTTAAGCAACCCTCTAAATGAGTGAATGATCACTTCTCCCATAGGAATGAATCATCTCCCCATATGGGTCCAATCCATGATATAAACAGCTTCTCACCACTCTGAATTCCTCATACGGGTAGTTCTCACAGAATGTCTCACCTCTTGAATGAGAACTATCCATTTGAGGAATTCGGAGTGGTGAGAAGCTGTCTATATCATGGATTGGACCCATATGGGGAGATGATTCATTCCTAGCAGAGAAGTGATCGTTCGTTCATCTAGAGGGTTGCTTAAGCTAAAACTTTGTTCAATAGCTTAATGGAACTCCTTCGGATGTTGTCATCTCATATGATGGAACAAATGAGGAATGTTCATAGAATTGAATTAACTTTATTATTCGATATAGGACACAACAGAACTACTAACCTTTTTTTGGTCGTTGTCAATCAAGTAGAGATTCCACATAAATTCTCATAAATTATGTACTATACTTTAAAACTTAGAAACCCGTTTGACATACACTCAATAGGGGTGAATGTCGAACAATCCCCAGTTTTGGACTGTTATTGGATGTTATGTCTCTCACTTTAGGTAGGTGTAAAATCTGAAACGGTTCATTTTTTGTTATTTTGAGGATTAATCGATCGTTATCTCTATATGTTCTCCGAAAGTGCATACTTAGATTAAGTTATCTTAGTCTATTTCGTGTGCTTAGAGACCATGGGGAGGTGCTGCCGAAATTTTCTTGAAACTCATGAAACGTACTCAACGTGTTTGCACTAGTGACAAGACACATCCAATAACGGGATAGAAGCCTTACCCTTGTCCCTGTAGAGATACTAGGTAAATCTAATTCACGCATGAATATCCAAATTAACTTAATGCGTATTACGTGTTGTTAAAAAATGTCAACGACCGAGAGTTGGATGTACCGTAGGATACCCGGTGATGGGAAGGGATTAGTCGACTTATCGTGTTGGGGTTTTAGATTTCTTGAACAAAGCACTAGAACATACGGATGATCCAAGACGGAAGATGCGATGCCCGTGTGTCAAGTGTAAAATCGATTTGGAAGAAAGTCGACGAGATTAAATTCGACTTATTTTTCTCGTGGATTTGTAGATGGGTACTTCGTATGGACTCATCACGGGAATCGAAGTGATTGAAAATATTGTGGAACAACCAATTCCACAGGATTCATACGTCGAAAACTATGATCCGGTTGAGATGTTGGTTGATGCTTACGGCCCTACTACTATCGATCGGGTGAATATGAACCTTCTTCAAGCAAAGCATAAGCAAGTGCCAAATGATACAAACCACGCCTTTTACAAGTTCTTATCTCGAATCTGGGGTCGCACAGATCCCGGAAATGATACGAACACCAAGTTTTCTAGTGATGAAGCTCTTATACTTCAAGAATGAGCACGATTGTAGTGAGAGAGGTTTCAACGATTTGCTCGCTATAATTGGATGATTCTTACCCAAGGATCATACTCTTCCCGCTAATTATTACGAAGTGAAGAAGATGGTCGAGGGTTAAATATGGGGTATCAAAAAAATCGATGCTTGTGGAGAGGATTGCATGTTATACTATGGGAGGGACAGAGATAAAGGGGCGATTGTGATATATGTAGCTTATCGTGCGACAAGGTTACAAAACGTGGGGGAAGGAGAAACATGTTCCGTGAAAATCTTACGATACTTTTCACTCATGCCGAGACTTCTTGGCTATTATTCATGTCGTCTCATACGGCTCAACATATGAGTTGGCATCGAACAAGGGATGTCATGCCTGGTCACTAACTCACCCAATGAGATGGAGATGAATGGAAGAGATTTGATGTAAATTATCCCGAGTTTGCGGAAGAAGTTAGGAATGTTAGGCTTGGTACGGGCTCTTGATGGCTTTTGCCTTTTAATAATTTTAGCCAAAGTACTCGGTTTGGCGGTCATTATGGTCGCTTATAATCTTTCACCAAGAATGTGCATGAGGGATCCGTATTTATTTTTGACTTTATTCATTCCGGGGGATAAAATTCCTACAAAAGATCTTAATGTGTACCTTCGACCGTTAGTGGATGAACTAAAGATGTTGTGGGAGACAGAGGTTCAGATGTATGATAAATCGATATGCGAGAACTTTGTGATGAAAGCAGCCCTGTTATGGACTATCACTGACTTTCCGGCTCTTGGGATGGTTAGTGGTTGGTCAAATCACGGGAAGCTGTGTATGGGGGATGTGCAAGGCAACCAGTTGCAACATGGGCGGAAATGTAGTTTCTTTGGCACTGCTCGTAGATTCTTTCTTCTTGATCATAATTACAGAAAGATGTCTACACAGTTCAACAAAAAGATAGAGAAGAAGGGGGTTGTTGGTAGGCTGTCGGGCAGTGAGGTCTTGGAATGGTTGAATCAACTTGATTTTCTTTTGCCAGGGAAGGAACACAGTAAATTGAGGGCAGCCGGGTACGAGAAGACTCATAATTGGACACACTTGCCTATATGGTTTGAGTTGCCGTATTGGGGCACACTTTCAGTTCGTCATTGTATAGATGTCATGCATACCGAAAAGAATGTTTTCGAGAACTTGTTTTACACCGTGTTAGATGCGAGTGGTAAAACTAAAGACAATGACAATGCTCGAAAAGATTTGGAGGCATTGAACTTTAGGCCAGAATTGTGACTTCGCCCTAACACTACGAAACCTAAAGCTCCATTTAGTCTTACTAAATAACAAGTTGAAGACGTCTGTAAGTGGGTTAGTGGGTTGAAGCTCCCAGATGGATATGCGTCGAACATAACACGTTGTTGTAAGGTTGAGCAATTGAAAATTTCTGGATTCAAGAGTCACGATTGTCATGTATTCATGCAAAAGTTGATTCCAATTGCATTTCGTGAGATGTTACCCAGAAAAGTTATGGATGCATTGACCGAACTGTCAAATTTCTTTCGAGATATTTGCTCAACTATAATTAAGCACAGTGATGTCGAGCAGATGGAGAAGAATATTGTGCTTACCATGTGCAAGCTTGAAATGATCTTCCCTCCAGGATTTTTTGACTCGATGGAACATCTGCCTATTCATCTGCCGTATGAACTCAAACTTGGAGGACCGGTGCAATATCGGTGGATGTATCCTTTTGAGAGGTAATATATAAACTGCTATAATTGCTCTACCTGCTCATATTAATAATACTTTACTAAGTCTGCATATTATTTATCGTAGGTATATGCGCCGATTAAAACAAAAGGTCAAGATCAAAGCTTGTGTAGAGGGTTCTATTGCTGAACGATATACAGAGGAAGAGCTTGTCAATTTCTGCTCATTGTATTTTGACAATGTTGTCTAAACGAAGCACAACCGTTTATGAAGGAATGAGGTTGTTGGTCCAATGACTCATGCTGATGATGAGTTAGCTGTATTCACATATCCGGCTAAACCATTTGGCCCCGAGAATCTGACTTACTTAAGCGACAAAGAGTTGAAGATTGTATCTACATAAGTGCTTCTAAATATGCCCGAAGTATCATCATACATCACATAAGTCTAAGCTTATTTACGGTATTTAGTACAATTTACAAGTGTAGTCATCTCTATATATGTTAAAGACATTTTACTAATATCGCAGTTCATTCGAAGAGGAAGCGTATGCTTCTAACCCAACTTTTACTGCAGCAGAATTGGAAACATTCACTAATGCTAATTTCCAACAATGGTTTAAGAAAAGGGTTGAAGCGGAGAGTATTTCTGAGCGTTTTATAGATGTCATCCAAGGACCTTACAAAGTTGTTAGTTCTTTTCCTGGTTGCATCAATTCTGGGGTTGTGGTGTTAGGAAGCTGCTATCAAGATTGTGAGTCCAATTACTATCAAGGTCAATTTTACGATTGACGAGATGTAGTTGTGCTCAATTATCACGGCGGGCAAAAAGGTAGTTACATTTAAGTGTAAATGGTTTGATCATCGAAAAGGGGTTAAAGTTGATCGTAATAGAATCACAAGTGGATATCAAGTCGGTGTTAAATTCGATGGCGTATGCGTGTTAGCAAGTCAAGTGACTCAAGTGTATTACGCTCCTAATGTCGTAAATACTCGAAGCCCCTGGTACACAGTAGTCACTACTAAAACACGCTCATTTAATGCTGATAACATGTTTGGTATGGATGAGGTGTTGCAAGAAGATGTGAGCAACCCATTGGCCGTAGTGTTCCATGCTGAAGATGTGGTGAGTACTGATGTCATTGACGTACCTAACGATGACGATGTCGAGGCCACCGTACACATGAATGATTATGTAGTCGTTGAGGATGATAATGATAACGAAATTGATCTCGAAACTGAGGATGAGGAAGATACCGAATCCGAGAATGATATACACGTTGATTCTGATGGGTTTGATAATGACGTGCGTAATTAAAAATGAGCTTTCATATTAGTCCTTACCACATATTGTTAAACCTTACATATTCGTAATCTACCAATTTTGTTATTACAGTAGGATATTCATGGCTAGACATAGCGGTGGAGGTCGCAGAGGTGGTGGGCGATCCGGTACTGGAGACGGTAGCCACGATGGAGGCTCTTCTTCAGGCGCGAGTAAGTTATCTTAATTAGGATTTAAATATATCTCAAGCTGCATTAATTACAATGATTATTGAAGTACTATGTTAAATACAATTATTACAGATGCACCTCGTCGACGACACCGAGGGACAAACCTCGGTATCTTTGGTCGTCGTCGTGGCGAGCGGCTACTTTATAAAGATCGGTGGATGTCGTTTCCCAATGAAGTAAGTGTTAATATATTCGTATTTATTTCTATCGGTTATTGCAAAACACAATTCACATAACACATATTGTTATACTTTTTACGTCATAAGTATACTAGACCCGGTGGCTAAGCACACCCTATACGCGATCTGTTTGACGATCTCCGAGAAGGTGCATGCGGTTCGGTCCAAGATGTCTTGCAGACGATGCCACTTTTATGCAGCAAATGCTGCATGGAGTTCCACGTAAGTTAAGCATATTATCACTACATAGTTGTATTGGGATGACGAAATCAATTGTTCATAATTTTAAATAATCTTTTGTTATAGGTTTATTATCGATTTGACCCGAGCATCTCTCATCCAACAAGCGATCTTTGTGATTGAGCATCACGTCGCTGCGAATTACTCTGGATGGTTTTATGAGATACGATAGAAGGCAGCCCGAGCAGTTGTGGACTAGCCCGGGACCACCATCAGAGATCATCAGCCCCACATAGTCTCCGATTTAGCCTGGGATGCTATGTGTCTGCATTGGGAAAAAGTTCGAGCAGGCGAAGAAGAACCGTGGTCAGCTCCGGATAGTACACACCACTGGTTCTCAGTCATTCGAGGAGGCGAAGACGGTAAGTGCGTTTTATTTAGTTATTTATGTATCAAGTTCTCACACAAATACTTATGAATGTTTGTATTAGGCATTGGGGAGGACCTTTGGGGCGAGATCCTACCATGCTAGAGTTTTGGGATCGAGCCCACACGCCTAAGGACGAGCGTGCTTTGTCTCAGGCAGCTTTAGCTATACGGGTAAAACTTATCTTACTATTTAGCTTTTAATAATATTCAAGCATAAATAAAATGATATAATTAACATACGTATACGGAATACATTAGAGGACCGATTTCAGAAGCTTCGGAACGAGTGTATAGCTGAGCTAGAGACTATTAGGAGGGGTTCTGAGCCGTTAGATTCCGCCACCCCTCTTCCCGATATTGTATTAAATCAGGATGAGGAGCTGAGACTATGGGTCGCGTCTCAGGATCCCCTTACTAGCAGTACCGGCAGATATCGAGTGTTGGGTCTGCCGAGGATACCCGCATATACACTTCCTGGAGGTAATATTTTTTTATATTTCACGAAATTATCCGAATTTATCACATTATATAAATTATTATTAGTAATCGAATTTTTATCTCTTTATAGGCTCCAATTTAGCCGCCGTCCGAGAGAGCACATGTCGGACCATCTCACACAAGGCTACTGGCTTGGATGACGATATCTTTTTACCGATAGGGGGTGGTGTCGGACAGTTCCATATCGATCCGGTCTTTTTCGCCGCGTGATTGCCTTCCAGTTCTCGTCTTCACCAAATTGCTCAGGATATTATAGCAGGGGCCTCTGCAGAGAGTACTAGATTACCACGGGAGCAGTTCGACACTTGGAGCGCCGAGATGCTCCAGATGGTGATTACCTCTCGAGGAGGCTTTTATCCGCCTCACCTACTCGTGTATTCTTATTGTTTATGTTTTTAAATTAAGGCTAGTTTGTTAATTCTCACATATATATATATATGGACTAATGATTTATATTTTTGATTCTATCAAACAGGTGGCGGCGACGAGTATATATCTGGCGCAATGATGACGAAGCAGAGCACGAGGTCGATTTCCATACACCACCAGCAAAGCGGCTGCTCACCTCCCACCGATGATTCCACTTTTACTAGTTTATAGTTCATTTGTATAGTTTGTAGAACTTTTGTATATATTGTATTGTCTAATTGCGTTTGTACAACTATTGTAAATTATATTGTTTAACATTTATGGAACATTAGCTTATATTTGTAATTGGTTAGCTTATAATACGTTTTGGTGGATATTTGAATGTGAATGTGAATGATAATGAGTTCAAGATTACGTTTTAGTCTTTGCGTTGCATATTTGAATGTGAGATAAAGTTTATATTATCGTGTATTGGGTTGTGACAAAGTTCTGTGTACATTAATGGGTTTAAACACGAAACCGAACTTTTTAAAATCAGTATTAAAAAAAAGTAGTTAATTTCGATTTTAATAAGGTAGTTACGACGGAAATTCCTCGGAGATAACAAAAAAACAATTTTTAATAATTGTCGAAATATTCTAATTTCAGTCATAAATACTCCATCTTCGACGGAACTACATCCGTCGTAAATATCCTATATCCGACGGACATTCCGTCGACCTTAATAAGCAGGCATTTTTTATAATTTTTTGGGTTATTTTAATTTTCAGTCGCAAATAAGATATTTCTGAGAGAATACGTCTGTCGGAAATAGGCCCTTTTTATCTGACGGAAATGTTCGTCGTACATTTTATGTCGAAAATAATTTATATCCGACGAAAATCAGTCGGAGATAAGTGCGTCGAAAATAAATTATATCCGACAAAATTCTCGACGGATCTTATTTCCAACGCGATTATTTACGACTGATTTTCGAACGGATTTTTTCGTCGGAAATAGATTATGTGCGACAGAATAGAACTAGGTCCGACGGAATATTCCGTCGGAATAACGCTTTGTTCTTGTAGTGTTAGCTAAATAGTAGAGTGAAGATTTGTCAGATGTTCTTGTGATTTTCTTTTACGTTCTTGTTTCTTGCTTACTTGATATTTTCAATTTGTTAGCCTTATATATGAGACTTTGAATTCTTTCTGTTGAGAGGCTTCCGTTTGAACATTTAATGTTTCAGGCATTCTGAGCACTTTGATGTTGACATCCTGATGATGTGAAAGCTTCTTTTTGATTTTTTTGACACAACAGTCTGCTTTCTCACCTAACACCTCTGAAACGTCACTATCAGCAGACTGGTTGTGTAAGACCCCAACTTTTATAAATAAAGATGAATTTTTTTTATAAATATTATTTTTGAATATTATGGAATAAATTTGATATAATGTTATAGTTGTGGGTAATATTTATAAATTTTGTAAAAGTAAGCAAGTTGTTATAAAATATTCGTTTGGTGGGGAATATTCTTTTGTTGTCGGGGAATATTCGTACGACGGACTACTCAATCATTAAGTGGACCCCTAACGGAAAGTATTGTCGTAGTTAGAAAACGACAAAATTATCTTTCTATAAAAATAACGGCAGAGGTGTTACAGTTAAAACCGTTGAACTACCCTAAGTAGTAAAAAAGTACGATGAATACGCGTAGTTGTATAGTAAGACACGATATTGATTATTGATGCTTACGTGAGAAGTCACCTCACCTATGCTCAATTATTGCTACGATGAATTGCTCCATCATATCTCTTATATTATTGATTCAATTATTGTCACAAGATTATCATCAGTATAATATGTTATAGTATTAAATCAATAATTGAGACGACAAGTTATAAATGATTAATAATTGTTGAAAGATTAAATATGTGTTGATTAAAAATAAAATGATTTGTGGTAATATTTATTCAATCCTTGATGTATATAAAGAGTCATTATGAGGCGTTTGTGGTAAGTTTGATTATTTTATGGGGGCCGTATATGTCATCATCTAAAAGTCTCTTCGTCGATAAGTAATTATCTTTGTGAATAGTAATTACCTTCGTCGATAGTAATTACCTTTACCAAAGCGTCGAACCACTTGTCGTTTCACATTACAAAAGGCCGAACCACTTGTTTCACATTACAAAAGGCCAAACCACTTTTCTTTTCACATCACCGGTCGTCAAGTCACTTGCCTTTTCACACGGGGGGTGCTAAGCTAGAAATCTTCTATAAATAGAGGCCTAGTGCTTCATTTATTTTCACTTAATTCATTCAAGCTATAGAGAGAAAGTATAGAGAGAATAAGAGAGAAAGAAGAAGAAGAGTTTTGTTACTACACATCTGCGATATTCAATCTCCTACCAAAAGTAAGGGTGTTATTCTTTCTTATTCATGAAGAGAGGCTGTTGTTATTCCATCGCTTATTATTCTCATTGGAATAACTCCATATCGTGGTTTACCCTATACTCGGTGACATTCTTCTATTATTCTCTTTGGAACATCACCGTCTCGTGTGTTTTACAGGACCGGTTAAAATCTTTATTATTATTACATTGGAACATCCCGTCGTGTGTTTTACGGGGACCGGGTTCCATTCTTTATTATTATTCATTGGAATATATCACATGCATGCGTTTTACGCGGACCGGGTTCCATTCTTTATTATTCATTGGAATATCCACATGCATGCGTTTTCTTGGGACCGGGTTCCGTTATTTATTATTTAGTTGGAATAACTCGCTGTGCGATACTATCGCATGCATGGTGATTTCTTTTGTTATTCCATTCTTTATTATACCCATTGGTTAAAACTTTTACTTATACTCCATGAAATTAGTGGAATATCCTTGATATTTGCGCTTCATCCAAAGATCCTTTCATGGAAATATTCTTCTCAAAGATTCTTGAATTTTACTCTACAAAGCAAAGATCATGTTCGACAGTTTGGATGTTATTGGTTCCTAGATAAATTAATTCTTGAACTTGTTTTATTGAATTCTTATATCATTGTCATCATCCTCATGTTTATATTATGTTGAAAGTCATCTCGTATTCGTAAGTGCATAGATGGACTTGGTATGATTATGACCGAGAGACTATTTGGTGTAATCTTAATTAGTAATGTTACAAATGATGTGGTAAAAAATCCTCGATGGTAGTAGTGCATTGATGGAAAGTTGTTGGCATGATCATGACCATTAATGAATACACAAATATTCTCGCCCGTAGTGCATGAATAATTGTGGTCGTGATACTAAAGAATATTCTTGGCAGTAGTAGTGCGAGGGGTGATTCGATGATGTAGAATATTTATTAAAGTCGAGTCTCAAATTTATAATAAATGATGAAAAACCTTTAAATCATAAAAGATAGTAGATTTTATTTTCTACTTGACTCTTTTAATGGATCATTGGTTCTTTTGTAGTTAAACTTGATGTTCATTATATTTTATCGGTTTAACATCATTCAGAAAGCTAATGATAATTTATTTCGCATTATCTTAGTAATAATATTTCTTCTTTGAGCTAGTTGAGCTCACCCTTTCTTTCTTATTCTCTCGTGAAATGAGAATATATTTGGGACGAGTCGGGAAGCGGAGTAATGGTCCGAGAGGATAAGATTAGTAGTCCTCACTATTCGTGAAATAGTGTGATAATAATTGTAATGAGGACTCCTTTTGAGTTTGTATGATCTCTAGTAGATAATATTTGTATTCAAACTCACGCTTTATGTCGTATTGCATGTACGATGCTTATATTAGTAAGTCAGATTTAAATTGCACTACGATGTCGACTACCCAAGATGGGTGATGTATACCTAATTTTGGGACGCCACAGTCAGTGAACACGTTTCTTCTTACTTTTTGATTCTTCGATTCAACCAAGGTTATTGGTCAGGGCATTGGGTTTCTCAAATATCATATCAACGTTTAAATGTCAGATAATGATGTTAGACATTTTTGTTTATCAGACTCGATCTTCAACAATTTGTATACTTACTGATGAGCACTACGATCGTGGTTTTGATGATAAGTGTTTGTAGGCGATTTATACTTGACTGCCTTTGATGAAAATCATAGAGTACTCTACGATTTTGCCTTAGTTTTGACAGCGCTTGACTGACTACGATCTTGATGCTTTGAGGACTCCACGATTTAGAGCAGTGCCTATGATTTTGACTTGATTGGCACTCGCCAAAAATTGCTTCACGATTTTGATAGGCTTGCTCAGTAGACTACGATTCTGGCTTCTGCAATCTCCACGATTTTTTTCTGTCTATCTATTACAACTCATAAGATCAACCTAACAAGTTTGATCTTTCTAGTACAAAGAATTTTATAGAAAGATAAACATTAAGCTCAGATCAACCTAACAATTTTGATCTTTAATCTAAGTCCTTGTACATATGATCTAATAAGGACTTTACAATATGAATGATGCATGCACATTTATGTATTCCAACATCAAATTTAAATATGCAACTCCCAATAGATATAAACAAAAAAACCCAACAACAACTCAGAGTATATCACCTATGTCTCTCTCTAACTCTTCTCTCTCTCTCAACCCGAACCAGTATCAAATATTCTGGCCAAATTGACACCATTTCCGGCGAGTTCTGACTCTCTCTCTCTCGGCGAAGGTAAAGCCTTAACAGTATTCATTTGATTGAGTTAATTGCCTAGCGTAAGAAATTTAGGGTTTGCATATGTTTGTTAGCCATAAGTTATGTTTCGCGAGGCATGGTATATATGTCGCATCACTCATCTCTCACTATATATCACTGGCTTCATTCGGGAAAGTGTTCACTTGGGTGCAAAAATTATCCTCAAATACTCCAAATTTTAGAACCCAGAAAGTGCTTATTAACAGTGAACAATTTGTGGTTTGTCTATTTATGGTTTGTTTTTTTCCAATGATTGTAATGTATTTTAATTGACCAAATCATATCTTTTATATAATTTTTCGTGTATATCTAGGAGGATGGACATGCACCTATTTTTGTTAATGTATTGTTGATTACTCTCGAATTACTAGTATAAGTCTATAGAATGGTTAGTTTTTGAGGTCATTTTGTTTCAATGAAAATATAAATGAAACCACTACTATTCTTTATGATTTTAAGTCTATACACATTCAACACCATACATTATATTACATATAATGATAATACCAATGACAAAATAAGTTGTGACAAATTTTATTGTGTCGTTAATTATATGAGATAAATTTTATTTTATTATTAAATATATTATTTGTGACGCTAAATATATATGAGAGAAATTGAAAGATAAGAGTAATGGGATCTCGGAGGAGGTCCTAATCCAGCTAGTCAAATATTTTGGTCGTGTAAAAATGCTAATAAATAACCTTTTGATAAACCCCTCTCATTCTTCTAAGATTGAGCTAAAATAGTTCACAAGAGAAGAAATGAATTCTTCTTACCAAAAGTGAGTGGCTCACGTTAATTGCGTAATGATATATACAATGAACAAATGCACCTACATGCATGAACACATATATTGCCATGCATATATAGAAATTATTACTCAAATACTTGTGATTCTATCCTAAATTATACTACTTGTATATTAAATAAGAATTTTCATTTTCAGCTAACTCTAAAGAGATATATAGACTTGAGTTTAGTTTATTATATGGTAGAAAAGACTAACTAAGGAGAGACAATTAGTTGCATAATAAAACAATTAAAATGTAGTATATGATATATAATTATATATTGCCCAGCAAGGCAGCTATGCATGTGAATCTGACTAGTAATTAAAGAGATAAAAAGAAACGCTTGCATGCATCAGCAAATTAAAGAGGCTGCTTTATGGAAAGCATTTGCAGGCATTCATCAACCGTAGGAAACATCTACTAACCAGTAACCACCTCTCTCTCTACTCTCTAGCTCTCTCTCTCTCTCTGACAGTCTGACTCACACTCACATATTGTACACACGCGTCAGTGCTAAAGGAAATCAAGCTTAAAAGGGAAGTGCAGGGCCCATGTTTCCTGGTCAATGCAATATTATTGCAATATCATTTTCTTTTTGCATTTAAAGGAAAACAAAGGAATTTGGACGAGGCCTTGTATATGCATGTGAGAGAGATACATGCATATATATAATATATATACAATATATATATATATGTCTCTCTCATATATATTACTCCATTATATTTGATTCATAACCACATAATAAATATATAGTTGATAACCAATATCTGATATATAATACGTTTTTTATTCACTTGTCGGACTACTAATGTACAAAAACAAAATTAATACCGCCCGACAACATATATTTCCTCCATTTTTATATATAGGTCGTTTTAGGCTTTTTTTATTATTTTAAATTATTTATCATTTATAGTTATTTAGGAGAATTGATTATTATTTTTTTCAAATTGTCCTTTATTACTCCACCTAATTTTTTGACTATTGAGTTTTTTTAGGAGTAAGTTATAGAAAATTGTTATTATTAAAGGGAGAGAGTGAGATAATGAGATAAGTGAGGTGAAGGGTATTATAGACAATTCATAGTATAATTAATGCTTTTCAATCATTTTCTTAATTATTATGCACATGTCTAAAACGATCTACATATAGGAATGGAGGGAGTAATATATTTGGCTAACAAACTAACTGTGATTATAGATTATTCTCCGTCTTCCATATATATTACATATTAAAACAGAGGTTAGAATGCTTTTGCTAAAGGTGAAAAGGAAGGAAAAAGCATCATGGAAGAAATTGAGAGTGTAAGTTGGGAAATATTGTAACAGGTGCATGCATTAAAGAATATTGACTATATATATATATATATATATATATATATATATATATATATATACACACATACTATTTGGACATAAAAAATACCAGCTAGAATAGAAAGGGGAAAAAAATCATGTCCAGCCAGTTTTACGATTCAAATCAAATCAAAAGTTAAAGAATACTTGAAAAGATCATGTCTTTGTGCAAGCACAAATCTGGAGTGAATATATATATATATATATATATATATATATATATATAACTGCATCATGAAAAAATGGTACTTCAACAAGAAATTTAAAAAATAAACCGATATATAGTTTGATATTGGAATAGGTAAAAGTTAAAACTAATGTTTTTCTCTATATATCTTGAGGAGAAATGGGTGAACGGCTAGGGGCATTTAAAGGGGGTAAGACGACGTCGTCATTCTATTCTACAGATTTTGTATTTTTATTTTTAATTCGCAATTAACAATATACTAAAAAAGTAATCGAACAAGAGTCAATAAGTTAATTAATGTGATGGCTTACGTCCATATGATTATAAGAGGGGTTAAGGATAATTAAGAAAGCTTCATTGAGAAGCAATCTTAACAAAAGAAAATTAAAACCCAAAAGGTATGACATGACGTTTCCTTTGGGATGGACCGATTAAGTTTTAGTAGTAAGTATCTAGGAATGGGTGGTTGGGCTCGTGGAGTAGGAGTGAGTAAAAAATGGATAAAATCGAATTGAAATTTTTTAACCGAATTATTTTGGTTTTTCAGTTTTATTTACAATTTCGGTTATATTCGAATTATATTTCAGTATTCGATTACAATTTCGATTTTCAAAAAAAATTGGTTATTCGGGTATCCGAATAACCGAACCTTAATTCTTAAAAATATCAAGTGTGAACCGCGCCTTCTCCTACGCCTCCAGACTTCAGTTGAACCACGCCTTCAGATCTTCATCTTGCTTCAGACTTCTCGACTCCTCCTAAGTGACCGAGTCGGCTTCAGATCTGAGAATCTTCATCTTACTTCAGACTTCAGTTGCTTCATGCTTGCCTCTCGACTCTCCACGCCTTCAGACTTCAGTTGAACCACGCGGCATACCAATTGCGAAACTAATTAGTAGTAGTAGTATATATTGAATAAGATCTTTTCTCGTTTTAAGCCTCTAAACTCTGTGGGTTTGTTAATATTTCTGTTTTTTAAGAGAGAGAAAGAAGAGAGAGAGAGAGGGGTGAAGAACAACAATGGCGGGTGGAGGGTTTGTTGATTCTGGAGGAGCAAGGGCTGAACTTTATGAGCATAAGATTACTGGGTATTTTATATTTACTTGAGTTGTGGCTGCCATGGGAGGATCTCTTTTTGGTTATGATCTTGGTATTTCTGGTAATTATTTTACTCCCTTTTGTTTTTTTGTTTTTTGAATAATAATAATAGTATATGCTATTAGTATTTCTTTTTAAATTCTGTATGGGTTCTTGAATATCCCTTTTATTAGATTTAACCAATTTTTTCTGATCTGAATGGAGTGTCAGAATATACTGCTGTTCTGGTTTGTCTGCTACCTTTAATTGTGTGTCACCATCATTTTCTAGACAGTAATTCGGGTTTTTCCCCGAATTATTGAAATTACAATTCGGTAATTTGGTATTCGGTAATTCGGTTATTAGTTTGGATAGTAAAATTATCATTACTTCGGTTTTCGGTTATAACCGAATAACTTATTCGGTTCGGTTATAACCGAATGATCACTCCTATCTATCGAGGAGTATGAGTATGATGATAAGATAAGGCGATTCAAGAAATGAAAAGCAGGAATGGTTATTAGTCAGTGGTGGACTGGTGGGGTGGCCAGATCATGGCATAGCCTCTGTCCCTTAATATAAGACGTTGTAGAGAAGTTTTTTTGTCTCTGTTTTAGAATTTCAAATAAATATTAATTACTTAATTTTTAATATTATCTAAAATATTAAATATAACTTTGGGTCTCTCACTATTTTTTACTCAATAAATAACAATTTTTTTTTCAATACAAATATAATATAAACATTTGATATTATATTTAATGCTATATAATTATTTTTTTAATATTTGTACATAATTCTAAAAAATCTTATATTAAGGGACGGAGGGAGTATATAGTACTTATATAGTATAGTCTCCTCTCCTGCAATTAATTACAACTGGTGGTTGAATATTTTAATAAAGGACGCGGCCCAGTTAGTTGAAAATGAGAAGGGCAGGCCCGTATTGTTGCTTTGAACTGCAAGAGATTAGTTTCTAGTTCTACTGAGAAAGGTACTACTTGCTACTCTGTTTTCATTGAAGTCGACGCTGCACTTAACCTGTTCGATGAAATGCTCCACCAATGAATAATGTAGTTGTTGTTGTTGTTAATGACCATGTCAATTAACTTCTGTTGTTACTTGACTAAGTTGATTATGTTTTTGCTACCTTTACCTTTAACATGTCAAACTTTTGTTATGTTTTTTGCCTTTTAATAATCATTTTCAGTTTGTATTTGGTGCTATGATCAAAACCCAACTCCACATACCAAGCCATTTTCCTTGGAGCTCAGCCAGTTAAATGGGTCTAAAATCAAAGGAAATCCTAATAGTATTTTGTGTTAAAAAATAATAATACACCAATGGACCATCGAAACCAGATATATAATACATTTTGATTATGTTGTTTGAATTGAGAGTTGATGTAAAAGAAGGGATCCAAGTAATCATTTTAAAGGGTGCCACATAAAATGCTTGATAATCTTGATCTGGGCGGGGTTCAATAGTAGATATTGGTTAACCTTATTTTCTTTGTTTTGATACGTTGCTGATAAATTTTTGCCCCTCCCTCTTCCTTTCCCTGGACGTTAGCCTTCTTCCCTCCTATGTAGATAACCAAGTACTATGGCAGTCAAAGTGATGAATTGGTGACCTAAAAGGAGATTAAATATCATAAAAGCTTTAAATAGATGAAGATTAGGCTAAAAGGCTTGTGATAACCGGATTTCCAGATTTTTTTTATAAGAATTTAATAAATAAAATTCTTAGTATGTGATGTATCGTGTGAGTATTGTGCTGTGAATAAATAACATTTATTACAAAATATGCTTTATGATTATATTATAATTATAAATGTGATATGTGGCTATACATTATTTCCCTAGTTTCACTCGAGTTTCCTTATTGAATTATCATGTCTTCTCGTTTTCTCCCACACATGCAACTTGTTTGTGACAATGCCAATAAGGGTAGCTTCACCTTGAATCCTGATGTTTCTTGTGTTATTCGAATATTGATTTTATTACTGGTTTTTGGGAAAACCGTATGTTTACATTCTGATAATCTGCCAGATTACCGAAAAATTTGGTCCAAGTGAGTTTAATAATACAGGCATTGGACACATTTCAATGCATACATTTAGTTTTGCTGCATTACAACGTATATGTAAACTTTTTTACAATTTTCAACTAAGTGGGATTTGAGTTAATACCCATTTCTGTATGTTCTAGTGCACGCTCAAGCATGTACACAATATTATGAAATCCATTCTATATTTAAATGCTCGGTCATGCATATTGCTGATTATTTGAAAATTGTGCAGGAGTTTAACTTGCAGTTAAGATGGAAAGCATTGAGAGTCAAGGAAATTAAGTCTGACAACAGTCATTTTTTGCACAAGATGCTCAATATTAGGTAGGTATCTTATCATGCTTCTCATCATCAAATAGTTGAGGGACCCAAACTGGAAATGGGTGAAAGATAGGAAGAAACTTTGTGTTGTCAATGCTACAAGGGTTCACAGTGTACCGTGATGGTAATAACAAAAGGAGTTGTTTACAAGGATTGTTGTGCGAGAGAAGAATAGATTTTAAGAGCATGCTGGAACTAAAACGATGAGTAGGGGATATCTTTGGCATGATGAATAAAGGTTTCTCCCTCTTCCTCCAAAAGATACGATGTTCAGCAGGCTCTAAACCAGATTACCATCTCTTTGCAACCATTCTTAAATCTTGTGCTGCTATCTCAGACATCAAATTAGGGAAAGCCCTTCACAGTCATGTTGTTAAACAAGGTCATCATTCCTGCCAGTTTGTTTGCAAGGCACTTCTTAACATGTATGCTAAATGTAAAGCTCTTGATGACAGTCAGAAACTGTTTGCCCAAAATAGCAGCAATGATGTCGTCACATGGAATATTGTTTTATCTGGGTTTTCTGGGTCCCGTATTCATGATGCTGAGGTGATGAGGTTGTTTTATGCAATGCATATTGCCGAGGACCCTATGCCTAACTCTGTCACTATTGCTATCATTCTTCCTGTTTGTGCACGTTTAAGAGCTTTGGGTGCAGGAAGGAGTGTGCACTCTTATGCAATAAAAAATGGATTAGAATCCAATACATTGGTAGGAAATTCACTGGTCTCTATGTATGCCAAATCTGGTCATGTCCGTGATGATGCATATGCTATGTTTCATAGAATTGTTGAAAAAGATGTTGTTTCATGGAATGCTATGATTGCAGGGTTTACGGAAAATAAGTTCACAGGAGAAGCATTTAAATTGTTCCGCTGGATGCTTAAAGAATCAACAGTACCAAATTATGCAACTATTGCAAATATTCTGCCTGTTTGTGCTGGTTTAGAAGAGTATGTTGCTTACCACTTTGGGAAAGAGATCCACTGTTATGTATTACGGCGGACAGAATTGGTGGATGAAGTTTCTGTAATCAATGCTTTAATGAGTTTCTACTCAAGAATTGGACGAATGACAGAAGCAGAATATGTGTTCTTAAGAATGAAATCAAGAGATTTGGTTTCATGGAATTCAGTAATTGCTGGATATGCCTCAAATGGAGAGTTGTTGAAAGCATTGGAGTTATTTCACGAGTTTGTCTCTGTTGGTATATTAGAACCAGACTCTGTTACTCTAGTGAGCATTCTTCCTGCTTGTGCCAATTCATATAATTTACAGGCGGGGAAGCAGATTCATGGGTACATTATCCGGCATCCTGGCCTCCTCGAGGATACAGCAGTTGGAAATGCCCTAATTAATTTCTATGCAAAGTGTAATGACATAGAAGCTGCATGTCGGACATTTTTATTGATTAGCGAGAGAGACTTAATATCCTGGAATACCATGCTTCATGCCTATGCAGAGAGTTGGCTTGAAATTGAGTTTGTAGACCAGCTAAACTCGATGTTTACGGAAGGGATAAAACCGGACTCCATTACTATGATCAGTACAGTTCAATTTTGTGCTACTCTTTGCAGAGTTGATAACGTTAAAGAAGCTCATGGTTATGCAATAAAATCTGGTATTTTGCCGGGCAATACTGAACCTACTCTTGGGAATGCACTAATCGATGCATATGCGAAATGTAGTAACATGGAGTACGCATTCAAGATCTTTGAAAGCTTATCAGGGAAGAGGAATGTGGTCACATGCAATTCGATGATCTCAGGATATGTAAATTGTGGCTCACAAGATAACGCTCATATGATATTCGCGACGATGTCAGAAAAGGATCTCACTACTTGGAATCTGATGGTCCGAGTCTATGCTGAAAATGATTGTCCTGGTGAAGCAGTCGCCCTGTTTCTGGAGTTACAAAATCATGGGCTGAAGCCTGATGCCATGACTGTTATGAGCCTTCTTCCCGTTTGCTCACAAACGGCCTCAATTCACCTGCTAAGGCAGTGCCATGGATATGTGGTTAGGTCTTGTTTCAATGACGCTCACTTGATGGGAGCTCTTCTAGATTTATATTCAAAATGCGGGAATATATATTGTGCGCATAACCTTTTCCAATCTACTCAGAAGGACCTAGTTATTTTCACGGCTATGATTGGAGGATATGCTATGCACGGCATGGGAGCAGAAGCTCTAGGAGTCTACTATAACATGCTAGAGTTGGGCGTAAAGCCGGATCATGTTATAATCACTGCGATTTTATCTGCTTGTAGCCATGTTGGGCTTGTGGACGAAGGGGTAAGGATTTTTGATTCAATAGAAAAGCTGCATAGGATTGAACCAACAATGGAGCAGTATGGTTGTGTGGTGGATCTCCTTGCTCGAGGAGGTCGAGTTAAAGATGCATATTCTTTCGTGACTGGAATGCCAATTGAAGCGAACGCCAGTATTTGGGGAACATTACTGGGTGCTTGTAGAAATCAGCATGAAGTGGAAATGGGACGTACTGTGGCTAACCGCCTTTTTGACATGGAAACTAACAATATAGGGAGCTACGTAGTGATGTCCAACCTATACGCTGCAAATTCCAGATGGGACGGCGTCCTGGAGATGAGGAAGCTTATGAAGGCTAGAGATCTGAAGAAACCTGCTGGACAGAGTTGGATCCAAGTGGAAGGGAGGAACAATGTATTTATAGCCGGAGATTCTTCTCACCCACAAACAAATATTATCTACTCTACAGTATGTAATTTGGATAAACAAGTGAAACAGCTACTCCAATATTGACTTGAAATCTCACCTTCAATTTATTTCTTATAGAGTACTAAAATTTGTAAGCATAATATTAATTTCATGCTCGAAGATCCCAACTCTAAAGGCGTCGTTGATCCCTCGTCTCCTTCTGTTTCCCGAGCCTCTACAAGCGGCGTCACTGCCAATTCGGCCCGAAAGAAGGCCACTCCACCTCAGCCTGCCAAAAAGCTTGTCATTAAGCTTCTTAAAGGTTTTATTTTTTATGTCAAACTCCACTCTTTCTGGCTTCAGTACCTAAATTTTTGGGTTTATTTAATTTTGTGTAAAGACCTTTCATTTTTTTTCCCTTTCAATTTACTGATTAGGTTTTAGAGATTTGATTATAAGCTGACATTGTGTTTTTAATTGAGCACATATAGGTTGAATAACGTATACCTTTTGTTGACATCTAAAATAATTCTACTAATAATAAGATTTATCTATTTCAAATGTTAAATGAATCAAATCAATTTTAAAGTATCTCAAATTGACTTTGAAAAGTCTATTTTGATCCTATGTTTTGGTTCAGAGGGAGTAGTATATATTTATTGCTAATGTAGTTATGGTGAATGGAAAGAATTGAGCAGTTTTGGCATCAATTGGAAGAAATGCAAAAGGATATGGACAATGAAGTCTTTAAGAAGCAGTTTTATAAAAAGCAGTTAAATGAAGAAGCTTTAGTGAAAGTTAATGCTTCATAGCTGATTTGTTGAGAATGGAGAGTTGGTTATGCTAAATAATTATGACAATTAATTTTCATCAAAGTCGAAGTGTATGTTTCTTCATGTTTTTGAATATATATTTCCACCCCTTACCTTTGCTGGTGGCTATGTGCCACTTAGGTTTGAGACTCTTTTATGAAACTTGAACGATCACCAAAATAATGTAGGATAGCTCTCACGTTCCCAGAACAAGAATGACACTCATTAATATTATGGTTTTCTGGAATTAGATCAGGAGGATGTGCCATCTCATTAGACTATAAACTATTGAATCCTATATACTTCTTCATTTCATCTATCCATTCACAACAAGAAGTTATCAGTTGACTGTGTATACAAACTACCAATAAGTGATGGCAGTATTTCAGATACATATACAGAAATGGATTAAGAGAGAAATGGCTTAGCAAGCTACTACAATTGTTTTTCTTGTCTATTGGTGGATGAACATAAGTTTCATATTACAAAAGACTATAGGTATAACTATTTTATCTGAAAAAGAAATGTAGATAATTATAACTAACTACTAAGGCTCTATGCTTTTATGCAAATAGTTTATAGAAATTGTATCTACTTTCTACTAATGATTAATTTGCCCTTTAAGTATGTAAGTGTCTCCAGTTAAAAACAAAAACTCCAATAGTAGCCTTTGGAAATATGTCATATCTCGTCATTTAGATCTTGGAAAGCAATATATATCATATCTCATTATTAGATAATGGCTAACCAATCTTTATGCTGTGGATTTGATAGCACTGGCGAAGAATTTGGGGTGTTGGAGAGGTTTGTTGTCTTCTATTTTTTTTTGGATCTTATTTTGGTGGCGAAACATAAGGCTAAGGATCTGGTTGTGGAAATATTTGAGAGGAGATTAACCCAGTGGAACTTGGAAGCGTAACTATTTTATTTCTTCTTTTTTGGGTGGGGTGGGGTGGGGTGGTGGGGGGAGGGGGGGGGTTCATCAGTGACCAATTTTAATAGAGGACTACATTGTATAAGTGTTCTCTTTTCTATTTATAAAATTTCTCCTTCTATAGAAAAAACTGCTATATATGTGCAAGAAGAAATGGGAATAGATGAACCGTCTGTTTTTTACCAAGAGTAGACAGAACTATGGGATGTGATGCCTCGTTGTTTGTGGTGGGTGATATGGAGGAAGAGGAATTTTAGAAATTGTGAAGAGCAGGATCTCTCTATTGTTCGTTTTAAATTCTTTTTAGTTAGCCTTTTGGTTTTCTGGCGAAACCATTCAATGACTTGGATGTCAATACAAGAAAACCACTTGTAGCAACTGCAGAAAGACAACTCCTTGAACGCCATATTTCTGCAATTCTTGATAAGGTGTGAATCATTCAATGACTTTTTGATGTTCCATTTAGTCAGAATTTTGCTGATTCCTCGTTTGTTTCCAGAGTTTGCGGTGTTGTTACATTATTACTTTTTTTCTCCATGACTCCAGAGTTTCATGATGCTCATGGACGGGAATCGCATGGAGGATCTTTGGAGGATGTACTTGCTTTTATGTAGAGTTAATGCCCTTGAATCATTAAGGCATGCACTTAGCTCTTATATTCGAAGAACTGGCAAGGGAATTGTTATGGATGAAGAGAAGGACAAAGATATGGTGTCCTGCCTATTAGAATTCAAGGCATCTCTTGATACAATATGGGAAGAAAGCTTTTCGAAGAATGAAGTATTTTGCAACACAATCAAGGATGCATTTGAACATCTAATTAATCTTCGTCAGGTTTTATCCCTTTGATATTTTTTATCTCTCGTCACAAGATCGCAAAACTATTTCTAAATTGCATCTTTACAATTACTTCATATTGATCAACATTGACTTTGAAATTAAAATTTATATGTTCACTTCCCATATGTAAGACATTTACCGTGCTTCATACTAGAACCGTCCTGCTGAATTGATTGCCAAGTTTTTGGATGAGAAGCTCTGTGCTGGAAATAAGGGTACATCAGAGGAAGAATTGGAGGGAATGCTCGATAAAGTATTAGTTTTGTTCAGATTTATACAGGTAAGCTGAAAGCAATTAAATGGAAGGGGAGTTATTCCTTGTGTTATCTGAGCAGGGAGTTATTGGTTGTCATAATATTAATAATGTAAGTGTCTCATTTATATGGTTTTGATTTAGGGTAAGGATGTATTTGAAGCCTTCTATAAGAAGGACCTTGCTAAAAGGCTACTGTTAGGAAAGAGTGCTTCTATCGATGCAGAAAAATCAATGATTTCTAAGGTAAAGAATGTGTAAATTTAATGGCTATTTTTATGAAAAGAAGAAAAGGCATGATTATTTTGAAAAGGAATTTTCTTTTCCAGTTAAAAACGGAGTGTGGCAGTCAGTTTACTAACAAACTTGAGGGGATGTTCAAGGTATGTATCTCTATCAGTTTCTCTCTATCAATTTTTTTCACCAATATTTTAATACTCTATATACGTCAAGCTGTTAATATGTAATTGTGGGCTATGAGTTGGTCCATGGATTGTCTACTTCCAGTGTCTTTTTGCCATGAGCATGGAATTTGAATCTTTTTGACATTGACCAGTGTTTGTAAGTCCTTTTTAATGACTATCACATGCCCTTCAAAATAAAAGGCAGAAAAAGAAGATAGATGTACCTGATTAATTTAAAGCAAGTGTGATCCTTCAGTTCTAACAGTTATTCATAGCTTTGGAAGTGGAACTGTCTTCTATATAATCATCTCATGTCTTGTTATCATCATGTAATTCTGTAATTTGTATATATTAGTATTCAATGAAAATTCATGCCTGAATGCCCACAAACATGTACATGTATATCTTTGTTTTATACCCTGCATCTGTGATGAATCATGCAAAAAGCAGTTCAATCTAGTCTAGAACTGCAATGCCATCAAGTAATGGATTGAGCTTGATGTTAAATATATTTGTGCTTGCTTTATGCCTCATTTCTCAGTTCTCAAATTTTAATTCGTGTATTCAATTTGATAAGCAATTTTTTTTTAATGATGTCTGAGCTTCTATTATCGTAATGATTTCCCTCTCCCTTCTTGTGTGAGTACTTGAATAAGCTCATAACCTCTATAAATGGTAGTATGTATTTTTCTTACTAATATTTGATAAGACTTCTTAAGGACATTGAATTATCAAAAGAGATAAATGAGTCTTTCAAGCAATCATCTCAAGCTAGGACAAAGCTTCCATCAGGAATTGAGATGAGTGCCCATGTCTTAACGACAGGGTAGGTTCAAATTTTTGTTTAATTGTTTGATTTTATGCTTACATAATTGCAACTTTGATTATAAGCTTCCTGTCAGAATATAATTTGTCGGCTGGCCCTTCAGGTACTGGCCAACATACCCCCCTATGGATGTGCGCTTTCCACACGAACTCAATGTGTATCAGGTTTTGCCAAACTGCAGAGAGGCTGCATTGATATTTTGGCATATGTAATTATGTATTTTATCTGCTGCTAAATCTGTCATTCTCTTTTGCTTAATGTTGCAGGACATTTTCAAGGAGTTCTACTTAAGCAAGTACAGTGGCAGGCGATTAATGTGGCAAAATTCATTGGGTCACTGTGTATTAAAAGCAGAATTTCCCAAAGGTAAAAAGGAGCTGGCAGTTTCCCTATTTCAGGTTGGTCTTTTTTTGGTTTAGGTTGGTTTAATTAACAATATTTTGTTGATGGCACTGTTGGTCTCCATAAGTACAAGCCCCAACATTAAGGGTTGTCCTACTTGTGTTTCAGACTGTTGTATTGATTCTGTTTAACGATGCCCAAAAGCTTAGCTTTCAAGATATTAAGGATGCTACTAGCATTGAGGATAAGGAGCTGAGGAGGACTCTTCAGTCTCTTGCTTGCGGAAAAGTTCGTGTCCTCCAAAAGGCAAGTGTGGTTGCTGGACATGGTTTTAATGATTGAAAATGTTGGGTTTTTTAGCGTCTTTTATCCTATGATTGGTCATTGTTTTTACAGCTTCCCAAAGGGAGAGAAGTGGATGATGATGATTCATTTTTATTTAATGATGGATTTACTGCTCCTCTCTATCCTATAAAGGTTAGTATGGAAGTCTGATCTTTAGTTGAAACAAATTGGAACAAGTGTCAATGAAGTAAATGATTAGTCTATTTCTTAAGGATTATTTGTGTATGTGTGTGTATTTGATAAATTATAATTTTTTTAATCAACTTAATGGAATACCTTGATAAGTGGACTAGGGGATCCTAATGAGATGCTACTTGCATGAATAATGGCATGGATTGACGTTATTTGTTGGGCACAGGTAAATGCTATACAGATGAAGGAAACAGTGGAAGAAAATACAAGCACAACAGAGAGAGTGTTCCAGGATCGTCAATATCAGGTTTACTTCTTTCATTCCCCTCGAATAATTTTCAGAACATATAAATATATATAGTCAAATTTGAAGTTTGGCGATATAGCAAATGTTAAAAATTTCAACAATTTGCAGGTTGATGCTGCTATTGGTCGGATAATGAAGACAAGGAAAGTGCTGAATCACACACTACTGATAACTGAACTCTTTCAGCAGGTAAAGTAGCCATATTTCCTTTCTTCTTCTTCGTAGTTAATCTGGTCGTTATTTCAGTATGGCATAATTAGTGCAAAAAAAAGAAAAAGAAAAAAAATGTTGTATTTTTACCATTAATGAATCGAAACAATGTTTAAATAATTTGCCCATGTCGTGAAAAGGAGCACCCTATTGTCCATTATATAGTGTGATCTATGATTTATGAGACATTTATTGAAACATGGATGAAAATTCCTAATGGTTGAAGTCCAAGTGAATGAGTAGTATGGAAGGCAAAGAGAAATTTCTTTTATTTTGTTGGGCAGCTCAAGTTTCCGATAAAACCTGCTGATTTGAAGAAAAGGATTGAGAGCCTCATTGACAGGGAGTACCTGGAGCGGGACAAGAGCAATTCTCAAATATACAATTACCTGGCATAGATATCATGTCCGATTTTATTTATAAATGACTAGGGAACCTGCAGTTCTCCCTACAAGGACACTCACCATGTCAGATTTTTGTACAGGAACTCTAGTGTTTATTTGCATTTTCATTTTAAAAAATCAATGTTGTACTCTGTATCTGTAAAGCGTATCATGTTGCTATATGTTTCATGAAGTTCTGTTCTTTACTTTGGACATAAAATAGTTGCAACTATTGGTAAGAACATGATTTCTTTCTCTTTTTTACCGTAATTAGCAATAGAAATTGAGGCTATCAATTTGAGCGAGAATCTTGGATGTTTTGGAATGTCAGTGCCAGTGTTCAATACTCAGTACTTCATTTTGATACTTGTTTTTAGCTTTTTGCAAGCAGAGTATTGATTTCCATACTTGTTAGTGCAAACAAGTAGCAAGAAATTAGACCTGTTAAATGCCAGCGTTATATTAAAGCCTGTTACAAACCAAGAAACAACTTCAATTTTCTTCAGGAACATTCACCAATAAAACAAACAAACAAACACGGCAAACTTGCAGCGGCATAAGATTTAGCAACTGATAAATAAATATATTGGTAACCAAGTCAACCTTTTTGTTCAAACAAACAAATAATAGAGGTTGATTGATGGCTTGGCGGCCCTGTTCTAGACAGGGGCTTGCAGGCAAACTCTATAGTAATCCATCCCAGTGCTATCGCCGATATTTGCTATTATTGATGCCACCAATGCCTCCATCTCTCTCTCTCCTAAGCTCTCCTCAAAAGTCAAAACTATGTGAAGAACAGAACAGTGAACAGCTCAACTTAAATATGGGGGCGCAGGGGGGGAGGGGTGACACTGTTACTGAGTTTTAGGGACCGCTCGGAAATAACTTATATGGTAAAATTTAAAATGACTTATTAGTCATTTTCAATTGTGATTTATAAATAATAGTTTTTGACACCAGTTTAACTTGCAAGTTAAAATTTAAGTTAAAACAAATTAAAATGACTTATAAGATAAAATAAGTTGTAAAGATAACCAAAATATAAGGACAGAAGAGTCTTTACATTTGGTCAAAGTTACTTATTTAAAATGACTCATAAGTCATTTTTTGAGAAAAAATTGTTGCTTCTCAAAAATTACTTATAAATCGATTTCTAAGTTAAAAACAATAAGTCATCCAAACAAAACCTGGTGATTTAAAGAACAGGATTGAGAGCCTCATTGACAGGGAGAGTACCTGGAGCGGGACGAGCAATTCTCAAATATACAATTAATTACCTGGCATAGATATCATGTCCAATTTTATTTATAAATGACTAGAGAAACTGCAGTTCTCACCACAAGGACACTCACTGTGTCAGATTTTGCACAGGAACTCTAGTGTTTATTTGCATTTTCATTTTAAGAAGCATAAAAAAGTTGCAACTCTATAATAACAGGATTTCTAATTTTCTTTTTGCTGTAATTAGCAATAGAAATCTAGGCTATCAATGAGTAAGAATCTTGGATGTTTTGGGAGGTCAGTGCAGTGCAGGTGTTGAAGAGTTCGAACTAAATATATGCCGAACTATTGAAGGTTTTTGTTATTGTGCATATGGCCAGTTCATTTTCAAAATTTCATTTTGATGCTGGTTCTTGCAAGCAGATACTTGTTGGTGCAAAGCAGTATAATCACAGCTTTTCTAACTCATCAAAAGCTCCCAAACGAAGAAGACCATTTAACTTAAATCATCAATGCCAACAATCTCAATTGGCCAGCAGTTCCGCATTACTTGCAGAGCAAAAGATTAGATTTGTAGCTAGTAAACCCATCAAAATGATATCATCAACACGAATGAAATCTCTCTACTTTACAGAAAACTGAGTAACCTATTATTCTACAACAATTCTATTTCTTATAGGATTCCTTTAGTTAATTAGTTAAACAAATCATGTCTAGTATTTTACCTTTTATGTTTTCACCCAACTTTGGACTCTGAATAACTATATATTCAGAAAACTGAAAAATATTGCAAGTATTATTAACTGATTGTAATGATAAAAATAAATATATGGGTAAGATTGGTAACCAAGGTAACACATTGGGCTCATTATTCAAATACATCAACACTCAAAGTCTCTCTAAACACGCCAAACAAACAAAACCGGGAGTAAAACAAAGCAAAAAAAAACATAAACAGAAATGGGTTGTGATTAGGAAGGAAAGTACAAAATTCGGTGTTGATTTGATCAGGCTATTTTGACGACAGTAGGAGCAAAATCATCCTCAATAGGTGGTGGCGGCGGATTAGGATTGAGAGGAGCGCGAATGGTATTGGTAAGATCATCGTCATCGGGATCGTAATCGGGGTTGAGACTTCGATCGATGGCTTGGCGGCCCTGTTCGAGACAGGGCTTGCAGGCAATCTCTATAGTTATCCATCCCAGTGCTATCCCAGCTATTGCTATTATCGATGCCGTCAGTGCCCCCATCTCTCTTTTTCTCTCCTCCTACGCTCTCCTCCGGGATTGGGGCCAAAAACTCTCTCCAAAACAGAGAACAGCTCAAGTTTTGGGCATGTTGGGAGATGACTTATAAGTTAAATTTAACTTAACGAATAAATTGTTTTAAACCATGACTTATAATATAAATTTTCAGTAAGTTAAAAATTAAGTTATAATAAGTTATGAAGGTGATGAGTTAAAATGATTTATAAGTTATAAATATTATTAAAATAAGGATAAGAGAATTTTTTAATTGATCAAATTAACTTATTTTAGAATGACTTGTAAAAAAAATTTAAAATAAAAATTATTACTTTTAAAAACTATTTATAAGTCAATTTACAAGTTAAAAATAAATTACATACGGAACACTCAAATAATAAAAAATAACTTATTTAACAACTTATAAGTTACTCCCAAACACGGCCTTATATATGGGTTTTGACACTGTTATTGAGTTTTAAATGTGATGAATTCTTTTTGTTTATGAGCTTTAATAAAATTAAAAATAAAATAAAATAAAAAAGAAAAAAAAAGAAGAAAAGGACGAAAAAAATTGTTCACTTTTCTTTTTGGACCAATATTTTTGATCCAAAAGTATATTTCTAACACTAATACTATAATAATATTAATAATGCTGCTATCACATAAAAATATAAATAATTCTATTATCACATAAAAAGAAATCGAATAATCTTACATATACACGCATGCATCTTGGGCCCTCATACGTCGCGTGAGACTCACCTAACCGATGCACGCACAGAGATATGCGAAGTATATATGATTTTTTTGATGATAGAGATATAATGATGATCACATACCGCTCACATACTGCATTAGATGACACCCATAAATTTGTTGTTGACATAACTCAAATGTAATATTTAAATTTTCTTCCCTCTCATTGATAAACTTATTAACTATACCAAAGAAATCTATAATTTTTTTTGTTTTAATTTAAAATTTTCGTCATTTTCTATTCTATCAAAAATTCACTAATGTAGTGCAAGTCTTTGACTACCACCAGGGCGGATTTAGAAATTTTTCATTTAGCAGGGGTAGATTTTAATTAATTAATTTTTTTATTAAAATTAAATAAAAAAAAATTGAACTAATAATAATTTAAATAGCGTAAAATCATAATATTTGAACTAATCATAAAAATAACACTCACTATCCTTCTAATTTTTAAAGTAACAGTCAGTACCCCTCTAGTCTACAATATATGTAATATTCACTATCCCTAGTATAGTTGACCAACTAATATCCAAAAATATTTTTAATATAATATCTAATACACCTTTCAAGTTATAATGTTTAATTTATCCACTAAATATAAATTTGTATACTATACGTAATTTTTACTTAACTTGATATAATTAATTAAATTGTAACTTAAGCAATAAATAGCATAAATGTCAAGAATAATAAATATTCATTTTATCAAGAAAATAAAGTCATATAATTTTTATTGATTAAATTTCTCAAAAGATTAAAATTTACATGATATATATTCAAATATATTTTTGTAATTAAAAGAAAAATTTTAATACCCATTAAAAAAGTACAAATTAACGTAATAAAATTATAATTATTTTTTCCAAATATTAAAACTTACATAAAACAAACTTATTATTATTATTACGAAGCGAATCTTATTATTCATATAAAAAGTATTAAAATTAGATTAATTATTTTTTTCATATATTAAACTAAACATAAGTCACACTTGAGCATAATTAAAATGACAAATGTTATTATTACAAAAAAAAAAAAAAATATATTAAAAGAAAAATCTTTTTACAATATAGATGTAGTAATAAATATTATTATATTTTCTTTTATTTAACATTGCACAAAAAACAACGCCAACTATATACTAAAAATGTAATCAAAATCATAATATGAAACTAAGAATTCAAATAATATTTTTTGTTGTTAAACACCAAAACTAAACTATCAACATACTCAATCACTCTAATTAGAATTGTAAGACCCCGAAATTTTTTTTTAAATAAAAAGGAATTTCCTTTATTTATTATCTTGAAATAGTAAGGGTTGATTTGATTAATGTGGATAGTTAAGGGTTAAATCTGTAAATATTTCAAAATAAGCAAGTGGTTATAAAATATTCATTTTGTCGGGGAATATTCTGTTTGGTCGTGGAATATTAAATCGCTTGTGGGAATATTAAATCGTGGCAGCAGTGATGTGTGTGTGGGCCCATGTGAAAGCGATTGGATGAGGAAAGCGATAAATATAAGTTGGTTAAATAACGGCGTAGTTATTGCAGATAAAGGCTGTTGGAATACCCGGTGGTTAAAATCTGATGTCTGGCATTGGTAAGAAAGATAGCTTTACCGGTATTACAGATAAAGATTATTGAATTATTGATTACGTAAGATGGCTTTACTCAATAATTTTTCACGGTGATTATTGTTCAATGATATTTATTTTATTGATTCAATAATTCTTTGCGTTGATATTTTATATTATTCTTTGCTTCAATAATTGTCAACACACGATTTCCCATTATCGGATCAATAATTTATATTATTTGAATAATATTATTAGATAACATTATTGGCGGTGTCTAGAAAGTTCGCTCTACAGGAGAGGTTTGGTCGCTTTAATTGCTTGCGCCATGATGAGAGATCCTTATTGAAAGCCCCTCTTTCTCAGGAGCAATTTGGTTGTCATAAATGTGATTACGTAATATTATTTGTGAATAATTAATTATTGATTCATATGATAAGGAAATATTTATTTTATATGAATATAAATGATGGATTTATTTATGTGGTTATTAATGAAGGAATTAATGTTGAGGTGTTTTATCGGTATTTTATCGGATTGGAGGTGTTAAAAATCAAATCGGGGTTTTGAGATATATCATGGGGTTATAATTTTTAATCCGACCAGTTGGATTGTGGTAATTTTGGGTATATTATACATACATAAGTTGAGTATATGTCCACAAATTTTGAACCGTTAAAATGCACGAATGATTTGTTGTGAATTTTAAGAGGTGTCGGATTAGGAAATTAGGTTTATAATTGATTTTGGTGGAAAATTCTAGAATTGGTGGGCCCCACTTGTGGTTGGTGAAGAAATGTGCTGAATTTTATTTCAAATGTGGTGGGTGGGAATAGTAGCGAGGTAAAGCCATCAGGGTTGCAGAGTTAAGTCCGCTTCTTGACGTCTTAACATTTTCCTATAAATAGAAAGTTAAGTTAGAATTGAAAATCACACTTAAACAAGTTTTCTCTTTTTCTCTCTATATTATCGGCGTATTCTTGTGAGTATTTTGAGTATACTTTGAGTATTGTTAGGATTGCAAGTTCCTTCAAAGACTATATCCAGGTGTTTCAACTAAATTCTTGTCTTTTCGAGGTAAGGGATGTTATTTTCTTTTCTCAAATGATATTATTTCTTCAATATCATTATCTTTGAAATATTGGTTGGAACTTTTATCAAATTTAGAACTTTTTCATGTGGGGTTAGTTATTATTCATGAGTTCTTATTCACGAGTTACTATTCATGAGTTACTATTCACGAGTTACTTATTCACGAAAGTACTATTCATGAAGCGTGAAGATGTTTTTTGTGGAATTTCTATCTTTTGGTGTGAGTTACTATTCACGATACGGAGACTATTCACGATATCGACACTTATTCACGAATACGGCAAGACTATTCAAGAAAATGAAAATTTTTCTTTTCGCTCTAAAATATTTATTCGGATACTAGCTTTGATTGTATCCATGTTTTGATCATTCTTGAATTTTACACCACTATGATTATTTTTGAGGTATTTTTGGGCGTGGATAAAACCAAGTACGAATCCTTAATCCTTGTCATTTTGTTTCATTTGGATTCGTTTTTTTTAAAAATATTTTCATCATCCTCGGTCTTAAATGATGATATTATTGAATATCTTTGGCAGTAGTGCAAAGATGAATGATTTTGAAGAATATCTTTCGCTCTGTAGTGCAAAAGATGAGCAGTGTTTAAATGAATATGACCGATCGATGAATATCTTTGGCCTTTAGTGCAAAGATGAAGCAGTGTTGAGATGAACATGACCGATCGATGAATATCTTTGGCTGTAGTGCAAAGATGAATATTTGATTTGAGATGAATATTGATTGATGTTACGAGGATAAAATATTGATGATGGATCGTTAAATTCATAGATTATAGTAGATTTCATTCTCTACGTAACTCTTCATGAATTATTATTTTCGCTGCGAATATTGATCTCGAAACTTGTTGTCTATTGTATTCTATCGATTTTTCCTGTTGAAGACTAACGATAATTTGTTCTATATTATCTTAGTCATAACATTCTTCTTTGGGCTAGTTGAGCTCACCCTTTTCCCTTTTGTTCCATTTTTCTCGTGGAGGCGAGAATATAGCGAGTACGTAGTCGGGGTATGGAATGAAGGTTTTAGAATGGATTGTTTAGTAGTCCTCACCATTTTTTTAATGTATCAATAAATGTGATGAGGATTTATTTGAGTATAGATATTGTCTGAAGATAATATTTGTATTCAAACTCAGTTTCTTGTTGTAATAATAAAGTTGTAGTTGTTTTCGTACCATGTATTGGCGACTCGAGAATGGGTTGGATGGAATGGACCTATTTTGGGGGGTCGTCACGATTGGTATATCGAGCTTAGGATATGATCTCTGGCGGAGATGGGGAATAGAACTAGGAGGAGGGAGAGAGTAAATCCTTCGCTAGTGTGTCCTACTAAGCTTATTGTTGGTTGGTCATAATATAGGGTATTATGTGATTTGTTAATTTATTTAATTAACCCTTGTTTTTTATAATGATGAATGAGAATGTCGATCGAGAATATTAATAGTGGTGTAAATGAGACCAGTGGAGATGCTGTACTTAACAACGAGGAGAACGTGCAACACGGTGGCATTGACCTCCCGTGAATAACACCACTGAAAGCGAGATGATGAACGAGGGATGTTTAGAAGCTTTTTTGCGATTCATGCAAAATCGAGACGAGGAGACTCGTGTTCAAAATACTGAGGAGGAGATGATAGCAATTCACGGGTGGTCACGGCCAAGCAGTCAAAGAGTTGGGACCACGAATTGGGAAAGCGAGATCCGATCATGGCGGAAACATGGGTCAAGCAAATTACCAAGATATTCGATGTCTGGGATTTATCGAAGAAAAGAAAGTTCCATTCGCTACTTTTATGTTCCGTGGCGAGGCAGATTCATTGGTGGGAATCGTGAAGCGTACTCCATTCACCGCACTCGGCGTATGCGGGAGACGTTTTGAAGCAGTTCAATGACAAGTACTTCCACGAAAGTATTCGTCGTATGAAGGAAGTGGAGTTTATTAGATTGGAGCGAGAATAACATGGCGATTGTCCCAAGACGAGGCGAAGTTCGCGGAGTTATCCGAGTTTGCACCTCATTTGGTGGAGAATGAGAGCGTATGATGCGGATGTTTACGAGAGGTTTGAAACCCTAAGATACGCCGATATCTCATTTCTCATAAATTTTCTCTCTATTCCGGATGTTGTAAAGCAGGCTCGATTGTTAGAAGCGAGATAACGAAAATGCGTTCAACCGAGGGACCATAACCGAGGATCATACCAAAGATAGTAGTCATCGAATAACGATAACCGGTGGAGAAAGAAGAATATGGACAAAGGTGGTAACCACTCTGGTGGTAATCGTGGCCATGAAAATAAGAAAAGAAAGCGAGTTGGGAGGAGATTTTAAAAAGAGGAGATTCAACAACGACCGTGTGAAGACGTCGGTTGCTTGATGTGGCAACTGGTTCGATGGAGGAGAACGACCACCCGGTCGTATGTTATAAATGCGGGAAAGAGGGACATATCACCAAAACTGTCCTACAATTTTTAAGGTATGCTATAATTGTGGAAAAAGAAGGACATATCGCTTCGAGATTATGACGATATCGAAACCCAGTCGAGTGGGAATGGTGACTCAAAAGGATGTCAAGAAAAGTCAAAGTCAACGATTCTGGAAGGCGTTTGTGTGACCCCAATAAAATATCGAGGAACCCGAACGAAGTTAGCAGGTTAGTTAATTATAAATTCTTGTGAAGTTTATACCTTACTAGAATCTGGGATTCTACCCATTCTTTTATCTCTCTTGCTTGCGCTCAACGTTTGAACTTGACTACGGAGAAATTAGACTTTGACCTATTTATGGAGACTCAGATTAGGAGAAACTTTCATTACATCCGTTGTTTAAAAATCTTGTTTGATTCAAGTTGGCACCATTACCTTACACATTGACCTTATCTCTTTAAAGATACTTGCTTTTGGGGATTGATTGGTTAACTACTCATCACGCCAAAATTGATTGCTTTTTGTAAGGTTGTTAGTTTTCATATTCTAAGCAACCCGTTATTGAACTCAAGCGAGTCAAACCATTATAGTCAAACATTTTCATATCAAGCCATGAGTCATTCGTTTATTACGGATGTCAAATTTTCTTAGTCCATGTTATGGATTTGAATAAAGACACGTCAGATTTGAATAATATTCTTGTTGTTATTGATTTTTCTGACGTATTTTCTGAAGAATTTCTGGGTTTACTCCCAAAGACTGATATTAAATTTTGTATCGACTTTGAACCCCGGACAAAACTCATTTCTAAAATCTCATATCGAATGGCTCTATTGAACTTTGAGTTAAAATTCAACTATAGAATTTGGTACTGAGCCTTTATCTTGTGACTTCCTTTGTGGAATTCACTAAGCCGAACTCTCTGTAAGGGACGTCATATTCGATGCGATAGTAAATCGATAGGTGTCATTGTGACGTCTTATCCAAGGTTGGGATATGAGTCACGATTGAGAACAACCTAAATCAGAATCGAAATGCGTAGTTTTCTAAGGCTTAGTTGGTTATTATCGGAGATACGTTGAAAGGTATTCTCGAATCGCTATTCCATTAACGTAGCTAACTCGTAGAGATACAAAATTCGAATGGAGCAAGGAATGTGGGAAGAGCTTCAAGAACTCAAGAGGAGACTCATTTCAAAGACATGTTACGACCGTGCCATCACGGAAAAGCGAACGTGGTAGGTGACGACGTGTTGAGTAGAAGATCGTATATCTGATCTGCGAATACGATATTGTCAAAGACTAATTTCAGTATAATTTACAAATAATAGAGATGGAGATGAAAATCTAGGTACCCACGTGATGATATCTGATGCACGTGATGATATACGAGTATAATCGACTTTAATCGATAAAGTTAAAGTCGTTGCCTACACACCGGAGTGATGAATTTGAAGAAGGAGGTGCAAGAAGTTGTTATTTTAAAAGTGAGAATCGGTGAGGTGAGGAAAGCTCAAACCTTCGATTTATTAATCCATTTGAAATTCTCGATCGAATAGGAAGCGTGGCCTATAGACTCGTTTTACCACCAAGTATGACGCGTGTTCATAACGTTTTCACGTGATCGATGTTACGTAAATATGTGGACGACGACGAAACACGTCATTGAGTTAGAAACCGAGACGAGATAGCAGAAGACTTAACGTCACGAGGAGGTACTGTCAAGATTTTGTAGAGGAAAGAACATGACCTATGCATCGAGGTTATACCATAAGTTAAAGTTTTGTGGAGAAACCATGCTATTGAGGAAATGACACGGGAGTTGGAAACGAAAATGAAAGCGAGGTATCTTTACCTTTTGAAACACCAGTATCGCACGCCAATTTCGAGGACGAAATTTCATAAGGAGGGAGGTTGTAAGACCAGAAATTTTTTTTAAATAAAAGGAATTTCCTTTATTTATTATCTTGAAATAGTAAGGGTTGATTTGATTAATGTGGATAGTTAAGGGTTAAATACGCAAATATTTCAAAATAAGCAAGTGGTTATAAAATATTCATTTTGTCGGGGAATATTCGTTTGGTTGTGGAATATTAAATGCGTTGGGAATATTAAATACACGTGGCAAGCGATGACCATGTGTGGGCCCATAACGGAAAGCGATTGGATGAGGAAAACGATAAATATAAGTTGGTTAAATAACGGCGTAGTTATTACAGATTAAGATCTGTTGGAATACCCAAATTGGTTAAAATACGAATAATCGCATGGTTGCACAAAGTAGCACTGCAGTATTGACAGTATTGTTGAATTATTGATTAAATGACGTAAGATGGCACTACTCAATAATTTTCACAGTGAGTTCTTATTCAATATTTTATTTTATTGATTCAATAATTCTTTGCGTTGATATTTTATATTATTCTTTGTTTCAATAATTGTCATCGCACGATATTTCCCATTATCGGATCAATAATTTATATTATTTGAATAATATTATTAGATAACATTATTGGCGAGTGTCTAGAAAGTTACATCTAAGGAGAGGTTTGGTCACCTAATTGCGCCGCCGATGAGAGAGATCCTTATTGGAAAGCCCCTTCTCTGGAAGCAACTGGTCATGTCATAAATGTGATTCTGTAATATTATTTGTGAATAATTAATTATTGATTCATATGATAAGGAAATATTTATTTTATATGAATATAAATGATGGATTTATTTATGTGGTTATTAATGAAGGAATTAATGTTGAGGTGTTTTATCAAGTATTTTATCGGATTGGAGGTGTTAAAAATCAAATCAGGGGTTTTGAGATATATTGCGGGGGTTATAATTTTTAATCCGACCGTTGGATTGTGGTAATTTTTGGGTATGTTATACATACATAAGTTGAGTATATGTCCACAAATTTTGAACCGTTAAAAATGCACGAATGATTTGTTGTGAATTTTAAGAGGTGTCTGATTCGGAAATTAGGTTTATAATTGATTTTGGTGGAAAATTCTAGAATTGGTGGGCCCCACTTGTGGTTGGTGAAGAAATGTGCTGAATTTTATTTCAAATGTGGTGGGTGGGAATAGTAGCAGGTAAAGCCATCAGGTTGCAGGTTAAGTCTGCTTCGGCGTGCTAACATTTTCCTATAAATAGAGGGCTAAGTTAGAATTGAAAATCACACCAGAAACAAGTTTTTTCTTTTCTCTCTATATTATCGGCGTATTCTTGTGAGTATTTTGAGTATACTTTGAGTATTGTTAGGCGATGCAAGTTCCTTCAAAGACTATATCAGGTGTTTCAACTAAATTAATGCATCTTTCGAGGTAGGGATGTTATTTTCTTCTCAAATGATATTATTTCTTCAATATCATTATCTTTGAAATATTGGTTGGAACTTTTTATCAAATTTGGAACTTTTTCATGTGGGGTTACTATTCATGAGTTACTATTCACGAGTTACTATTCATGAGTTACTATTCACGAGTTCTTATTCACGAGTACTATTCATGAAGCGTGAAGATATTTTTTTGTGGAATTTCTATCTTTTGGTGGTTGAGTTACTTATTCACGTATCTAAGACTATTCACGATATCATGACACTATTCACGAATACTAAGACTATTCACCGAAAAATAAAAAAAATTTTTCTTTCGCGTCTAAAATATCTATTCGGATACTAGCTTTGATTGTATCCATGTTTTTGATCATTCTTGAATTTTACACCACTATGATTATTTTTTGAGGTATTTTTGGACGTGGATAAAACCAAGTACTGAATCCTTAATCCTTGTCATTTTGTTTCCTTTGGATTCGTTTCTTTAAAAATATTTTCATCATCCTCGGTCTTAAATGATGATATTATTGAATATCTTTGGCTTTGTAGTGCAAAGATGAATGATTCTGAAGAATATCTTTGGCTGTAGTGCAAAGATGAGCAGTGTTTAAATGAACGCACGACCGATCGATGAATATCTTTGGCCTTTAGTGCAAAGATGAGCAGTGTTGAGATGAACATGACCGATCGATGAATATCTTTGGCTGTGGTGCAAAAGATGAATATTTGATTTGAGATGAATATTGATTGATGTTACTGAGGATAAAATATTGATGATGGAATTGTTAAATTCATAGATTATAGTAGATTTCATCTCTCACGTAACTCTTCTATGAATTATTATTTCCGGCTGCGAATATTGATCTCGAAACTTGTTGTCTATTGTATTCTATCATTTTTCCCGTCAAGACTAACGATAATTTGTTCTATATTATCTTAGTCATAACATTCTTTCTTGGGCTAGTTGAGCTCACCCTTTCCTTTTTTGTTCCATTTTTCTCGGGAGGCGAGAATATAAGAAGATGCGAAGCCTGGGGTATGGAATGAAGGTTTTAGAATGGATTGTTTAGTAGTCCTCACCATTTTTTAATGTATCAATAAATGTGATGAGGATTTATTTGAGTATAGAGATATGTCTCAGAAGATAATATTTGTATTCAAACTCACACGCTTTCTTGTTGTAATAATAAAGTTGTAGTTGTTTCGTACCATGTATTGGCGACTCAGAATGGGTTGGATGGAATGGACCTATTTTGGGGTCGTCACAAGAATAACTCCATTAATAATTTATTTTATATTTTTTAATATTTGTATCACTTATCCAAAAATATGTGTTAATTAAACTAAATTAATTTTTTTGATAAGTTACCAAAAATTTAAATGAGATAGTTTTAATTACAAATAAAACTATAATTAAAATGTATTGTATTAAAAAAGGGTAATTAAACATATATATTATTTAGGAATTAAAATTTGATAATATACAAGAATAAATATGTAATTTTATCTATTTAGGCAACCTAAAAAACTTGCAAGGTTACTAATTGTTACTTAAAAACTAGAGGGGAAGTGATTGTATTATGATTATCTAGAGAGAATGTCACTGTATTTTTGTGACGCCTCTAAAATAGGTATACATCGCCTATCTTGAGTCGTCAAATACATGGTACAAAATTCAAATACAACTTAATTATACAACAATCGTGTAAAATACGACGAAACATATGTTGTGAGTTTTAATACAAATATTGTCATCTAGACAATATCCACACTCAATTGAGTCCTCATTACATTTATTATCACACTATTTAATAGAATAGTGAGGACTACTAATGCTATTATCTGGACCGTCACTCCGTTCCCCGACTAGTCCCTGCTACGTTCTCATTTCCTAAAGAGAACAATGAAAGTAAAAGAGTGAGCTCAACTAGCCTAATAAGAAATATTATGACTAAGATAATACATAATAAATTATCGTTAGCCTTTAACAGTGTTAAACTGATACAATATAACAAACATCAAGTTTAACTATAGCGGAACAAACAATCCATTAAAAGATTCAAGTAGAGAATAAAATCTACTATCTTTTATGATTTAAAAGGTTTTTCATTACTTTTATCGCTGGGACTCAGCTTAATAAATAATCCACTTCATCCCCGCACTACTACTGCCGAGGATATTCATTAGTATCACAACCACAAATTATCCATGCACTACGGCGAAGAATATTCGATGTATTCATCAATGGTCATGATCATGCCAACAAGCGTCCATCAATGCACTCACTGGTCAATGAGGATTTTACCACATCATTTGTAACATTACGATTAATGATTATATCGATTAATCCTCGGTCATAATCATACCAAGTCCATCTATGCACTACTGTGCCATGAGATGACTTTCAATATAATATAAACATGAAGATGATGACAATGATATAAGAATTCAATAAAACAAGTTCGAGAATTAATTTATTCAGGAACTAATAACGTCCAAATTGTCAATATGATACTTCTTTGTAGAGTGAAATTCAAGAATGCTCGGAAGAATATTTCCATGAAAGATCTTTGGATGAAGCGCAAATATCGAGGATATTCCACTAATTTCATGGAGTATAGAAGTCAAAACTTTAATCAACCGAGTATAATAAAGAATGGAATAACAAAAGAAATCACCGGGCATGCGATAGATCCGCATGCAGAAAGGTTATTCCAATGAATAATAAATAACGGATTCTGTGTCACGCAGTAACGCACGTATACGATATTCCAACAGAATAATAAATAACGGAACCGAAGCCAGTCAAGCGAAATTGCACCGACGAGGATGTTCCAATAGAATAATAAATAACGGAATTCAGTCATGCGTAGAACGCCGCAGACATGATGTTCCAAATGAGAATAATAAAGAATAGAATAATGAAGAATTTCACCATGTATGCGATTGCTTGATGTAGGCGAGTTATTCCAACATAATGATAAAGAATGGAATAACAGAAGAATTTCACCAAGTATAGGGTCGACCGCGTATACAGGTTATTCCAACAGAATAAAAAAAATGGAATAGCAAAAGTTCTCTTCATGAATACGAAAGAAATAATACCCCTTACCTTAGAACAACTGGATATAGGAGTAGTAAAGTAGCAAAATACTTTTCTTCTTTCTCTCTATAGTTTCTCTCTCTAAAGTTTCAGTGAATTCGTAAGAAATAATAAAGGAATGAGCTTCTACTTGTAGGAGAATAGACTGAATAGTAACTAATTCCTGAACGGTCCAGATTGATTTACTTTTAAACGGACGGTCCAGATTGGTTTACTATAAAATATTCTAATCTGTTTTATATAAAAAAAAATTTATTATGCAAACACTATGCAGGCACTATGCATAATAAAATATAATATATTCTATTTATAGTCTAATAAAATAAATAACTTTATAAAAGTATTCTATTTTATATAAAAAGCTTTTCTGTTTTATTACATTAATAATGCTAATAAAACAAAATTTCATCATCATTATTATAATTCACACTATTAATCGACCAAGTCGTTCCCAGGAAAGAGGGGGCTTTCCAATAAGGATTTCTCCCTATTGACGCGCAATTAAGTGACCAAATCTCTCATTGACAGAACTTCTAGACATCGTTAATATTACAAATAATAATATTAATAACTTCGTCGTCTCAATTATTGATTTAATAATATATATAAAATATCGACAATAATTGAATCAATTAACGTGAGATATTATGCAACAATTACTGAAGCAATAATTGAATAAAACTGAGTGACTTCTCACGTAAGATCAATAATCAATACCGTGCTGCTACTGCAACCACACGTATTTGCATACTTTAACAAGGTGTTTCAACGATTAACGATAAAACTTCCGTCGTTATTTTCATAAAATATTTTATTCTTTTTCTCAATCCGACAATAATTCCATTGTGGGGTCCACTAATGATTGTGTAAGTCGCATTTAATATTTCCTATTAAAAGAATATTCCCCGACCAATCGAATATTATATAACAACTTGCGTACTTTGAAAAATTTATAACTATTATCCACAATTATAACATTATATCAAATTCATTCCATAATATTCAAAAAATGATAATTATAAAAAAATTCATCTTTATTCATAAAAGTTGGGGTCTTACAATCTCCCCTTCTTATGAAATTTTGCCCTCGAAATTAATATAAACATGATGATGATGACAATGATATAAGAATTCAATAAAACAAGTTCAAGAATTAATTTATCCAGGAACTAATAACGTCTAAATTATCAACATGATACTTCTTTTAGAGTAAAATTCAAGAATGCTCAGAAGAATATTTTCATGAAAAGATACTGGATGAAGCGCAAATATCAAGGATATTTCACTAATTTTATGGAGTATAGAAGTCAAAACTTTAATTAACTGAGTATAATAAAGAATGGAATAACAAAAAAATTATCGTGCACGCGATAATCAGCAGACAAAAGTTATTCCAATGAATAATAAATAACGAAATCAAAGTAAATGCAGTAAATGCATGTATTGAGGATATTCCAATGTAATAATAAATAATGGAACTGTGTCGGTAAAATTAGACCAAGCGGGATGTTCCAACAGAATAATAAATAACGGAATTGTGTCGTGCAAACGCACGCACAAGATGTTCCAATGATAATAATAAAGAATGAAATAATGAAGAATTTTACCATGTATGCGATACTTGATGTACAAAAGTTATTCCAACATAATGATAAAGAATGGAATAACAGAAGAATTTCACCAAGTATAGGGTAGACCGCGTATATAGATTATTCCAACAGAATAAAAAAAAAATAGAATAACAAAAATTCTCTTCATGAATACGAAAGAAATACCCCTTACCTTAGAACAACTGGATATAGGAGTAGTAAAAGTAAGAATACTACTTTCTTCTTTCTCTCTATAGTTTCTCTCTCTAGAGTTTTGGTGAATTCGTAAGAAATAATGAAGGAATGAGCTTTATTTATAGGAGAATGGACCTGAATAAGTAACTAATTCTAAGCGGTCCAGATTGATTTACTTTTAAACCAGACGGTCAGATTGATTTACTATAAAATATTCTAATAAAACAAAATCTTTTAAATAAAATATAATATATTTTATTTATAATCTAATAAAATAAATAACTTTATAAAAGTATTACATTTTTATATAAAAAAATTTACTATCGCAAATACTATACGCGAGCACTTATGCAAAACACTATGCATAATAAAATATAATATATTCTATTTATAGTCTAATAAAATGAATAACTTTATAAAAATATTCTGTTTTATATAAAAAATTTTTTCTGTTTTATTACATTAATAATGCTAATAAAACAAAACTTCATCATCATTATTATAATTCACACTATTAATCGACCAGGTCGTTCCCAGGAAAGAGGGAGCTTTCCAATTCTCCTATTAGTAGCAATTAGGTGACCAAACCTCTCCATGGCAAGAACTTCAGACATCGTTAATATTGCAAATAATAATATTAATAACTTCGTCGTCTCAATTATTGATTTAATAATATATAAAATATTGACAATAATTGAATCAATTAACGTGAGATACTATGCAACAATTCATCAAGCAATAATTGAACAAAACCGGTGACTTCTCACGTAAGCATCGATGAATAAATACCGTGGTACTACTATGCAACCACGCGTATTCTGTACTTTTTTTAACAGGGTGTTTCAACGATTAACGATAAAACTTCCGCCGTTATTTTCATAAAATATTTGTCATTTTCTCAATCAAAATAATAATTCCATTGTAGGGTCCACCAATGATTTGTCGTCATCGAATATTCCCCTCGTTAAAACGAATATTCCCTAACCAATCTAATATTATATAATAACTTGCGTACATTGCAAAATTTATAACTATTACCCACAACTATAACATTATATCAAATTCATTCCATAATACTCAAAAAATGATAATTATAGAAAATTCATCTTTATTCATAAAAATTGGGGTCTTACAATTTTACTCTATTAACTAATCATAATAATGTTTACAAATTGCAATAAATATTCATAATCCAAACTAAAAAAGGAATTTCAAATAAAAAATATTTAGATACAATTTAGGAACTTATTTCGGTTACTTGTAATAGTTCAATTTGAATGATTCTCCAAATGCTCAAAACCTCAAACCAAATTTGCTTTCTATATTCAAAACAAAAACATGAATTAATTGCAAAGCATAAACTAATTTTTGCATTTTTATTTAGAATTAATTTATAAAATTTAGTTTGTCCCTTCCAAGTTTAACTCTTACATTAATGTGCCCTTTAAATTTATTAATTTACATATCTATCATATCTCTATACCTATTAAAAAATAAATTATAACAGCTGTCTATGTTGCCCCCTGACTACCACATTACACTCTGCTTTAGATTTGGAGAGAAAATAAGAGAGGAAAAAAAACTTAATTTTATATGAAAAAAAAAGAGTTGATGATGTTATTAGGTTTATAAAAAAAGAAATTTTAAATATTACATTTAAATTACTATTTTCACCGGTTCGCTGACGAACTATTTTTGAGCCATTAATTATTTTTGATATTCAAGTTATTCTATATTTTTATATATGAAAATGAGATTCACTCGTTATTCATGTAACAGGATGACGTGGAAATATATAAAAAAAGTTCCCTATTTTTATTTCTTCTTTTGGTGAGTGATGCTCAAAGTTGTTCTTAGCACTAATTAAGAGGCTTCCAAATTCTTAGCGAGTAGTGACTGCCCTTGAAAATGAGAGCATCTCCTCCTCTTCATTTAAAATTTGAAGGTTTGCATAGAAGCACAGGACTAAACATAAATTTTTCACCCAATAAGTTTTTTGTCCCAATTTCACCTTAATATTAGGAGGAAAAATGGAAATGAAAAAGATGGAAAAGAAATAACCTCTCATCTCATCTAAACACAAGATACAATGATATATATATATATATGGGTAGTAAGTTTCTTGCTTAATTTTGAGCAAGTTGATATATCATACAAAGCAAACTTTTATGAGATCACCTTCCCAGAAAGGCAAACACCTCCCTCGATCAATATTGCAACAGGCTAACTGTCCGTCCCATAAGAAGATAATGCAAGAGTGGAGGGCACCTGCTAATAAGATAATATGTTACAAGGAAAAAGAAGGGCAAAAGCTATGGTACACAAGAAAACTAGCTAGGCTCAAGTGTTTGTGCAAGGTACGTATTTGCTACTTTATAACAGCTGGCTATAAGTTTATCAATTTGGTCATCTAAATGATTAGGTTAGGTTACTACTTATGGTACTGGCAAAAGGAATCCACCACACAATTTTGCACTAGGAACCAGACCTAATCACGTTTAGCTCCCTTGACAACTGAACTGCTGAGTCGTTTTCACAACTTCTTTAATCATATAATATATCTCCAATACATTGCATGAACCAAGAACCTAACACTACTTTGACAAGGCATAATCAATTTTCTGTCTTCCAATTCTTCTTGGACACGATAGAAAAGCATAATCAAAGTGAAAAATATCTAGTGTTTGATACTACAGTTTGCACAAGCTGCTCAACCTGAATGAACAGATTATATGTTTTTCTTAAAAAAATTTAAAATATATATAAAAAAACTGAACAAATTAGTTATAGTGAAAGAAAAGGAGCAACTGATATTTCTAGAAAGGTTAAAGGGGGGACTAATTCTTGAGCAATCATCTACAACTTTAGATTGGAAGTAACTGAGACTTTCCTTTCATTTCGATTGAAACAAACAATATTAAAAATGCTCAAGTGTTGAATAACTACTTACCTTCAATGGCGAAGAAGTCACTTGACAGTTGCCTTTCCAATCCCTCCATTCTTGCAACGCTTTGAAGCAAGTCTTCCTTCCATATATCCCTTATTAAATCTAAGCTTTACACTCTTAAAAGAATCCACAATCTTTTTTCTTTCTTATTACTATAAAAGAGAGTAAAAAGAAGAAAACTGAAAAACTCCTACATGTAAGATGTTCAGTACTAGTGTTCAACAGTAGTAATTGTTGTAATTTTAATTATAGGGAAAACCCTAAGTAAATAGTCAAGTCATCTCACCTGCCAAGATAACTAAGGCTAAGCCATAACAGAATTTAAAACATGTAAAATTGGAGTCATTTCTCTACTCAAAGATCTTACTAATTAGAATGTACAGGCTGTCGGCTAGAAAAATAAAACCGGGGGACACACCCTTGAATTTTCTCATCCAAATATCTTTTTCTTTTACTCATAAACGAAGGGTTCATGCAATCCAATGGCAATATGGTTTTCAGATCAGGCATTCCGATAAATCATCACAATGTAGCAATCTTAAGTCCTCAAACACAAACCATTCGTGCACATAATGTCAACAACTTGTTTTCTAATCTGCAGAAGTGATTCCACGAGCAACAATGTTGTGATAAAAGATCAGTTCTAAATCGATCATCGCAGTACTACCACGATATCATGTTAGAAATAAGGTACCACCCAAGAAATTATCAATTCGTTTTGTTATTGCTAGACACACTTTTAAAAAATAGTTTGTTATTGCTCGACACAACTCGCCCTAAGCAAGCAAAGTAAAAACAGGTTAAGAAAATATATAAACTTACAAAAAAAAAAAAAAAAAACCTTGCAACTGATACAACAATACAAAACACTAACAGCCTTTTCACACAGCTATCATCACTCTACTGCAGTACTGCTTTTAACAGTCCTCTATAATTGCATAAGCAGCAACAACAAGAAAACCAACATATCAAATAAAATCCAAGATCTAAGCAAAGAGAATCTGTGCACTTGATGGAACCAAATCAGAGAAGGCTTCTGGTGCGTTTACCACTTGCCATTGAACAGAAAAGCTCCACTTTTTCACGGAAGTGATTTCTGGGTTTAGCCTAAAGATATGGCCCACAGCAACATGAAGGTTCCTACCCACAACATATATCCTGCAATCACAGCAATTGACAGAGAAAGGCTTGCATATTTGTTCAGGTAAAGGAGGACCAGTAACAGCTTCCCAACAATCAGAATTTGTGTCATAAACCTTAAGTTTTATCCTTTCATGCTCTGAAACCACAAATAAGTGCCCATAAACCACAACACTCGAACCAGTCCAGCCTTCCCTCAGCCCAGCAGCCATACTCTCCCAGTTATCAGTTCTTGGATCATATATCTGACCTCTAGGTACCACATAAAAGGGCCAAAACCATCCTTCGGTTACAAGAAGCTTCCCGTTGAGAACTGCTGCATCATAGGATGCCATATTTGTGCCCATGCTTGCAATAGGACGCCAAATCCCTTTACTAGGGTCCATAACTTCAGCAGAATTAAGTTCAAAGAGATCTGTGCTGTTTCCTCCAGCTACATAAATCATTCCATCAATCACTGCGCTAGCAAAAAATGATCGTGCAGTGATCATCTTTTTCATTACAGTCCAACGATTCTTCTGCACTTCATATTTCAATACCATGTTGAGAGGGCAATCCACGTCCGAGACTACACCACCACAAACAAAGAGAGCACCCTCATGGGGGATAGAAACACACCTAAATCCATGAGGACAAACCTTTTCCTTGCAAGGCATTGCAGGAATAGAGTGCCAAGACAACTGCTTAATGTCAAAAACCTGCCACTCAATCTTTCCCGTACATTTGTGAAAGGCAAAGACAAATAACCAGGAATCATGAAATCCAAGCTCCTTTCTTCGGGTGAAGAACTTCTCCTTACTACCAAGCAACTGATACCAACGTCTGCAAACAGTCTTGCATGACATATGACTCTCTACTGGAAGCCGGAGGAGGCAATTGAGAGCAACATCATCAGGGAGGCCTGGAATGAGAGGCTCACCCCTAAGAGACAATTCCGATTCTAGTGAAGGATCTAGCAAAGATGATTGCGTTGCAGCAAACCTAAACTTAGGGGACAATGTCATTTGGGAATCCCCAAGCTTCTGCACTGGTGCCTGGTGAGATGAAACTCTTACCCTTTGCATCTTCTCTTTCTCACAGAGTATAAAACCACAAAAACTTCTAACTACCCTCCTTCAAAGATACAATTTTTTGTGTGTTTCTATATGTCTTCAGAAGCCTTCCATAAATAAATCAAACAAATAGCAGCAAATTCAACTCAAAACCAGGAATCTACCACACTTGTCCATGATTCAATAGTGTTTTGGTGCACAGAACAAGCAAATCATCTTTAAAAACCAATCTAAAACCTTTTGATTCTAGAAGTTATAAGACACCACAAAGGAGAAAAACCCAATCTATAAAGTCTAATCTCAAATTCATTTTCAATCAAAGATACAAACCTTTTGATTCTCCTCCTCTCTTAAAGTACACTTCACCCCATCTAAAGCACAAATCTTGTAAGTAAAGTTATTAAACTTATTTATCCAACCAATTAAAAGAGCATGAAGTACCAAATCAAATCAAACCCCAAGATAATAAAACACCTCAGAACCAGCTAATTGCCAATCATTCTAATCATTTCAGCATAAAAAACTGAAGAAAACCATAAACTCAGTTCACAAATCACCAAGTTGATGAATTTTAATGGTCCATATAAATTATTTAATCGAAAAACAAAATACCCAGAAGAAGAATAAAGCTAAAAACAAAGAACAAAACTCAAAAAAGCAGAAGGAAGAACATTACAACGCATTCAGAGTACATGAACTTACAGGTATAAAATAATCGGGTGTAAGCCGTATAAAGATGTCGACTTGATAAGATTACAAGTCTGGTTAATTTTATGCATAAGATTGGGATACTGAAAGACGAATCTTCCCCTAAAGAAAGGACTTTCTTTGTCTACACACCAGCCACTAACTTGTAGTTATGTGGCAAACAGGGTTTCATGTCTAGGGGAACCTGATTCCCAACCGCTGATTGGGCGCGTGTGTGATGGGATAAGTCCAAATGTTTGGGTTTCTTTCTTTAGTTAATTCTCACCTATGTTAGCAATAAATAGCCAACATGAAAGTCTAATTTTGACCAAGGAAAGTGATATATACACAAATTTACCATTTATAATGTGTCTTTGAAGGATCATAGGAAATAGAATATAACATGTACCTCCTAAAATGTATAGAATATATTAAGGGACAGCGCTTGTGGTGTGGTGCGGTTCACTCAACCTTACTAGCAACTACAAAATACGATTATTAATATTAATAATTATAATTATGTTATTATATGCGGTTGTGGTAGCGTAATTAAGAGTGTTTATCGGTAAAAAATCATATTGAATCAGTTTAAATTGTACTAAATCGGTTATCAAATGTTTAAAAAAATGAGAACTGATACTGGTACCGGTACCGAAATAATATCCCAAACCGATATGTGTCCGTTCGGTATATAGACAGTACCGATAATACCAATTATATATCGGTTTTATTTTTATTTTTAAAATTTTTATTTTAAATAATTAATCTTAGTATAATATGTAGTTATAATTATGACTTGAAAAATGATAAAAGTATGCATGGATGATACATATAGAAAAAGGAATTAGTAAGCTTTCTGTTTTTTGCTAGGTAGTAAGCTCATGTGCTCTTTATGCTCATTATGTTAGTGGTATTAGAGCTTATTTCCATAATTTTTAAATATAAATTTCATCAATTATCTTGTTTTTTAATTCCTATAACTTGATAGATAAATATAAATATCTATATAATTAGTATATACCGATTCAGTACGGTATATACCCTTTGGAGAAAAATAAATACCAATATCGGTTAATTGGTATATATCGATTTTTTATACTGTTACCAGTCCGACTTTAAATTTTACTAAATCGTTCATAGTGAATCAGTTAATATCGATAAAAAACCGATTGTACCGAATTTTTTGAACACCCTTAACAGTAGTGGTGCGGTTGCGGTTGCATAACCACTTTCATATATATTTTAAAAAATTATAATATATAATTTTTATACTATTAATTAACAGTATAAAAATTATTTTCACTTCAACACATACCTATTTTAAAATCTTATGTATAACACAAATAATAAAAAGTTCAATTTACAAATTACAATTATACAAGAATAATATGTAAAGAACTATTATTACATATGTTAAACTAAAAATTGTTAGGTTTGTAATATTCATGAACTCAATCAAATTGCAAAAATAAGCGGAAACGTGTAAAAATCAGAGTTTTAAAATTTTACAACTCATATACCCGGATCACCCTTTATGCACAATTATTAATTAAACGAAAAGATAAAGAATAAAATCATACCCTTGAAGATCGAGCTTCCTCAGGTACAAGTTCACCTCCAAATCCTTTCGCGTTCAACTTGAATTCACCGGGTTTGGTTCCTTCCTTTGATCAACGCTAGCCACCCAAGTGTTTGGCCTCTAGAGGTGATCCACCAAGGAAGAAGAAGAATTCAAGAAGATGGGTATTTGGTAAAACCCTAGTTTTCTATCTCTATAGAAAAAAAGCGTCACTCTCCAACTATTGAAATTACGTATGTTCAGAAGTCAACAACCCCCCCACCCATAATAAGACTCCTCTTATTTATAGATGTGGGCAACCCTCCACTAACAATTAAGGAATTGGGTTTTATTTTAATTAATTAAATTCTTTTAATTAATTAAGCTCCCAATCTTATTAGGAATAATTAATTAAACTCTTTTAATTAATTGGCCTCCTAATCTTATTAGGATATTCGAGAAAGTACTTTTATTAATTAATTTCCAAACTCCTTTAGGAATTAAATAATAATAATTGTAATAATAATAATAAGACTCCTCTTATTAATTTATATTTAATATTTCCAAAATATTAAATAATAAATATTAAGCTATTTAATTTATTCTATCACCATAGATTAAATTAAATATACTTAACTTATTATTACGATTATGCCATTAACTTCTTAAATAATTATTCTTCCTTTTATGGTGTGACCCTTTAGGTTTCTCCATATTAAGCAGGTTGTGAATAAATCAATTAGAACAATTCTAATCTTATTTAAATAAATAAATTAAACTAATAATTTATTTAAATAAATAATATTTATTCTACTAATAGGGATAAGCCTCCCTAGCGATCAGCGACTTTTCGGATAATATAGATTTCAACATTAATCATAAAAGAACCTTTGAGTAAATAGTTGCAAATGACAATTCAATCCTTCCACCATCTGATGTCCCAATTATATATAAGACATGGAATTATCATCAAGTCTTATTTTATTTAATTATATGTATTTCGATCCTTAAATGCACAACACCAAATAATGCAAATTAGAAACTCCTTTCTAATTTTATTACGCCTATGGCCGAGGACTCTAGGGTTGTCATTTATCGAATCACATAGGACATTTCTCTTCTTTTACTAGAAGTGATAGATTCTTTATTGATCATACATTATCTCCATATACAACTTATTATACCCAAGCATACCCTTTGATATACCCTAAGGGTCTTAAGGAATAAGTCAAAGTATAACTCATCATACACAAGATCTATGATGATCTCAAGTCGAGGATCACTTAGATCTACTATCACTACTGAGAATTCCTATCGATGTGCAAGTGAAACTCCATTAGGTATTCCTTAGCGAGCCACGTTCGATGAACTTATTCTCTAATAAGCACCTACATACTTGCTTTAGTGTCTCCACACAAATGTTCATGAGATCAATCATCCTCATCTGATGAGCAAGCAACGATGTACCCAATCTATCTGGATTCACTAATCCCCGATTTAATAATCCAACGATTGGGAACTATTTTAGTTTTAAGCTTTCAAAGAATTTAGATCTCATTAGAATGATCATCATCATTATTCTAAAAGCATTGCTTAAAACTATGGGTTTATCACATATTATAAAAACAAGATCGTGTAGATAATTAAAAGCCTTTAATAAATTAATACTTTTATTAATAAATGAATAAGATTGTTACAAAGTATATGATTTATCATCAAACATGATTAGCTTGTATGCATACTACTTTTAAAAATAAATAAAAGTCGTGAACTTAATTATATTAATTAAAGATATCTTAATAACTCACTTACAAATAAAGTTCTAATCGTTATTTATGTTTCTTGTATTAGTAGTGATTATCATGAATTATCTTGTCTTTCATATTAATTTACATAAAGTTAAAGGAACTAATAAAATTTTAAGAAAATATATATTAAATGTAATGCTACATGTATACATGTAACTAAAATTCATAAGAAACAAATTAAATTACATTATTCGCTTACAACTTTATAATTATATGCACTACAAATTAATATTTAGTATATTTAAAACATATATAGTTTATTATAAGTGCGGCGTGGTTTGTGGTGCAGTTTTAGGGATGTATTCGTAACCACATTCATAATGTGCGATTAATAAAAAATATAAACCGTACCGCATAACTGCACCACATTTACAAATTGTGTAGTTTTATGCGGTTACAGTTACAAATGCAGTTTCTTGCTCTCCCCTATAATATATTATCTTCAAACCTTTTTAATTGACGTTTTTAAAAAAATATAAATATTAAGAAATGCAGTTAATACTTTTTTTAATTGATTAAAATAATTATAAAATCTAAATATTATTCTTCTAAATTTATTGAAAAAGATGAAGAAACAAGTTAACATTTAATATAGAGATAATATAAAAAATTAAGTCATTAATACTTCTTTAAAATTTAGAAATGACAAATAAAAAGAATAAATTTCACTATCTAAAATGACCAATAAAAAATAATGGAGGGAGTAAATTGTGGCGCCCCCAAAATAGGTATACACAACCCATTCTGAGTCGTCAAATACATGGTACAAAATTTAAATACAACTTAATTATATAACTGTCGTGTAAAATACGACAAAACATAGATGATTGGTACTATATATAGCAATCATCTGGATCGTCACTCCATTCCCCGACTAGTCCTAGCTATATTCTCATTTTCTGAAGAGAACAATGAAAGAAAAGGGTGAGCTCAACTAGCCCAGTAAAGAATATTATGACTAAGATAATGCAGAATAAATTATCGTTAGCCTTCAACAGTGTTAGACTGATAGAATATAATAGACAACAAGTTTAACTACAGCGGAACAAATAATCCATTAGAAGAGTCAAGTAGAGCATAATATCTACTATCTTCTATGATTTAAAAGTTCATCATCAATATTTTATCGTTGTAACACAGCTAAATAAATAATCCACATCATCGAATTATCCATGTATTACGGGCCAAGGATATTCGTTAGTATCACATCCATGAATTATACATGCACCACGGGCCAATGATATTTATTATTATCACATTCACGAATTATCCATACACTATGGGCCAAGGATATTCGTTAGTATCACCAATGGTAATTATCATGCCAACAACTGTCCACCAATGCACTACGGTCCAATGAAAACTTTTACCACATCATCTGTAACATTACACGTCATGATTATACCGATACATAGTCATAATCATACCAATCAACGGTTCATCTATGCACTACGGACCAAAGATGACTTTCATCACAATACAAGCACGAGGATGATAACAATGATATAAGAATTCAATTAAGTGAAAGTAAGGATAAATTTTAAAGATTTATAATTCAATTTATCCAGAGTTCAAGAATATCCAAATTGTCAACATGATAACTGCTTTGTGGAGTAAAATTCAAGTATAATATTGTATCAAAAATAATATGGACAGAAAATAAATCAATTTTTATCATGAATAGTATCCCGGGTGAATAGTACTCGGTGAATAGTATCCCGTGAATAGTACCTCGACATGAAAAGATTAAAATTTAACAAGAGTGTTCAGAAAAATATTTTTGTGAAACGATACTAGATGAAGCGCAAATTTCATGGATATTCTACTAAGTTCAAGGAGTATAGAAGCAATACTTTAATAAAATGAGAGTAGAATTTAGAATCTAAAACGAAATAATATTACTTACATACTACAGAGTATGGAAGAAAATATTATTTCATACGAATATTGAACAAAATAATATCTCTTACCTTAAAAGGATAGTACTTTTGAATGGTAGGGCATGGATATTCTTGAAGAAAACTTATACTGTTTTCTACACTCAAAACTTCCTTAAACTCAAAAGAAATACGCTCAATATTATAGAAGAAGAATTCTCTGATTCTGGCGTGATTTTTAATTCTAAACTAAGCATCCTATTTATAGGAGAATGGCATGATACTATTTAGAATTTATTTCACGGACCAACAATTGAAGGAATTCACGGGCCAATTTCTGCAATCTTCAGACACCCAACTTTCAAAGTAATAATATAATAATCAAATAAAACAAAATTTATATTATATATATATAAGTAATAAAACAAAACTGAGATAACTTTCTACCGATGATTTTAAAAAATGGGTAAGTGGGGGTCCATGTAATAAGTCAAACTTACAACAAATACTTCATAAAATATCCCTCTATTTATCTCAATTCACTTGACTTCACAAAACACATTTTTAATAACATTCATCATTAATATTATAACTCTGATATTAACAATCAGATCGTTCAGGAAGAGGGGCTTTCAGATAAAGGCTTCTCTGACGACGTATGATTAGGTGACCAAACCCCTTTCCTCGACAGAACTTTCTAGACATCGTCAATAATACAAATAATAATATGAATAACTTTGTCGTCTCAATTATTGATTTAATAATATAAAACATTGTGACAATAATTGAATCAATAGTATGAGATATTTTGCAATAATAATTGTGATAATAATTGAACAAAACTGAGTGATTTCTCACTTAAGCATCAATAATCAAAGATACTGTACAATACCGTGTGCTACTATACAACCACGCGTATTACTGTACTTTTCTCACCGGGTAATTCAACAGTTAATGGCAAAACTTTTGCTGCTATTTTTATAAAAAGTTATTTCTGTCGTTTTCTAACTCCGACAGTAATTTCGTTGTAGGGTCCACCAATAATTGTGTCGTCGTACAAATATTCTCTGATAAAACGAATATTCCTCGACCAAATGAATATTTTATGACCACTTGCTTACTTTGCAAAATTTGTAAATATTACCCACAACTATAAAATTATAACAAATTCAAACCTTAATATTCAAAAAGATATTTAGAGAAAATTAATCTTTATTCATAAAAATTGAGGTCTTACATAAATAATAAACTAAACATATTAGATATTATAAATGGTAATTGTAAGACCCCAACTTTTATGAATAAAAATGAATTTTCTATAAATATCATTTGAAATATTATGGAATAAATTTGATATAATGTTATAGTTGTGGGTAATATTTATAAATTTTGCAAAGTACATAAGTTGTTATATAATATTCGATTGCCTGTGAATATTCGCTTTTAATGTAGAATATTCATCTGACAAGACAATCATTAGTGGACCCTATAACATAATTATTGTTTGATTGAGAAAACGATAAAAATATTTTATTGAAAATAACTACGAAAGTTTTATCGTTAATATCGTTGAACTACTTCTAAGAATAAAGTAAAAAGAATAATGCTGTGACATCGTTCAAGAATAACACCAGTATTGATTATCGATGCTTACGTGAGAAGTCATTCATTTAATTCAATTATTGTCGATATTTTATATATTATTAAATAAATAATTGAGATGATGAGTTATTAATATTATTATTTGCAATATTAACGATGTCAGATGTTACGCCAAGGAGAGGTTTGGTCACCTAATTGCGGCAATAGGAGAAATCCTTATCGAAAGCCCTCCTCTTCCTTGGAACAACTGGTCGATTAATAGTGTGAATAATAATAATGATGATGAAGTTTTGTTTTATTAGTATTATTAATGTAATAAAGCAGAAAAGCTTTTTATAAAGCGTAATACTTTTATAAAGTTATTCGCTTTATTAAAGCTAATAGTAAAATCTTTTTATATAAAATAGAATACTTTTATAAAGTTATACATTTTATTAGACAATAATTAGATTATATTATATTTTATTACGCATAGTATTTACATAATGTCTGCATAGTATTCAGATAGTAAAATCTTTTTAAAAGTTATTCATTTTATTAGATTATAAATAGAATATATTATATTTTATTGTAAACCAATCTGGAATGAATCCTTTTAAAGTAAATCGATCCGGACCGTTCATGGATTGGTTCTTATTCGATCCATTCTTCTATAAATAGAAGCTCATTCCTTCATTATTTCTTATGAATTTCTTTGAAACTCTAGAGAGAGAAAGCGTAGAGAGAATTATTCTTCTATAATCTTGAGCGTATTTTTTTAGCGTTTAAGAAAGCTTTTGGCGTAGTGCAAGTTTCTTCAAGTATATCCTCGCTTCACTAGTGAGTACTCTTCTTTATAAGGTAAGGGGTATTATTATTTTCATATTCATGAATAGAATTTTCTGTTATTCCGTCTTTATTATTCATTGGAATAACCTTTATCTGTGTGCTACCTATACTTGGTGAAATTCTTCTCGTTATTCCATTATTTATTATTTCTTTGGAATAACTTTGTCAATGCCAAGCACCGCATACATGGTGAAATTCTCATTGTTATTCCATTCTTTATTATTACATTGGAATATCCATGTCATGCGTTTTCATGGGACTGGTTAAAATCTTTATTATTCTCTCGTTGGAATATCCACATGCATGCGTTTTACGCAATGGACTGGTTCCGTTATTTATTATTCGTTGGAATAACTTCATACATCTGAAATACCGCATGCATGGTGATTTCTGTTATTATTCCATTCTTTATTATTACGTTGGAATATCACGCCGGCAAGCGTATTACGCACTTTGACCAGTTCTCATTATTTATTGTTACATTGGAATAATTACACATACATCTTAATCACCGCATGCATGGTGATTTCTTTTGATATTCCATCCTTTATTATACTCAGTTGGTTAAAGTTTTGACTTCTATACTCCATGAAATTAGTGGAATATCCTTGATATTTGTACTTCATCCAGTATTTTTTCATGAAAATATTCTTCTGAGCATTCTTAAATTTTACTCTACAAAGAAGTATCATGTTGACAATTTGGACGTTATTAGTTCCTGGATAACTTAATTCTTGAACTTGTTTTATTGAATTCTTATATCATTGTCATCATCCTCATATTTATATTTTGTTGAAAGTCATCTGTGGCCTGTAGTGCATAGATGGACTTGATATGATTATGACCAGAGATTATTCGGTGTAATCATGACCATAATGTTACAAATGATGTGGTAAAAGTCCTCATTGGCCCGTAGTGCATTGATGGACAGTTTTTGGCATGATCATGACCATTGATGAATACACGAATATCCTTGGCCCGTAGTGCATGGATAAATTGTGGTTGTGATACTTATGAATATCCTTGGTCGTAGTGCAGGGATGAGGTGGATTATTTATTAAGTTGAGTCCCAGCGATAAAAGTGATGAAAACCTTTTAAATCATAAAAGATAGTAGATTTTATTCTCTACTTGACTCTTTTAATGGATTGCATGTGTCGCTGCAGTTAAACTTGATGTCTATTGTATTTTATTAGTTTAACATTGTTGAAGACTAATGATAATTTATTCTGCATTATCTTAGTCATAATATTTCTTCTTTGGGCTAGTTGAGCTTAACCTTTCTTTCACATTTTCTTGAGTGAAATAAGAACGTGGCGGGACTAATCGAGGAACGGGTGTGGTCCAGATGATAGTATTAATAGTCCTCACTATTCTGTTAAATAGTGTGACAATAAATATAATGAGGACTTATTCTGAGAATATATATTGTCTAGAAGACAATATTTGTATTAAAACTTATAGCTTTCTTGTAGATATTAAAGATTGTATTTGTATTCTGTACCATGTATATGGCGACTCAGAATAGGTGATGTATACCTATTTTGGGGGCGTCACAGTTGGTATCAAAGCCTAGGAATATGATCCCTGGCTGAGATGTGAGACAAGAACTAGGAGGGGAGAGACGGGGAATTCCTTCGCTAGTATGACCTACCTAAGTTTATTTGATATTTAATTGGCCAATCAGAGTATAGGGATAATATGTGATATGTTAATTAACCTTTATTTTGTGGCAATGTTTGAAAATGGCATCCGAGAATGTTGAGAACATCAATGGAGCACAGGAGACCGTTGAGTCTCCACAGATCAATAATCAAGATAATGTGCATCAGGAAGGCGACAATCCTCAGGCAAACAACAACACTGACCAAATAATGAACGATGGAATGTTCCGAGACTTCATGCAATTCATGCAACATCAGGCGAGAGCAGCTCCTGTCCAAAATACAGATGGAAACACTGGCAACTCTCGGACGGTCACCGCCAAACAGATTCAAGGAGCTGGGACCACCGGATTTTTTTGGATGTACCAAAACCACTTAAAGTGAGACGTGGATAAAACAGATCAACAAGATATTTGATGTCTTGGGATGCTCCGAGGAGCAAAGGTTCCTTTGCCACCTTCATGTTACGCGAGACAAATTCTTGGTGGGAATCGTAAAGCGTACTCAACTGCCGCCGTGATGAAGATGTCTTGGGAGAAGTTCCAAGAACTGTTCAACGACAAGTACTTTCCTGAAAGTATTTGTAACGCCCCAAAATTAGGTATCGTCACCCATCTTGGGTCGCCACTTACATACGGTACATAAATTCAAATACAAACTTAATTATACATCTGTCGTGTAACATACGACAATACATAAACTGAGAGTTCTAATAGGAATATTGTCATTTAGACAATATCCATACTCAAGGAGTCCTCATTAAATTTATTGTCATACTATTTAATAGAATAGTGAGAACTACTAATGCTATCTTCGGGACCATCACTCTTTTCTCCGACTCGTCCCAGCTATATTCTCATTTCCTGAAGAGAACAGTGAAAGAAAGGGTGAGCTCAACTAGCCCAGTAAAAAATATTATGACTAAGATAATGCAGAATAAATTATCAATAGTCTTCAACAATGTTAAACTGATAAAATACAATAGACAACCAGTTTAACTGCAGCGGAATATGCAATCCATTAAAAGAGTCAAGTAGAAAATAAATTTCTTAATTAATTTCTTAAGAAATTTGCTACCTCAAGTTTAACTCCAGAAATTTCCAAATCTTGGCAGGACCTCACATGTTAATGTGAGCCTCCAGTTTAAATTTCATGGTCATCGGAGTTGTAGAACTCCGGTTATAGCATTTTTCGTCAGAAAATCTTAAATATTGAAATGGTTATAACTTGCTCATTTTAAGTCGGAATGAGCTCATTTTTGGACACGATGTTCTTTATACCATATACTTTTATGTCCCAAAAGGCCTGAATTTTTCTCACTAATTAAATGCCCGAAACAGCCCTTACAAAAACGTGGCAGCAGCTTTTTGGACATTTGAAGTTTTGACTCCTTTGCTAAAATCGGTCCGCTTAAAAATTTACAACACCTTTTCAATTGATTCCACTTGGATTAGTTAGGTAACTCATAGATCTAACTCTAGGACTTGACCACACTCAAAAATTCAAAATATAATAGGAGATTTGGTCAATTGAATTTCATGTTACGTTTTCACCAAAATCGATTTTTCAACCCTTTGTGATTTCTAAGAAACTTTCATGTTTTCACATAATAACCAACATAACTCATCATAACACTTACTAATACTTCATATACCCATGATTTTCATTAGTCCAATGCTTTTATTATGACTTTCATCATAATCTTGTAAATGATCCTTTTAGTTGAAGAAATATTTGAGGGTTTAAGAAATGGGTTTTTATCTTTGGGGTCAATACAAAATTCGATTTCACGCTACTAGGTAGGCTAGAAATCTTCAAGAATTAAATCAAGAAATTTATTAATGATAGAAATATCATTCAAAATCGCTACTCTTATCCAAGACTTGGATAGACGTTATATTGATACCAACCTGTAAAGACGTCACAATGACACCTTACATAAAGGTATAGTCAAAAACTGTTTTAGAAATTAGAATCTTTGGGAAGTGCTCAAGGAAACCTTCATACATGGGAGGCCATGCATTTAGGTTATGGTAGATATCATATGGCCACGTAATTATCCTTGTTGACCCAATAGGCCCCAAAGAAAAAGCGAGAAGATTACTATCATATTCTTCCCAATAGTGAGTTTTCTCTTGACATATCATTATCTCCTTTGTCTCTAATTGGGTATTATACTCCAAACAAACACCAAGATTATATAGGTAGTGCTTGTAAATATACTCAAAGAAGTGGATGAGCACAACCATGTCTTATGATGACACGAGGTTGTATGTCATTAGACATCTTGTGTGATAGTGGCAAAACACCCTTCAAGTTAAATTCACCTCACCTCAACATCTATAGACCACCATTCTATTCCCTCGCATTTATCCCCGCTAGACTCCAAAAATACACTTTTATTTCTAAAAGAAATTGTGAAACAAAAGGGTTAATTAATATATCAAATATTATCCCTATATTCTACGACTCGACCAATTAAATAACAAATAAACTTAGGTAGGTCATACTAGCGAAGGAATTCCCGTCCTCTCCCCTCCTAGTTCTTATCTCAAGATCTTAGCTGAGGATCATATCCTAAGCTCGATACCAATTATAACGCCCCAAAATTAGGTATACGTCACCCATCTTGGGTTGCCACTTACATGGTACATAAATTCAAATACAAACTTAATTATACATCCGTGGGCAGTAACATACGACAATACATCAATCGAGAGTTCTAATAGGAATATTGTCATTTAGACAATATCCATACTCAAGGAGTCCTCATTACATTTATTGTCACACTATTTAACGAATAGTGAGGACTACTAATGCTATCTTCGGGACCATCACTCTTTTCCCGACTAAGTCCGGCCTATATTCTCATTTTTCAAGAGAACGGTGAAAGAAAGGGTGAGCTCAACTAGCACAAAGAAGAAATATTATGACTAAGATAATGCGAATAAATTATCAATAGTCTTCAACAATGTTAAACCGATAAAATACAATAGACAACCAGTTTAAGCTGCAGTGGAATATGCAATCCATTAAAAAGAGTCAGTAGAAAATAAAGTCTACTATCTTTTAGGTTTTAAAAGGTTTTCATCAATTTTTATCACTTAGACTCAAATTTTAATGAATAAACCACAATATCTAATCATCCACGTACTACTTGGCCAAGGATTTTCATCAAATTATCAATGGTCATGACTATACCAAATCACCCCGGTCATAATCATACCAAAACTATCCATCAATGCATTCTGAGCCATCGAGGACTTTTTGTCACATCATTTATAACAAGCCGTGATTATTATAAGAATGATCCTCGGTCATAATCATACTAAGTTCATCGTGCACGTAAGCCAAAAGATAACATAATATAACATGAGGACGATGACAATGACATAATAATTCAATAAAACAAGTTCAAGAATTATTTTATCCAGAATTATTAACGTCAAATTGTCAACAAGATACTGTTTTGTAGAGTAAAATTCAAGAATGATCGTAAGAATATTTCTATGAAAAGATATTTGGATGAAACGCAAATATCAAGAATATTCTACTAATTTCATGGAGTATAGAAGTCAAAGTTTTAAATTATTTGGGTATAATAAAGAATGGAATAACAAAAGAAATCACCGTGCATGCGGTACTTGGCGCATGTAAAAGTTATTCCTAGAGAATAATAATAACGGAAATCAGTCGGTGAAATTCACACCGATGTGATGTTCCAAAGAATAATAAAGATGGAACCGGTCCGGTGTAAAACACACGCACAGGATGTTCCAACGAGAATAATAGAAGAATGTCACCAAGTATAGGGTAAACCACGATTATGTGATTATGTATAGGGTATCGCAGCGTATCTGAGTTATTCAATAGAATAATAAAGAATGAAATAATAGGAGAATTTCACCAAGTATAGGGTAAACCACATTATCAAAGTTATTCCAGCGAGAATAATAAGCAATGGAATAACAACAGCTTCTTCATGAATAAGAAAGAATAACACCCCTTACTTTTAGTAGGAGATTGAATACTGCAGTAGTGTAGTAACAAAATACTCTTCTTCTTTCTTTCTTATTCTCTCTATACTTTCTCTCTATAGCTTGAATGAATTCGTGAAAAATAATGAAGCACTAGGCCTCTATTTATAGAAGATTTCTAGCTTAAGACCGCCATGTGAAAAGACAAGTGGCTTGACGACTGGTGATGTGAAAAGAAAAGTGGTTCGACGCTCAGAATGTGAAACGACAAGTGGTTCGACGCCTGTAATGTGAAATGACAAGTGGTTAGACGCCTGTAATATGAAACGGCAAGTGGTTTGACATCTGGTAAAGGTAATTACTATTGACGAAGGTAATTACTATTCACAAAAGGTAATTACTTATTGACGAAGGTAATTACTTATCGACGAAGAGACTCTTAGATGATGATATATATGGGCCCCCATAAAATAATCAAACTTACCACAAACGCCTCATAATGACTCTTTATATACATCAAGGATTGAATAAATATTACCACAAATCATTTTATTTTTAATCAACACATATTTAATCTTTCAACAATTATTAATCATTTATAACTTGTCGTCTCAATTATTGATTTAATACTATAACATATTATATGAGATGATCTTGTGACAATAATTGAATCAATAATATAAGAGATATGATGCAAGCAATTATCGTAGCAATAATTGAGTATAGCTAAGTGACTTACGTAAGATCAATCATCAATACCAAGTGTGCTACTTGCGAACCACGCCAGACATCGTATTTTTACCACCGGGTAGTTCAACAGCTTTTAACAGTAACACCTCCGTAGTTATTTTTATAGAAAGATAATTTTGTCATTTTCTAACTACGATAATACTTCCGTTGTGGGGTCCACCAATGATTGAGCCATCATACTAATATTCCCCAACAAAAAGAATATTCCCAACCAAACGAATATTTTATAACAACTTGCTTACTTTGCAAAATTTATAAATATTACCCACAACTATAACATTATATCAAATTTATTCCATAATATTCAAAATAATATTTATAAAAATTCATCTTTATTTATAAAAGTTGGGGTCTTACAAAAGATTCGGTCACATGAAGAGGTAGAGTTCATTAAATCGGAGCAAAACAACATGACCGTGTCACAAAGACGAAGCCAAGTTTGCCGAAGTCGTCTGGTTTTTGCGTCCCATTTGGTTGATAATGAGGAGAGAATGACGCGTGAATGTTTCTAAGAGGTTTGAAACCAGAGATACGTCAATATCTTATCTCTCATAAACTGTGTTTGTATTCAGATGTTGTTAATAGGTCTCAGTTATTGGAGCGCGATAATGAGTCAACCCAACCAAAAGAGAGCAAGTAGGTAAAATGATAATACCGGTGATAACAAACCATCAAGAGCGGTGACAATAAGCATGAAGGGAATCAACATGCCAGAAATGGTAACCACTTCGATGGTAATCATGGCCAAAGCAATAAGAATGGACATTTCATGAAGAGGAGATTCAACAATGATGGAAAGAAGTCAGCATCAACACCTGTTATTAAGGAAGGAGAACGACCACCTATCATATGCTTCAAATGCGGAGGGGAGGGACACATCAGTCCAAACTGTGTGATTCCGTCCAAAGCATGTTATAATTATGGAAGAGAAGGTCACCTAGCCAGATTTTGTTGTTCATCGAAGACAAGCTCAGCTAGGATGGAGGCACCAAAGGACACCCCAGAAAAGTCAAAGCCAGTAGTGCAAGGGAAAGCGTTTGTCGTGACCTCCCAGAAAGCAAGGAACCCGAATGAGGTCATCACGGGTAAGCTTATCATAAACTCTAGCGAAGTATATACCTTATTTGATACGATTCTACCCATTCCTTTATTTCTCCTACTTAAGGCCAACGCTTAAATTTGACTCCGGAGAAATTGGACTTTCGACTTATCTCGTTGAAACTCCATTGGGAGAAACCTTCATTACATCCACTCGTTTATAAGTCTTGTTTGGTTCAAATCGGTACCCTCACATTACCGTCGATCTTATTTCATTGAAAATACTTGCATTTGACGTAATTCTAGGATTGATTGGTTAACTACTCATCATGCAAAAATTGATTATTTTCGTAATGTTATTAGCTTTCATATTCCTAATCAACCTATTATGTGCTAATTCAAGCAACCAAACCATTAAAATCAATCACCATCATCTCAAGCCATAAAGCTATTCGCTTATTGAAAAACGGATGTCAAGCTTTCTTAGCTCATGTCACGGATCTAAACAAAAATACGCCGCTTTGAATGATATTTCTATTGTTAATGAATTTCCGACGTATTCTCGAAGAACTTCCCGCCTACCCCTAGAGCGTGAAATTGAATTTTGTATCGACCTTGAACCAGTACAAAACCCATTTCCAAAGCCCCATATCGAATGGCTCCTATTGAACTTTAGGAGTTAAAGACCCAACTGCAGGAATTGTTAGACATCGGTTTCATTCGTCCTAGTATCTCCTCCGGGGTGCTCCTATTCTATTCGTGAAGAAGAAAGATGGGAGTATGCGATTTTGTATTGATTATCTGGAGTCAATCATGTCACCATCAAAAATAAAGTACCCATTGCCACGTATTGATGACCTGTTTGACCGGTTGCAAAGCGCCAAATTCTTTTCAAAGATCGATCTTCGTTCGGATATCACCAATTGAAGATTAGAACCGACGACATTCCAAAGACGGCTTTCGTAAACTTGCAGACGGGCATTATGAATTCCTAGTCATGTCTTTTTGATCGACTAATGCTCCCGCCGCCTTCATGGATATGATGAACCGAGTATTCAAGGAATATTTGGATCACTTTGTGGTCGCCTTTATTGATGACATCCTTATTTATTCCAAAAGTCGTGAAGATCATGAGCAACACTTGAGGTCGACACTCAAAAGCTTCGTGAATATAAGCTTTATGCCAAGTCAAGAAATGCGAAGTTCGCTTCGAGGAAGTAGCATTCCTCGGGCACGTGGTATCAAGTCATGGAATATCCGCTGACCCAAAGAAAGATCAAGCTATTCAAAGTCGGGAGCAACCTAAATCAATGATCAAGTACGTAGCTTTCGGCTTAACCGGTTATTATCTGAGATTCGTAGAAGGGTTTTCTCTAATCGCTACTCCATTAACTCAACCGACTAAAAGATACAAAATTCGGTTGGAGTGAGGAATGTGAGAAGAGTTTTCAAGAACTCAAGAGAAGACTCATTTCAAGACTGCTCGACAATACCATCCGGCTTGAGGATTTGTCATCTACAAAGGATGCTTCGTGCAAAGGGTTAGGATGTGTTCTCATGCAACATGGGAAAGTCATAGCCTATGCCTCTCGACAACTCAAAGAATATGAGAGGAATTATCCTACTCATGATCTAGAGTTGGCAAATGTTGTCTTCGCACTTAAAATTTGGAGGCATTACTCAGATGGGGAGAAAGTGGAGATCTTTACGGATCATAAAAGCCTCAAATATTTCTTCACTCAAAAGGAACTCAACACGCGACAATGACGTTGGCTTGAACTATTGAAAGATTATGATCATACCATCCAATACCATCCCGAAAAGCTTAACGTGGTAGCCGACGCATCGAAAGTAAGATCATACGCGGGTACGAAAAGCGATATTGTCAACGCAAAGGCCCATTTTGTATGACTTGCAAAGGATGGAGATAGAGATAAAGACTCAGGACCCACGTGATGATGGCGAATATACGAGTAGAACCGACTTTTAATCGATAAAGTTAAAGTCGCTTCAAGCTACGCACTGGAGTCGATGCATACGAGGAAGAAAGTACAAGAAGGTGCTACGCCGTAAGCAAGAATCGATGAAGAAGGAATACTTTGAGTCAACTCTGCACTTTTTGGTTCCTAACGACCCCTCGATTTAAAGTATAAAATCATGATGGAGGCGCACAACACACCGCTTGTAATCCATCTCGGGAGTACCAAAATGTATCATGATCTTCGACATACATTTTGGTGGGGCAATATGAAGAGAGAGATATATACTGTTTATCTCAAGGTGTCTAACTTGTCAACGAAGTCAAGGCGAGCACATCAAGTACCAAAAGGTCCATTGCAACCACTTGAAATTCCGAATGGAAGTGGGAGCACATTATCATGGATTTCAAGTTATCGGTCTTCCCAAGGTTTCTCAAGGTATGATGCAATTTGGGTCATTGTTGATAGATCGACCAAGTCCTTTCATTTCTTACCTATACGAGAAACTTATACACTTGAACGTCTTGCTCAGATGTACATAAACGAGGTTGTAAGATTGCATGGTATGCCAAGATCCATAGTTTTAATCGAGACCCAAGATTCACTTCACGATTTTTGGGTTAGTTTGCAAAAAGCTATGGGCACGGATTTATTTATTTAGTTCTAAGATATCATCCTCAAACGGACGGACAATCGAGAGGACTATTCAAACTCTTGAAGATTTATTAAGACTCGTGGTCCTCGACTTCAAGGGAAGTTGGGACAAGTTCTTACCATCGTGGAGTTTTCCTACAACAACAAGCTTATCAAGCAAGTATCGCATGGCTCCATTCAAGCGCCAGATGGAAGAAAGTGTCGCTTTCCAAAGATGTTGGGATGAGGTGGGTGAAGCAACGTTGTTGGGACCGAGTTAAGTACGTATGACTACGAAAAAGATTCAAACGATCCGATAACATATAAAAACCTCACAAGATCGACGAAAAGAGTTATGCCGATCTTCATCGAAAGGACGTGGAATTCGATATCGAGATCATGTGTTGTTACGTGTTGCTCCATGGAAAGGAGTTACTTAGATTTGGAAAGAGAGGAAAGCTCAATCCTCGATTCATCGCCCATTTTTAATCCTCGATCGAAAGGGGATCAGAGCCTATAGACTTGCTTTTACCGCCAAGTATGCCTCGTGTTCATAACATTTTTCATATATCCATGTTACGTAAATATGTGAAAGACCCGAACCACATTATTAAGTTAGAACCGGATTTAAATAGCGGAAGATTTAACGTATGAAGAGGTTCCTGTTCAAATCTTTGATAAAAGGAACATATTCTACGCCTCCAAGGTTATACCTCAAGTCAAAGTTTTATGGAGGAACCACGATGTCGAGGAAATGACCGGGAGTTAGAATCAAATGAAATCAAGGTATCCTTACCTCTTCGACATACCGTGCACGCATTCTAATTTCGAGGGCTTAAATTTTATAAGAAGGGAGATCAGAAGACCCCAACTTTTATGAATAAAAATAAATTTTCTATAAATATCATTTTGAATATTATGGAATAAATTTGATATAATGTTATAGTCAGGTAATATTTATAAATTTTGCAAAAGTACACAAGTTGTTATATAATATTCGATTGGTCTGGGAATATTCGCTTTTTAATAGGAATATTCGCAATGACGATTACACAATCATGGTGGACCCCACAATGTAATTATCATTCGGATCGAGAAAACGATAAAAAAATATTTTATTAAAAAATAACGACGGAAGTTTTATCGTTAATACCGTTGAACTACCCGGTAGTAAAAGTATAAGAATACGCTGTGGTTGCATAAGAGTAACACCTGTATTGATTATCGATGCTTACGTGAGAAGTCATTCGCTTTTATTCAATTATTGTCAATATTTTATATATTATTAAATCAATAATTCGAGAGAGACAGAGTTATTAATATTATTATTCGCAATATTAACGATGTCTGTAAGTTTCGCCAATGAGAGGTTTGGTCACCTAATCACGCGCCAATAGGAGAAATCTTTATCGAAAGCCCCTCTTTCCGGGAACGACCGGGTCGATTAATAAAGTGTGAATAATAATAATGATGATAAAGTTTTGTTTTATTAGTATTATTAATGTAATAAAATGTAAAAGTTTTTTATATAAAAATGTAATACTTTTATAAAGTTATTCGTTTTATTATGCTAATAGTAAAAAATTTTTTATATAAAAATGTAATACTTTTATAAAGTTATTCTCGCTTTTATTAGATAATAATTAGATTATATTATATTTTATTATTATGCATGTGTTCAGATAAGTGCTCAGATAGTGTTTCAGTATAGTAAAATCTTTTTAAAAGTTATTCATTTTATTAGATTATAAATAAAATATATTATATTTTATTGTAAACCAATCTGGACCATCCGCTTAAAGTAAATCGATCCGGACCGCTCATGGATTCGTTATTATTCATCCATTCTTCTATAAATAAGCTCATTCCTTCATTATTTCTTTTAATTCACCGAAAACTCTAGAGAGAAACCGTAGAGAGAATTATTCTTCTATAATCTTGAGCGTATTTTTTTAGCGCTTAAGAAAGCTTTGAAGCGTAGTGCAAGTTTCTTCAAGTATATCCCCGCCTCTACCGTTGAGAGTACTCTTCTTTATAAGGTAAGGGTATTATTTTTTTTCATATTCATGAAGAGAACTTCGTTATTCCATTCTTTATTATTCGTTGAATAACCTTTATACGCTATTCACCCTATACTTGGTGAAATTTTTCGTTATTCCATTATTTATTATTCTCGCTGAATATCCTCGTCTTCATGTGCTTTACCGCATACATGGTGAAATTTCATTGTTATTCCATTTTTATTATTATTCTGTTAGAATATCCTCGTCTCATGCGCTTTTCTTTGGACTCGGGTTCCGCCTTCTTTTATTATTCGTTGGAATATCCCCGCTCGTATGCTTTTACGCCGACCGATTCCGTTATTTATTATTCTCGTTGAATAACTCGCCTATGTGAAGTACCGCATGCATGGTGATTTCTATTGTTATTCCATTCTTTATTATTCTGTTGGAATATCCCGTTGGTGCATATTACGCCTGACCTGGTTCCGTTATTTATTATTCTGTTGAAATAACCTGTCTATGCGAAGTACCGCATGCATGGTGATTTCTTTTGTTATTCCATTCTTTATTATACTAAGTTGGTTAAAGTTTTGACTTTTATACTCCATGAAATTAGTGGAATATCCTTGATATTTGCGCTTCATCCAAAGATCTTTTCATGGAAATATTCTTCGAGCATTCTTAAATTTTACTCTACAAAGAAGTATCATGTCGACAATTTGGACGTTATTAGTTCCTCGGATAAATTAATTCTTGAACTTGTTTTATTCAATTTTATATCATTGTCATCATCCTCATATTTATATTTTGTTAAAAGTCATCTCGTATTCGTGTAGTGCATAGATGGACTTGGTATGATTATGACTCAGGATTATTCGGTGTAATCACGACCGTAATGTTACAAATGATGTGGTAAAAGTCCTCATCGTCCGTAGTGCATTGATGGACGCTTGTTGGCATGATCATGATTATCGATGAATACACGAATATCCTCTCGCCCAGTAGTGCATGGATAATTTGTGGTTATGATACTAATGAATATTCTCGTCAGAAAAGGTGGATGAGGTGGATTATTTATTGTCGAGTCCCAAATGATAAAAGTGATGAAAACCTTTTAAATCATAAAAGATAGTAGATTTTATTCTCTACTGACGATTTTTAATGGATCAGATGTTCACCGCAGCTTAAACTTGATGTCTATTGTATTTTATCGCTTTAACATTGTCAAGACTAATGATAATTTATTCTCGCATTATCTTAGTCATAATATTTCTTATCGGGCTAGTTGAGCTCACCCTTTCTTTCACCGTTTCTCTTCGTGAAATGAGAACGTAGCCGGACTAATGGGAACTGAGTGACGGTCCAGATGATAGTATTAGTAGTCCTCACTATTCTCGTTAAAATAGTGTGACAATAAATGTAATGAGGACTTATTTCGAGAGTGGATATTGTCTGTAAGACAATATTTGTATTAAAACTCATAGCTTTTCTTGTCATATATTAAAGATTGTATTTGTATTCGTACCATGTATTTGACAACTCGTAATAAGTGATGTATACCTATTTTGGGGCGAAGTCGGGTTTGAATCTCACAGAAAATTATGAACAATTGTAGAGTTGTCAAAGAACCAAAAGCAGATCAATCTCACAAGAATTTTATTCATAATCTAAAGTATGTGTGTCAATTACAATAGAAGTAAGCCATATTTATACTAGTTACAAATATTCTAATCCTAATAGAAATTACAAACCATAACCCAAATTTGTATAAGGAAATAGAAATCAATTTGGAAAAGAAATTCCTATTTCTATAAAACAATAGAAACCTTATTTAGAAAGTAAATTTCAACCAAAAAGAAATACTAATTATAATAGAATTTGATAAATATCTAAAAAATCCCTAAAAATTAGGTTAATTACCTAAAACAAAAGGAAACACAATAGAATATAGTTTGTCTAATATTTTAGGAAACAAAATTTTTTTTTATATAATTTTTGAATTAGCTAGCAAATTGTCTTTTCATGTAATATGTAATCCATGGGCTGCTAAGAATTAGCTGAATTAAATTAGCCTATTGGTTTGGCCTTATGATGCTTAAATTGTGCTTCCTTGGTCAAATAATATTTGGGTCAAACTCATTAATTGAGTCACAACTCTTTTATTGAATTTTCTTGAATAACTTTTAGTCCAATTGATTGAAATCATTTCATGAACCACTGAAACTTGAATTAATTCGTAAACGCTTAATACAATAATAAATAAACATATGTATAAAGTATATAGACACACACATATAAACTTCAAATGAATAAAAAAGGAAGAGAAAATATGACAAAATATAAAATAAAAGCAAAAATATGTAACACCTCATATATAAGGATTGCATTTTCCCACTAATTCAAGGTTTGTTTTCTCCTTTTTTAAATATATGTGAATCCATTTTCATAAGATATAGTGTTTTTTTTTAATCAACTCACAACGCCAAGCGTAGTCCTCCTCCTTTATCCAGACTCGGGACATGTCAATATTGGAAGATTGAGTTTATTTTTTATTTTATTTTTTTGAAGGTTTTTTAGGAATTATAATATAATCTCATAATAAGTACATCATTTATTATTATAACATCAGTCTCAATTACTAGGTTAAAATGTCGTCGGTAAAATTAAAATTGAATTTCAAGTTAAACAACACAACTAAAATAACAAAATAGAAATATCATACTTTCTCTAAAATCCTACCAACCAAATAAATTAACACGAAATAAATGCTAACAAACATGAAATGAACTCACATCTCATTGCACTATTTAATACTACTTTTTCTTTTTAAGTCATGAAGTGGGGATGCCAATTGTGCACCCATGAATGCTTTTTCATTTTTTTAAAAAGATTATTTATTCTTAATCTTATTTCTTATCAAACTTTAAATCATAACTTCTCATAAAAAAAATTAAAAATTAAAATAAATCCTCCAATGTGAATATGATTCCTTTAATTTTTACACGTGTAACTTCAGGAGAGTAGGGGTGTAAGCGCCGAGCCTCGAGATCGGCTAAAAAATATGATCTAAATCTCGAATTTGAAGTTTATTCAAGTCGAATCCGATCCATACTCGTTTTCTGCTTAACGATACACGAGTCGAATTCGAGCATACCAGTGTTCGCTCATATTAAGGTTCGAGTATTTCATTTTTTCTTAAACTATGCTCCATACATGCTCGATAGATCATATTCGAATACTAGTCTGATCCATAGTAAAAAACTAAATATGTGATATTTATATCAATCTTTATAATTTATAAAGTGTAGTATGAAATTGTGTAAAGTTGTACTTGAATAAATTAATGAATTGATTGTCAATTTGTATCATTCTTTGTAATTTCTTTACATAAATAAAAGTAAAAAACTTTTATATATAAGCATTAGCTCAATAATCAATTTAGCATATAGTAGTTCAATTTTAAGTGAAATAATTCATATTCAAAACTCGATTTAAAAGCTTATGAGTAATTTGTTTTGTAAACGAATTGAGTAAATCCGAATAATGATCCGAGTCGAATTTAATATAAAATTAAAAATCTCTTATCGAGAGTCAAATCGAATATGAGCATTAGGCTTTAGAAGGAAGGGTAACAACAACATTAAACATGTTATGTAGTGTTCACCAATATTTTGGATAAGATGTTACTGAAAAACAGGTATATATATATATATATATATATAACAGGTCATATGTTCATACCAAAATTTAACTCGTGCTGTCCAATGACTATTAATTGTCCTTTTCGCTATCAACAGTAATGCATTTAATTTCATGAAATCCATTGATTGAAATAATTTGACCAAATTCATTTTACACCGAAGTTTAGTTTATACCAGCACTCCCAAACTTTAAATCATGTCAATCTGCACCTTAAATGTCAAATAATAAATAATAATAATAATAATAATAATAATAATAATTTCAACATCTTAAGATAAAGGTTCTTAGTCTGGAGTACATTAATAACACTCAGTATTTTTTAAAAAATATATAAAAATATAAAATTTTAAATAAACACAGAGGATGAAACTAATATCACATGATTCACATCGATCTTGTAGTCTATGACTCTATAAGTGCATTAATTTAGACGAGTTAATACAAACTTGAGCCTATTGGTCTAGACTCTAGGGTTATTTTTGTTTGTAAATATTATATTTGGAATATTTTATTTATTTTTAAATTTGGACTTCGGACTATTAGTCCAATAATTATAAAACGACATAATATAAAAGATTATTTAATATTATGCTCAACTGCAAGTATTATAATCTCTATCACTAGAACTAAAAATTTCTAAACAAAATTATCCTCAACATTTTTCTAAAATGGCCATAATATCTTATTATATCCAATAAGCTTATTATTGGTAAATATTTTATTGATAAACAACTTATTGATAAACAATTTATTATTGGTAACCAACTTATTATTTAAACAGTTTATTGGTAAACAACTTTCCAATAAGCTTATTATTGGTAAATAACTTTCCAATAAGCTTATTATTGGTAAACAACTTATTATTCAAATAACTTATTATTGATAAACAACTTATTAGTTCTAGTCATATTTAAAATTTGGCTTTTTGTTTGTCAAAACTTATTTAAACAACTTATTTGTGACGCCCCCAAAAATAGGTATACATCACCCATCTTGGGTCGCCACTTACATGGTACAGAATTTAAATACAACTTATTAACATAACTGTCTTGTACAATACGATATAAAGCGTGAGTTTAAATACAAATATCGCTCTACTAGATATTATACAAACTCAAACAAAAAGTCCTCATTACAATTATTATCACACTATTTCGCGTAATAATGAGGACTACTAATGCTATCTTCGTGACCATCACTGCTTCCCGACTCGTCCCAAATATATTCTCATTTTCAAGAGAGCGATTGAAAGAAAGGGTGAGCTCAACTAGCCCAAAGAAGAAATATTATGACTAAGATAATGCGTAATAAATTATCAATAGTCTTCAACAATGTTAAACCGATAAAATACAATAGATAAACAGCTTAATCTGCAATGAATATGCAATCCATTAAAAGAGTCAGTAGAAATAAAATCTACTATCTTTTATGATTTAAAAGGTTTTCATCATCATTTGTTATAGCCGAGACTCACTTTAATAAATAATCCACATCATCGAATCACCCCGCACTACTAGCCGAGGATATTCTTTAAGTATCACGACCACAATTATTCCCTTTTCTACGCCGAGAATAGTTGTGTATTCATTAATGGTCATGATCATGCCAACAATCGTCCATCAATGCACTACTACCAATCGAGGATTTTTACCACATCATTTGTAACATTACGGTACGATGATTACACCGAATGATCCTCGGTCATAATCATACCAAGTCCATCCATGCTCTACGTGCCACGATACTTTTAAAAAAATATAAATATGAGGATGATGACAATGATATAAGAATTCAATAAAACAAGTTCAAGAATTATTTTATCCAGAATTATTAACGCCCAAATTGTCAACACGATATGCTTTGTAGAGTAAAATTCAAGAATGATCAAGAATATTTCCATGAAAGAGATATGGATGAAACGCAAATATCAAGGATATTCTACTAATTTCATGGAGTATAAGTCAAAGTTTTAACCAACTGGGTATAATAAAGAATGGAATAACAAAAGAAATCACCATGCATGCGGTACTTGCATAGGCGAGTTATTCCAACGTAATAATAATAACGGAACCGAAGTCGTGAAATTCACACCCATGCGGGATGTTCCAAATGAATAATAAAGATGGAACTGCATCCGTGTAAAACACATGATAGGATATTCCAACAGAATGATAAAAAGACGGAACCAGTCCGGTGTAAAACACACGCATGTGATGTTCCAATGTAGAATAATAATAAAGACGGAACCAGTGGTGTAAAACACATGCATGTGATGTTCCAACAGGATAATAGAAGAATGTCACCAAGTATAGGTAAACCAGCAGCATACAAAGTTATTCCAATGTAATAATAAGCAATGGAATAACATAAGGATTTCCCCAAGTATAGGTATGCCTGGCAGATACAAAGTTATGTATAGGGTATGCCACTTTTACAAAAGTTATTCCAATGTAATAATAGTGAATGGAATAATGTAAGTTCTCTTCAAGAAGAAAGAATAACACCCTCACCGTAAAAGAACCTGAATATAGAAGTAGTGAAGTAGCGAATACTCTTCTTCTTTCTATAACTTTCTCTCTATAACTTCTCTCTATAATTTCTCTCAGAGTTTCAATGAATTCGTAAAGAAAATAATGAAGGAATGAGCTTTATTTATAGGAAAATGGAATGCGTAGTAAGAACTAATCCATGAACGGTTCGTATTGATTTACTTTAATCGACCATCCATATTTAAAGCAAAATCTTTTAAATAAAATATAATATATTCTATTTATATAAAAACATTTTACTATGCAAAACACTATGCAAAACACTATGCAAAACTATGCATAATAAAATATAATATATTTTATTTATAAAATAACTTTAATAAAGTATTCATTTTATATAAAAGATGTTTCATTTTATTACGTTAATAATACGAATAAAACAAAAAGTCATTATCGCTTATAATAATTCATGCACAATAATGGAATCAAACCGGTGACTTCTCACATAAAGATCAATAATCAATACCGTAAGGCTACTATGCAACCACATGTATTATCGTATTTTTACTAATGAAAGTAGTTCAACAAAGATCAACCGGTAAAACTTCCGCCGTTATTTCAATAAAATATTTTTGTCGTTTTCTCAATCCGACAATAATTACATTGTGGGTCCACCAATGATTGAGTAGTTGTATTTAATATTCCCCGCTAAACCAAATATTCCCCACCAATCAAATATAATATAACCACTGTGATACTTTTGCAAAATTTATAAATATTACCCACAACTATAACATTATATCAAATTATTCCATAATATTCAAAAATAATATTTATACAAAATTCATCTTTATTTATAAAAGTTGGGTCTTACAACCTCCCTTCTTATGAAATTTCCTCGAAATTAGGGTACGTACTGGTATGTTCAAGAGGTAAGGATACCTTGATTTCATTTGATTCTAACTCCCAAGTCATTTCCTCAACATCGTGGTTCCTCCACAAAACTTTCGACTTGAGGTATAACCCTCGAGCGTAGAATATGTTCCTTCTTATCCAAAATTTGAGCAGAACCTCTTCATACGCCAAATCTTCCGCTATTTCGTCCGGTTCTAACTCAATAATATGGTTCGGGTCTTTCACATATTTACGTAACATGGATATGTGAAAACGTTATGAACACGAGACATATTTTGGCAGAAAGCGAGTCTATAGGCCACGATTCCTACTCGATCGAGGATTAAAATGGACCGATGAATCGAGGATTAAGTTTTCTCTCTTTCCAAATCTTGTAACTCCTTTCCATGGAGCAACTCTTAACAACACATGATCTCCTATATCAAATTCCACGTCCTTTCGATGAAGATCAAGATAACTCTTTTTGTCGATTTTGTGAGGTTTTTATACGTGTTTCGGATCGTTTCAATCTTTTCAAGAGTCATACGTACTCAACTCCCGGTCCCCAACAACGTTGCTTCACCCACCTCATCCCAAAGATATTTGGAGAACGACACTTTCTTCCATACAACGCTCGAATGGAGCCATGCCAATACTTGCTTGATAATCGTTATTGTAGGAAAACTCTACCAATGGTAAGAACTTGTCCCAACTCCCCTTGAAATCAAGAACACGTAGTCTTAATAGATCTTCAAGAGTTTGAATAGTCCTCTCCGATCGTCCATTCTCGTTCGAGGATGATATGCCGAGCTAAATCGTAAGTCCGTGCCCATAGCTTTTTGCAAACTAACCCAAAATCGTGAAGTGAATCTTGGTCTCGATCGAAACTATGGATACCCCAGATACCATGCGCCTTACAATCTCGTTTTATGAACATACGAAAGCAAGACGTTCAGTGTATAAGTTTCTCGACGGTAAGAAATGAGCAGACTTGGTCAATCTATCAACAATGACCCAAATCGCATCAATGCCTCGAGAAACCTTAGGAGACCCCAGAACGAAATCCATGGTAATGTGCTCCCACTTCCATTCCGGAATTTCAAGTGGTTGCAATGAACCTTTTGGTACTTGATGCTCCGCTTTAACTCGCTGACAAGTTAGACACCTTGAGATAAACAAATTATCTCTCTCTTCATATTGCTCCACCAAAATGTACGATTTAATATCATGATACATTTTGGTACTCCTGTGATGGATTGCAAAATGGTGTCAGGCGCCTCCATCATGATATTATACTTTAAATCGTGGTCGTTAGGAACACAAATTCGGAGTTGACTCAAGTATTCCTTCTTCATCGATTCTTGCTTCCCAGATAGCACCTCTTGACTTTCTTCCTCATACGCATCGCCTCTGTGTCCGTAGCTTGAAACTTTAACTTTATTGATTAAAGTCGGTTCTACTCAGATATTCGCTATCATCACACGCGTCCTCAGAGTCTTTAACTCTATCTCCATCCTTTGCAAGTCACATAAAATGGGCCTTTGTGTTGACAATAACGCACTCAGATTTTGCATACGATCTTCTACTCAATGCATCACTACCACGTTCGCTTTTCCAGGATGGTATTGGATGGTATGATCATAATCTTTCAACAGATTCAAGCCAACGTCGTTGTCGCATGTTGAGTTCCTTTTGAGTGAAGAAATATTTGAGGCTTTTTATGATCCGTAAAGATCTCCACTTTCTCCCCATACAAGTAATGCCTCCAAATTTTAAGTCAGAAGATAATGTACCGCTAACTCCGATCATGAGTAGGATAATTCCTCTCATATTCTTTGAGTTGTCGCGAGGCAAAGCTATAACTTTTCCATGTTGCATAAGAACACATCCCAACCCTTTGCTCAAGCATCATCAGAGATGACAAATCCTCCGAGCCGATGGTATTGTCGTAACAGTCTTTGAAATAAGTCTCTCTCGAGTTCTTGAAAACTCTTCTCACATTCTTCGCTCCAACCGAACTTTGTATCTTTTTCGAGTCACCGAGTCGATGGAGTAGCGATTCGAGAAAATCCTTCCACGAATCTCCGATAATAACCAAATTAAACCGAGAAAGCTACGATTTCTATCATCGATTTAGGTTGTTCCCGACTTTGAATAGCTTCAATCTTTTTTGGGTCAACAGATATTCCATGACTTGATACCACGTGTCCAAGGAATGCTACTTCTTCGCCGTAACTCGCATTTCTTCAACTTGGCATAAAGCTTATATTCACGAAGCTTTTGGAGTGTCACCTCAAGTGTTGCTTTCATGATCTTCACGGCTTTTGGAATAAATAAGGATGTCATCAATAAAGACGACCACAAAGTGATCTAAATATTCCTTGAATACTCGGTTCATCATATCCATGAAGGAAAAGAGAGCATTAGTCAATCCAAAGGACATGACTAGGAATTCATAATGCCCGCATCGAAGTTCTAAAAGCCGCGTCTTTGGAATGTCACGGTTCTAATCTTCAATTGGTGATATCCTAACGAAGATCAATCTTTGAAAAGAATTTGGCTCCTTGCAATCGGGTCAAACAGTCATCAATACGTGGCAATGGATACCTATTTTGATGGTGACATGATTCAACTCCCGATAATCAATACAAAGTCGATACTCCCATCTTTCTTCTTCACGAATAGAGCAGAGCACCCCAAGGAGAAGTACTAGGACTTAATAAAGCCAATATCTAACAATTCCTCGCAGTTGGGTCTTTAACTCGAAGTTCAATAGAGCCATTCGACATGGGGCTTTGGAAATAGGTTTTGTACCAAAGTTCAAGGTCGATACAAAATTCAATTTCACGCCTGGGTAGGCCGGGGAAGTTCTTTGAGAATACGTCAGAAATTTATTAACAATAGAAATATCGCTCAAAACCGGACGTATTTTTGTTTAAATCTGTGATATGAGCTAAGAAAGCTTGACATCCATTTTTCAATAAATGAATAGCTTTATGGCTTGAGATGACCGTGATTAATTTTAATGGTTTGGTCGTTTGAATTCGCATAATAGGTTGATTAGAATATGAAAACTAACAACCTTACGAAAACAATCAATTTTTGCATGATAAGTAGTTAACCAATCAATCCCTAGAATCACGCCAAATGCAAGTATTTTTAATGAAATAAGATCGATGTGTAATGTGAGGGTACCGATTTGAACCAAACAAGACTTATAAACAAATGGATGTAATGAAGGTTTCTCCCAACGGAGTTTCCACAGATAAGTCAAAGTCTAATTTCCTGAGTCAAATTTAATCGATGAGCGCAAGTAGGAGAAATAAAAGAATGGGTAGAACCCAGATCAAATAAAGTGTAGACTTCATTAGAGTTTATGATAAGCTTACCCGTGATGACCTCATTCGGGTTCTCGCTCTCTCGGGAGGTCACAACAAACGCCTCCTCAGACTACCGATTTTGACTTTTCAGGACGCCTTTGGTGCCTCTATCCTAGTTGAATTTGTCTTGATGAACGACAAAATCGAGCTAAGTTGACCTTCTCTTCCACAATTATAACATGTTTTGACTAAGATGGCACGATTCGGACCGATGTGTCCCTCTTCTCCGCATTTGAAGCATATGATAGGTGGTCTTTCTCCTTCCTTAACAACTTGGTGTTGGGCCGACGCCTTTCCATCATTGTTGAATCTCCGTTTTTGAAATGTCCATTCTTATTGTTTTGGCCCGATTACCACCAAGTGGTTACTATATCCGCCCGTTGATTCCCTCCACGCTTGTTGTCACCGCTCGATGACTACTCTCATTTGGTATTATAACTTTGCCGGTTGCTCTCTTTTAGTCAAGGTTGACTCATTATCGCGCCCACTAATCGAGCCCTATTTACAACATCTGAATACAAACACGGTTTATGAGAAATAAGATGTCGACGATCTCTCGACTTCAAACCTCTTAAAAACATTTGCGCCATTTCTCTCTTCATTATCCACCAAGTGGGACGAACCGTGATAACTCCGCAAATTTTGCCTCGTATTGCGACACTACTCATATTGTTTTGTTCCAACTTGATAAACTCTACCTCCTTCATGTATGGCTTAATACTTTCGTGAAAGTATTTGTCGTTGAATGCCTCCCGAACTTCTCCCAAGATATCTTCAAGACAAAGAAGTTGAGTACGCTTTTACCGATTCCCCACCAAGAATCGCTTCTCCGCGCAACATAAAGGCAAGCAAAGGGAACCTTTTGCTTCTGAGCATCCCAAGACATCAAATATCTTGTAACTGCTTTATCCATGCTTCCTTGAAGTGGTTTTGGTTCTCCTTAAACTCCGGTGGTCCCAGCTTCTTGAATTGTTTAGCGGTGACCGCCCGAGAGTTTTCCGTGTTTCCACCTACGCTTTTGGACAGAGTCGCTCTCTTTCATTGTTCAGATAAATTGCATAAAGCCTCGAACATTTGATCATTCATCATTTGGTCGTTGTTGTTGTTTGCATGAGGATTGTCGCCTCGATGCACATTATCCCGATTATTGATATGTGGTGAATCAACGATCGCTCAGTGCTCCATTGCTATTCTCAACATTCTCGATGTCATTTTCAGACATCGCCACAAAACAAAAGATTAATTGACATGTAACAATTATCTTTATATTCTCGAATCCACCAATAAAATAAGACATAAACTTAGGTAGGTCATACTAACAAGGTATTCCCCTCCCCTCCTAGTACTTTTTCTCACATCTTAGCCAGGATCATATCCCTTAGCTTTGATATTTCAACCGTGACGCCCCAAAAATAGGTATACATCACCCATCTTGGGTCGCCACTTACATGGTATGTAATTTAAATACAACTTATTAACATAACTGTCTTGTACAATACGACATAAACTGTGAGTTTAAATACAAATATCGTCTACTAGATATTATACAAACTCAAACAAAAAGTCCTCATTACATTTATTATCACACTATTTAACAGAATAGTGAGGACTACTAATGCTATCATCTGGACTGTCAATTCGTTCCCCGACTCGTCCCAGCTATATTCTCATTTCCTGAAGAGAACAATGAAAGAAAGGGTGAGCTCAACTAGCCCAGTAAGAAATATTATGACTAAGATAATGCAGAATAAATTATCAATAGTCTTCAACAATGTATGTCGAGATAAACTTTGCAATCTCTCTCTTCATATTGTTCCACCAAAATGTATGTCGAAGATCACGATACATTTTAGTACTTCCAGGATGGATTGCAAATGGCGTATTGTGTGCCTCCATCATAATCTTGTATTTCAAATCGAGTCGTTAGAACACAAAGTCTCAGAGTGGACTCAAGTATTCCTTCTTCATCAATTCTCGCCCTAATAGCTCCTTCTTGTACTTTCTTCTTCATACGATCGCTCCGGCCTATGGCTCGAGCAACCTTAACTTTTCTATTAAAGTTGGCTCTACGCGTGATACTTGACATCATCGCACTCGCTCCTCGCGATATGATCTTCTACTCAACGCGCCACTACCACGCTCGCTTTTACCAGGATGGTATTGAATAGTGTGGTCGTAGTCTTCAATAGTTCGAGCCAACGTCACGCCGCATGTTGAGTTCTTTTTGAGTGAAGAAATATTTAAGGCTTTTTATGGTCTGAATATATCTCCACTTTCTCCCCATATAGATAGTGCCTCCATATCTTTAACGTGAAAACGACTGCTGCCAACTCTAGATCATGAGTAGGATAATTTCTCTCATACTCTTTAAGTTGTCGCGAGGCATAGGCTATGACTTTCCCACGCTGCATGAGAACACATCCTAACCCTTTGCTTCGAAGCATCATCAGAGATAACAAATCCATCCGAACCAGATGGTATTGTTAGAACAAAAGCCAAATAAGTCTCCTCTTAAGCTCTTGGAAACTCTTCTCGATTCTTCACTCCAAACGAATTTTGTATCCTTCCGAAAGTTAGTGGGTTAATGAAGTAGCGATTCGAGAAAACCCTTCCACGAATCTCCGATAATAACCAAATTTAAGCCCAAAAACTACGACTTGACCACCGACTTTTGGTTGTTCTAACTTTGTATTGCTTCAATCTTCGCCGGATCAACAGATACTCCATGTTTCGACACCACGCGCCCAAGGAATGCTACTTCCTCAAGCCGTAACTCACATTTCTTCAATTTGGCATATAGTTGGTTTTCACGGCCTTTCGAGTACCAAATTTCAAATGGTGCTCATGATCTTCACGGCTTTTGGAATATATGAGAATGTCATCAATAAAGACAACAACGAATTGATCCAAATATTCCTTGAATACTCTGCTCATCATATCCATGAAAGTCGCAGGAGCATTAGTTAGTCCGAAAGACACGACTAAGAATTCATAATGCCCATACCGAAGTTTCAAGGCGTCTTTGAATATCCTCATTTTAATCTTCACCGATGATGATATCCGTAATCTAAGATCAATTTTGAAAAGAATTGTGCCCCTCAGAATCGGTCAAACAAGTCATCAATACGAGGTGAGGATACCTATTCTCGATGGTGACATGGTTCAATTCTCGATAGTCAATACAAAGTCGCATACCCCGTCTTTCTTCTTTACTTAATAAAACAGAGCACCCCAAGGAGATGTACTAGACTAATGAAACCGATGTCCAACAATTCTCGTAGTTGGACCTTTAACTCCTCAAGTTCAATAGAGCCATTCGATATGGGGTTTTAGAAATGGGCTTTGTATCGTGTTCAAGATCAATAAAGAATTCAACTTCACGCTCGGGGTAGACCGGAAGTTCTTCGAAATACGCCAGAAAGTCAATAACAACAGAATATCATTCAAATTTGACGTGTCTTTATTCAAATCCATAACATGGGCTAAGAAAGCTTGACATCCGCTTTTTTAATAAACGAATAGCTTTATGATTAGATATGACATGTTGATCGATTTTAATGGTTTAGTTGCTTGAATTGCATAACAAAGTCAAGTTAGAATATGAAAACTAACAACCTTATTTAAAACAATCAATTTTGGCATGATGAGTAGTTAACCAATCAATCCCTAAAATCACATCAAAAGCAAGTATCTTTAAAGAGATAAGGTCAATGTAAGGTAATGGTGCCAACTTGAATCAAACAAGATTTATAAACAAAGTGGATGTGATGAAAGTTTCTCCAACTGAGTTTCCACAGATAGGTCAAAGTCTAATTTCTCCCGAGTCAAGTTTAAACGTTGAGCACACGCAGAGAGATAAATGAATGGGTACACTGCAGATCAAGTAAGGTATAAACTTCGCAAGAATTTATAAATAGCTTACCCGTGATCACCTCGTTTGGGTTCCTCGATTATGACCAACCACAACAAACGCTTCTTCCTAATCGCTGACTTTGACTTTTCCGGGAGTTTTTCGAGTCACCGTCTCGCTGAACTAGGTTTCATTCATCGCATAATCTCGAGCGATATGTCCTTCCTTTCCACAATTATAGCATACCTTGAACTGTTGTGTCAGGCGCTTTGATCGATATGTCCTCTTTTTCCAGATTTCAGAAGATATGACCGGTGGTCGTTTTCCTCCCTTAGAACCGCTTGTCACGCCAAGATCGCCATCTTCATGGTCGCCGTTAAATCTCCTCTTTAAAAATCTCCCCGACTCGCTTCTTCTATTTTCACGGGCTATGATTACCACCAGAGTGGTTACCATTTCTGTCCGTCTGCTTTTTTCTCCGCAGTTATCATTATTTCGCTGATCGCTATCTCTCGATACGATCCCCGTCAGGGTCCTCATTGACCGCACTCGTTATCTCGCCTAATAATTGAGCCCTGCTTACAACATCTCGAATAAAGAGAAAATTTATGAGAAATGAGATATCGACGTACGCCGGGTTTCAAACCTCTAAGAAACATCCGCCATACGCTCCTCATTCTCCACCAAATGAGGTGCAAACTCGATAACTCGCAAACTTTGCCTCGCATCGAGACACCGCCATGTTGTTTTGTGTTCTAATCGATGAACTCCACTTCCTTTATACGATTTAACACTTTCGTGAAAGTATTTGTCATTAAATAGCTTCAAACGCCTCCCAAGACATGCCGAAAAGGCTGGATGGGTGCGCTTCACGCACTCCCACCAAGAGTCCGCTTTCGCCATTTTAACATAAAGGTGGCGAATGGAACCTTCTGTTCTCCGCATCCCAAGACATCGAATATCTTGGTAATTTGTTTGACCCATGCTTCCGCCCATGATCGGATCCGGCTTTCCTTAAATTTCGTGGTCCCAACTCTTTAAATCGCTGTCATGGACAACCCGTGAATTGCTATCATTTCTCCTCAGATTTTGAACACGAAGTTTCTCGTCTCGATTTTGCACGAATCGCAAAAACTTCTAAACATCCCTCGCTCATCATCTCGCTTCAACGGTGTTGTTCACATGGAGGTACATTGCCAAACTGCTGCGTTCTCCTCGCTGGTAAAGTAAGTACAGCATCTCCACGGCCTCATTTACTCCATTGTTAATATTCTCACGACATTCTCAAACATCGCTATAAAACAAGGGTTAATTAAGGAAATCAATATATCATATAATATCCCTATATATCGACCAACTAACAAATAAGCTTAGTAGACACACAACAAGGATTTACTCGCCTCCCTCCTAGTTCTATTCCCCGATCTCCGCCAGAGATCATATCCTAAGCTCGATACCAATCTGTGACGCCCCCAAAATAGTATACATCACCTATTCCGAAAGTTGTCAATACATGGTACGTAAACAACTAAAACTTTTTTATTACAACAAGAAACTGTGAGTTTGAATACAAATATTATCTTCTGCACAATATCTATACTCAAATAAATCCTCATCACATTTATTGATACATTATTTTACAAAATGGTGAGGACTACTAAACAATCCTTTCTAAAACCTTCATTCCATACCCCCGACTGCGTGACTCGCTTATATTCTCGCCTCCCCGAGAAAAATGGAACAAAAGGAAAAGGGTGAGCTCAACTAGCTCAAGAAGAATATTATGACTAAGATAATATACAACAAATTATCGTTAGTCTTCAACAGGAAAAATCTAATGAATACAATAGACAACAAACTTTAAATCAATATTCGCAATGAAATAATAATTCATTAGAAGAGTTAAGTAGAGAATGCAAACTACTATCTTCTATGTATGAATTTAAAAGTTCATCGCTCATCTTTTATCCTCGTAACATCAATCAATATACATCCGAATCAAATATTCATCTTCGCACTACCACAGCCAAAGATATTCATCACTGGTCATGTTCATTTAAACACTGCTCATCTTTGACTACAAAGCCAAAGATATTCTTCAGAAATCATTCATCTTTTGCACTACAAAAGCCAAAGATATTCTTAAGAAATCATTCATCTTTGCACTACAGCCAAAGATATTCCATAATATCATCATTTAAGACCGAGGATGATGAAAAATATTTTTTTTAAAGAAACGAATCCAAAGGAAACAAAATGACAAGGATTAAGGATTAAGGATTCGTACTTGGTTTTATCCACGCCCAAAAATACCTCAAAAATAATCATAGTGGTGTAAAATTCAAGAATGATCAAAACATGGATACAATCGTAGCTAGTATCCGTAATAGATATTTTGACAAAAAGAAGAAATTTTATTTTTTGAATGAATAGTCGAGATATGAATGAAGGTCAGATACGTGAATAGTGCCGAGATACGTGAATAAGAAACTCCGACACCAAAAGATAGAAATTCCACAAAAACATCTTCACGCTTCACTTAATAGTACTCATGAATAAGAACTCGTGAATAAGAACTCATTAATAAGAATCGTGAATAAGTAACTCATGAATAAGAACTCCATGAATAGTAACCCCGACATGAAAAAGTTCCAAATTTGATAAAACTTCAGATCAATATTTCAAAGATAATGATATCAAGAAATAATATCATTTACGAAAAAAAATAATATCCCTACCTCGAAAAAGCAAGAAGATTTCGAAATCGAATAACGTGAATGAACTTGCACCGTATATCAATACTCAAAGTATACTCAAAATACTCACAAGAATACGCTCAAAATATCGAGAGAGAAATAGAGAGAAAACTTCAGTTTCGTGTGATGATTTTCAATTCTAACCCAAGACCCTATTTATAGAAAACGCTTAGAACACCAAAGCAGTAAAATTTAATATAATATTAATATAATTATACAAATTTTCCTTAGCCCACCTTTTTGGTCAAAACACCAGCCACACATGTTAATGATGTACAAAAACGTTTTTCTTAATAAAAATAATTTAAACTCCCAAAATCAATTATTTTGAGCTTTCTAACTTCAATAATTCATAATAAATAGCCCTTTCATCAGAAAATTCGAATCTCATGAGTTTTTATAGGAAATTCAATTTCTACAACTTTTCAGAAGAAAGTTTTTCCAAATTCCAAATAGAAATTGACCGAAATCCACAAACGGGTGATTTTATGTGTTTATAATCAAATTTAACTAATAATTGTGTCCACCAACACACAAAACATGTGTTAAACATTTAATGCCACAAAAATACTCTTCCTCCTCATATACTCATATATCCCACATTCATTGTAAAATATCACCGTTAATATATTATTAAAATAATATATTTAAATGAATTATTTTATCGTAAAAAGATAAAATATTAATTTTCAACAATTGTCATTTTAAAAATTTTCTCCATCTATATCCACATAAAATCAATATTTTCCTCATCATATAAATCAATAATTAATTATTCACAAATAATATTATGTAATCACAATATCGACAACCGTGCAGCTTCCTGTGAAAGAGAGGGCTTTCTAATAAGAATTTCTTCATCATGCCGCAATTAGATGATTCAAACCTCTCCTTAGATGTAACTTTCTAGACATTGCCAATAATGTTATCTAATAATATTATTCAGATAATATGAATTATTGCTTCGATAATGAAAATAAAATGACTATATCAAACAACAAAGAATATAAAATATCAACGCAAAGAATTATTAACTCAATAAAATATCGAATAAAGAATTATCGTAACCATTATCGAGTAAAGGCCTTTCACGTAAGAATTGGTGCAATACTGCGTGTGCCATCGCTCAACAACGCCAGATTAGTGTGTTTTAACCACCGGGTATTCCAACATGAGATTAACCAGAATAACTACGCCGTTATTTAAAAACAACTTATATTTGTCGCTTTCTTCATCCAATCGCTTTCGTTATGGGGCCCACACACGGTCATACTGGCCGCATTTAATATTCCTCGACAAAGCATTTAATATTCCACGCACCAAACTAATATTCCCGACAACAATGAATATTTTATAACCACTTGCTTATTTTGAAATATTTATGATTTAACCCTTAACTATCCACATTAATCAAATCAACCCTTACTATTTCAAAATAATAAATAAAGGAAATTCCTTTTATTTAAAAAAAATTTCGGGTCTTACAACCTCCCTCCTTATGAAATTTCGCCCTAAATTGACGACGATACTGGTGTTTCAAAAGGTGAGGATACTCGCTTTCATTTCCGCTTCCAACTCCTGTGTCATTTCTCTATAAGATGATTCCTCCACAAAACTTTAACTTGTGGTATGACCTTTGCGCAGTAGGGACATGCTCCTTCCTATCCAAGATCTTGACAGTACCTCCTCATACGTTAAGTCTTCTGGCTATCTCGTCCTGGGTTCTAACTCAATAACGTGGTTCGGTCTTTCACATATTTATTTAATGAGATATGTGAAACACATTATGAACACGAGACATATTCGGAGGTAATGCAAGTCTATAAGCTACATTTCCTACTTCGGTCAAGAATTTGAAATGGACCAATAAATCGTGGATCGAGCTTTCTCTCTTCCCAAATCTTGTAACTCCTTCCATGGAGCAACTCGCAACAATACATGATCCCCTACATTAAATTCCACGCCTTTTCGATGAAGATCCGCGATAACTGCTTTTGTCGATCTTGTGCCGCTTTGTATACGCTTTGTCGAATCATTTGGATCTTTTCGGTAGTCATACGCATTTAACTCCGGGTCCCAACAATGTTGCTTCACCCACCTCATCCCAACATATCGAGAACGACATTTTCGCCCATATAATGCTTCAAATGGAGCCACACCTATACTTGCTTGATAATCTGTGTGTTGTAGGAGAATTCCACCAATGGTAAATACTTATCCCAACTACCCTTGAAGTCTAGGACACGTAGTCTTAATAGATCTTCAAGAGTTTGAATAGTCCCTCTCGATTTTCCGTCTGCTTGGGATGGTATTAGAACTAAATCGCAAACTGCGCTCCATAGCTTTTTGCAAGCTAACCCAAAATCTTGAAGTGAATCTTGGGTCACGATCCAAACTATGGATACATGTGCATGCCATGCAACCTCACAATCTCATTCACGTATATACTAAGCAAGACGCTCAAGGAATAAGTCTCCAGACGGCAAGAAATGAGCAGACTTGGTTAATCTATCAACAATAACCCAAATAAGATTGATGCCTTGAGAAACCGTAGGAAGACCCATAATTAAATCCATAGTAATGTGTTCCCACTTCCATTCCGAATCTCAAGTGGTTGCAACGGACCCTTAGGTACAAGATGCTCCGCCTTTACACGCTGGCAAGTTAAACACATCGAGATAAACTTTGCAATCTCTCTCTTCATATTGTTCCACCAAAATGTATGTCAAGATCACGATACATTTTAGTACTTCCAGGATGGATTGCAAATGGCGATTCAGGTGCCTCCATCATAATCTTGTACTTCAAATCGAGTCGTTAGAACACAAAGTCTAGAGTGGACTCAAGTATTCCTTCTTCATCAATTCTCGCCCTAATAGCTCCTTCTTGTACTTTCTTCTTCATACGCGATCGTTCCCGCCTGTGGCTCGAGCAACCTTTAACTTTTCTATTAAAGTTGGCTCTACGCGATACTTGACATCATCGCACTCGCTCCTCAAGATATGATCTTCTACTCAATGCGCCGCCTACCACGCTCGCTTTTTACCAGGATGGTATGAATAGTGTGGTCGTAGTCTTCAATAGTTCGAGCCAACGTCACGCCAAGATGTTGAGTTCTTTTTGAGTGAAGAAATATTTAAGGCTTTTTATGGTCGAATATATCTCCACTTTCTCCCCATATAGATAGTGCCTCCATATCTTTAGCGGCAAACGAACGATCACGCTAACTCTAGATCATGAGTAGGATAATTCCTCTCATACTCTTTAAGTTGTCATGAGGCATAAGCTATGACTTTCCCACGTTGCATGAGAACACATCCTAACCCTTTGCCTCAAGCATCATTTGAGATAACAAATCCATCCGAACCAGATGGTATTGTTAGAACAAGTGCCAAAATAAGTCTCCTCTTAAGCTCTTGGAAACTCTTCTCGCATTCTTCACTCCAAACGAATTTTGTATCCTTCCGAAGTTAATTCAAGTTAATGAAGTAGCGATTCGAGAAAACCTTCCACTTAATCTCCGATAATAACCAATTTAAGCCAAAAACTACGACTTCACCAATCGACTTTCTGGACTTGTTTTCAACTTCAGATTGCTTCAATCTTCACGGATCAACAGATACTCCATGTTTCGACACACCACGTGCCCAAGGAATGCTACTTCCTCAAGCCGTAACTCACATTTCTTCAATTTGGCATATAGTTGGTTTTCACGAAGCCTTTGGAGTACCAAGCTTCAAATGGTGCTCATGATCTTCACGGCTTTTGGAATATATGAGGATGTCATCAATAAAGACAACAACGAATCGATCCAAATATTCCTTGAATACTCGGTTCATCATATCCATGAAAGCTGCAGGAGCATTAGTTAGTCCGAAAGACATGACTAAGAATTCATAATGCCCATACCGAAGTTCTCAAGGCGCCTTTTGAATATCCTCGCTTTTAATCTTCAAATTGATGATATCCGTAATCTAAGATCGATTTTTGAAAAGAATTGTGCCCCTCAGAATCTGGTCAAACAAGTCATCAATACGAGGTAGAGGATACCTATTCTTGATGGTGACATGGTTCAATTCCCCGAGATAGTAATACAAAGTCGATACTCCCGCTTTCTTCTTTACGAATAAAATAGGAGCACCCCAAGGAGATGTACTAGATTTAATGAAACCGATGTCCAACAATTCCTCGTAGTTGGACCTTTAACTCTCGAAGTTCAATAGAGCCATTCGATATGGGGTTTTAGAAATGGGCTTTGTATCAGTTCAAGATCAATAAAGAATTCAACTTCACGCTCGGGGTAGATTCGGAAGTTCTTCGGGAAATACGTCGGGAAAGTCAATAACAACAGAATATCATTCAAATTTGACGTGTCTTTATTCAAATCCATAACATGGGCTAAGAAAGCTTGACATCCGCTTTTTTAATAAACGAATAGCTTTATGATTAGATATGATGTTGATCGATTTTAATGGTTTAGTTGCTTGAATTCGCATAACAAAGTTGGTTAGGAATATGAAAACTAACAACCTTACGAAAACAATCAATTTTGGCATGATGAGTAGTTAACCAATCAATCCCTAAAATCACATCAAAAGCAAGTATCTTTAAAGAGATAAGGTCAACAATGGTAAGGTAATGGTGCCAACTTGAATCAAACAAGATTTATAAACGATTGGATGTGATGAAAGTTTCTCCTAACTGAGTTTCCACGAGATAGTCAAAGTCTCAATTTCTCCGAGTCAAGTTTAAACGTTGAGCACATGCAGGAGAGATAAATGAATGGGTAGCACCGGTATCAAGTAAGGTATAAACTTCGTAAGAATTTATAAATAGCTTTTTACCCGTGATCACCTCGTTTGGGTTCCTCGATTATGACCGATCACAATAAACGCTCTTCCGGAATCGCTGACTTTGACTTTTTCGGGACGATCTTTTGAGTCACCGTCCCTCATTGAACTAACTAGGTTTCGCCATCAGACAATCTCGAGCGATATGTCCTTCCTTTCCACAATTATAGCATACCTTGAACTGTTGTGGGCGGTTTGATCGATATGTCCTCTTTTCCGTGATTTGTAAGATATGACCGGTGGTCGTTCTCCTCCCTTAGAACCGATTCTTTCGCAAGATCATCATCTTCACATGGTCGTCGTTAAATCTCCTCTTTTAAAATCTCCCCGACTCGCTTCTTCTATTTTCATGGCTATGATTACCACCAGAGTGGTTACCATTTCATCCATCTGTTTCTTTCTCCGCAGTTATCATTATTCATTGCTGATCGCTATCTCTCGATACGATCCTCGTTGTGGTCCTCGGTTGACCGTACTCGTTATCTCGCCTAATAATTGAGCCTCGCTTATAACATCCGAATAAAGAGAAAATTTATGAGAAATGAGATATCGACGACGCTGGGTTTCAAACCTCTAAGAAACATCCGCGTCATACGCTCCTCATTCTCCACCAAATGAGGGCAAACCCGGATAACTCGCAAACTTTGCCTCGCATCGAGAGACACCGTCATGTTGTTTTGTTCTAATCGATGAACTCCACTTCCTTCATATACGACGAACACTTTCGTGAAAGTATTTGTCATTAAATAGCTTTCAAACGTCTCCCAAGACATGCCGAAGTGCAATTTGGATGGGTGCGCTTCATGCACTCCCACCAATAGTCCGCTTTCGCCACGGAACATAAAGGTGGCGAATGGAACCTTCGTTTCCTCCGCATCCCAAGACATCGAATATCTTGGTAATTTATTTGACCCATGCTTCCGCCATGATCGGATCTGGCTTTCCTTAAATTCGGTGGTCCCAACTCTTTAAACTGCTCATTTGTGACAACCCGTGAATTGCTATCATTTCTCCTCAGATTTTGAACACGAAGTTTCCTAAATCGATTTTGCATGAATCGCAAAAAACTTCTAAACATCCCTCGTTCATCATCATCTCGCCAACGGTGTTGTTTCACGGGAGGTACATTGCCACTGTTGCAGACGTTCTCCTCGTTGGTAAAGTACAGCATCTCCACGGCCTCATTTACTCCAATTGTTAATATTCTCATCGACATTCTCAACACTCGCATATAAAACAAGGGTTAATTAAGGAAATCAATATATCACATAATATCCCTATATCTTGACCAACTAACAAATAAGCTTAGGTAGGACACAGCTGGCGAAGGATTTACTCGTCTCTCCCTCCTAGTTCTATTCCCGATCTCCGCCAGAGATCATATCCCTAAGCTCGATACCAACTGTGACGCCCCAAAATAGGTATACATCACCTATTCTCGAGTTGTCAATACATGGTGCATGTAAACAACTACAACTTTATTATTACAACAAGAAAGCTGTGAGTTTGAATACAAATATTATCTTCAGACAATATCTATACTCAAATAAATCCTCATCACATTTATTGATACATTATTTTACAAAAATGGTGAGGACTACTAAACAATCCTTTCTAAAACCTTCATTCCATACCCCAGACTGCATCGCTTATATTCTCGCCTCCCGAGAAAAATGGAACAAAAAGGAAAAGGGTGAGCTCAACTAGCCAAGTAAAGAATATTATGACTAAGATAATATACAACAAATTATCGTTAGTCTTGTGAGGAAAAATCTAATAGAATCTGATAGACAACAAACTTTAAATCAATATTCGCAATGTGAAATAATAATTCATTAGAAGAGTTAAGTAGAGAATGCAAACTACTATCTTCTATGTATGAATTTAAAAGTTCATAAATCTCATCTTTTATCCCCGTAACATCAATCAATATACATCGGAATCAAATATTCATCTTTTGCACTCTGAGCCAAAGATATTCATCATTATTGGTCATGTTCATTTAAACACTGTTCATCTTTGCACTACAGTGCCAAAGATATTCTTCAGAAATCATTCATCTTGCACTACTGGCCAAAGATATTCTTAAGAAATCATTCATCTTTGCACTACTACAGCCAAAGATATTCCATAATATCATCATTTAAGACCGAGGATGATGAAAATATTTTTTTAAAGAAACGAATCCAAAGTGAAACAAAATGACAAGGATTAAGGATTAAGGATTCGTACTTGGTTTTATCCACGTCAAAAATACCTCAAAAATAATCATAGTGGTGTAAAATTCAAGAATGATCAAAACATGGATACAATCGAGCTAGTATCCGGAATAGATATTTTGGACAAAAAGAAGAAATTTTATTTTTCTATTGAATAGTGTCAGTATCGTGAATAGTCCAGAGTATCGTGAAATAGCCTTGATATCGTGAATAGTAACTACACCAAAAGATAGAAATTCCACAAAAACATCTTCACGCTTACGCTTAATAGTACTCGTGAATAGTAAATCGTGAATAAGAACTTCTGAATAAGAACTCGTGAATAGTAACTCATGAATAGTAACCCATGAATAGTAACCCGACATGAAAAAGTTCCAAATTTGATAAAACTTCAGATCAACATTTCAAAGATAATGATATTGAAGAAATAATATCATTACGAAAAAAAAAATAATATCCCTTACCTCAAAAGAAAGAAGATTTTAATTTCGAATATATATTTGAATGAACTTGCAATCAGTATATCAATACTCAAAGTATACTCAAAATACTCACAAGAATACGCTCAAAATATCGAGAGAAATAGAGAAAACTTGGGTTTAGCCGGTGTGATTTTTAATTCTAACCCAAGACCCTATTTATAGGAAAATGCTTAGAACACTAAAAGCGTAAAATTTAATATAATATTAATATAATTATACAAATTTTCCTTAGCCCACCTTTTGGTCAAAACACCAGCCACACATGTTAATGATGTACAAAAACGTTTTTCTTAACAAAAATAATTTAAACTCCCAAAATCAATTATTTTGAGCTTGAACTTCAATAATTCATAATAAATAGCCCTTTCATCAGAAAATTCGAATCTCATGAGTTTTTATAGGAAATTCAATTCTCTACAACTTTGCAGAAGAAAGTTTTTCCAAATTCCAAATAGAAATTGACCGAAATCCACAAACGGGTGATTTTACAAGCTATAATCAAATTTATTCAATAATTGTGGTCCACCAACACACACAAAACATGTGTTAAACATTTAATGCCACAAAAAATACTCTTCCTCCTCATATACTCATATATCCCACATTCATTGTAAAAATATCACCGTTAATATATTATTAAAATAATATATTTAAATGAATTATTTTATCGAAAAAGATAAAATATTAATTTTCAACAATTGTCATTTTAAAAATTTTCTCCATCTATATCCACATAAAATCAATATTTTCCTCATCGTATAAATCAATAATTAATTATTCACAAATAATATTACAGAATCACAATATTGACAAACTGTGCGGTTCAGAAAGGGGCTTTCCAATAAGAATTTCTTCTTCTTGGCCGCAATTAGATGACCAAACCTCTCCTTAGGCGTAACTTTCTAGACATTGCTAATAATGTTATCTAATAATATTATTCGAGATAATATGAATTATTGCTTCGATAATGAAAAATACTATATGTTAATATATAAAATATCAATGCAAAGCAATTATTAACTCAATAAAATATCGAATAAAGAATTATCGTAACCATTATCGAGTAAAGGCCTTTACGTAAGAATTGGTGCAATACCGCGGTGCTATCTTGTTCAACAACGCGTATTAGTGTGTTTTAACCACCGGTATTCCAACAAAAGATAATCTGTGAATAACTATGCCGTTATTTAAAAACAACTTATATTTGTGCGTTTTCTTCATCCAATCGCTTTCAGTTATGGGGCCCACACGGTCGCTACCGTCGCATTTAATATTCCCACGCACGATTTAATATTCCACGACCAAACGAATATTCCCCAAACAACAATGAATATTTTATAACCACTTGCTTATTTTGAAATATTTGCGTATTTAACCCTTAACTATCCACATTAATCAAATCAACCCTTACTATTTCAAAATAATAAATAAAAGAAATTCCTTTTATTTAAAAAAATTTTGAGGTCTTACAACTACTGGCCAAGGATATTCTTTAGTATCACGACCACAATTATTCCTGCACTACGGGCCAAGAATAGTTGTGTATTCATTAATGGTCATGATCGTACGCCAACAATTTGTCCATCAATGCACTACTACTAATCGAGGATTTTACCACATCATTTGTAACATTACGGTCGTGATTACAATCGAATGATCCTCGTCATAATCATACCAAGTCCATCCATGCTCTACAAAGCCACGAGATGACTTTAAAAAAAATATAAACATGAGGATGATGACAATGATATAAGAATTCAATAAAACAAGTTCAAGAATTATTTTATCCAGAATTATTAACGTCCAAATTGTCAATACGATATCGCTTTGTAGAGTAAAATTCAAGAATGATCGGAAGAATATTTCCATGAAAAGATCTTTGGATGAAACGCAAATATCAAGGATATTCTACTAATTTCATGGAGTATGAAGTCAAAAGTTTTAACCAATGGGTATAATAAAGAATGGAATAACAAAAGAAATCACCGTGCATGCGTATTAAGATGCGATGGTTATTCCAGCGAGTAATAATAATAACTAAACAGTCGGTGAAATTCACAAGCGGGATGTTCCAACAGAATAATAAAGATGGAACTGGATCCTGTAAAACACACGAGATAGGATATTCAACAGAATGATAAAGAGCGGAACCCGGTAGGTGTAAAACACATGTGATGAGGATGTTCCAATGTAATAATAATAAAGGCGGAACCCGGTGGGTGTAAAACACATGCAGATGAGGATGTTCCAAGCGGGATAATAGAAGAATGTCACTAAGTATAGGTAAATCAGCGTATACTGAGTTATTCCAACAGAATAATAAGCAATGGAATAACATAAGATTTCCCCAAGTATAGGGTATCTGGCAGATACAAAGGTTATGTATAGGTATGCCACTTTTACAAAAGTTATTCCAATGAATAATAATAGTGAATGGAATAATGTAAGTTCTCTTCAAGAAGAAAGAATAACACTTCACTAGTAAAAGAACCTGAATATAGAAGTAGTGAAGTAAAGAATACTCTTCTTCTTTCTATAACTTTTTCTATAACCTTCTCTATAATTTCTCTCTACAGAGTCAAAATGAATTCGTAAAGAAAATAATGAAGGAATGAAGCTTCTATTTATAGGAAAATGGAATGCATAAGAATTAATCCATGAAGCGGTCCAGATTGATTTACTTTTAATCGACTCATTCATATTTAAAGCAAAATCTTTTAAATAAAATATAATATATTCTATTTATATAAAAACATTTTACTACGCAAAACACTATGCAAAAACACTACGCAAAAACACTACGTAACACTACGATAATAAAATATAATATATTTTATTTATAAAATAACTTTAATAAAGTATTACATTTTATATAAAAAGATGTTTCGTTTTATTACGTTAATAATACTGAATAAAACAAAAAGTTTCATTATCGCTATAATAATTCACATGATAATGGAATCAAACCGGGTGACTTCTCACATAAAGATCAATAATCAATCACAAGTGCTACTCTTATGCAACCACATGTATTCATCAGACTTTTACTACCGAAAGTAGTTCAATGAAGATCAACCAGTAAAACTTCCGCCGTTATTTCAATAAAATATTTTTGTCGTTTTCTCAATCCGATAATAATTACATTGTAGAGGTCCACCAATGATTGAGTAGTTATACGAATATTCCTCGCTAAACCGAATATTCCCCACCAATCGAATATAATATAACCAACTGATACTTTTGCAAAATTTATAAATATTACCCACAACTATAACATTATATCAAATTATTCCATAATATTCAAAAATAATATTTATAGAAAATTCATCTTTATTTATAAAAATTTGGGGTCTTACATTATTAGTAAACAACTTATTGGTCATCATTTTTTGATGTATAAACGAGTTTAAATTATAGTTTAAAATATGTTATTATTGGTGAAGGGTATAATAGTCCAAACGATATTATTTTTATCCAACTTTAATTAATCTTAGAAAAAATAAACATATCATGATATTATTTTAAATTATACTATAAATAATTTTATAAAAAATAAATATGTGATTACAACAATTTAATTATAGAATTAATAAAGTGAAAAGAGGAATATGAAAATTGTGGGAGATTTAAAATGGTGAGGAATGAATATTTGGTTGGTGGTGGTGGTGGTGGTGGTGGTGGGGGTGGGGAGTGGGGGTGGAGGTGGAGGTGGGGTGCATGATGTGGAAATGATAAGGGTTCTAGATGAAAGAGGAAAACGGGTCCGTATTTAATCTCAGTAGGATTTACACAATCTAATGCTAACGAACTTAATTCCACAATATATTATCTTCAATACTTTATCATGAACCACTCGGAAGAATCGAAGAGCACGCGCGTCGCATGCGCATACATGTTTGGGATTTAATTTGACTCAAAAGACTTAAATTATTAAATTTTGAACTCATTTATATACAGGAGCGGATTCAGAAAATTTTCTTAATAAGAGCGATTTTAATTAATTTTTTTTATTGAAGTTAAATAAAAAAAATTTAAACTAATCATAATAATGCTTATAAATTGAAATAAATATTCATAATTCAAACTAAAAAAAGAATTTTAAATAAAAATATTTAGACACAATATAGAAACTTACTTCGATTACTTATCATAATTCAATTTGAATTATCTATATAATAAAACAGAACCTATTTTAAATCTTTCATTTGATAAAGCACAAAAACGGTTCAGATTCATTCTAACTTAATTCTTCCAACTTAATTTAAAGGCTCATATTTCTTCATGTCCAAATCAAATTCACTCATACACCATACTCTCTCTCATGTTCACACATAAAATCTTTCTCTCTCCTCTCTTCTTCACACACAAACAAATAATAATAATAATAATAATAATAATTATTATTATTATTATTATTATTATTATTATTATTATTATTATTATTATAGTACTAATAATAATAATAATAATAGTAATAATAATCATAATAATAATAATAGTAATAATAATAATAAATATTATTATAATAGTACTAATAATTATTATTATTATTATTATAATAAAAATAATTATAATATCTATATAATAAAATAGAAACCATCTATATAATAAAACAGAACCTATTTTGAATCTTTCATTTGACAAAGTACAAAGACGGTTCAGATTCATTCTAACTTAATCATTCAAACTTAATCTAAAGGCTCATATTTCTTTCCGCCCAAATCAAATTCACCCCTACATCATACCCTCTTTCATGTTCACACACAAAATATTTTGCTCTCCTCTCTTCTTCACACACAAACAAATAATAATAATAATAATATTAATAATAATTATAATAGTACTACTACTAATAATAGTAATTGTGACGCCCCCAAAATAGGTATACATCACCCATTTTGAGTCGCCAAATACATGGTACAGAATACAAATACAATCTTTAATATACAACAAAAGAGCTGTGAGTTTTAATACAAATATTGTCATCTAGACAATATCCACTCTCAGAATAAGTCCTCATTACATTTATTGTCACACATTTAACAGAATAGTGAGGACTACTAATGTTATCCTATGGACCGTCACTCCGTTCCCCGACTAGTCCCCGTTACGTTCTCATTTCCTGAAGAGAACATTGAAAGCAAAAGGGTGAGCTCAACAAGCCCAGTAAGAAATATTATGACTAAGATAATGCAGAATAAATTATCATTAGTCTTCAACAATGTTAAACTGATAAAATACAATAGACATCAAGTTTAACTGCAGCGGAACATGCAATCCATTAAAAGAGTCAAGTAGAGAAATCATTCATCTTTGCACTACAGGCCAAAGATATTCCATAATATCATCATTTAAGACTGAGGATGATGAAAAATATTTTTTTTTTAAAGAAACGAATCCAGTGAAACAAAATGACAAGGATTAAGGATTAAGGATTAGTATTTGGTTTTATCCACGCCCAAAATACCTCAAAAATAATCATAGTGGTGTAAAATTCAAGAATGATCAAAACATGGATACAATCAGAGCTAGTATCCGAATAGATATTTTGGACAAAAGAATAAATTTTATTTTTCTATTGAATAGGCCAGATATCGTGAATAGTCTTGGTACACGTGAATAATAACTCCGACACCAAAAGATAGAAATTCCACAAAAAACATCTTCACGCTTCATGAATAGTAACTTCGTGAATAAGTAATCGTGAATAGTAACTCATGAATAGTAACCCATGAATAGTAACCCCGACATGAAAAAGTTCCAAATTTGATAATGATATCCAAAGATAATGATATTGAAGAAATAATATCATTAAAAAAAATAATATCCCTTACCTCGAAAAAGAGTTACTTACATTTGGAATAATATTTGAATGAACTTGCAAGTATATCAATACTCAAAGTATACTCAAAATACTCACAAGAATACGCTCAAAATATCGAGAGAGAAATAGAGAGAAAACTTCAGTTTCAAACGGTGTGATTTTCAATTCTAACCTAAGCACCCTATTTATAGAAAAATGCTTAGAAACCAAAGCGTAAAATTTAATATAATATTAATATAATTATACAAATTTTCCTTAGCCCACCTTTTTCGTCAAAACACCAGCCACACATGTTAATGATGTCAAAAAAAATACAAAAACGTTTTTCTTAACAAAAATAATTTAAACTCCCAAAATCAATTATTTTGAGCTTGGAACTTCAATAATTCATAATAAATAGCCCTTTCATCAGAAAATTCGAATCTCATGAGTTTTTATAGGAAATTCAATTCTCTACAACTTTGCAGAAGAAAGTTTTTCCAAATTCCAAATAGAAATTGACCAAATCCACAAACGGGTGATTTTACAAGTTTATAATCAAATTTTGGTCAATAATTGTGTCCACCAACACACAAAACATGTGTTAAACATTTAATGCCACAAAATACTCTTCCTCCTCATATACTCATATATCCCACATTCATTATAAAAATATCATAGTTAATATATTATTAAAATAATATATTTAAATGAATTATTTTATCGAAAAAGATAAAATATTAATTTTCAACAATTGTCATTTTAAAAATTTTCTCCATCTATATCCACATAAAATCAATATTTTCCTCATCGTATAAATCAATAATTAATTATTCACAAATAATATTCTGTAATCACAATATTGACAACCGAGGCAGGTTCAGGGAAGAGGGGCTTTCCAATAAGAATTTCTTCTTATTGGTAGCCTTGATTAGATGACCAAACCTCTCCTTAGATGTAACTTTCTAGACATTGCCAATAATGTTATCTAATAATATTATTCAGATAATATGAATTATTGCTTCGATAATGAAAAATACTATGTAATGACAATTATTGAAACAACAAAGAATATAAAATATCAACGCAAGCAATTATTAACTCAATAAAATAATCGAAGCAAGAATTATCGTAACCATTATTGAGTAGTGCCTTCTTCACGTAAGAATTGGTGCAATACCGGTGTACATCTTGTTCAACAACGCAGATTAGTGTGTTTTAACCACCCAAGGTATTCCAACAAGATTAATCTGTGAATAACTACGTAGTTATTTAAAAAACAACTTATATTTGTCATTTTCTTCATCCAATCGCTTTCAGTTATGGGGCCCACACATGGTCGCTGGCCGTGCATACGAATATTCCCGACAGCGATTTGAATATTCCACGACCAAACGAATATTCCCGACAACAATGAATATTTTATAACCACTTGCTTATTTTGAAATATTTGCGTATTTAACCCTTAACTATCCACATTAATCAAATCAACCCTTACTATTTCAAAATAATAAATAAAGGAAATTCCTTTTTATTTAAAAAATTTTCGGGGTCTTAAAGATATAGAAGTCAAAACTTTAACCAACCGAGTATAATAAGGAATGGAATAACAAAAGAAATCACAAGACGCAGATAATCAGACAGCAATGAGTTATTCAACAGAATAATAAAGAGCGAAACCGGTCGGCAGAAGCGCATGCAGACGAGGATATTCCAACGAGAATAATAAAGAGCGGAACCGGTCCACAAAAGCATACATCTGAGGATATTCAACAGAGAATAATAAAAGCGGAACGTGTCAAAGTAAAAGCCTGAATATGATGTTCCAATGAGAATAATAAAGAGCGGAACCCAGTCCGGCAGAAAACGCATGCATGACGAGGATATTCCAACAGAATAATAAAAGAGCGGAACCAGTCGGCGTAAAGCCTGAGCAGGATGTTCCAACAGAATAATAAAGAGCGGAACCAGTCGGCAGAAATGCATGAGCAGGATGTTCTACATAATAATAAAGAATGGAATAACAAAAGAATTTCACCATGTATGCGGTATCAGATAACCAAAGTTATTCAACATAATAATAAAGAATGGAATAATGTAAATTTTCTTCATGAAGACGAAAGAAAGAAATAATACCCACTTACCTTTTGAAAGCTGGATATAGGGTAGTAAAAAGTAGCAGACTTTCTTCTTCTATGATTTTTTCTCTACATTTTTCTCTATAATAATTGCTCTATAGCTTTAGTGAATTGGTGAGAAATGAAGGAAGAATGAGCTTATTTATAGAAAAATATAGTTTTAATAATTGCACGTTTTGGGGCTCGAAAAATTATGATGCAACACGTCCAACTTTTTTCGTATTTTAATTTAGTCATGCAAGTATTATCAAACTTGAACCACCTCCCTAATAGTAAATAATGTGATTCAATAGTAAATCATGTGAATCAATAGTTCTAGACATATGAAAATACGAATTACAGTATAGTACCTCCATCTATACCTCCATTTTTAACTTAGTCATGCAAGTATTATCAATCTTGCACCAAATCCCCTAATAGTAATAAGAATGTGAAACAATAGTATACACATGTGAATAAATAGTTATAATCATGTGAAATAATAGCAATCAATTGCTCATTTATCCGGTTAAATACTCGATTGGTCAATATAACCTCCAGACATCAATTATTATCGAAATAAATGTCGATTTTCACTAACACAAATAATTCCAACACAATGAAACTATTTTTATCAAAAATAAAAATTTTGAAATTTTGAAGTTTGACTTTTCTCGAAAAAGTCAACTGTTGACTTTTTGACCAAATAGTAAAATTCAAAAATTTTTGTGTTTATAGTCTATTTTTACTAATTTCATCGTTCCGGACTCAAATATCACGCCCGCGTCTCCAAATTCAACTCCGAGCACAACTTTAATTTTAATAACATTCATCATTAATATTATAACTCACAATATTTATCAACCAGGTCGTTCCTAGGAAAGAGGGGGCTTTCCAATAAGTGTGAGACCCTAGATTTTATGAATAAAGATTTAAATTTCTCAAAATATTTTTTTTAAATATTATGGGGTGGATTTGATATAATGTTATAGTTGTGGATAGTATTTATAAATTTTGCAAAGTATACAAGTTGTCATATTATATTCGATTGGTCAGGGAATATTCTTTGTGTCGGAGAATATTCGTATGGCTAAGACAATCATTAAGTGGATCCCATTAACGGAATTATTGCCGGATCGAGAAAGCGACAAAAATATTTTATTGAAAATAACGACGGAAGTTTTTGAGTTAATCTTGTTGAACTACTCTAAGTAGTAAAAAATAAGATGTCTGCGTGGTTGCATAGTAGACACGGTATTGATTATTAATGCTTACGTGAGAAGTCACTCGGTTTTGTTCAATTATTGCTATAGTAATTATTGCACAAGTATCTCACGTTATTTGATTCAATTATTGTCGATATTTTATATATTATTAAATCAATAATTGAAATGACAGAGTTATTAATATTATAAATTGCAATATTAACGATGTCTAGAAGTTCTGCAAATGAGAGGTTTGGTCACCTAATTGCGCGCCAATAGGGAGAAATCCTTATTGGAAAGCCCCCTCTTTCCTGGGAACGACCTGGTCGATTAATATTGTGAATTATAATAAAGATGATAAATATTGTTAAAATTATTAAGGTGTTTTTTTTATGAAGTTTTGCTTATTTTATGGATTCCTATTTACCCATTTTCAAAATAATCGGTAAAAAATTATTTAAAGGTGGGGCCCACATGTGGGGGCCACATGTGGGGCCCATATGTGTTGGAAAATGATTTTGGAAATGGAAGAGTATACGTATGAAAGTATATATGTGTTTTGAGTATATAGTGGAAGAAAATGATATGTGAAAGTGATAGGTGTGTGATGTGTGTGTGAGTGAAAAATGGTGGAAAAGTAGTAGTGTGATAGTGATGTGTAAGAGTGTAGTGAATTTGATTATTGGGTGGGTGGGGGATTGATGTTGGTTATGGGGGAGAAAAATTAAGTGGTGTATATATAATATTGATATATATAAGTTGAAAACATGTGTTTATATATATGTATTATATTTTAATTTTTGTTGTGATTTTATTGGTTAGTTGATTGACTTTATTGTATTTGGTTGAAGAAATAAATCTGCAGAATTATTTTTCCTTGCACAGTACACTTCCATTCTCCTATAAATAGAAAGCTCATTCCTTCATTATTTCTTACTTAATTCATTTGAAACTACTATAGAGAAAATTATAGAGAGAAAGAAAAAAGATTTATGCTACTTAACTACTCTTATATTCAGTTCTTTTACGGTAAAGGGTATTATTTCTTTTGTATTCATGAAGAGAACTTCTATTATTCCATCTTTATTATTACATTGGAATAACTTTGATATCTGTGAGCACCCTATACTTGGTGAAATTCTTACGTATTCCATTCTTTATTATTACATTTGGAATATCCACGCATGCTGGCTTTCTGTGGGACCTAGTTCCTTCTTTATTATTCTGTTGGAATATCATGTCTATGCTTTACGCCGGACCTGGTTCCGTCTTTATTATTTTATTGAAACATCCCGTTGGTGTGAATTTCACGACACGTACCGGAAGTCATTTAGTATTACATTGGAATAACTTTATCTATCGGCAAGTCAGTATGCATGGTGATTTACTGTTGTATTCCATTCTTTATTATTACTGTTGGAATATCTGTCGGTGCGTATTACGCTGACTGATTCCGTTATTTATTATTACGATGGAATAACACGTGTCATGCAATCCGCGTGCGTGGTGATTTCTTTTGTTATTCCATTCTTTATTATACTTTGGTTAAAGTTTTGACTTCTACACTCCATGAAATTAGTGGAATATTCTTGATATTCAAGGCTTCATCGATATTTTTCATGAAAAATATTCTTACGAGCATTCTTGAATTTTACTTTACAAAGAAGTATCATTATTGATTGTGACGCCCCCAAAATAGGGTATACATCACCCATCTTGGGTAGTCGGAGATACGTAGTGCGTAATTTAAATACAACTTACTAATATAAGCGTAGGTACAATCGACATAAAGCGTGAGTTTGAATACAATATTGTCTACTAGAGATCATACAAACTCAAAAGGAGTCCTCATTACAATTATTATCACACTATTTCATGTAGAATAGTGAGGACTACTAATCTTATCCTCCGGACCATTACTCCGTTCCCAGACTTCGTCCCGGCTATATTCTCATTTCACGAAGAGAACGGTGAAAGAAAGGGTGAGCTCAACTAGCTCGATGAAATATTATGACTAAGATAATGCGAGAATAAATTATCATTAGCTTTCTGTGATGTTAAAGCGATAAAATATAATGAACATCAAGTTTAACTACTGAAGGAACCAATGATCCATTAAAAGAGTCAAGTAGAAAATAAAATCTACTATCTTTTATGATTTTAAAGGTTTTTCATCATCATTATAATTTGAGACTCGACTTTAATAAATATTCCACATCATCGAATCACCCCCTTGCTGCGACGAGGATATTCTTTAGTATCCGACCACAATTATTCATGCACTACGGGCGAGAATATTTGTGTATTCATTAATGGTCATGATCATGCCAACAAGCGTCCATCGATGCACTCACAGACCCGAGGATTTTTACCACATCATTTGTAACATTACGGTCGTGATTACAAGAATAGTCTCTCGGTCATAATCATACCAAGTCCATCCCCATGCTTCTGAGCCATGAGATGACTTTCAACATAATATAAACATGAGGATGATGACAATGATATAAGAATTCAATAAAACAAGTTCAAGAATTAATTTATCTAGGAACCGATAACATCCAAACTGTCGACATGATCTTGCTTTGTAGAGTAAAATTCAAGAATCTTGAGAAGAATATTTCCATGAAAGGATCTTTGGATGAAGCGCAAATATCGAGGATATTCCACTAATTTCATGGAGTATAGAAGTCAAAGTTTTAACTTATTTGGGTATAATAAAGAATGGAATAACAAAAGAAATCACCATAAATGCGATAGGAGCCATGCAGGCGAGTTATTCAACAAAATAATAAATAACGAAACCGGTCCGGCGTAAAAACACATAGTACGAGGATATTCAATAGAATAAGATCATGTTTGATGATAAAGCATATACTTTGTAACAATCTTATTCATTTATTAATAAAAAGTATTAATTTATTAAAGGCTTTTAATTATCTACATGATCTTTGTTTTATAATATGTGATAAACCCGTAGTTTTAAGCAATGCTTTTAGAATAATGATGATGATCATTCTAATGAGATCTAAATTCTTAGAAAGCTTAAAACTAAAATAGTTCCCAATCGTTGGATTACTAAATTGGGGATTAGTGAATCCGGATAGATTGGTACATCGTTGCTTGCTTTCGTTGGATGAGGATGATTGATCTAAGCGTGATCATTTGTGTGGAACACTAAAAGCAAGTATGTAGGTGCTTATTAGAGAATAAGTTTCTTTGAGCATTGGCTCGCTAAGGAATACCTAATGGAGTTTTATTTTTGCTGTCGATAGGAATTCTGTAGTGATAGTACAAGTAATCCTTGGACTTGAGATCATCATAGTATCTTGTGTATGATGAGTTATACTTTGACTTATTCCTTAAGACCCTTAGGGTATATCAAAGGGTATGCTTGGGTATAATAAGTTATACGTGGAGATAATGTATGATCGATAAAGAATCTACCACTTCTAATAAAAAGAGAAATGTCTATGTGATTCGATAAATGACAACCCGGTAGTCCTTGGCGGCGAGAATGAAATTAGAAAGGAGTTTCTAATTTGCATTATTTGGAGTTGTGCATTTAAGGATCGAAATACATATAATTAAATAAAATAAGACTTGTGGTAATTCCATATCTTATATTTAATTGGGACATTGTATGGTGGAAGGATTGAATTATGCGGTAACTATTTACTCGAAAGGTTCTTTAATGATTAATGTTGAAATCTATATTATACGGAAAGTCGTTGATGATTAGGAGAACTTATCCTATTGTAGAATAAATATTATTTATTTAAATAAATTAATTGTTTAATTTATTTATTTAAATAAGATTAGAATTATTCTAATTGATTTATTCACAATAGGTTTAATATGGAGAACAAAAGGGGTCACACACCATAAAAGGAAGAATAATTATTTAAGAAGTTAATGGCATAATCGTAATAATATGTTATGTATATTTAATTTAATCTATGGTGATAGAATAAATTAAATAGCTTAATATTATTATTTAATATTTTAGAAATATTAAATATAAATTAATAAGAGAGTCTTATTAATATTATTACAATTATTATTATTTTAATTTCTAAAGAGTTTAGGAATTAATTTAATATAAGTACTCTCATTTATTCTAATTGGATTAGGAAGGAAAATTAGTTAAAGGAGTTTAATTAATTATCCTAATAAGATTAGGGAGCTTAATTAATTAAAAAATTTAATTAATTAAATAAACCCAATTTCTTAATTGTTAAGGTGGGTTGCCACATCTATAAATAAGAGAGTCTTATTATGGGTGGTATGGGTTGTTGACTTTTCAACACGTAATAATAATTCGATTTGTTGGAGAGTACACTTTTTACATAGAGATAGAAAAACTAGGGTTTAATGAATACCCATCTTCTTGAATTTTATTCTTCCTTGGTGGATCACCTCTGAGAGCCAAACATTTGGGTGGCTAGCGTTGATCGAAGGAAGGAACCAAAGCCGGTGGATTGAGTTTGAGCGAAAGGATTTGGAGGTGAACTTGTACGAGGAAGCTCGATCTTGAGGGTATGATTTTATTCTTTATCTTTTCGTTTAATTAATAATTATGCATAAAGGGTGATCGGGTATATGGTTTGTAAATTTTTAAACTACGATTTTTACACGCTTAGCTTTTTTTTTTTTGAATTTGATTGCGCGTATGAATATTACAAACCTAACGGTGGCATCGAGCCAAACCTTTATGCGAATTATTAATTGTTTTAATTTGATATATATATTGATATGTGTTTAGAACAATTTAATTGGGCATAATTTTATTATATAAAATTTAAAAAAAAAAAAAAAAAAAAAAAAAAAAAAATTTTTTAATCAATGAAAATTATTTGCAAAATATTTTATAAAAATTAAATTAAAAAAAAAAAAAAAAAAAATATTTTGGTAATTTTTTTATATATTATCGAATGAAATAAATATATAAAATAAAAAAAAAAAAAATAAATTATATAAATATATTTTTAATAATTGATTAATTTTTCAAAATCTGACTTTATTTTTTTTTTTAAGCATGATATGAAATAAAATATTTATATAAAAATATATATATATATATATATATTTATATATATATATATATATATATATATATATATATATATATATATATATATATATATATATATATATATATATATATATATATATATATATATATATATATATATATATTATATATATATATATATTATATATATTTATATATATATATATATTTATATATTATAAATATAAATATTTTATTTTAATTTTAATAATTTTATAATTAAAATAAAAGTTTATTTTAATTTTAAAATAAAAAGTTTATTTTAATATTAAAATAAAAAAAAGTTTATTTTAATTTTAAAATTAAATTTCATAATTTTAACTAATTAGAGTTGGAATTGGATTCCATGATAACTAATTGGAGTTGGATTTTATTTTCCTTAAATAAAGGAGTTTATTTAGATATGAAATTAGATTTCATATTATTCAAAATAAAAGAGTTTATTTGTGAATAGGAAAAGAAATAATTTCCTTAAATAAAGGAGTTTATTTAGATATGAAATAAGATTTCATATTATTCAAAATAAAGAGTTTATTTGTGAATAGGAAAGAAAATCAAGTATTTCCTTAAATAAAGGAGTTTATTTAAATATGAAATAAGATTTCATATTATTCAAAATAAAGAGTTTATTTGTGAATAGGAAAGATAATCAAGTGTTTCCTTTATAAAGATTTTTTTTTTATGGAATGGAATTGGATTCCATAATTAATTAAAATAAAAAGTTTTTATTTTAATTATTTTTTTTTTTTATTATATGGAATTGGATTCCATAATTAATTAAAATAAAGGAGTTTATTTTGATTAAAATTTTGATTAAAATAAAATAGTTTATTTTATTCAAAATTGGATAAATTAAAATAAAATAGTTTTATTTTGATTTAAATTTGGATTAAAATAAAGGAGTTTATTTTGATTCAAAAATAGATTTTATACTAACTAAATTTGCCCATTAAATGATATCAATATATATATTAAATGTTTATTATTCATGAGATGAATGTTATTTATTGATGATCGTATGGTGATGTGTATGATAATAAATGGGATTGATTATGGATTTATTGACGATATGATTGGATTTTATTTTAGTTGGATGCATGAATGTATGGGTTTTATTAAATGGGGAATTCTGCGTACCTCGTCTTCTCTAATTTTTCTTAATGTAAATTCTATCTCTCTCTCCTATGTACTTCCCCTTATTTAGCTGATCGAGGTTTCTATTTATTTTAAATAGTTTTGTAATAGGAATAGTTAGAATTAATTTTGAAAATTAGAGATCGAGGAAACGAGGCGCTTGAAGACCCGTTTGTAATGGAGCAGGGTTTAAATGTAATAGTTATATTTAAATATTATTTCTTGCACCCCTAGGGTTTGACCTTTTGGTTCACTTGGTGGCTCTAGTGAGACAAACTAGAATAAAAGTCCATAATCAATCAAGGGTAGAATATAGTATTCTATATATGTGCATGCTTATATATATATATATTATATATTATGCAAACATGCTTAGCATGTTCATTAATATATATAGCGTATATTATTTATATATATATAAATGCAGCTTAAGCAAGATGAGACAAATTAATAACAAACCCTCGATTTTTTATATTAAGTCTAGCGTTCAAAGATATTTGGAATATCGAGCGTAAGCCTTCTAGCATGATAAAATTAATAGAGTATTAAATATTTAATATGAGTTTGTTGTGTCACCACACACAAAGTATTAAGTATTTAAGATGTTAATTATCACATTTGATGCTTATAAAGAAAATTGAACAATATTGTTTTGTTGTGTCACCACTGAGGATGATTTTTTTTTTGAATATATGGAGTGCTAGGTCGGACTTAACTTGGATAATTTTGATTCGGATGTGCCACCACTTGATCAAAATAATCTAAGAGGCAAAAGAAAAGGAGTTGCATAGTTGATGTAATTGACAAAAGTTGTCTACCTATTTATTTATATATAGTTTGTTGTGTCACCACAAGGCTATATACATTTGAAATGGGATCCTTATTCTCACTAGCAAATCTTTAATTAGATTTTCTTAGAACTATATAAGTGAGGTAATATAGTTTGAAGAAAATAGTGGGAGATACCAATTTAAAACAAGACCTAAATTATTTTGGTAATTAATAAAAAGAATGTATGTTAAAATGTTGTTAATTACAAATTCATTTCTGAGAATTTTACAATGTCTAAAATTACTATCTTTGCGAAGCATATTAGATGCTAAATTAACGGGGCCAAATTAAGCGGATTGGTTAAGGAATTTGAGAATAGTTCTCATATTTGAAAAGCTATCTTATGTCATAATCGCCTATCCTGCAATGGTTGCAGACAATGCCTACGAGGAAGAGATTGCTACTTTTAGAAAGTGGCAAGATGATGCCTGATTGGCTCGATGCATCATGCTCGCATCCCATGATGCTTGAGCTTGGCGTCGGCGTGAAACTATGGATGCTCTACTATATTCTGCACATCAAGTAGTTGATGGTGAGGAAATGGGGTGATAGATGTCGGATATCTAAGGAGCTCTTAGATCTAGAATGGCCGATGGCACTATAAATGCTGAGACAAAAGTTCTTAACATAATCAATTTGATTGATCGATTAGGACAATTTGGTTTTGTCATGGATGGAGAGTTGAGCGAGATTTGATCTTGCACTCACTCCGGACTCCTTTCACAATTGTTGTGAATTTTTCATATGAACAAGCTAGATATCGGACTTTCATTTGATTTGCTTAACATGTTGAAAAATGTTGAGAGTCACTTTCGACCAAGAAAGATCAAGTCTTCTTTGGTAGGGGCCAAAGGATCTTACGAAAAGAAGAGCGATTCAAAGAAGGGTAAATAGAAAGGCGTAAACAAAGGATAATAAGAACAAAAGCGATATGGATAGCAAAGGGTTTGCTTTCCTTTGCAATAAGCTTTGGACCTTTGGAAAAAAGCTGAGAAGCATCTTGCGAGAGGCTAACGAAAAGAAGCTTAGTGAAGTTTTGATTTACAATCTGATTTTGTTCATGATTGAAATAAATTTTTCTTTAAGTCGAGGTTCTACTTGGGTATTGGATCTGAGCTTTGGTTATCATAAATATAGATTTATGAAGGGACCAAGCGAAGTAGAAAGCTAAACAAATATAAGTAATCTATGTGTGGAAAATGAAGCAAAGGTTCTTTGCATTAGCTATAGAAACTTATAGTTTAGCAATACTACTGGGCAAATCTATTAAGTCGATAAGTTGTTATTGTATTCGGTTCTTGTTAAAATATTATTTCCATTTTATTGTTGAATGATGAAATCTTTGGTATTATAATTAAGAACAATTGTTGTTCTATTTATAATAATAATGTTTTGTATAAATGGAATATTACTTAATAAATTTTGTATACTTGACTTACATGAAAATAATTTTGCATATTGAACAAATTAGTATAAGAAAAGGAGATGATCATTGAAGAGTTGAATGTGTGTATTCTTTGAAAATACAAGTGTGAATTATTTGAAAGGTTGAAAAGAATTGGAAGTGAAACAAATTGGCAAAGTATTAAGATTCTTTGATTAGATCGAGGAATAAATACTTGTGATAAGTTTCTAGATCATCTCAAATGGTTTTCTCATAATGGACACATCTCGATCTGTAATAATTGATTGATGTATACGAAAGGAAAAATCGTACCTTGTTGGACATAGTGCGGTCCATAATGATTTCTACAGACATTTCGGTATCCTTACAGGATCATGTCTAGAAAAATGGTTGCATATCTACGAAAAGGTAACCTCAAAATCCATTGAAGACTCCATAAAAAGTTATGGACGGGGAGGATTCTAATCTTAAGTATGTTAAGATAAAGGGTTGTCGACTTATGTGAAAAGGTTTGAAAAGGATAAGCTTGGGACAAGATTTGACAAATCTGATTTGTGGGACATCTAAAGTAAGTTTAGGGTATATGTTTCTATAATCTACTTAGCAAAAAGGTGTTTGTTGCGAAACACGCGCCTACTAAGATAAAGGTGTTTATCATTAAAAGGGGCTAGTGGGAGGATAATAGATCTTGAAGAGTTCAAGAACCACAAAACACTTATAAGTCGAATAAGAGGAACTTTGTGTAGATAGACTATTGTATTGTACCCGTAAATACGGAATCGTAAGATACGGAATGGATTCATCATAGATGAAGATACCTAGGAGGTATGGATTCATCATGGATGATGATGATGATGATGTACAACATCATAGAAGATGATGATCGAGTTACATTCGATGAGGTAAGAGTTCTAGTGTGTACAAAAGGGTCGATTGGGGCGTCGTGAAATTTCTAGTATTATATGTTGATATACTACGGATGAGGAATACATACCAATGCTCTGATCGGTAAAGATAAAGTTGTCTAAACATTCCTCCATGAATGATTTGGGAAGAGTATCTTAATTGGGGATATAAATCTATATAGATAGATTTAAGAGGATGCTCGACTTAACCCGAGCGTATATTCATTTGATGCTAAAGTCGTTTAGCATGGCAAACTCAAGAGATGTCTCATGTTGATGAGCTATGGGTGTATCTCTCTTAATAGTCCCCACAGACTCAAAAAGAGAGGTCGCATGAGTGATGATCATGTATCTGATGAAATATACGAGACGATGTTGATCGGTCGTAATGCGGAGAAGTTCACTATGAGTCGGTGAAAAACATCTTAAAAAGTTCTTAGCGGCACTAAGGATGTGAGCATATTCATGGTGGGTCGAATTAAAACTAGAGGCTTATGGACTCGAGTTTTCGAGAGAGAGACAAGATGACGAGAAAAATCCACTTTAAGGTAAAAGTGTTACCTTGAGCGTGGTGCGAGTGAATTGGAAAGGTTCAAGCAACAAAAGAGTTCTTTGGTTTAGTGATAAAGACAAAGTATATAGCTATAAATGAAGGCTATGAGTTGATTGTTTGGATTAAAAGTTCATTCTGAGAACTAGGAATAGTTCTAAGTCTCATCTTGGATCTAAACATGTGTTGTGGCACTTTCATTTGATTATTAGAATCATTGAAGATGGGAAATCACTATAGAGATAGTGGACTCTCATGAACAACATTACATATCCATTAACTAAAGCTTATCAACGGCGGGATAATCGTCACTTAGAGAAGAAGAGTATGAGATACCATGGCGATTGGCTTTAGTGCAAGTGGGAGATTGAAAGTAGTATGCACACAAGCCCGATCATGTTTGATGATAAAGCATATACTTTGTAACAATCTTATTCATTTATTAATAAAAAGTATTAATTTATTAAAGGCTTTTAATTATCTACATGATCTTTGTTTTATAATATGTGATAAACCCGTAGTTTTAAGCAATGCTTTTAGAATAATGATGATGATCATTCTAATGAGATCTAAATTCTTTGAAAGCTTAAAACTAAAATAGTTCCCAATCGTTGGATTACTAAATTGGGGATTAGTGAATCCAGGATAGATTAGTACATCGTTGCTTTGCTCGTTGGATGAGGATGATTGATCTCATGATCATTTTTGTGTGGAACACTAAAAGCAAGTATGTAGGTGCTTATTAGAGAATAAGTTCTTTGAGCATTGGCTCGCTAAGGAATACCTAATGGAGTTTTATTTGCTGTCGATAGGAATTCTGTAGTGATAGTAGTCAAGTAATCCTTGGACTTGAGATCATCATAGTATCTTGTGTATGATGAGTTATACTTTGACTTATTCCTTAAGACCCTTAGGGTATATCAAAGGGTATGCTTGGGTATAATAAGTTATACATGGAGATAATGTATGATCGATAAAGAATCTACCACTTCTAATAAAGAGAAATGTCTATGTGATTCGATAAATGACAACCCGGTAGTCCTTGGCGGCGAGAATGAAATTAGAAAGGAGTTTCTAATTTGCATTATTTGGAGTTGTGCATTTAAGGATCGAAATACATATAATTAAATAAAATAAGACTTGTGGTAATTCCATGTCTTATATTTAATTGGGACATTGTATGGTGGAAGGATTGAATTGTCACGGTAACTATTTACTCGAAAGGTTCTTTAATGATTAATGTTGAAATCTATATTATACGGAAAGTCGTTGATCATTGGGAGAACATATCCTATTGTAGAATAAATATTATTTATTTAAATAAATTAATTGTTTAATTTATTTATTTAAATAAGATTAAATTATTCTAATTGATTTATTCACAATAGGTTTAATATGGAGAACCTAAAGGGTCACACCATAAAAGGAAGAATAATTATTTAAGAAGTTAATGGCATAATCGTAATAATATGTTATGTATATTTAATTTAATCTATGGTGATAGAATAAATTAAATAGCTTAATATTATTATTATTTAATATTTTAGAAATATTAAATATAAATTAATAAGAGAGTCTTATTAATATTATTACAATTATTATTATTTTAATTTCTAAAGAGTTTAGGAATTAATTTAATATAAGTACTCTCATTTATTCTAATTGGATTAGGAAGGAAAATTAGTTAAAGGAGTTTAATTAATTATCCTAATAAGATTAGGGAGCTTAATTAATTAAAGAATTTAATTAATTAAATAAACCCAATTCTTAATTGTTAAGGTGGGTTGCCCACATCTATAAATAAGAGAGTCTTATTATGGGTGGTATGGGTTGTTGACTTTTTAACAACATACGTAATTCAATTGTTGGAGAGTACACCTTTACTATAGAGATAGAAAAACTAGGGTTTAGTGACCACCCATCTTCTTGAATTTTATTCTTCCTTGGTGGATCACCTACAGAGGCCAAACATTTGGGTGGCTAAGCGTTGATCGAAGGAAGGAACCAAACCGGTGGATTGAGTTGAGCGAAAGGATTTGGAGGTGAACTTGTACACGAGGAAGCTCGATCTTGAGGGTATGATTTTATTCTTTATCTTTTCGTTTAATTAATAATTATGCATAAAGGGTGATCGGGTATATGGTTTGTAAATTTTTAAACTACGATTTTACACGCTTAGCACTTTTTTGCAATTTGATTGCGTTATGAATATTACAAACCTTCAAGTGTATAAGTTTCTCGTATCGGTAAGAAATGAAAGCGAGACTTGGTCAATCTATCAACAATGACCCAAATCGCATCTATGCCTTGAGAAACCTTAGGAAGAAGCCGTAACGAAATCCATGGTAATGTGCTCCCACTTCCATTTACGGAATTTCAAGTGGTTGCAATGGACCTTTTGGTACTTGATGCTCGCTTTAACTTCGTTGATAAGTTAGACACCTTGAGATAAACATCGTTATCTCTCTCTTCATATTGCTCCACCAAAATGTATGGCGAATATCATGATACATTTTGGTACTCCCGAGATGGAATGCAAATGGTGTGTGTATTGCGCCTCCATCATGATATTATACTTTAAATCGGTCGTTAGGAACATAAAGTCCGGAGTTGACTTGAAGTATTCCTTCTTCATCGATTCTTGCTTCTTGCATAGCACCTTCTTGCACTTTCTTCCTCATACGCATCGGCTCTGGAGTCTGTAGCTTGAAAGCGACTTTAACTTTATCGATTAAAGTCGGTTCTACTCGTATACTCGCTTATCATCACATGCGTCCCAGAGTCTTTAACTCTATCTCCATCCTTTGCAAGTCACACAAAATGGGCCTTTCGTTGACAATATCGCTTTTCGTACTTGCATATGATCTTCTACTCAATGCGTCGACTACCACGTTCGCTTTTTAGGATGGTATTGGATGGTATAATCATAATCTTTCAAGCAGATTCAAGCCAGCGTCGTTGTCGCGTGTTGAGTTCCTTTTGAGTGAAGAAATATTTGAGGCTTTTATGATCCGTAAAGATCTCCACTTTCTCCCCATACAAGTAATGCCTCCAAATTTTAAGTGCGAAGACAGAATTTTGCTGACTCTAGATCATGAGTAGGATAATTCCTCTCATATTCTTTGAGTTGTCGCGAGGCATAAGCTATAACTTTTCCATGTTGCATGAGAACACATCCCAACCCTTTGCCCGAAGCATCGGCTGTGTAGATGACAAATCCCTCCGAGCAGGATGGTATTGCCGAGCAGTCTTGAAATAAGTCTCCTCTTGAGTTCTTGAAAACTCTTCTCACATTCTTCGCTCCAACCGAACTTTGTATCTTTCCGAGTCGGTGAGTTAATGGAGTAGCGATTCGAGAAAATCCTTCCACGAATCTCCGATAATAACCGACTAAACCAGAGAAAGCTCGTGCTTGATCTTGATTTAGGTTGTTCCCGACTTTGAATAGCTTCAATCTTTCTTTGGGTCAACAGATATTCCATGACTTGATACCACGTGCCCAAGGAATGCTACTTCTTCAAGCCGAACTCGCATTTCTTCACTTGGCATAAAGCTTATATTCACGAAGCTTTTGGAGTGTCGACCTCAAGTGTTGCTCATGATCTTCACGGCTTTTGGAATAAATAAGGATGTCATCAATAAAGCGACCACAAAGTGATCCAAATATTCCTTGAATACTCGGTTCATCATATCCATGAAAGGCGGCGGAGCATTAGTCAATCCAAAGGACATGACTAGGAATTCATAATTCCGTCAGGAGTTCTAAAAGCCGTCTTTGGAATGTCGTGGTTCTAATCTTCAATTGGTGATATCCGGAACGAAGATCGATCTTTAAAAAGAATTTAGTTCCTTGCAATTGGTCAAACAGGTCATCAATACGTGGCAATGGATACCTATTTTGATGGTGACATGATTGACTCCGATAATCAATACAAAGTCGCGTACTCCCATCTTTCTTCTTCTGAATAGAAGCGAAGCACCCCGAGGAGAAGTACTAGGACGAATAAAGCCGATGTCTAACAATTTCTGCAGTTGGGTCTTTAACTCTGAAGTTCAATAGAGCCATTCGATATGGGGCTTTGGAAATAGGTTTTGTCTCAGGGTTCAAGGTCGATACAAAATTCAATTTCACGCTCTGGGGTAGGCCGGGAAGTTCTTGGGGAAATCGTCGGGAAATTTATTAACAATAGAAATATCGTTCAAAAGCGGCGTATTTTTGTTTAAATCTGTGACATGAGCTAAGAAAGCTTGACATCCGTTTTTCAATAAACGAATAGCTTTATGGCTTGAGATGACCGTGATTGATTTTAATGGTTTGGTCGCTTGAATTCGCATAATAGGTTGGTTAGGAATATGAAAGCTAACAACCTTACGAAAACAATCAATTTTTGTATGATAAGTAGTTAACCAATCAATCCCTAGAATCACGTCAAATGCAAGTATTTTTAATGAAATAAGATCGACAGGTAATGTGAGGGTACCGATTTGAACCAAACAAGACTTATAAGCGAGTGGATGTAATGAAGGTTTCTCCCAGCGGAGTTTCCACAGATAAGTCAAAGTCTAATTTCTCCGAGTCAAATTTAATCGATGGTAAAGTAGGAGAAATAAAAGAATGGGTAGAACCGGTATCAAATAAAGTATAGACTTCATTAGAGTTTATGATAAGCTTACCCGTGATGACCTCATTCGGGTTCCTTGCTTCCGGGAGGTCACAACAAACGCTCTCCCTTGACACCGGTTTTTGACTTTTACGGGACTGACTTTGGTGCCTCCATCCTAGTGAATTTGTCTTGATGGAACGACAAAATCGAGCTAAGTGACCTTCTCTTCCACAATTATAACATGCTTTGGAATGACATGGCGTAGTTTGGTGATGTGTCCTCTCCTCCGCATTTGAAGCATATGATAGGTGGTCCTTCCTTAACAACGGGTCTTTGGTGCTGGCGTCTTTCCATCATTGTTGAATCTTCTTTTCTTGAAATGTCCATTCTTATTGTTTTGGCCCGATTACCACGGAAGTGGTTACCATATCCCGGCCTGTTGATTCCCTCCACGCTTGTTGTCACCCGCTCGATGACTACTCTCATTTGGTATTATAATTTTCTTTGTTGCTTCTCTCTTTAGTTGCGTTGACTCGTTATCGCGCTCCACTAATCGAGCCCTATTTACAACATCTCGAATACAAACACGGTTTATGAGAAATAAGATGTTGGCGTATCTCCGCTTCAAACCTCTTAAAAACATTCGCACCATTCTCTCTTCATTATCCACCAAGTGGGACGAAACCGTGATAACTCCGCAAATTTTGCCTCGTATTGCGACACGGTCATATTGTTTTGTTCCAACTTGATAAACTCCACCTCCTTCATGTGGCGAATACTTTAGGAAAGTATTTGTCGTTGAATGACTCTCTGGAACTTCTCCCAAGATATCTTGAAGACAATGAGTTGAGTACGTTTCTACCGATTCCCACCAAGAATCGCTCTCTCCGCAACATATAAAGGCGGCAAAGGAACCTTTTGCTCCTCGGAGCATCCCAAGACATCAAATATCTTGGTAATCTGCTTTATCCATGCTTCCATGTGAAGTGGTTTTGGCTCTCCCTTAAACTCCGGTGGTCGGCTCCTTGAAGCTGTTTAGCGGTGAACGCCTCGAGAGTTTTTCGTGTTTCCACCTACGTTTTTGGACAGGAGTCGTTCTCTTTCTTGTTGCATGAATCGCATAAAGCCTCTCGAACATTTGATCATTCATCATTTGGTCGGTGTTGTTGTTTGCATGAGGATTGTCGCCTTCACGATGCACATTATCTCGATTATTGATATGTGGTGAATCAACGATCGCTTTGTGCTCCATTGCTATTCTCAACATTCTCGGATGTCATTTTCAGATACTGCCACAAAACAAAGGTTAATTGACATGTAACATATTATCCCTATATTCTGACCGATAAATAAAATAGTACACATAAACTTAGGTAGGTCATACTAACGAAAAGTATTATTCGTCTCTTCCCTCCTAGTACTATTCTCACATCTTAGCCGAGGATCGTATCCCTAAGCTCGATATACCAGCTTGACGCCCCAAAAAATAGGTATACATCACCCATCTTGGGTAGTCGGATACATGGTATGTAATTTAAATACAACTTACTAATATAAACTGTCGTGTGCAATACGACATAAACCGTGAGTTTGAATACAATATTGTCTACTAGAGATCATACAAACTCAAAAGGAGTCCTCATTACAATTATTATCACACTATTTCTGCAGAATAGTGAGGACTACTAATGCTATCCTCGGACCATTACTCCGTTCCCCGACTCGTCCCATTTATATTCTCATTTCTCAGAAGAGAACGGTGAAAGAAAGAGTGAGCTCAACTAACTTCAAGAAGAAATATTATGACTAAGATAATGCAGAATAAATTATCATTGGCCTCACAACAATGTTAAACCGATAAAATATAATGAACATCAAGTTTAACTACAATGAACCAAAGAATCCATTAAAAGAGTCAGTAGAAAATAAAATCTACTATCTTTTATGATTTTAAAAGGTTTTTCATCTTTGTTATATTTGAGACTCGACTTTAATAAATATTCCACATCATCGAATCACCCCCCGCACTACTGGCCGAGGATATTCTTTAGTATCACGACCACAATTATTCATGCACTACGGGCCAAGAATATTTGTGTATTCATTAATGGTCATGATCATGCCAACAACTGTCCATCAATGCATTACGGGCCACTGAGGATTTTTACCACATCATTTGTAACATTACGGTCATGATTACACCGAATAGTCTCTGGTCATAATCATACCAAGTCCATCTATGCACTACAGACCACAGATGACTTTCAACATAATATAAACATGAGGATGATGACAATGATATAAGAATTCAATAAAACAAGTTCAAGAATTAATTTATCTAGGAACCAATAACATCCAAACTGTCAACATGATACTGCTTTGTAGAGTAAAATTTAAGAATCATCGAGAAGAATATTTCCATGAAAGGATACTGGATGAAGCGCAAATATCAAGGATATTCCACTAATTTCATGGAGTATAGAAGTCAAAGTTTTAACTAACTGGGTATAATAAAGAATGGAATAACAAAAGAAATCACCATGCATGCGATGTGGCCTTACTGGCGGAGTTATTCCAATGAATAATAAATAACGGAACCAAGTCCGGCGTAAACGCATGCGAATGAGGATATTCAATAGAATAATAAAGAATGGAACCAGTCGGTAAGAAACACACGAGACAGGATGTTCCAATGAATAATAATAAAAGGCGGAAACGGTCAGGTGTAAAACACATGACATGATGTTCCAATAGAATAATAATAAAGAGCGAAACCAGTTAGGTGTAAAAATACACAGATGGGATGTTCCAATGAATAATAGAAGAATGTCACCAAGTATAGGGTAAACCACGTATACAAAAGTTATTCCAATGAGAATAATAAGCAATGGAATAACAACAGTTCTCTTCATGAATAAGAAAGAATAACACCCTTACTTTTAGTAGGAGATTGAATCTACGCAGAGTAGTGTAGTAACAAAATACTCTTCTTCTTTCTTTCTTATTCTCTCTATACTTTCTCTCTCTATAGCTTGAATGAATTCGTGAAAATAATGAAGACTAGGCCTCTATTTATAGAAGATTTCTAGCTTAAAGACCGCCATGTGAAAAGACAAGTGTCGACGACCGGTGATGTGAAAAGAAAAGTGGTTTAACGCTTTGTAATGTGAAACGACAAGTGGTTCGGCCTGTAATGTGAAATGACAAGTGGTTAGGCGCTTGTAATATGAAACAAGCAAGTGGTTTGACATCCGGTAAAGGTAATTACTATCGATTGAAGGTAATTACTTATTCACAAAGGTAATTACTATTGACGAAGGTAATTACTATTGACGAAGAGACTCTTAGATGATGATATATGGCCCCCCCCCATAAAATAATCAAACTTACCACAAACGTCTCATAATGAGACTCTTTATATACATCAAGGATTGAATAAATATTACCACAAATCATTTTATTTTTAATCAACACATATTTAATCTTTCAACAATTATTAATCATTTATAACTTGTCGTCTCAATTATTGATTTAATACTATAACATATTATATGACGGATGATCTTTGTGACAATAATTGAATCAATAATATAAGAGATATGATCGTGAATTATCTGTAGCAATAATTGAGCTTAATTTGAGTGACTTCTCACGTAAGCATCAATAATTAATATCGTGTGCTACTTATACAACTACGCCAGACATCTTGTACTTTTACTACAAGGGTAGTTCAGCAGTTTTAACAGTAACACCTCTGCCGTTATTTTTATAGAAAGATAATTTTGTCGTTTTCTAACTACTACAATACTTCCGTTGTGGGGTCCACCAATGATTGAGCCGTCGTACGAATATTCCCCGACAAAAAGAATATTCCCCGACCAAATAAATATTTTATAACAACTTGCTTACTTTGCAAAATTTATAAATATTACCCACAACTATAACATTATATCAAATTTATTCCATAATATTCAAAAACAATATTTATAGAAAAAATCATCTTTATTTATAAAAGTTGGGGTCTTACATTGACAATTTGGACGTTATTAGTTCCTGAATAAATTAATTCTTGAACTTGTTTTATTGAATTCTTATATCATTGTCATCATCCTCATGTTTATATTATTTTTGAAAGTCATCTATGGCCTGTAGTGTATAGATGGACTTGGTATGATTATGACCAGGGATTATTCGGTGTAATCATGACCGTAATGTTACAAATGATGTGGTAAAAGTCCTCATTGGCCCGAAGTGCATTGATGGACAGTTGTTGGCATGATCATGACCATTGATGAATACACAAATATCCTTGGCCCGTAGTGCATGAAATTTGTGGTCGTGACCCTAATAAATATCCTTGGCCGTAGTACAGGGATGATGTGTATTATTTAATAAGCTGAGTCTCAGCGATAAAAGTAATGAAAAACCTTTTAAATCATAAAAGATAGTAGATTTTATTCTCTACTTGACTCTTTTAATGGATTGCTTATTCCGCTGTAGTTAAACTTGATGTCTATTGTATTTTATCAGTTTAACATTGTTGAAGACTAATGATAATTTATTCTGCATTATCTTAGTCATAATATTTCTTACTGGGCTAGTTGAGCTCACCCTTTCTTTCATTGTTCTCTTCAGGAAATGAGAATATAGTTGGGACGAGTCGGGGAACGAATTGACAGTCCAGATGATAGCATTAGTAGTCCTCACTATTCTGTTAAATAGTGTGATAATAAATGTAATGAGGACTGAATTTGAGTTTGTACACTGTCTATGAGGACTCCATTGAGAATGGATATTGTCTAGAAGGCAATATTCTTGTTTAAACTCTCAGTTTATGTTTTGTCGTATTTTACATGATAGTTGTATAATTAAGTTATATTTGATTTATGTACCATGTATTTGGCGACTCAAGATGGGTGATGTATACCTATTTTGGGGGCGTCACAATAAGGATTTCTCCCTATTGACGCGCAATTAGGTGATCAAACCTCTCTTTGACAGAACTTCTAGACATTATAAATATTGCAATTTAATAATATGAATAACTTTGTCATCTCAATTATTGATTTAATAAAATAACATATTATCGCGGATGATCTTTGTGATAATAATCGAATCAATAATATAGAGAGATATGATGCAAAGAATTCATGTAGCAATAATTGAGTATAAGCGAGTGACTTCTCACGTAAAGCATCAATAATTAATATCATGTGTTATTATGCAACCACGCCAGACATCGTACTTTTACTACCGAGTAGTTCAACAGTATTAACGGTAAAACTTCCGTCGTTATTTTCATAAAAATATATTTGTCATTTTTTTAATTCGACAATAATTCCGTTGTGAGGTCCACCAATGATTGTATCGTCGTACGAATATTCCCTGTTAACACGAATATTCCCCGATCAATCGAATATTATATAACAACTTGTATACTTTGTAAAATTTATAAATACTACCCACAACTATAACATTATATCAAATCCACACCATAATATTCAAAAAATTATTTCGAGAAAATTAAATATTTATTCATAAAATCTGGGGTCTCACAGTAATAATAATTATAAATATAATTATATTAATATTAATATTAATAAGATTACTACTACTACTAATAATAAATAATTATTATTATTTATACAATAATTATAATAATAGTAATAGTAATAGTAATAGTAATAATAATAATAATAATAATAATAATTTATATAATAAAGATTGATTCATTTTAATTGAATTGGTAAAGAAAGCAACAGTATTTATCTGATTATTCATTCTAATTTTAATTCAAAATAATAATAACTATAATATAATAATTATTATTATAATTATACTACTACTACTACTACTACCACTACTACTACTACTACTACTACTACTACTACTACTACTACTACTAATAATAATAATAATAATAATAATAATAATAATAATAATAATAATAATAATAATAATAATAATCATGACGCCCCCAAAATAGGTATACATCACCTATACGAGTTGTCAATACATGATGTGAAAACAACTAAAACTTTATTATTACAACAAGAAAGCTGTGAGTTTGAATACAAATATTATCTTCTGACAATATCTATACTCAAATAAATCCTCATCACATTTATTGATACATTATTTTACAAAATGGTGAGGACTACTAAACAATCCTTTCTAAAACCTTCATTCCATACCCCAGACTCGTACTCATTTATATTCTCGCCTCCAAAAAAATGGAACAAAAAGGAAAAAGGGTGAGCTCAACTAGCTCGAGAAAAGAATATTATGACTAAGATAATATACAACAAATTATCGTTAGTCTTCAACGAGGAAAAATCTAATAGAATCTGATAGACAACAAACTTTAAATCAATATTCGCAATGAAATAATAATTCATTAGAAGAGTTAAGTAGAGAATGCAAACTACTATCTTCTATGTATGAATTTAAAAGTTCATCGTCTATCTTTTATCCGTAACATCAATCAATATACATCCGAATCAAATATTCATCTTTTGCACTACAGCCAAAGATATTCATCGATTGGTCATGTTCATTTAAACACACATTCATCATTGCACTAAGCCAAAGATATTCTTCAGAAAATCATTCATCTTTGCACTACTGAGCCAAAGATATTCTTAAGAAATCATTCATCTTTGCACTATGGGCCAAAGATATTCCATAATATCATCATTTAAAGGCGAGGATGATGAAAATATTTTTTTTAAAGAAAGCGAATCCGGTGAAACAAAATGACAAGGATTAAGGATTAAGGATTCGTACTTGGTTTTATCCACGCCCAAAAATACCTCAAAAATAATCATAGTGATGGTGTAAAATTCAAGAATGATCAAAACATGGATACAATCGAAGCTAGTATCCGAATAGATATTTTGGACAGAAAAGAAGAAATTTTATTTTTCTATTGAATAGTCTTGAGTATCACGTGAATAGTGTCAGTATCGTGAATAGTGCCGATATCGTGAATAGTAACTCCAGAACACCAAAAGATAGAAATTCCACAAAAACATCTTCACGCTCCATGAATAGTACTTTCGTGAATAGTAACTTCGTGAATAGTAACTTCATGAATAGTAACTTCGTGAATAGTAACTCATGAATAGTAACCCATGAATAGTAACCCAGAGCATACATGAAAAGTTCCAAATTTGATAAAACTTGAGATCAACATTTCATTATAATGATATTGAAGAAATAATATCATTGAAAAAAAATAATATCCCTTACCTCAAAAAAGCGATGCCGATGGAATATACTTGAATGAACTTGCACCGTATATCAATACTCAAAGTATACTCAAAATACTCACAAGAATACGCTCAAAATATCGAGAGAGAAATAGAGAGAAAACTTGGTTTCGGTGTGATTTTTAATTCTAACCCTCAAGACCCTATTTATAGGAAAATGCTTTAGAACACCAAAGCGTAAAATTTAATATAATATTAATATAATTATACAAATTTTCCTTAGCCCACCTTTTGGTCAAAACACCAGCCACACATGTTAATGATGTACAAAAAACGTTTTTCTTAACAAAAATAATTTAAACTCCCAAAAATCAATTATTTCGGAGCTTCGGAACTTCAATAATTCATAATAAATAGCCCTTTCATCAGAAAATTTGAATCTCGCGAGTTTTTATAGGAAATTCAATTCTCTACAACTTTGCAGAAGAAAGTTTTTCCAAATTCCAAATAGAAATTGACCGAAATCCACAAACGGGTGATTTTACAAGTTTATAATCAAATTTGATTCGATAATTGTGTCCACCAACACACAAAACATGTATTAAACATTTAATGCCACAAAATACTCTTCCTCCTCATATACTCATATATCCCACATTCATTGTAAAAATATCCTTTGTTAATATATTATTAAAATAATATATTTAAATGAATTATTTTATCGAGAAAAAGATAAAATATTAATTTTCAACAATTGTCATTTTAAAATTTTCTCCATCTATATCCAAATAAAATCAATATTTTTCTCATCGTATAAATCAATAATTAATTATTCACAAATAATATTACGTAATCACAATATTGACAACTGTGCGGTTCAGAAAGAGGGGCTTTCCAATAAGAATTTCTTCTTCTCATGCACGCAATTAGATGACCAAACCTCTCCTGCAGAGCAGAACTTTCTAGACATTGCCAATAATGTTATCTAATAATATTATTCGAGATAATATGAATTATTGCTTCGATAATGAAAATACTATGTAATGACAATTATTGAAACAAATGTGAATATAAAATATCAACGCTTGAGCAATTTATTAACTCAATAAAATAATTTGATAAAGTAATTATCTGTAACCATTATTGAGTAGTGCCTTCTTCTTACGTAAGAATTGGTGCAATACTGGTGTGCTACTTCTTCAACAACGCGTATTAGTGTGTTTTAACCCGGGTATTCCAACAAGATAATCTGGTAACAACTACCAAGTTATTTAAAAACAACTTATATTTTCGTCGCTCTTCATCCAATCGCTTTCAGTTATGGGCCCATACATGGCATTTCGCTGGCCGTGCAATGCGAATATTCTGACAAAGATGCGAATATTCCACGACCAAACGAATATTCCAAACAACAATGAATATTTTATAACCACTTGCTTATTTTGAAATATTTGCGTATTTAACCCTTAACTATCCACATTAATCAAATCAACCTTACTATTTCAAAATAATAAATAAAGGAAATTCTTTTTATTTAAAAAAATTTTTGGTCTTACAACCTCCCTCCTTATGAAATTTCGTCCTCGAAATTGACGTACATACACAGTGTTTCGAAAAGGTGAGGATACCTCGCTTTCATTTCCGTTTCAACTCCCAGTCATTTCCTCTATAGCATGATTCCTCCACAAAACTTTAACTTGTGGTATGACCTTCTGCGCGTAGGACATGCTCCTTCCTATCCAAGATCTTGTGGTACCTCCTCATACATTAAGTCTTCTACTATCTAAAGTAGGTTTCTAACTCAATAACGCGTGGTTCGGGTCTTTCACATTTATTTCTGATACGGATATGTGAAACACATTATGAACACGAGACATATTCGGAGGTAATCAAGTCTATAGGCTACATTTCCTACTCGGTCAAGAATTTGAAATGGACCAATAAATCGTGGATTGAGCTTTCCTCTCTTCCCAAATCTTGAAACTCCCTTCCATGGAGCAACTCATGACAATACATGATCCCTACATTAAATTCCACGTCCTTTCGATGAAGATCCGCATAACTCTTTTGTCGATCTTGTGCTGGTTTGTATCGTTGTCGAATCATTTGGATCTTTTCGGTGAGTCATACGCATTTAACTCGGGTCCCAACAATGTTGCTTCACCCACCTCATCCCAACATATTGGAGAACGACATTTTCGTCCATATAATGCTTCAAATGGAGCCACACCTATACTTGCCGATAATCATTGTTGTAGGAGAATTCCACCAATGGTAAATACTTATCCCAACTACCTTGAAGTCTAGGACATGAGTCTTAATAGATCTTCAAGAGTTTGAATAGTCCTCTCGATTGTCCGTCTGGTTTGGGGATGGTATGCTTAGAACTAAATCGCAAATCCGTGCCCATAGCTTTTGCAAGCTAACCCAAAATCTTGAAGTGAATCTTGGGTCACGATCCAAAACTATGGATCTGGGCATGCCATGCAACCTCACAATCTCATTCACGCATACATACTAAGCATAAGCGTTCAAGGAATAAGTCTCCGTATCGGCAAGAAATGGCGAGACTTGGTTAATCTATCAACAATAACCCAAATAGCATTGATGCCTTGAGAAACCGTAGGAAGACCGTGAATGTGAAATCCATAGTAATGTGTTCCCACTTCCATTCAGGAATCTCAAGTGGTTGCAACGGACCCCTTAGGTACAAGATGCTCCGCCTTTACACGTTGGCAAGTTAAACACATCGAGATAAACTTTGCAATCTCTCTTCATATTGTTCCACCAAAATGTATGTCAAGATCACGATACATTTTAGTACTTCCGGATGGATTTGAAATGGCGATTGTGTGCCTCCATCATAATCTTGTATTTCAAATCGAGTCGTTAGGAACACAAAGTCTCAGAGTGGACTCAAGTATTCCTTCTTCATCAATTCTCGCCTTAGGAATAGCTCCTTCTTGTACTTTCTTCTTCATACGCATTTCTCAAGATTCGGTGGCTTGAGCAACCTTAACTTTTTTCTATTAAAGTTGGCTCTATGCGTATACTTGACATCATCGCACTTTTCGTTCCGCATATGATCTTCTACTCAATAAATCGCCTACCACGTTCGCTTTTACTGGGATGGTATTGAATAGTGTGGTCGTAGTCTTTCAATAGTTCGAGCCAACGTCATTTGCCGCGATGTTGAGTTCTTTTTGAGTGAAGAAATATTTAAAGCTTTTTATGGTCCGAATATATCTCCACTTTCTCCCATATAGATAGTGCCTCCATATCTTTAAGCAGCGAAAACGATTGCCGCCAACTCTAGATCATGAGTAGGATAATTTCTCTCATACTCTTTAAGTTGTCATGAGGCATAGGCTATGACTTTCCCACGTTGCATGAGAACACATCCTACCCTTTGCTCAAGCATCATTGTAGATAACAAATCCATCCGAACCGGATGGTATTGTTAACAAAGTCGAAATAAGTCTCTCTTAAGCTCTTGGAAACTCTTCTCGCATTCTTCACTCCAAACGAATTTTGTATCCTTCCAGTTGGGTTAATGAAGTAGCGATTCGAGAAACCCTTCCACGAATCTCCGATAATAACCAATTAAGCCCAAAAAACTACGATACTTGACCACCGACACCCGGTTGCTCCTAACTTTGTATTGCTTCAATCTTATTTGGATCAACAGATACTCCATGTTTCGACACCACGTGCCCAAGGAATGCTACTTCCTTTAGCCGAACTCACATTTCTTCAATTTGGCATATAGTTGGTTTTCACGAAGCCTTTGGAGTACCCGACTTCAAATGGTGCTCATGATCTTCACGGCTTTTGGAATATATGAGAATGTCATCAATAAAGACAACAACGAATTGATCCAAATATTCCTTGAATACTTTGTTCATCATATCCATGAAAGCCTTAGGAGCATTAGTTAGTCCGAAAGACATGACTAAGAATTCATAATGCCCATACCGAGGTTCTCAAGGCGTCTTTGGAATATCCTCGCTTTTAATCTTCGGTGATGATATCCGAGCGAAGATCAATTTTTGAAAAGAATTGTGCCCTCAAGAATTGGTCAAACAAGTCATCAATACGAGGTAGAGGATACCTATTCTTGATGGTGACATGGTTCAATTCCCGATAGTCAATACAAAGTCGCATACTCCCGTCTTTCTTCTTTACTGAATAAAGCAGGAGCACCCCGAGGAGATGTCTTTGGGACCAGATGAAACCGATGTCCAACAATTCTGTAGTTGGACCTTTAACTCCTGAAGTTCAATAGGAGCCATTCGATATGGGGTTTTAGAAATGGGCTTTGTACCGAGTTCAAGATCAATAAAGAATTCAACTTCACGTTACGGGGTAGGCAAGGAAGTTCTTGAAATACGTCCGGAAAGTCAATAACAACAGAATATCATTCAAATTTGGCGTGTCTTTATTCAAATCCATAACATGGGCTAAGAAAGCTTGACATCCGTTTTTAATAAACGAATAGCTTTATGATTAGATATGATGTTGATCGATTTTAATGGTTTAGTTGCTTGAATTGCATAACAAAGGTTGGTTAGGAATATGAAAACTAACAACCTTACGAAAACAATCAATTTTGGCATGATGAGTAGTTAACCAATCAATCCCTAAAATCACATCAAAAGCAAGTATCTTTAAAGAGATAAGGTCAACAGGTAAGGTAATGGTGCCAACTTGAATCAAACAAGATTTATAAGCGATGGATGTGATGAAAGTTTCTCTAACGGAGTTTCCACAGATAGGTCAAAGTCTAATTTCTCCGAGTCAAGTTTAAGCGTTGAGCACATGCGAGGAGAGATAAATGAATGGGTAATGGCGGTATCAAGTAAGGTATAAACTTCGCAAGAATTTATAAATAGCTTACCGTGATCACCTCGTTTGGGTTCCTCGCATTATGACGGGCCACAACAAACGCTCTTCCGGAATCGTTGACTTTGATTTTTCGGGACGGATCTTTTGAGTCACCGTCCCCTCTTTGAACTAGGTTTCGCTCATTGTATAATCTCGAAGCGATATGTCCTTCCTTTCCACAATTATAGCATACCTTGAACTGTTGTAGGCGGTTTTGGTGATATGTCCCTCTTTTCCGCATTTGTAGCATATGATCGGTGGTCGTCGTTCTCCTCCCTTAGAACCCGATTCTTTAAGACTTCATCATCTTCACATGGTCGTTGTTAAATCTCCTCTTTTAAAATCTCCCCGACTCGCTTCTTCTATTTTCATGGCCATGATTACCACCAGAGTGGTTACCATTTCTGTCCGTCTGTTTCTTTTCTCCATGAGTTATCATTATTCTGGCTGATCGCTATCTCTCGACACGATCCCTGGTTGTGGTCCTCAGTTGACCGTACTCGTTATCTCGCCTAATAATTGAGCCCCATTTACAACATCGAATAAAGAGAAAATTTATGAGAAATGAGATCTTGACGTATCTGGGTTTCAAACCTCTAAGAAACATCCGCGTCATCGTTCCTCATTCTCCACCAAATGAGGTGCAAACACTGGATAACTCGCAAACTTTGCCTCGTCTTTGAGACACCGTCCATGTTGTTTTGTTCTAATCGATGAACTCCACTTCCTTCATACGATGAACACTTTCGTGAAAGTATTTGTCATTAAATAGCTTTCAAAGCGTCTCCCCAAGACATTTGAGTCTAAATTTGGATGGGTGCGCTTCATGAACTCCCACCAGTGAATCCGCCCGCCACGGAACATAAAGGTGGCGAATGGAACCTTCGTTCTCCGTGCATCCCAAGACATCGAATATCTTGGTAATTTGTTTGACCCCATGCTTCCGCCATGATCGGATCGGCTTTCCTTAAATTCGGTGGTCCCTGACTCTTTAAACCTTGCATTTGTGACAACCCGTGAATTGCTATCATTTCCTCCTCAGTATTTTGAACACGAAGTTTCCCTCGTCGATTTTGCATGAGCTGCAAAAAACTTCTAAACATCCTCGTTCATCATCTCGCTTCAACGGTGTTGTTCACGGGGAGGTACATTGCCGACTGTTGCGACGTTCTCTCCTCGTTGGTAAATCTGACAGCATCTCCACGGTCTCATTTACTCCATCATTAATATTCTCAAATTCGACATTCTCAAATGTCGCCATAAAACAAGGGTTAATTAAGGAAATCAATATATCATATAATATCCCTATATATCTTGACTAACTAACAAATAAGCTTAGGTAGGACACTTTAGCGAAGGATTTTACGTCTCTCCCCTCCTAGTTCTATTCCCGATCTCGCCAGAGATCATATCCCTAAGCTCGATACTAACTGTGGCGCCCCCAAAATAGGTATACATCACCTATTCGAGTTGTCAATACATGATGCGAAACAACTAAAACTTTATTATTACAACAAGAAAAGCGTGAGTTTGAATACAAATATTATCTTCAGACAATATCTATACTCAAATAAATCCTCATCACATTTATTGATACATTATTTTACAAAAATGGTGAGGACTACTAAACAATCCTTTCTAAAACCTTCATTCCATACCCGACTGCACTCGCTATATTCTCGCTCTCGAGAAAAATGGAACAAAAGGAAAAGGGTGAGCTCAACTAGCTCATAAAGAATATTATGACTAAGATAATATACAACAAATTATCGTTAGTCTTCAACAGGAAAAATCTAATAGAATACTGATAGACAACAAACTTTAAATCAATATTCGCAATGAAATAATAATTCATTAGAAGAGTTAAGTAGAGAATGCAAACTACTATCTTCTATGTATGAATTTAAAAGTTCATCGTCATCTTTTATCCTCGTAACATCAATCAATATACATCCGGAATCAAATATTCATCTTTGCACTCTGTGCCAAAGATATTCATCGATTAGTCATGTTCATTTAAACACTGTTCATCTTCAGACTACAAGGCAAAGATATTCTTCAGAAATCATTCATCTTTGCACTATGTGCCAAAGATATTCTTAAGAAATCATTCATCTTTGCACTATGTGCCAAAGATATTCCATAATATCATCATTTAAGACCGAGGATGATGAAAATATTTTTTTTAAAGAAAGCGAATCCGGTGAAACAAAATGACAAGGATTAAGGATTAAGGATTCGTACTTGGTTTTATCCACGTCAAAAATACCTCAAAAATAATCATAGTGGTGTAAAATTCAAGAATGATCAAAACATGGATACAATCGAAAGCTAGTATCCGAATAGATATTTTGGACAAAAAGAAGAAATTTTATTTTTTATGAATGAATAGTCAGATATCGTGAATAATAGTCAGATATCGTGAATAGTAACCGACACCAAAAGATAGAAATTCCACAAAAACATCTTCACGCTTCATGAATAGTACTCGTGATGAAAGAATCGTGAATAAGAACTCATGAATAAGAACTCGTGAATAGTAACTCATGAATAGTAACCCATGAATAGTAACCCCGACATGAAAAAGTTCCAAATTTGATAAAAACTTCAGATCAACATTTCCAAAGATAATGATATTGAAGAAATAATATCATTACGAAAAAAATAATATCCCTTACCAAAAAAAGAAAGAAGATTTGGAACCGAATAACGTTGAATGAACTTGCACCGTATATCAATACTCAAAGTATACTCAAAATACTCACAAGAATACGCTCAAAATATCGAGAGAGAAATAGAGAAAACTTGGGTTTCACGGTGTGATTTTCAATTCTAACCCAAGCACCCTATTTATAGGAAAATGCTTAGAACACAAAAGCGTAAAATTTAATATAATATTAATATAATTATACAAATTTTCCTTAGCCCACCTTTTGGTCAAAATACCAGCCACACATGTTAATGATGTACAAAAACGTTTTCTTAACAAAAATAATTTAAACTCCCAAAATCAATTATTTTGAGCTTGAACTTCAATAATTCATAATAAATAGCCCTTTCATCAGAAAATTCGAATCTCGCGAGTTTTTATAGGAAATTCAATTCTCTACAACTTTGCAGAAGAAAGTTTTTCCAAATTCCAAATAGAAATTGACCGAAATCCACAAACGGGTGATTTTATAAGCTATAATCAAATTTCGGTCAATAATTGTGTCCACCAACACACAAAACATGTGTTAAACATTTAATGCCACAAAAATACTCTTCCTCCTCATATACTCATATATCCCACATTCATTGTAAAAATATCACCAATTAATATATTATTAAAATAATATATTTAAATGAATTATTTTATCGAAAAAGATAAAATATTAATTTTCAACAATTGTCATTTTAAAAATTTTCTCCATCTATATCCACATAAAATCAATATTTTCTCATCGTATAAATCAATAATTAATTATTCACAAATAATATTACGTAATCACAATATTGACAACCGTGCAGGTTCAGAAAGAGGGGCTTTCCAATAAGAATTTCTTCTTCTCTGGTGCCGCAATTAGATGACCAAACCTCTCCTTGACGTAACTTTCTAGACATTGCCAATAATGTTATCTAATAATATTATTCAGATAATATGAATTATTGCTTCGATAATGAAAATACTATGTAATGACAATTATTCAAACAACATGAATATAAAATATCAACGCAGCAATTATTAACTCAATAAAATATCTTGAGCAGTAATTATCGTAACCATTATTGAGTAAGGCCTTCTACGTAAGAATTGGTGCAATACAGGTCTCTCTTGTTCAACAACGCGTATTAGTGTGTTTTTTAACCGGGTATTCCAACGAAGATAATCTGTGAATAACTACGTAGATTATTTAAAAACAACTTATATTTGTCGTTTTCTTCATCCAATCGCTTTGGTTATGGGCCCATACATGGTCGCTATTATCGCATGCGAATATTCCCAAAGATTTGAATATTCCACGACCAAACGAATATTCAGACAACAACAATGAATATTTTATAACCACTTGCTTTATTTTGAAATATTTGCGTATTTAACCCTTAACTATCCACATTAATCAAATCAACCCTTACTATTTCAAAATAATAAATAAAGGAAATTCTTTTTATTTAAAAAAAAAAAATTTTGAGGTCTTACAATAATAATAATAATAATAATAATAATAATAACAACAACAACAACAACAACAACAACAACAACAATAATAATAATAATAATAATAAAAATAATTATAATTATAATTATAATTATAATAAAAATAATAGTTATAATTATAATAATAAAATAATAATAATAATAATAATATTATAATAGTAATAATAATAATAATAGTAATAAATTAATAATAATTATAATATTAATACTATTTATTATAATAATAGTAGTAATAATAATAATAATAATAATAATAATAATAATAATTATAATAATAATAATAATAATTATTATTATTATAATAACAATAACAACAACAATAATAATAACAATAATAATTATTGTGGTGGTGTAGTGAATTATAATAATTGTTATTGATGATTGTATGTTTTGTGGACAAGTTTATATTTTTCATAATATCTATTTTTAAAGAAAAATTAATTATTGTGGTAGTGTGGTAAATTATGATAATTGTTATGTCTGATTGTAAGTTATTTTAAGTTGAAAAGAGTATTTAGGTAATATAGTATTTTTCTAATTTTAATCTATTTTTTCGTTACGCCGTGCCTTCAGACACGAGTAATTACTAGTTCCTCAAATGCTCAAAGCCTCAAATCAAATTTGTTTTTTATATTTATACAAAATCATGAAAACTAGAAATGAAGGGCTTCTAAAGGCTCATAATCATTTTCCATTTTCATCATAAAATAAGGCAAAATCATTGTAAGTTACCACAATAAAAAATAGAAACTACTCAACCAAAATGATCCTATTTTCAATTGAAGATCAAACAACCTAAAAACAAAAACTCAATCAAACCAAACTAACAATAACAACAATCAACTAAATCAATAACAAAAAAAAATTCAAACTTGAATCAAATAATCTCTCACAATTCACACGCTGATAAACATTCAAAACAAAAAACTATACAAAAATACTTCTAAGATTTCACAACTAAGAAGATTTTTGTACTTGTATTCAAAATTGATTTATGAATTTTTTTTATCCTTTAATTCCAAATTTAATTCTTTCATTAATCCCCCTTAAATTTATTAATTTATATATTTGCTCTATCCCTATACTTATAAAAACAAAAATCCAATCAGGCGTGAAAATTTATCTCATTTCCTCATATGTATCCCCCGATTTTTTTTTTTTTTTTTATATATATATATATATATATATATATAATCATACAAAATACTATTTTTAAAAAAAAATTATATATATACATATAATCGAGTTGGGGGGCATGGGTGAAAGAGTATATCTCATACTCAATCCTAACTCTATAGGGTTTAAAAAATTGGGTTCCATTAGGATCATTAGGATCAGGTGGGTCCTTTGGGTTCAGGTGAAATTGATAGGCCTATATATGATCATTATTGATTTTGAAAATTAATTTGAAATATTTTTAAATTTAAAATTAAGATGACTTATTAAAAAGTATGAAACAATAAAATTTATGATAAATAATATTTTTTAGATAGTCTTTATAATATTCATAATTATATATTGATTAAAATTAAAAGAATTTATACCAATTTTAAATTTAAAAATCACTTAAATTAATTTTAAAAAATTAATAATAATCAAATAATATGAAACAGAGAGGAAGGGAAGGGAGTAGTATGTTTAACCAATCATGATTGTTACTTATTTGAACCAAATAAACACATAAATGGAAGTCCCTTGGCTTGAGGCATTTGAGATATACCAACTACACACAACCGGTGTTTGGAGACGGGCCTAATCCAATCTCATATATATATATATATATATATATATATATATATATATATATACTGCGCACATGTTAAATTAATGTGTTATGGATGGATATCATTTTCTCAAGGCAAAGTATATTTTCCCAATCTTCCCCTATATATTTTGTACAAATGCCTTTTTGCAACACCAAAGGATATTTTACACCTACTTTCACACCTTGATGAGTGTTAAATGAATTAGGTGGGAACAAAGAGTATTATTATTGTAAAAACACACACACACACACACACTCTTTAATAATTCAGAATTTGAATCTTCTTATATAAGGTAAGTGGGCTGGACAAAATCCAGTTCATGTTCATCCAAGTTCAAAAGAATTAAGGCAAATTAATCATGGCTTACCCATTACCAAAATGCTATCTGCTGAGATTAGACCTGACAAAGCAGCGGAAGATCATCACTTCTAGCGTAAGCATGGCTCGCAATTGATATTTTTGACTTGTTTTTCTTTTAAAAAATATGGATGATAATTTTTAGTAGTAGTTAACTAACCCAATTGTTCTAGTTAATTTGAGTTGATTCATCAATTTGTAAATCACATTGCCAGGTCTAGCTGACATATAAGCTATAGGCCGAATTTGGGCCACCTTGCAAACTTTTTGGTACAACTTAAAACATTTCTATTCAAAGGGGTCGAAATGAAAGAAATTTTAACCGCTCACTTGTCACATAGGGAGGATGAATTAATGCTTTCATTCCTTAGCTACCCGTTCAGATTGGGCAGCTCAAATTTTCTTGCAGTACTCCCTATTTCCATTTGGATACAAGAGTCCTACTTTTTATTTATTTTCTTTATACTACTTCTGTTTTAAATTATAAAATTATTATTAATTTTTTAAAATTAACTTGAGACATTTTAAATTCAAAAATTAAAATAGTTTTTAATAATTTTAATCAATACAATGATTATATCGTAAACTATCTAAAAAATTAGTTGTCAATGTAAGATTTATTATTTTAATGGGTCATCTCAATTTTAAGTTTGAAAATATCTCAAATTGACAAAATTAATAAAAGTAAAATACAGTGACATCTTCTGTAGATAATCATAATAATACTCACCTCCCTTCCAGTTTTTTAAGTAACAGTTAGTACCCCTATAAATTTTTAGGGTTGACTAAATATATTATTTAATTCCTAAATAATATGTGTTTAATTATCTTTTTTAATACAATACATTTTAATTATAGTTTTATTTGTAATTAATACTATCTCATTTAAATTGTTGGTAACTTATAAAAATAATAATAATTTAGTTTAATTAACACATTTTTGGATAAGTGATACAAATATTTAAATTAAATTATTTATAGAGCTATTCTAATTAGAGTGATTGAATATGTTGATAGTTTAGTTTTTGGTATTTAACAACAAAAATTATTATTTGAATTCTTTGTTTTATATGTTGAATTTTCTTGAGTATGTCAAAATTTGGGATATTTATGATCTTAATTACACTTTTTAGTATACAATTGACATTGTTTTTGTGCAATGTTAAATAAATAAAAAATAATAATATTTATTACTACCTCTATCTTGTAAAAAGATGTTTAATTTAACATAATTTTTCTTTTTTTGAGAAAAGACATTTTCCATTTTACTATAAATAATTATGTTTTAGTGTGACTTATGTTTAGCTTAATATATGAGAAAAATAATTAATATAATTTTTAATATTTTTTTATTTGAATAATAAGATTAGTTCTATAATAATAAGTTTGTTTTACGTAAATTTTAAAATTTAGAAAAAATAATTATAATTTTATTACATTAATTTGTACTTTCATGGGTATTAAAATTTTACTTTTTAATTATAAAAAAATATATTTGAATATATATAACGTAAATTTTAATCTTTGAGAAATTTAATTAGGAAAAAATTGTATGACTTTATTTTCTGATAAAATGAATTTTATTATTTTTTGACATTTATGTTATTTATTGTACAAGTTCATAATTTAATTAGTTAGATCAAGTTAAGTACAAATTATAATATACAAATTTAGATTTAGTGGATAAATTGAACATTATAACTTAAAGGATGTATTAGATATTATATTAAAAATATTTGTGGATATTAGTTGGCCAACCACATTAGGGGTAGTGAATCTTATATATTGTAGACTAGAGGGATACTAACCATTACTTGAAAAACTAGAAGGGTGGTGAATGTTATTATGGTTATCTATAAGGGGTGTAATTGTATTTTACTCAATTAATAATAATCTTATAATTTGTAAGGGTGTAAGCTGAGCCGAGTTGTTCAGTGCTTGACTTGAGATCGACTCGAAAATATGGTCCCAAACTCAAATATGAAAATACACAATTCGAATTCGAGTATACTAGTGTTCACTAATATTAAGGTTCGTTCGAGTATTGCACTTTTTCATGAACCATACTCAATACATGTTTAATGGATCATACTCAAATATTGATTGATCCATACTTGAAGCTAAATATGTGATATTTGTACCAACTTTTATAATTTATAAAGTGTAGTATCTAATTGTGTAAACTTGTACTTAAATAAATTAATCAATGAGTTGTGATTGTCAATTTGTATTATATTCTTTATAACGATCTTTACATAAATAAAAGTGAAAATTTTTCGTGTATAATTTATAAACATTAGTTTAGCAATCAATTTAGTACGTAATGGTTCAATTTTAAGTGAAATAATTCATATTCGAAACTCGTTTTAAAGGCTAATGAGTAACTCGTTTTGTAAACGAGTCGAGTAGGTTCGAGTAATGATTCGAGTCAAATCTGACACAAAATTAGAAATCTCTTATTGAATCCGAGTCGAATTCAAGTTCAATTTTTTCGAGTTCACTCGAATATGAGCACGAGTGTATTTGTTGATATTCAACTCGTTTACATCCCTAATAATTTGGAACAAAGGTAGTAGTATTTAATTTTGGATACACTTGGACATATGTTTTTATTATTATATTTTTAATAAATAATTTTAATTTTCAAAATTTAATAGTGATAAAACTCGTCTAAAAATTATATTAGAGGAACATAAAATTAACTTTAAAAATTATTGTTTTCAAAATATATATCTAATTTTAGAACAGAGAGATTATATCTAAATCGAGAATATATGCAAATTTAAAGCTCCCAATAAGCCAAGATCATGTTCGGGCTCGAAATATTCATAAGATGGCCTTAGCCCAAACAATTTGTGACGGTATGAAATCGTGTAAGAAGTAATTGCTTACTCCTAACAAAATCCCAAAATAGTCCAGATTGCTGGGCTCAACAATTGGGGCATGGCCATTTGATAGTCCTTTCAACCATTCATTCCTTCAACAATTCTTATTTGAAGAAGGTCCAAAGACTCTTTATATATGTATCCCTTATTCCTTTACAGTAATTTGCTTTCATGATCCACATGTTATTAAACATAAAGTCCTATGGCCCGTTTTACAATTTTTCATTAGAGCCATTTGATACTCTCTTCTTCTATATTTTTTTTAGGAGAGGACATTTCAAGTTCTTGTGTGACGCATTTCTTATAATAACAATATTTTTAAAAAATTATAAAACACCATTTTGGTCATAACGTGAAAGGAAATTTATTCGATTACATAAAACGATATCGTTTTTGTACGGCAGAACGTTTACGTAACAATGTTGTTTTCTCAAATAATCATCTTGTCTTGTCTGTTTATATTTGTGTGACCGAATCAAAAGTTACAACTATATACTCCATAAAATATAATTGGAAATCTGGAAGTGATTTGTCACCAAACTTTTCTTTCCAGGGTCTACTGTTGTCCCCTTTATTTGTTTTTATCCCACAATTCAAATGCATTGTATCTTCCAAATACGTACGTATTTATGTTGCATTTTGAATCTTTAACAGCCACTTTAACTCTCCTCCAAGAAAACCAATATGATTTGAAAGCTTTAAGCTCCAAATCAAATCCATCTAAAACTCATTACATTTGACTTTATATATACCAATACTTTCTTAATTATATCTCGAAAAAATAAACCACTTTTTTGGTGAATATTACCAAAAAAAATATATTTTTACAAACTCTTTAATTATATATGGAGACTTAGGGAGTATAGTCGTAATTAGAACATAATCATTGCAAGCATTATAAGGACAGTTAGGCAGACAAATATTATGAGTTGTTCGAGTTTTTGTTCCAGCTTTTGTCTTAATTGTGCACAAACTGTAACGTACTCTTTATCAACTCACAACATAGTATTTATAATTAGCCGTAAATAGGTAAGATAAAAGACTACATGATAATTAACAAGAATCGGACATAAGATGAGAGCTAGCAGTGGAACATAAAATTTTAAACTTGGTGTATACTAGTAATAAAAAAATCCAACATGCTCAAATTGGATTAATATTATTGATAATAAATCCTACCACTATTATGGCTTTCATTCACATGGAAATTCAACAAAACCCCTGACATGTGTCGTAGAATCTTTTCAAAACTAGAAGTTTTTTTTAGTGGAGAAGGAAAATTAAGCTAGCTAGTTCATTAATTGGTCGCCTCACTAGGGTTTATGCATAATCGTCGAGCACTTTAGTTAATTAGTCATAATACTAGTGGACAGAATTATGATTTGCTTGAATTAGGTGGATGACTTGGACAAGATTAAGTGGCATTTTGTGGCTTATGGCACTCTGCCGGTGATGAACAAATATATATGTAGGGTGCCACTTAAGCCCTTTTCTTTCCTTTAATATATATATATGTATGCACGCACAACTTGTTGTTCCATAAATTTGGTGTCGTATTAGAACAAGTTGGAAATTTTTATAGGTATAATTATGTAGAAATTAAACCTTTTTTTTTCAGTACCAAGTTGCCTGAGTAGTCCCTTCGTAGTTGGGTCCGAAGAGAAGTAAAAAAAGAAATACAAATTAAGCATGCGCATGTTGGTACTTGAGCTATTCTTGGTTAGGTTAAATTTCATGCATGCATGGATAAGAATTATAGGACCAGCTCGTGTGTCCGGAGGGTTTAATTGTTCTAGTTCAGGTAGTAAGTAGTACAACGACAGTTAACTAGCTAGCTAGCTAGGAGAGTGGACAAGAATAATTCCACTTGTATGTATGTATATATATATATATATATATATATATATATATATATATATATATATATTAGCTAGGCTAATTTATTGATCAGATTAAAAGATGTGGTGGAATAGAGACATGCAGTAAATATGTTACTCTCTTCTTCACAAATAAGTGGTTGAATTTTCATTTCAAAATGTCCCCAATAAATGACTTTAATTAAGTTTTCATATGCATTTGAATAACAACTTTAACAAAAGAATACAACATATATAATAATATATAAACAGAAATGACAAATGGTGTACCACCCATTTGTCAAAAGATAATTTCAACCCTTAATTTTATATTGTCTCTCTTTAAACAGGATTGATAGAAAGACATTAATTATATTTACTTTTAGATTCTCTTTTGGTATATAAATCCTATTTCTTGTTGAACTAATTAGTTGTTTGTTTCAAAGGGCAAATGACATATATAAAGCTTTGTTTGTGTTCAAATATTCTAATATTTTTAAAAGAACTAATTGGTTATATATTTTCATTTTCAGACGGAGGTAGCAGCACTACTAGTATATATATATATATATATGGGAAAAATGTATGTACACAGTCGGCTATGACGACGATTTTTTGAGTTATGGCGACGGTTTCACTGTCGCCATAGCTATTCTGGGTTACGCCGACAGTGAACCTTCGTCATAGCCCAAAAAATCCGTCACCATAGCCCGATTGTGTAATATATATATATATATATACGGTCCGGATCTTAAGCTCACCCCTTATCTAACATATCTTGTTCACCCCCTCTTTATCGACGGACCGGGCGACGATTCAGTCCGTTGCTATATATAGAACCGTCATCTTTTAACTTTTAGCGGCGGATAACATATAGCGATGGACAACACATTGCGACAGACCAAATATATAGTGACGGACCGAATCGTCGCTCGGTCCGTCGCTAAAAGGGGTGAGTAAGGTATGTTAGATAAGGAGTAAGCTTAAGATCCGGACCATATATATATATATGAATGGGGGATCAGGTCCGGATGCCCGGACCTGCTTAAAATACGAGATTTTTTTTTTAAAACAACTAAAAAAAAATATTTTATGGAACTGAAATTTTTCCATAATACAGTGTTTTGGGTGTGAAAAATTTCAAAACACTGTATTATGAAAAAATTCCAGTTCCATAAAAATATTATTTATTTTTTTAGTTGTTTTTAAAAAAAAAGCAAAAACAAGTCTGTATTTTAAGAAAGTTAGGAGTCGGATAGGCAGGACTATATATATATATATATATATATATATATATATATATATATATATATATAGAGTCCGGATCCGATTAGGACTCCGTATTTTCTAAAATGCGGACTTTTTTTTATTTTTGCTTTTTTTTTAAAACAACTAATTTTTTTTTTAATATTTTATGGAACTGGAATTTTTACATAATACATTGTTTTGGATGTGATTTGGATACGTATAACAAAACAAGTATGTACAGCCTGTGCAGACTGTACATATATTTTTTGGTATAGGTATCCAAATCACGCCTAAAATATTGTATTATGAAAAAATTTCAGTTACATAAAATATTAATTTTTTTTTAAAAAGCAAAATAAAAATAAAAAATATAGGGTCCGGATTTTCTCCTATCCGGGAGTCCGGACCTGATCACTTTTCTATATATATATATATATATATATATATATATATATATATATAGTCAGGATCTTAAGCTCACTTCTTATCCAACTCACCCGAGCTCACCCCCTTTAGCGACGGACCCGGCTTCGGTTCGGCCATACAACCGTTGTTTATGCTTTTAATGACGGATAACATATAGCGTTGTTAAAAGTATAGCGACTTGTCAGTATGATCGAACCGTCGTCAATGTCCGTCGTTCATAAAATGGGATAAGCTTCATGAGTGGAAATAAGGGTGAGAACTTAAGATCCGGGCCATATATATATATATATATATATATATATATATATATATATATATAAAATCTGATATTTTGGATGTGATTTGGATACATATAACAAAATAGAGTGCATGCATTATCTGATGCACTGTTTTTTTGTTATATATATCCAAATCACACCTAAAATATCTTGATTATGAAAAATTCGCCCATAAATTATTAATTTTTTTTAGTTGTTTTAAAAATAAAATAAAAAAAATTCTGCACTTTAGATCCGGACTGAATCTTGGTCCTATATATATATATACTTAGAAGAGAATTAAACTGTGTAGGGCAGCGGGAACATGGCTCAATTATTGAAATACAACATAGGAACTGTAGCAGACCCGAAACATACACACAAACAAATAATAATATCGATACATCAATATATGCAGCTTATATCAAAGAAAGCCACACAAAATTTTGTGTGCAACGTTTCACATGCACGACACAAACGGTTGGATAAAATTTTATTTGTAGAATTGGATTCCAATGGTTTTTCCTAAAGCGGTAATGCGATAAAGGGCCACATATCCAATAATATACAGCACCATTAATGTTGATTAAAGCCAATTATGAATCTGCATGGCATTCATATCCAGATTATATATCCCTTCATACAGGTTAATTAATAATGAAGGACAATATAGTAAAAATTTCCTTCTTTTACAAACGAGAAATATCAAACATGTCTAATTATCGCATGATTTTCCATAAAAAAAAATTGTAACACACTAGGTAAATGTTGCATTGTAGAATAACAGTTTGCATGAAATCATCATTTACGAGATATTATTATAAAATTTGGCGGTTGATAATTATGCCAGAGCAATATTTTTGTTTCCATAACAAATATTCATTTAGCGACATTTTTATACTTATTTTAATAATACTTAAACCTTTCAGCGACACTTTAATACTTATTTTAATAATACTTAAGGTTTAGAAGGACATACATATCTATAGGCTGACGTTATATATGAATTTGGTACAAATTAACAATAGTTTAAATGCTGCCGTGGACTAGATCTAACAACTGTTTATGGATGATCATATCGTAGCTAGCATATATACATCAACATCTCTAATACCTAAATTCCTGGAATATGGATAATTAGTGCAACATCATGAGTATATAGATTATTCAATGTACCTGACATATTAAAGATAATCGTAAATTAGATAACCTTATCTAAGTGAACCATTAATTGAAAACAAACACTTGTTTAATTTGACTTGAAATTTAGATTGCTTCATTCATATGCTTACTCTTTTATATATATATTTGTAGGAATAAATTCAATATATATGCAAGCTAACAAGATACATATTGGAAAATAAGCCATTTCATTCAAGTGGAATCGAAGTGCTTTTACTTTTAGAATAAAGCATGCAGCTAATTAAGAAGTTTCTTAGACATCGATCAATTGTTGATAGAAATTATTATTGGCAAGTAAAAGATATGTTTAGTGAATTAAAGTGTTGGCGTGCAAAACTCTTAATTAGAATGCGTGATTTTCTCAAACACATCATACAAAATAAAAATCAGTCCACAATGTGGAAATATGTTGTAGTGGATTTTTGGTATTTTTCTTTTAGAGCTGTGACAAAAAAAAACATAAAATAATGAGCACTTGAAATTAAAGCCGCGAGAGCTTAATTTATTGGTCATTGACTCCAAGTAATTTTCCCGATCAAGCACTAATTATATGAAAGATGTGCCCTACCAGCTCAACTAATTTTTGATTAAAATGTCCAAAACCCCCTCACACTCCTTCCCTAATTAATCCATGCATTTCATGTGAAAACAAAACACAATAAATCACCATTCCTAACCCACTTTTTCTTGTTTCTTTGACCATATATATATATATATATATATATATCTTATAACATGATTAATTTCTATTTCTCTTATTGGAATAAAACTTTTAACCTAACTCCTGGATATTTTCTCACACGTTATAGATTATCTAGAAGGGATTGACTCTCTTTTCTTATGAAATTCCATGCACATAGAAAAGCATGGAAACCAAAAAATAAACAAAGATCTACCCTAGATCAAGAAGGACAACATGTTCCACTCTTTAGACATATATACATTTGAACATTACTTCTAATTAAGTACTAAAGCTTGAACACTAGCGCTAAGACCTAAGGCGCTTGAAAGTGAAGGATCTATAATATTTATATCATTTGGAAATAAAGTCTTGACTATTACTAATTACTAGTTAGTAAATTATATCATTTGGAAATAATTTGTATCCTAAATCTCACACACCATTCACTAAATGAGTGCAGGTTCCTTTTGACCAAAATTTCCATCAGTACCTAAAACCTTGGATATTCTTAATCCTACCTGCCAAACAAATAAAATTTCCCCCCTCATTTCTTCAAAACTCTCTTCAAGTTATTGCGATGTGACATGAGATTTTTAGTCAAAAGCTAGATTTGCCATGTTATCTTTCGGCAGTTTTATCTTTAATTAAGACAATGTCTATGCTTAAATTAGTAATTTATGAAGACAAGTTAATGTTCCAAATCCGAGCAAATTCAAGCAAATTAGATATGAGTTTCCGGTGGCTAATTAATTAAGTATATATGATCTAGACAATAGTTGTAGGACATGAAAAATATGATAACAATTCAAGGGAGTATCTAAAAAGATTTTGCTAGAATTTGCACATGTGGAAGTGCATGTGTAGCCATGTGCATACTGACAAACACGATCAAATAATTTGTGGCCGAACATATATATATATATATATATATTGATGTCCTTCACTAACAACCTCCTTAATTAAGCTTCCATAGTGCTTAATCCTCCTACTTAATTATGTCAAATTGTTAAACATTCGTACTCTTTGGTTCTACTCTTGTTCAGTTGTTCTATACTTTGGAGGAGTACATGTGCTAATATAAAACTAAATTTTACGTAAGGTTCTTATATTCATGATTCTTTTAATATATGGCTATATGCGTATAATAGCTTTAATTAATTTTGGTAACTTAACTCATCAAACCGGGATTATTAACTCTACATGAAAAGTTTGGATAAATTATTTGTTATGTTCAACATTATCTCAACCTTTTCTTTTTTACACTGAATGGTGAGATCAGAACCCACTTGTATAAATAATTAAACACGCTTGTTTCGGTTCGATGTAGTTAATTTGATGCCCACAAATTCATGTAATGCGGATCATATGTATGATTACACTAATCTTTGTTAGTAGTAAGTAAACAAATGCAGAAGATCAATGTTCCAGATTGAGCGCCGTTTGTTCCATGTGCTATCTACCAACAACTGCCTAACATATTTAATTCTCAAGTCCTACATAAATACTTGATCAAAACTTAAACTTCTAATTAAGTATTTGATTAATTCCTTTACTAATAATGATTGCATGTTATAGAAGAATCAAAGAGTTTAATTAAGTGGAAAGCATGTGGATTACCTCTCTCTCTATCTCTATCTCACTCTCACACACATACACATACACACACACCCCTTTTTGTCGTACTTAAATTGCCCGCGAACAATTTGATGATAGTGTAAGTATTCGTTTACAGGGCAGTTTGATGATAGTGTAAATGCCACGTTGTTCTAACTATCGCACCTTAGTAACCTACAAGATCAATTTAATTAGTACTATATATAGTGGTTTCTTTTCTATATATGGCTGCACTAATATTGGTTAATTATTTAGTATTAGTAAATTAGTTGATCCCACGCAAAATATTTTTATGCATGGTTGTGCATTCCATGTTCCAACTTCTATCAACGACAATAACCACCTTCTCAACTTGTCAAACTTAGTGATCAAAAAGCTAAATTATTCACTAATTCATGATTGGAAACCCCACGTTAGACGACTTTTAAACAAATTTTTAGTGACAATCATGTGATTACATGATTCCTCCGTTATCGTTACCTTTTACTCTAAGATGGATAAGCCACTTGATTATATATACTAGAGGAACATATCAAATTATAAATTAACCATTCATGCCACTCCAAAGCCCTAAGCTAAGGAAACCCTAATATTTATGTCCTTGTATTAATTAATTATGTATTTACACAAACAACTTGAAATTATTGCACTCACCCTAGTGTCATTTCATAAAGTCGTAGAATTGTCTCCATATAATGAAGCCACTTGATGGTGCGTCGCTTTCGGGCCAGTAAGATGAGATGTGAGAATGGCTATAGCTATAGCTATTTGATGTACGAAGTACTACTGTCATGTCTTTAATTTGCAAGTGGATTAGAGGAATGGCATTACGCGCCAATAGGCTTTTTGTCTTGAAGTTCCGGTCACAATTAGAGCCTGTTAACTTAAACCATAACAAACAAAAAAGAAAATGACTAGCTAAAACAAGGAATTGGAGAAGCTCTTTTTCCTCATGTTGTTGCAAAGTTATGCAAGTTGTAGATGTAGTTGGCTAATTACAACCAGTCTGTCATTGCACAAACATTGGCACGACGATAACCTTATATCATTGTCATGTGTCCAAGCAACTACCATATAGTTTGTCGATCAAACCCTAAACAATTTTGTATAAAAGTGTTTAAAGCAAATATACACACTTTTTTCATTGTTTTAACTATAGTTAACGCTTTAAAATTAAAGACACTTATTGCTACACCATCATTTTTGTTCTAACAATATCAGCCGCCTAAATAAATGAAATCTTTCATTATATAAACATCCAATCTTCTTTGCTGAAAAGTATTCCTATATATCTATTGACCACAATGTTCTACACAAACTATGGAATATTTTGCAATTTTTCTGTGCCATATGGAACAATCTAAAAACAGTTCACATGCTATGCTTTCCTAACTACTCATAGTTTTAATCATACTTTCTTCTCAAATTACGGGAAGTTTATGTTGATTAATCTGAAAAATTGACCTAGCTTGCATGATCAACTATCTCATTTAGTAAATATTTTAGGTCTCTTCAAGTTGTCAGAATATAGTCCGCTCTTCTTTTAGACCGACTCTATCCTATATATGCAATAATTGCCACTATAATATACTCCATACAATCTGCTACTCCATACAATCTACAAATATGTTGCACCATACAATCTGTTGATTGACATCTCCATTATATATGCTCTCAACTATTCCCTCACGATTATAAAATTTTTCCTAATTGTGGAGAATACGAGAGAACTTCATTTGATTTGTGTAGAAATTATTTGATTTGTGACTATAGTGAGACATTTAATAAGATGCAAAATTATTTGATAAAAACTAATTTTCCGTAGTTCCATTTAATAGAAAAAGACTACTAGTTACTTTAAGAGGTGTAGTATATTTTATTTTGGAATAAATGGAAAATATTGAGAACTATTTAAATTCTAATTAACCACTAAATTAATACTAGTATATATGTAACTTACATATTTAGTAGAATGAACATGTGTGTGTATATATATATATATATATATATATATATATATATATATATATATATATATATATATATATATGCATATATGAAGTAAGTGTACATATAAGATTTTGTACATGTATTTTCTCTTTTTCTATCTTTCGTAATTTTAATTTCTACAAACAAATAACTACTACAAAGTAATGTTATATTTGAGTTATTAGTTCTGTGAATTGTTATCACAGATAATTCACCAAAGACTAGATATATATCCTGGATGTATATCGTTTGCCACCCTTGTTGGATTAATTATACAGAAACGTGTTATTGTATAGAATAAAATAAAATTAATAATCATAATATTAAGTACTCACATGAATTGAGAGAAGCCATCTTGTATGTATCACGCTTCCGCTACGCTTAAGGGTGAAGGTCTTCAATTGCCTCTCTCAATCTTATGATGGATGTATAGGTGTGTATATAAAATTCTTGAGACGACAATTGGGATCAAACCCTAACAGTTTTATTTATAGAATAACTAAGAGTCAAAATCGTCCATCAAGATTATGAAACCCTAGGGCCCATTATGCCAAATACTATTAGGAATATAATTTATAGGCCACATAATTAATTACCAAGCCCATAAATAAAGTGATTAAATTAATACAATATGTAAGCCCAATAATTAAATAAATAGTAGAGGCCACATAAGGAAATAAAATATTCTAACATTCTCCCACTTGGCCGAAATACTATTTATATACAAAACATAACGCTTACAATCATTAATTTGGCCAAGTATTAATTTAATATCTACATCTCGTTCAAATAAAAATACCAATTTAATTAATACAATCTTTGTGTCACTATTAACACAAGATCCCCATTAGTTACACAATTAGTACTTTTATTAGAACAAAGATTAACATTAAGCATAACAGGTATGAATAGAGTTTACATAAGTGGTAATAGATTAAACTCATTCATATGGTCCAAAACATTACCGTACTGTTTGCTCATAAGTTCTCAAGTGCGCACAATAAAGAGAATAACAAACCATAAACATAATGTGAAGTTCAAAACAATGAGCTCAAAATTGTTGTCTTACATCAAAATAACTTACTAATTAAGACTATCAGTTAAACCCATGCCGGCAATATGCTCTAAAAAGAGCTTGGGTAATAAGCCTTTCGTAAGTGGATCTGCTAACATATCATGCGTACTAATATACTTAATGACAACACTTTGATCTTCAACTCTTTCCCTGACACATAAGTATTTAGTGTCGAGGTATAGTCCAGCACCACTCGAAATGGTGCTGTTGGACAAACTAACATTAGAATTATTATCACAAAATACTTTCAATGGCCTTGAAATGGAATCTACAACCTTAAGTCTTGAAATAAGATTCCTTAATAATATGGCGTGACAAGTAGCATGATAACAAGCCACATATTCTGCAATCATCGTGGAAGTGATAGTTCATTCCTGCTTATGAGTTCTCCACGAAATAGGGCCTCCTGAAAGCATAAAGATGTACCCTGATGTAGATTTCTTTTCATCTTTACACTTAGCAAAATCAGAATCAGAATAACCAACAACTTCAAGGTTATCTATTTTCTAAATGTAAGCATAATATCCTTAGTACACTGTAAGTAGCGCACATAAGACTCTCAACCACAGAAGTATAGGGAATAAGATTCATTTGATCATGTTCAGGTGTATTCTTAGTGTGACGCCCCCAAAATAGGTATACAACACCCATTCTGAGTCGCCAAATACATGGTACAGAAAGCAAACTACGACTTGATAATATAATTTTAAATGTAAAATAAACAACACATCTTTGTGAGTTTAAATACAAATATTATCTTCTAGACAATATCCACACCCAAATAAGTCCTCATTACAATTATTCATAAACTATTTTATAGAAATAGTGAGGAAAACTAAAATATCTTTCTAGAACAATCACTCCATACCCCGACTCGATCCTGCTATGTTCTCACCTCCTGAGAAGAAAAATGGAACAAAAAAGAAAAGGGTGAGCTCAACTAGCCCAGTAAAGAATATTATGACTAAGAAAATATACAACAAATTATCATTAGTCTTCAACAGGAAAAAATTTAATAGAATATAATAGACAACAAGTTTTAGATCAACAAATACAGCAGAAACAACAATCCATTAGAAGAGTCATGTAGAGAATGAATTCTACTATCTTCTAAGATTTAAGAGTCCATCATCAATATTTTATCCTTGTAACATCAATCAATATACATCTTTTAATCAAATATTCATCTTTCCACTACAGACCAAAGATATTCATTTATTTCACCGGTTGGTCATTGTAAGACCCCGAAATTTTTTTAAATAAAAAGGAATTTCCTTTATTTATTATTTTGAAATAGTAAGGGTTGATTTGATTAATGTGGATAGTTAAGGGTTAAATACACAAATATTTCAAAATAAGCAAGTGGTTATAAAATATTCATTGTTTATGTGGGGAATATTAAATATTTAGTATGACCATGTGTGTGAGCCCCATGGAAAGCGATTGGATGAAGAAAGCGACAAATATAAGTTGGTTAAAAATAACGGCAGTAGTTGTTACCGTTAAGACATTGGAATACCGGTGGTTAAAATACGATGTCTACGCGTGGTCGCACAAGATGGCACACGGTATTGCAGTATTGTTGAATTATTGATCCTTACGTGAAGGCTTTACTCAATAATTTTCACGATGAATTCTTATTCAATATTTTATTTTATTGATTCAATAATTCTTTGCGTTGATATTTTATATTATTGTTGTTCAATAATTGTCACTGCGCATTATCTCCATTATCGGATCAATAATTCATATTATTTGAATAATATTATTAGATAGCATTATTGGCAATGTCTAGAAAGTTACACAAGGAGAGGTTTGGTCACCTAATTGCTTGCCAAGAAGAGGAGAAATCCTTATCGAAAGCCCCCTCTTTCAGAGGGAACTACTGGTTGTCATAATTGTGATTCTGTAATATTATTTGTGAATAATTAATTATTGATTCATATGATAAAGAAATATTTATTTTATGTGGATATAAATGATGGATTTATTTATGTGGTTATAAATGAAGAAATTATTGTTGAGGTGTTTTATCAATATTTTACCAGATTGGAGGTATTAAAAATTAAATCAGGGGTTTTGAGATATATTGCGGGGGTTATAATTTTTAATCCGACCGTTGGATTGTGGTAATTTTTGGGTATGTTATACATACATAAGTTGAGTATATGTCCACAAATTTTGAACCGTTAAAAATGCACGAATGATTTGTTGTGAATTTTAAGAGGTGTCGGATTCGAAAATTAGGTTTATAATTGATTTTGGTGGAAAATTCTAGAATTGAGTGGGCCCCACTTGTGGTTGGTGAAGAAATGTGCTGAATTTTATTTCAAATGTGGTGGGTGGCAATAGTAGCGAGTGTAAAGCCATCGTGTGCTTGAAGTCAAGTCCGCTTGGTAGGCTAACATTTTCTATAAATAGAAATTTAAGTTAGAATTGAAAATCACACCGAAACAAAGTTTTCTCTCTCTCTCTATATTGTTGAGCGTATTTTGTGAGTATTTAGATACTTTGAGAGTTCTTTATTCAAAGACAAGTTTCATTCAAGATCACTTGAGCCTTTCCTTCCCAATCTTGATTCTTTGAGGTAAGGGATATTATTTTTTTTTCGTAATGATATTATTTCTTCAATATCATTATCTTTGAAATGTTGATCCGAAGTTTTATCAAATTTGGAACTTTTTCATCTGGGGTTACTTATTCATGAGTTACTATTCATTTAATTACTATTCATGAGTTACTATTCACGAGTTCTTATTCACGAGTACTATTCATGTAAGCGTGAAAATATTTTTTTTGTGGAATTTCTATCTTTTGGTGTCTGGAGTTACTATTTACGATATCTAAGACTATTCACGTATATGGCACTATTCATAGAAAAATGAAAATTTTCTTTTTGTCCAAAACATCTATTACGGATACTAGCTTTGATTGTATCCATGTTTTGATCATTCTTGAATTTTACACCACTATGATTATTTTGAGGTATTGTTGGACATGGATAAAACAAAGTACGAATCATTAATCCTTAATCCTTGTCATTTTGTTTCCTTTGGATTCGTTCTTTAAAAATATTTTTCATCATCCTCGGTCTTAAATGATGATATTATTGAATATCTTTGGCTTTTGTAGTGCAAAAGATGAATGATTTCTGAAGAATATCTTTGGCACAGTAGTGCAAAGATGAGCAGTGTTTAAATGAACATGACTAATGATGAATATCTTTGGCACATGGTGCAAAGATGAGCAGTGTTGAGATAAACATGACCGATCGATGAATATCTTTGGCACTGTAGTGCAAAGATGAATGTTTGATTTGAGATGAATATTGATTGATGTTCTGAGGATAAAATATTGATGATGGAATTTCATTAAATTCATAGATTATAGTAGATTTCATTCTCTACGTAACTCTTACATGAATTATTATTTCACCGCTGAATATTGATCTCGAAACTTGTTGTCTATCAGATTCTATTAAATTTTTCCTGTTGAAGACTAACGATAATTTGTTGTATATTATCTTAGTCATAATATTCTTTCTTGAGCTAGTTGAGCTCACCCTTTTCCTTTTTGTTCCATTCTTCTCGGGAGGCGAGAATATAGCGAGTATGCGAGTAGCCTGGGTATGGAATGAAGGTTTTAGAAAGGATTGTTTAGTAGTCCTCACCATTTTGTAAAATAATGTATCAATAAATGTGATGAGGATTTATTTGAGTATAAATATTGTCTAGAAGATAATATTTGTATTTAAACTCACGCTTTTCTTGTTGTAATAATAAAGTTGTAGTTGTTTACGTACCATGTATTGACAAACTCGGAATGGGTGATGTATACCTATTTTGGGGGCGTCACAGTCATGTTCATCTCAACACCTGTTCATCTTTGCACTACGGGCCAAAGATATTCATCAGTTAATCATTCATCTTTGCACTACAGGCCAAAGATATTCAGTAATATTATCATTTAGGACTGAGGATGATGAAAAATATTTTAAAGAAAACGAATCCAGTGAGACAGAAGAATAAATATTAGGGATTCGTATAACAGTTTATCCAAGATCAATAATACTTCATAATAACCAATTGTGAAATAGAATTCAAAATAAAGATCAAAATATGGATACAATCAAAGATAGTAACCATAATAGACATCTTGAACAAAAAGAAGAAAATTTTATTTTTCGGTGAAAAGTGCCGTATTCGTGAATAGTGCCGTATACGTGAATAGTAACCCCGACACAAAAAGTTTCAAATATGATTAAAAAATTCACTAATATTTCGGCATAAGGATATTGAATAAAATAATATCATTTAAGAAGAAAATAACATCCCTTACCTCAAAATAAAGGTACTTCTGATCGGAATATCGGATAGAAAGCAGAAGGAAACTTAGACCGAAACAAAGAACTCTCAAAGTATCAAAATACTCACAAAAATACGCCGAGAATCTAGAGAGAAAGAAAACTTGTTTCGGTGTGATTTTCAATTCTAACCTAAGAGTCTATTTATAGGAAAATCTAGAACGCATAGGGAGACTAAAATAATAAAATATTATTATTTCTTTCTTTTTTCTCTACGCACACCTTTGGAAAAATCAAGCATACCATCTTGGAAGAAAAAAATAGCAGCCCATGTGTATTCAACACCAACCCAAAAGTGGGTCCCACCCATAAATTAATAAAAATTATTTTATTTTCTGAAACTTCAACAATTCATAAAAAATAACTCGTTTATCAGAAAAATACAAATTTTATGTCCATTCCATACGAAATCGAATTCTCTACAACTTTGAAGCTTTGATTTTTTCCAAATTCCAACTAGAAAATATACAAAATCAATAAACGGGTGATTTTTAATACCTCCATTCCGACAAAATACTGATAAAACACCTCAGCATTAATACCTTCATTTATAACCACATAAATAAATCTATCATTTATATCCACATCAAATAAATATTTTCTTATCATATAAATCAATAATTAATTATTTACAAATAATATTACGGAATCATAATTATGACAACCAGGCCATTCCCAGGAAAGAGGGGGCTTTCAATAAGGATTTCTCTCTTCTTGGCGCAATTAGGTGACCAAACCTCTCCTTAGATGTAATTTTCTAGACATTGCCAATAATGTTATCTAATAATATTATTCAAATAATATGAATTATTGATCCGATAATGGGAAATACTATGCGTTGACAATTATTGAAACAAAATAATATTAAATATCAACGCTTGATAATTATTGAATCAATAAAATAAAATATTGAGCGATAACTCATCGTAATAATTATTGAGTAAGGCCTTCTTACGCATTTAATCAATAATTCAATAATATATACAATAGGTGTCATGCTTCTTTGCAACCACGCGTATTACTGTATTTTAATCACTAGGTATTCCAACAGTGTTAACGGTAACAACTACGTCGTTATTTATAAAAACTCATACTTTTTCGTTTTCTTCATCCGATAGTTAGTTATTACATTATGAGCCCCACGAATGGGTGCTTGGCAGCCGCATACGAATATTCAAACAAAAAGAATATTCCACGACCAAAAGAATATTCCCCAACAAAAATGAATATTTTATAACCACTTGCTTATCTTGTAAAATTTGCACATTTCACCCATAACCAAAATATTATATCAAATTAACACCTTATTAATTTAGAATAATGAATAAAGAAAATTTAATTTTATTTATAATAAGTTGGGGTCTTACAACCTCCCCTCCTTATAAAATTTCGTCCTCGAAATTGACGTATGTACCTGGTGTTTCAAACAGGTGAGCGTACCTCACTTTCATTTCTGATTCTAACTCCCAGGTCATTTCCTCAATAGCATGGCTCCTCCACAAAAACTTAACTTGTGGTATAACCTTGGTGCGTAGGACATGCTCTTTTCTATCCAAGATCTTAACAGGTACCTCCTCGTACGTTAAATCTTCGGCTATCTCGTCTGGTTCTAACTCAGTTGTGACGCCCCCAAAATAGGTATACATCACCTATTCTGAGTCGCCAAATACATGGTACAAAAATTCAAATACAACTTAATTATTCAACAGTCGTGTAAAATACGACAAAATATATGCTGTGAGTTTTAATACAAATATTGTCTTCTAGACAATATCCACTCTCAGAATAAGTCCTCATTACATTTATTATCACACTATTTAATAGAATAGTGAGGACTACTAATGTTATAATCTGGACCACCACTCCGTTCCCCGACTAGTCCCGGCTACGTTCTCATTTCCTGAAGAGAACAGTGAAAGAAAGGGTGAGCTCAACTAGCCTAGTAAGAAATATTATGACTAAGATAATGCATAATAAATTATCATTAGTCCTCACAAAGGTTAAACCGATAAAATACAATAGACATCAAGTTTAAGCTGCAGTGAGTAACATGCAATCCATTAAAAGAGTCAAGTAGAGAATAAAATCTACTATCTTTAATGATTTAAAAAGGTTTTCATCACTTTTATAAATTTGAGACTCGACTTTAATAAATAATCCACATCATCCCCGCACTACTGCCGAGGATATTCATTAGTGGTCACGACCACAAATTATCCATACTCACGGCCGAGGATAATCTGTATTCATCAATGGTCATGATCATGCCAACAATCATCCCATCAATGCACTACGGGCCAATGAGGACTTTTACCACATCATTTGTAACATTACGGCCATGATTACACAAGAATAATCCACAGCCATAATCATACCAAGTCCATCCATGCACTTTGTGCCACGAGATGACTTTCAAAAAAATATAAACATGAGGATGGTGACAATGATATAAGAATTCAATAAAACAAGTTCAAGAATTAATTTATTCAGGAACTAATAAGTCCAAATTGTCAACATGATACTTCTTTGTAGAGTAAAATTCAAGAATGCTCAGAAGAATATTTCCATGAAAGATATTGGATGAAACGCAAATATCAAGGATATTCCACTAATTTCATGGAGTATAAAACTCAAAACTTTAACCAACTGAATATAATAAGGAATGGAATAACAAAAGAAATCACCATGCATGCGGTACTTCATATAGACAGGTTATTCCAACAGAACAATAAATAACGGAACCAGGTCAGGCGTAATATGCACCGACAGGATATTCCAACAGAATAATAAAGAATGCAATAACAACATAAATTACCATGCATGCGGTACTTCACATAGACATGTTATTCCAATAGAATAATAAATAACGGAACCAGGTCCGGCGTAAAAAACGCATGATGAGGATATTCCAACGAGAATAATGAAGAGCGAAACCAGTCCAGACGATATACGCATGCAGAGGATGATGTTCAGCCAGAATAATAATGAATGGAATAACAACAGAAATCACCAAGTATAGGGTAGACCACGTATACAGGTTATTCCAACAGAATAATAAAGAATGGAATAACAGAAGTTCTCTTCATGAATATGAAAAGAAATAATACCCCTTACCTTATAAAGAAGAGTACTTCGACGGTAGGGCATGGATATACTTGAAGAAACTTGTACTACTCTCAAAGCTTTCTTAAACGCTCAAGATTATAGCAGAAGAGTTCTCTCTATAGTTTCTCTCTAGAGTTTCAGTGAATTCATAAGAAATAATGAAGGAATGAGCTTCTATTTATAGAAGAATGGAATGAATAGTAACCAATCCATGAACGGTCCAGATTGATTTACTTTAATCGGACGGTCCATATTTAAAGCAAATTTTTTAAAATGAAATATAATATATTCTATTTATAATATAATAAAACGAATAATTTTAAAAAGATTTTACTACGCAAACATTATGCAGGCACTATGCAAACACTGCGCATAATAAAATATAATATATTCTAATTATTATCTAATAAAATAGATAACTTTATAAAAGTATTCTGTTTTATATAAAAAGATTATATTATTAGCCTAATAAAATGAATAACTTTATAAAAGTATTCTGTTTTATATAATTTTTTTTTCTGTTTTATTACGTTAATAATACGAATAAAACAAAACGTCACCATCATTATTATTATTCACACTATTAATCGAACAGGTCGTTCCCAAGAAAGAGGGGGCTTTCCAATAAGGATTTCTCCATATTGGCGTGCAATTAGGTGACCAAACCTCTACTTGGTAGAACTTCTAGACATCGTTAATAATGCAAATAATAATATTAACAACTTCGTTATCTCAATTATTGATTTAATAACATATAAAATATCGACAATAATTGGATCAAATTGAGTGACTTCTCACATAAGCATTAATAATCAATACCGTGTGCTACTATGCAACCACGCGTATTACTGTACTTTTACTACCGAGTAGTTCAACAGTATCAACGGTAAAACTTCCGCCGTTATTTTCATAAAAATATTTTTGTCATTTTCTCAATCCGACTATAATTCTGTTGTGGGATCCACCAATGATTGTGCCATCGTACGAATATTCCCCGACCAATCGAATATTATAAACAACTTGCGTACTTTGCAAAATTTATAAATATTACCCATAACTATAATATTATATCAAATTTATTCCATAATATTCAAAAATGATATTTATAGAAAATTCATTTTTATTCATAAAAGTTGGGGTCTTACAATCTCCCCTTCTTATAAAATTTTGCCCTCGAAATTAGGTACGTGGTATGTCAAGAAGAGGTAAGGATACCTTGATTTCATTTCAAATTCTAACTCCCAGGTCATTTACTCAACATCGTGGTTCCTCCATAACACTTTGACTTTCGAGGTATAACCTTGGGGCGTAGAATATGTTCCTTCTTATCCAAGATTTGAATAGGAACCTCTTCATACGTTAAATCTTCCGCTATTTAAATCCGGTTCTAACTCAATAATATGGTTCGGGTCTTTCATATATTTACGTAACATGGATATATGAAAATGTTATGAACACGAGACATACTTGGCAGAAAGCAAGTCATAGGCTATAGTCCCTACTCGATCGAGGATTAAAATGGGCCGATGAATCGAGGATTGAGCTTTCCTCTCTTTCCAAATCTCGTAACTCCTTTCCATGGAGCAACAACACGTAACAAACACATGATCTCAATATCGAATTCCACGTCCTTTCGATGAAGATCAAGATAACTCTTTTATCGGTCTTGTGAGGTTTTTATCGTTGTCGGATCGTTTGAATCTTTTTCGTAGTCATACGTACCAACTCCGGTCCCAACAACGTTGCTTCACCCACCTCATCCCAAAGATCTTTGGAGAGCGACACTTTCTTCCATACAACGCGCCTCGAATGGAGCCATGCCAATACTTGGCGATAAGCTGTTGTTGTAGGAAAACTCCACAAATGGTAAGAACTTGTCCCAACTTCCTTGAAGTCGAGGACACGAGTCTTAATAAATCTTGAAAGTTTGAATAGTCCTCTCTAATTGTCCGTCAAGTCGAGGAGGATGATGAAAGTGAACTAAATCGTAAATCTGTGCCCATAGCTTTTTGCAAACTAACCCAAAATTGTGAAGTCTCGATCAAAAACTATGGATACTGGCATACCATGCAGTCTTACAATCTCGTTTATATGTACATCCTGAAAGCAAGGCGTTCAAGTGTATAAGTTTCTCGTATTGGTAAGAAATGAGCAGACTTGGTCAATCTATCAACAATGACCTAAATTGCATCTATGCCTTGAGAAACCTTGGGAAGACCAGTAACGAAATCCATAGTAATGTGCTCCCACTTCCATTCTAGAATTTCAAGTGGTTGCAATGGACCTTTAGGTACTTGATGCTCTGCCTTGACTCGTTGACAAGTTAGACACCTTGAGATAAACAATGCTATCTCTCTCTTCATATTGCTCCACCAAAATGTATGACGAAGATCACGATACATTTTGGTACTCCTAGGATGGATTGCAAACGGTGTGTTGTGCGCCTCCATCATGATTTTATACTTTAAATTAGGGTCGTTAGGAACATAAAGTCTGGTGTTGACTCGAAGTATTCCTTCTTCATCGATTCTTGCTTCCAGCATAGCACCTTCTTGTACTTTCTTCCTCATACGCATCAGCTCCAGGTCTGTAGCTTGAGCAGCTTTAACTTTATCGATTAAAGTCGGTTCTACTCGTATATTCACCATCATCACATGGGTCCCTAGAGTCTTTAATTCTATCTCCATCCTTTGCAAGTCATACAAGATGGGCCTTTGCGTTGACAATATCACACTTGTACCCGCATATGATCTTCTACTCAGTGCGTCAGCTACCACGTTTGCTTTTCCATGATGGTATTGGATGGTATGATCATAATCTTTCAACAGTTCAAGCCAACGTCGCTGTCGCATGTTGAGTTCCTTTTGAGTGAAAAAATATTTGTGGCTTTTATGATCCGTAAAGATCTCCACTTTCTCCCCATACAAGTAATGCCTCCAAATTTTAAGTGCGAAGACAACAACTGCCAACTCTAGATCATGAGTAGGATAATTCCTCTCATATTCTTTGAGTTGTTGAGAGGCATAGGCTATGACTTTCCCATGTTGCATGATAACACATCCTAACCCCTTGCCTGAAGCATCACTGTAGATGACAAATCCCTCCGAGCCAGATGGTATTGTCGAGCAGTCTTTGAAATGAGTCTTCTTTTGAGTTCTTGAAAACTCTTCTCACATTCCTCGTTCCAATAGAATTTTGTATCTTTCGAGTCATTTGAGTTAAGGAAGTAGCGATTCGAGAAAACCTTCTACGAATCTCCGATAATAACCAATTTAAGCCGAGAAAGCTACGATCTTCGATCATCGATTTAGGTTGCTCCCGACTTTGAATGGCTTGATCTTTGCGGGTCAACAGATATTCCATGGCTTGATACCATGTGCCCAAGGAATGCTACTTCTCGCCCGAACTCGCATTTCTTCAACTTGGCATAAAGCTTATATTCACGAAGCTTTTGAAGTATCGACCTCAAGTGTTGCTTTCGTGATCTTCATGGCTTTGGAATAAATAAGGATGTCATCAATGAAGGCGACCACAAAGTGATCCAAATATTCCTTGAATACTCGGTTCATCATATCCATGAAGGCGGCGGGAGCATTAGTCAATCCAAAAGACATGGACTAGGAATTCATAATGCCCATACTGGAGTTTAAAGCAGTCTTTGGAATGTGATCGGTTCTAATCTTCAATTGGTGATATATCGAGCGAAGATCAATTTTGAAAAGAATTTGGCGCTTTTGCAATTGGTCAAACAAAGGTCATCAATACGTGGCAATGGGTACCTATTTTGATGGTGACATGATTCAACTCGATAATCAATACAAAGTCGCATACTCCCATCTTTCTTCTTCACGAATAGAGCGAGGAGCACCCCGAGGAGAGCGTCTTGGGACGAATGAAACCAATGTCTAACAATTCCTGCGGTTGGGTCTTTAACTCACGAAGTTCAATAGGAACCATTCGATATGGGGCTTTGGAAATGGGTTTTGTACGGGTTCTGTCGTCGATACAAAATTTAATTTCACGTTCGGGGTAGGCGGGGAAGTTCTTGAGGAATACGTCGGAAATTCATTAACAATAGAAATATCATTCAAAATCGGCGTATTTTTGTTTAGATCCGTGACATGAGCTAAGAAAGCTTGACATCCGCTTTTTCAATAAACGAATAGCTTTATGGCTTGAGATGACAGCGATTGATTTTAATGGTTTGGTTGCTTGAATTCGCATAATAGGTTGATTAGGAATATGAAAGCTAACAACCTTACGAAAATAATCAATTTTTGCATGATGAGTAGTTAACCAATCAATCCTTAGAATTACATCAATTGCAAGTATTTTCAATGAAATATTATCTTCTAGACAATATCCACTCTCAGAATGAGTCCTCATTACATTTATTATCACACTATTTAACAGAATAGTGAGGACTACTAATGTTATAATCTGGACCATCACTCCGTTCCCCGACTAGTCCTGGCTACGTTCTCAGTTCCTGAAGAGAAAAGTGAAAGAAAGGGTGAGCTCAACTAGCCTAGTAAGAAATATTATGACTAAGATAATGCAGAATAAATTATCATTAGTCCTCAACAAAGTGTTAAACCGATAAAATACAATAGACATCAAGTTTTAGCTGCGGTGAACATGCAATCTATTAAAAAAGAGTCAAGTAGAGAATAAAATCTACTATCTTTTATGATTTAAAAAAAGGTTTTCATCACTTTTATCATTTGAGACTCGACAATAAATAATCCACATCATCCCCCACTACTACTTACTAAGGATATTCATTAGGTCGCGACCACAAATTATCCATGTACTTACGGGCCAAAGATAATCGTGTATTCATCAATGGTCATAATCATGCCAACAATCGTCCATCAATGCACTACGGGCCAATGAGGACTTTTACCACATCATTTGTAACATTACTACCATGATTACAAAGAATAATCCTCGGTCATAATCATACCAAGTCCATCCATGCACTACTGTGCCACAGATGACTTTCAAAAAAATATAAACATGAGGATGATGACAATGATATAAGAATTCAATAAAACAAGTTCAAGAATTAATTTATTCAGGAACTAATAAGTCCAAATTGTCAACATGATACTTCTTTGTAGAGTAAAATTCAAGAATGCTCAGAAGAATATTCCCATGAAAGATACTGGATGAAACGCAAATATCAAGGATATTCCACTAATTTCATGGAGTATAGAAGTCAAAACTTTAACCAACTGAGTATAATAAAGAATGGAATAACAAAAGAAATCACCATGCATGCGGTACTTCACATAGACAGGTTATTCCAACAGAACAATAAATAACGGAACCAGTCGTGTAGGGTGTATACTACGCAAGCGAGGATATTCAACAGAATAATAAAGAATGGAATAACAACATAAATCACCATGCATGCGGTACTCAGCATGACATGTTATTCAATAGAATAATAAATAACGGAACCGGTCCCGTAAAAAACGCATGCACGTGATATTCAACGAGAATAATAAAGGCGGAACCCGAGTCCCAGTAAAAACGCATGCGTGACAGGATATTCCAACAAAATAATGAAGACGAAACCAGGTCCGGCGTATAACGCACAGAAAGGATGTTTCAACAGAATAATAACGAATGAAATAACAACAGAAATCACCAAGTATAGGGTAGACCACGTATACAGGTTATTCCAATAGAATAATAAAGAATGGAATAACAGAAGTTCTCTTCATGAATATGAAAAGAAATAATACCCCTTACCTTATAAAGAAGAGTACTTCGACGGTAGGGTGTGGATATACTTGAAGAAACTTGTACTACTCTCAAAGCTTTCTTAAACGCTCAAGATTATAGCAGAAGAGTTCTCTCTATAGTTTCTCTCTAGAGTTTCAGTGAATTCGTAAGAAATAATGATGGAATGAGCTTCTATTTATAAAAGAATGGAATGAATAGTAACCAATCCATGAACGGTCCAGATTGATTTACTTTAATCGGATGGTCCATATTTAAAGCAAAATCTTTTAAATAAAATAAAATATATTCTATTTATAATCTAATAAAACGAATAACTTTTAAAAAGATTTTACTATGCAAACACTATCGCAGCACTATGCAAACACTATGCATAATAAAATATAATATATTCTAATTATTGTCTAATAAAAGCAGATAACTTTATAAAAGAATTTCGCTTTATATAAAAGATTTTACTATTAGCCTAATAAAAGCGAATAACTTTATAAAAGTATTTGTGTTTATATAAAAACTTTTCATTTTATTACGTTAATAATACTGAATAAAACAAAACGTCATCATCATTATTATTATTCACACTATTAATCGGCCGAGTCATTCCCGGAAGACGGAGGGGCTTTCCAATAAGGATTTCTCCTTGGTAGAACTAGACATCGTTAATAATGCAAATAATAATATTAACAACTTCGTTATCTCAATTATTGATTTAATAACATATAAAATATCGACAATAATTGAATCAAACCGAGTGACTTCTCACATAAGCATTAATAATCAATACAGGTAATACTTATGTAACCACAGCATTATTCTTTATTTCTTTACTACCGAAGTTGTTCAACAAGATCAACATAGAAAACTTCCGCCGTTATTTTCATAAAAATATTTTTGTCATTTTCTCAATCCGACAATAATTCTGTTGTGGGGTCCACCAATGATTGTGCCGTCGTACGAATATTCCCCGACCAATCGAATATTATAAACAACTTGCGTACTTTGCAAAATTTATAAATATTACCCACAACTATAACATTATATCAAATTTATTCCATAATATTCAAAAATGATATTTATAGAAAATTCATTTTTATTCATAAAAGTTGGGGTCTTACATCAATAATGTGGTTCGGGTCTTTCACATATTTACGAAGCATAGATATATGAAAAACATTATGAAAACGAGACATGTTTGGAGGTAATGCGAGTCTATAGGCTACATTTCCTATTTAGTCAAGAATCCCAAATGGACCAACAAATCTTGGATTGAGCTTTCCTCTCTTTCCAAATCTTATAACTCCCTTCCATGGAGCAACACGTAGCAGTACATGATCTCTAATATTAAACTCCACGTCCTTTCTATGAAGATCAGCATAACTCTTTTGTCGATCTTGTGAGGTTTGAATACGTTGTCGTATCATTTGGATTTTTTCTGTAGTCATGCGTACTAATTTTGGTCCCAACAACGTTTCTTCTCCCACCTCGTCCCAACATACTGGAGAACGATACTTTCGTCCATACAATGCCTCAAATGGAGCCATGCCTATACTTTAACGATAATCGTTGTTGTAGGAGAATTCCACGGTGGCAAGTACTTATCCCAACTTCCTTTGAAATCTGGAACACGAGTCTTAATAGATCTTGAGGTTTGAATAGTCCTTTCCGATTGCTCGTCTGGTTTGAGGATGGTATCTTTGAATCGAATCAGAATAAATCGCCCATAGCTTTCTGTAGGCTAACCCAAAATCTTGAAGTGAATCTTGGGTCACGATTCGAAACTATGGATACTGGCATGCCATGCAATCTCACAATCTCATTAATATACATACGAGCAAGACGTTCAAGGGAATAAGTCTCACGTATAGGAAAGAAATGAGCATACTTGGTTAATCTATCAACAATAACCCAAATAGCATCTATGCCTTGAGAAACTTTGGGAAGACCTGTAACGAAATCCATGGTAATGTGTTCCCACTTCCATTTCGGAATCTCAAGTGGTTGCAATGGACCTTTTGGCACTTGATACTCCGCCTTTACACGTTGACAAGTTAAACACCTCGAGATAAAATCCCCGATCTCTCTCTTCATATTGTTCCACCAAAATGTATGTCGAATATCATGATACATTTTGGTACTCCCAGGATAGATTGCAAACGGGGTGTTGTGTGCCTCCATCATGATTCTATGCTTTAAGTCAGAATCGTTAGGAACTCCAAGTCTAGAGTTGATTCGAAGTATTCCTTGTAAGTCCCCGAAATTTTTTTAAATAAAAAGGAATTTCCTTTATTTATTATTTTGAAATAGTAAGGGTTGATTTGATTAATGTGGATAGTTAAGGGTTAAATACGCAAATATTTCAAAATAAGCAAGTGGTTATAAAATATTCATTTTTATCGGGGAATATTCGTTTGGTCGTGGAATATTCGTGAATGCTGTGGGAATATTCGTATAACTGGTAGCGACCATGTGTGGGCCCCATACTCTGAAAGCGATTGGATGAGGAAAACGACAAAGTTTGGGTGGTTATAAATAACTTGGCGTAGTTATTCAAGTTAAGACATTGGAATACCCGTGGTTAAAATACGAAGAATACGCGTGATTGCATGAGAAGACATTACCTGATTGTACGTAATTGTTGAATTATTGATTCTTACGTAAGAAGGCACTTTACTCAATAATTTTCACAGTGAATTCTTATTCAATATTTTATTTTATTGATTCAATAATTGTTGCGTTGATATTTTATATTATTATTGTTTCAATAATTGTCCGCACAATATTTCCCATTATCGGATCAATAATTCATATTATTTGAATAATATTATTAGATAACATTATTGGCAATGTCTAGAAAGTTACATCTAAGGAGAGGTTTGGTCACCTAATTGCGCAAGAAGATGAGAGATCCTTATCGAAAGCCCCTCTTTCTGAGGAACAATTTGGTTGTCATAAATGTGATTACGTAATATTATTTGTGAATAATTAATTATTGATTCATATGATAAGAAAATATTTATTTTATATGAATATAAATGATGGATTTATTTATGTGGTTATTAATGAAGGAATTAATGTTGAGGTGTTTTATCAAGATTTTATCGGATTGGAGGTGTTAAAAAATCAAATCGGGGTTTTGAGATATATATTGCGGGGTTATAATTTTTAATCCCAACCGTTGGATTGTGGTAATTTTTGGGTATGTTATACATACATAAGTTGAGTATATATCCACAAAATTTTGAACCGTTAAAAATGTACGAATGATTTGTTGTGAATTTTAAAAGGTGTCGGATTAGGAAATTAGGTTTATAATTGATTTTGGTGGAAAATTCTAGAATTGAGTGGGCCCCACTTGTGGTTGGTGAAGAAATGTGCTGAATTTTATTTCAAATGTGGTGGGTGGCAATAGTAGTAGAGGTAAAGCCATCGGTAGCAGTCAAGTCTGCCCTTGGTTGGCTAACATTTTCCTATAAATAGGGCTAAGTTAGAATTGAAAATCACACCGTAAACAAAGTTTTTCTCTTTCTCTCTATATTATTGAGTAGTATTTTGTGAGTATTTAGATACTTTGAGAGTTCTTTGTTCAAAGACAAGTTTCATTCAAAGATCACTTGACCTTTCCTTCCGGAAATCTTGATTCTTTGAGGTAAGGGATATTATTTTTTTCAGTAATGATATTATTTCTTCAATATCATTATCTTTGAAATGTTGATCTGAAGTTTTTATCAAATTTGGAACTTTTTCATGTCGGGGTTACTATTCATGAGTTACTATTCACGAGTTACTATTCATGAGTTCTTATTCACGAGTTCTATTCATTAAAGTACTATTCATGTAAGCGTGAAAATGTTTTTTTTGTGGAATTTCTATCTTTTGGTGTCTGAGTTACTATTCACGATATCGACACTATTCACGATATCTAAGACTATTCATCGAAAAATAAAATTTCTTCTTTTCGTCCAAAATATCTATTTTGGATACTAGCTTTGATTGTATCCATGTTTTGATCATTCTTGAATTTTACACCACTATGATTATTTTTGAGGTATTGTTGGACATGGATAAAACAAAGTACGAATCATTAATCCTTAATCCTTGTCATTTTGTTTCAATTGGATTCGTTCTTTAAAAATATTTTTCATCATCCTCAGTCTTAAATGATGATATTATTGAATATCTTTGGCCTGTAGTGCAAAGATGAATGATTTCTGAAGAATATCTTTGGCCTGTAGTGCAAAGATGAGCAGGTGTTTAAATGAACATGACCGACTGATGAATATCTTTGGCTTTTAGTGCAAAGATGAGCAGTGTTGAGATGAACATAATGGATTGATGAATATCTTTGGCACCAGTGCAAAGATGAATATTTGATTTGAGATGAATATTGATTGATGTTACAGGATAAAATATTGATGATGATGGATCGTTAAATTCATAGATTATAGTAGATTTCATTCTCTACGTAACTCTTCTATGAATTATTATTTCATTGCGAATATTGATCTCGAAACTTGTTATCTATTGTATTCTATCAGATTTTTCCTGTTGGAGACTAACGATAATTTATTGTATATTATCTTAGTCATAGTATTCTTTATTGGGCTAGTTGAGCTCACCCTTTTCCTTGTTGTTCCATTTTCTTCTCGGGAGGCGAGAATGTAGCGAGTCTTAGTGGGGTATGGAATGAAGGTTCAGAGAGAGTTGTTTAGTAGTCCTCACCATTTTGTAAAATAATGTATCAATAAATGTGATGGGAATTTATTTGAGTATAGATATTGTCTAAAAGATAATATTTGTATTTAAACTCACGCTTTTCTTGTTGTAATAATAAAGTTGTAGTTGTTTACGTACCATGTATTTGGCGACTTTCAGAATGGGTGTGGTGTATACCTATTTTGGGGGCGTCACGGTTAATATCGAGCTTAGGGATATGATCTCTGGCGGAGATGGGGAATAAAACTAGGAGGGAGAGCGAGTAAATCCTTCGCTTAGTGTGTCCTACCTAAGCTTATTTGTTGGTTGGTCATATTATAGGGTATTATGTGATTTGTTAATTTATTTAATTAACCCTTGTTTTATGATAGTTTTTTTAGAATGGTCACGAGAACGTTAACAATGGAGTGAATGAGATCATGGAGACACCTCTAATCGCCAACCGTGATAATGTGATGTCAAAGTGAAGAAGGAATTAGAGATATCCATGTGGTGAGTGAAGAATTGATAGTTGACTTCTTGAGATAATCGCAGAGGTAATGTGGTGAGAGTGAGGAAGAAGAGGAAGAAGAGGTACCAAGAGAGTTTATTAGAGGTATTTTATGATCGAAATATAGAATTGCAAAATTGTATTCATGAGTTAGAAGAAGAAAGCTAAAGAATTGCAGCAAATCGTGGAGCAAAAGGATGCAACGATTCAAGCTTGTGTTACCCGATACGTGATGCTTGAACGAAGCACTCTTTGGCGAGTATAAGATGATAAAGTGGAATCGGTGAAAGAAGAAATAAGCGAACAGTGAGAATGAGTGATGCATGGGTAAAAAGCGACGACGCGTTGATATTATGGAAAGAGATGTCCAATCTAAAAAGAAGATTTAACGATGACGGAAGGCGTCGGCGAAGAACATCAAGCACCATCAACAAATTCTAGGGAAGAGAACGATCGCCGGTTAGATGCTACTGAGATGTGGAGAGGAGGGACATATAAGGTCAAACTGCTCAAAGCCTTCCAAGGTATGCTATAATTGTGGAAAAGAAGGACATATCGCTCGAGATTAGACGATATCGAAACCCGATCCAATGTGAATGGTGACTCAAAAAGGATGTCCCGTAAAAGTCAAAGTCAACGGTTCTTGGAAGAAGCGTTTGTCGTGGAGAATTCGAGAATGCGAGAACCCGAACGGTTAGCACGGGTTAGTTAATTATAAATTCTTTGAAGTTTATACCTTACTAGATACAGGTTCTACCCATTCTTTTATCTCTCTTGCTTTGCGCTCAACGTTTGAACTTGACTACGGAGAAATTAGACTTTGACCTATTTATGGAGAATCAGTTAGAGAAACTTTCATTACATCCTGTTGTTTAGAAATCTTGTTTGATTCAGTTGGCACTATCACATTACCCGTTAACCTTATTTCTATAGAGATATTTGCTTTTGATGTGATTTTAAGGTTAACTACTCATCATGCCAAATTGATTGCTTTTGTAAGGTTGTTAGTTTTTATATTCCTAAGCAACTTCGTTATTCAATTCAAGCAATCAAACCATTGTAATCAAACATTTTCATATCAAGCCATGAAGTCATTCGTTTATTACGGATGTCAAGTTTTCTTAGTCCATGTTATGGATTTGAATAAAGACACGTCGATTTGAATAATATTCCGTTGTTATTGATTTTTCCCGATGTATTTTCTGAAGAATTTCTTCGCTTACTCCCAAAGCTTCGATATTAAATTTTGTATCGACTTTGAACCCCAGACAAAACTCATTTCTAAAATCTCATATCGAATGGCTCTATTGAACTTCGAGGAGTTAAAAATTCAACTATAGAATTTGGTACTGAGCCTTTATCTTGTGACTTCCTTTGTGGAATTCACCTAAGCGAGACTCTCTATAGGAGACGTCATATTCGATGCGATAGTAAAGCGATAGGTGTCATTGTGACGCTTTATCCAAGATTGGGATATGAGTCACGGTTTGAGAGCAACCTAAGTCAAGAATCGAAACACGTAGCTTTCAGAAGCTTAGTTGGTTATTATCGGAGATTCGTTGAAGGATATTCTCGAATCGCTATTTCATTATCGCAAATTGACTCGTAGAGATACAAAATTCGAATGGAGCAAGGAATGTGGGAAGAGCTTCAAGAACTCAAGAGGAGACTCATTTCAAAGACATGTTTCACCATGCCATCCTCGAAAAGCGAACGTGGTAAATGACGTGTTGAGTAGAAGATGATCGATATCAAACGAAAGTACGATATTATCAAAGACTAATTTCGTATAATTTACAAATAATAGAGATGGAGATGAAAACTCTAGGTACCCACGTGATGATATACGGTATAATCGACTTTAGTTAAAGCTGCTTTCAAGCCAATCGTAACCAGGAGTCGATGCGTATGAAGAGGAAAGTACAAGAAGGAGCTATTCCTAAAGCGAGAATTGATGAAGAAGGAATACTTGAGTCCACTCTAGACTTTGTGTTCCTAACGACTACGATTTGAAGTACAAGATTATGATGGAGGCACACAATACGCCATTTGCAATCCATCCGGAAGTACTAAAATGTATCGTGATCTTGACATACATTTTGTGGAACAATATGAAGAGAGAGATTGCAAAGTTTATCTCGATGTGTTTAACATGCCAGTGTGTAAAGGCGGAGCATCTTGTACCTAAGGGTCCGTTGCAACCACTTGAGATTAGGAATGGAAGTGGGAACACATTACTATGGATTTCATTACGGGTCTTCCTACGGTTTCTCAAGGCATCAATGCTATTTGGGTTATTGTTGATAGATTAACCAAGTTCCGCTTCATTTCTTGCCGACACGGAGACTTATTCCTTGAGCGTTTTGCTAGTATATGACGTGAATGAGATTGTGAAGTTGCATGGCATGCCCGTATCCATAGTTTGGATCGTGACCCAAGATTCACTTCAAGATTTTGGGTTAACTTGCAAAAGCTATGGGCACGGATTTGCGATTTAGTTTGGCTTACCATCCTCAAACGGATGGGCAATCGAAAAGGACTACTCAAACTCTTGAAGATATATTAAAACTCTGTGTCCTAGATTTCAAAGGAAGTTCGGATAAGTACCGCCATTGGTGGAATTCTCATACACAAAATAGTTATTAAACAAATATAGGCATGGTTCCATTCAAGCATTATATGGACAAAAATGTCGTTCTCAATATGTTGGGATGAGGTGGGTGAAGCAACATTGTTGGGACCCGAGTTAAGACGTATGACTAATGATTCGACAACGATACAAAGCAAGCACAAGATCGACAAAAGAGTTATCGCGGATCTTCATCGAAAGGATGTGGAATTTAATGTAGGGGATCATGTATTGTTGCGAGGGAATTACAAGATTTGGGAAGAGAGGAAAGCTCAAATCCACGATTTATGGTCCATTTCAAATTCTTGACCGAGTAGGAAATGTAGCCTATAGACTTGCGTTACCTCCAAGTATGTCTCGTGTTCATAATGTGTTTCACATATCGTGCCTTCAGTAAATATGTGAAAGACCCGAACCACGTTATTGAGTTAGAACCGGACGAGATAGCCAAGACTTAACGTATGAGGAGGTATTGTCAAGATCTTGGATAGGAAGGAGCATGTCCTACGCTAAGAAAGGTCATACCACAAGTTAAAGTTTTGTGGAGGAATCATGCTATAGAGGAAATGACACGGGAATTGGAAAGCGGAAATGAAAGCGAGGTATCCTCACCTTTTGAAAAACACCAGTACGTGCACGTCAATTTCGAGGACGAAATTTCATAAGGAGGGAGGTTGTAAGACCCTCAAATTTTTTAAATAAAAAGGAATTTCCTTTATTTATTATTTTGAAATAGTAAGGGTTGATTTGATTAATGTGGATAGTTAAAGGGTTAAATACATAAATATTTCAAAATAAGCAAGTGGTTATAAAATATTCATTTTATCGGGGAATATTCGTTTGGTCGTGGAATATTCAGATCTTTGTCGAGAATATTCGTACAACAAGTAGCAAATCCATGTGTGGGCCCATAACTGAAAGCGATTGGATGAGGAAAACGACAAAGTTTGGGTGGTTATAAATAACTGGCGTAGTTATTATAATTAAGACCGTTGGAATACCCGTTGGTTAAAATACAAGATGTCTGGCGTGGTTGCATAAAGAAGATTACGGTGTATCGCATGTAATTGTTGAATTATTGATTCTTACGTAAGAAGGCACTACTCAATAATTTTCACGTGAGTTCTTTATTCAATATTTTATTTTATTGATTCAATAATTGTTGCGTTGATATTTTATATTATTATTGTTTCAATAATTGTCATCGCATGAGATTTCCCATTATCGGATCAATAATTCATATTATTTGAATAATATTATTAGATAACATTATTGGCAATGTCTAGAAAGTTACATCAAGGAGAGGTTTGGTCACCTAATTGCGGCGCCAAGAAGAGAGATCCTTATTGAAAGCCCCTCTTTCCCGGGAACACTGGTCATTATAAATGTGATTCGTAATATTATTTGTGAATAATTAATTATTGATTCATATGATAAGAAAATATTTATTTTATATGAATATAAATGATGGATTTATTTATGTGGTTATTAATGAAGGAATTAATGTTGAGGTGTTTTATCGGTATTTTATCGGATTGGAGGTGTTAAAAATCAAATCGGGGTTTTGAGAGATATATCATGGGGTTATAATTTTTAATCAAACCGTTGGATTGTGGTAATTTTGGGTATGTTATACATACATAAGTTGAGTATATGTCCACAAATTTTGAACCGTTAAAATGTACGAATGATTTGTTGTGAATTTTAAGAGGTGTCGGATTCGGAAATTAGGTTTATAATTGATTTTGGTGGAAAATTCTAGAATTGAGTGGGCCCCACTTGTGGTTGGTGAAGAAATGTGCTGAATTTTATTTCAAATGTGGTGGGTGGCAATAGTAGCGAGTAAAGCCATCGTGTGTGGCGGTCAAGTCCGCTTTATGGCTAACATTTTCCTATAAATAGAGGCTAAGTTAGAATTGAAAATCACACCGAAACAAAGTTTTCTCTTCTCTCTCTATATTATTGAGCGTATTTTGTGAGTATTTAGATACTTTGAGAGTTCTTCATTGAAGACAAGTTTCATTCAAGATCACTTCCGACTTTCCTTCCAAGAAATCTTGATTCTTTGAGGTAAGGGATATTATTTTTTTCGTAATGATATTATTTCTTCAATATCATTATCTTTGAAATGTTGATCTCAAGTTTTATCAAATTTGGAACTTTTTCATGTCTGGGGTTACTATTCATGAGTTCTTATTCATGAGTTACTATTCACGAGTTCTTATTCACGAAAGTACTATTCATGAAGCGTGAAAATGTTTTTTTGTGGAATTTCTATCTTTTGGTGTCTGAGTTACTATTCACGATATCGACACTATTCACGATATCTGACTATTCACCGAAAAATAAAATTTCTTCTTTTCGTCCAAAATATCTATTTTGGATACTAGCTTTGATTGTATCCATGTTTTGATCATTCTTGAATTTTACACCACTATGATTATTTTTGAGGTATTGTTGGACATGGATAAAACAAAGTACGAATCATTAATCCTTAATCCTTGTCATTTTGTTTCACTGGATTCGTTCTTTAAAAATATTTTTCATCATCCTCAGTCTTAAATGATGATATTATTGAATATCTTTGGTTTGTAAGTGTAAAAGATGAATGATTTTCAAGAATATCTTTGGCCCAGTAGTGCAAAGATGAGCAGGTGTTTAAATGAACATGACCGACTGATGAATATCTTTGGCCTTTAGTGCAAAGATGAACAGGTGTTGAGATGAACATGACCGATTGATGAATATCTTTGGCCTGTAGTGCAAAGATGAATATTTGATTTGAGATGAATATTGATTGATGTTACAGGGATAAAATATTGATGATGGATCATTAAATTCATAGATTATAGTAGATTTCATTCTCTACGTAACTCTTCTATGAATTATTATTTCACGCGAATATTGATCCGAAACTTGTTGTCTATTGTATTCTATCGATTTTTCCTGTTGGAGACTAACGATAATTTATTGTATATTATCTTAGTCATAGTATTCTTTTATCGGGCTAGTTGAGCTCACCCTTTTCCTTGTTGTTCCATTTTTCTTCTCGGGAGGCGAGAAATGTAGCGAGTACTAGTCGGGGTATGGAATGAAGGTTCTAGAGAGAGTTGTTTAGTAGTCCTCACCATTTTGTAAAATAATGTATCAATAAATGTGATGGGGATTTATTTGAGTATAGATATTGTCTAAAAGATAATATTTGTATTTAAACTCACAGTTTTACTGTTGTAATAATAAAGTTGTAGTTGTTTCTGTACCATGTATTTGGCGACTCAGAATGGGTGTGGTGTATACCTATTTTGGGGGCGTCACATTCCTTCTTCATCGATTCTTGCTTCTAGAATAGCTCCTTCTTGCACTTTCCTCTTCATATGCGATCGCCCCTGTGTCCGGAAAGGCTCGGCGGCTTTAACTTTATTGATTAAAGTCGGTTCTACTCGTATATTCACCATCATCACATGGGTCCCTGGAGTCTTTAATTCTATCTCCATCCTTTGCAAGTCATATAAAATGGGCCTTTGTGTTGACAATATCGCACTCTTACTTGCACATGATCTTCTACTCAATGCGTCAGCTACTACGTTCACTTTTCCAGGATGATATTGAATAGTGTGATCGTAATTTCTCAACAGCTTAAGGCAACGTCGTTGCCGCATGTTGAGTTCTTTTTGGGTGAAGAAATATTTGAGGCTTTTATGGTCCGTATAAATCTCCACTTTCTCCCCATACAAGTAGTGTCTCCATATCTTCAACGCGAATACGACTGCTGCCAACTCCAGATCATGAGTAGGATAATTCCTCTCATATTCTTTGAGTTGTCGCGAGGCATAGGCTATGACTTTCCCATGTTGCATGAGAACACATCCTAACCCTTTGCCTGAAGCATCGCTGTAGATAACAAACCCATCCGTACCAAATGGTATTGCCAGAACAGGTGCCAAAATGAGTCTCCTCCTGAGCTCTTGAAAACTTTTCTCACATTCCTCGCTCCATACGAATTTTGTATCTTTCCGAGTCAGCTGAGTTAATGGAGTAGTGATTCTAGAAAAACCTTCCACGAATCTCCGATAAAAACCAGCTAAGCCCAGAAAGCTGCGTACATCGGTCAACGACTTCGGTTGCTCCTAACTTTGTATTGCTTCAATCTTCGCCGGGTCAACAGATACTCCATGTTTTGACACCACGTGCCCAAGAAATGCTACTTCCTCAAGCCAGAACTCACATTTCTTCAGCTTGGTATATAGCTTGTTTTCACGAAGCCTTTCAAGTATCAGCTTCAAATGGTGCTCATGATCTTCACGACTTTTGGAATAGATGAGGATGTCATCAATAAAGACAACAACGAACTGATCCAAATACTCCTTGAATACTCGGTTCATCATATCTATGAAAGTAGCAGGAGGCAGTCTTTGGAATATCCTCAGTTTTAATCTTCAGCTGATGATATCTAGAACGAAGATCGATCTTTGAAAAGAATTTTGCTCCTTGCAACTGGTCGAACAGGTCATCAATGCTAGGTAACGGATACCTATTCTTGATGGTGGCATGGTTTAATTCTCGGTAGTCAATACAAAGTCACATACTCCCGTATTTCTTCTTTACGAATGAAACAAGAGCACCCCAAGGAGATGTACTAGGACGAATGAAACCGATGTCTAATAACTCCTGTAGTTGGACTTTTAACTCCTGAAGTTCAATAGGAGCCATTCGATATGGGGTTTTAGAAATGGATTTTGTACCCGGTTCAAGATCAATAAAGAATTCAACATCACGTTCTGGGGGTAGACCGGTAAGTTCTTTAGGAAATACATCAGGAAATTCTTTAACAACAGAAATATTATCCAAATCTGACTTGTCTTTATTCAAATCCATAACATGGGCTAAGAAAACTTGGCATCCATTTTTTAATAAACGAATAGCTTTGTGGCTTGATATGACAGTGACTGATTTTAGTGGTTTAGTTGTTTGAATTCGTATGATAGGTTGGTTAGGAATATGAAAACTAACAACCTTACGAGAACAATCAATTTTGGCATGATGAGTGGTTAACCAATCAATTCCTAAAATCACATCAAAAGCAAGTATCTTTGAAGAGATAAGATCAACAGGTAATGTGATAGTGCCAACTTGGATCAAGCAAGATTTATAAACTGTAGATGTAACGAAGGTTTCACCCAACGGAGTTTCAACAGATAAATCAAAGTCCAATTTCTTCGGAGTCAAGTTTAAACGTTGAGCACAAGCAAGAGAGATAAAAGAATGGGTAGAACCGGTATCTAGTAAGGTATAAACTTCGCAAGAATTCAAGATTAGGTTACCCATGATAACCTCGTTCGGGTTCCTCACGTTTTGGCGATTCGACAAACGCCTTCCAGAAAAACCGCTGATTTTGACTTATCCGGGACAGCCTTTGGAGTCACCATCCTTCTTTGAACTTGGTTTTGCTTCTGAGCGTCTTGAGCTATATGGCCCTCCTTTCCACGCTTATAACATACCTTTGGATTGTTGTGGACAATAATGATATGTCCCTCTTTCCGCATTTGTAACATCTAACTAGCGATCGATCTCCTCCCTAGAATTTGTTGTTGGTCTTTGGTGTCTTCTTTGATGTCTTCCGTCATTGTTGAATCTCCTCTTTTTGAAATTTCCACTTGACTCACCTCTCCTATTATCATGGCCACGATTGCCACCCGAGTGGTTACCGCCTTTGTCCGTATTTTTCCTTCCTCGTTGGTTATCATCGTTCTGATGAGTGTTGTCACCGGTATGACCCTGGTTGTGGTCCCTCGGTTGAGTATACTCACTATCTCGCTCTAATAATTGAGCCTCATTGACAACATCCCGAATACTGAGAGAAAATTTATGAGAGATAAGGTATTGACGAATCTGGGTTTTAGACCTCTCCCGAAACATCCGCGTCATCGTTCCTCATTTTCTACCAAATGAGGTCTGAAACTGGATAACTCCGCGAACTTCGCCTCGTCTTTGAGACACCGTCATGTTGTTACATTCTAGTCTAATAAACTCTACCTCCTTCATACGACGAATACATTCAGGAAAGTACTTGTCATTGAGCAGTTCTGAAATCTTTCCCAAGACATGTTGAGTGCGGTTGGTCGAGTACGCCTACGATTCCCACCAAGATGTCGCCTCTCCACTAAACATAAAGGTGGTGAATGGAACCTTTTGTTCCTCAAGTGCATCCCAAGACATCGAATATCTTGGTAATTTGCTTGACCCATGTTTCCGCCTTTAATCGGATCGGGCTTTCCCCAGAGAAATCCAAAGTGGTCCCAACTCCTTGAAGCGCTTGACCGTGATGTAATCGTGTAAGACCCGGCTTTTATAAATAAAGATGAATTTTCTATAAATATTATTTTTTGAATATTATGGAATAAATTTGATATAATGTTATAGTTGTGGGTAATATTTATAAATTTTGCAAAGTAAGCAAGTTGTTATAAAATATTCGTTTGGTCGGGGAATATTCTTTTTGTCCAGGAATATTCGTTCGACGACACAATCATTGGTGGACCCACAACAGAAGAACTGTCGTAGTTAGAAAACGACAAAAATATTTTTTGAAAATAACGGCGGAGGTTTTACCGTTGATACTATTGAACTACCGGGTGTGTAGTAAAAGTCGATGTCTGGCGTGGTTGCATAGTAGCACACGGTATTGATTATTGATGCTTACGTAAAGAAGTCACTCGGTTATCTTGCATTATTGCTCTGAGAATTCACGATCATATCTCTCATATTATTGATTCAATTATTGTCATAGTATCATGTGCATAATATGTTATTTTATTAAATCAATAATTGAGATGACAAAGTTATTCACATTATTAAATTGCAATATTTACAATGTCTAGAAGTTCTGTCAAGGAGAGGTTTGGTCACCTAATTGCGCGCCAATAGGGAGAAATCCTTATTGGAAAGCCCCCTCTTTCCTGGGAATGACCTGGTTGTTAAATATTGTGAGTTATGATATTAATGATGGATAAGTTCGTGTTGATTAAAGATGAATTTGATAAGTTCCATTGTGTTAAAATTATTTGTGTTAAACATTTATTTCGATGGTAATTGATGTCTGGAGGTTATATTGTTCAATCGGGTATTCTAAGGCGAGCTTTTGTGAATTACTATTCACGAGTTACTATTCACAGGTTACTATTCATCGAAATTACTACTCACTCTAGTATTGTTCACTCGAGTATTTGGGACACTTTTTGTGTTGGAGTTACTATTCATGAGTTACTATTCATGAGTTCTTATTCATGAGTTCTTATTCACATTCTACTATTCATGCTGCTAATTTTTTGATCATTGGATGAAATTATAATAGTAAAATCAATAAGGATCGTTGATTTAAGATTTTAATAGTAACTTGTCCCTCTAGTATTACCAAGAGTTACCCCTTCACAAATAGTAGTTGTCTCTTCGATATTACTAAGAGTCATTTTGACCCTTCATTAAGACCAAGAGCCACTTTCAGTTTTTATAAATAGAAGCTCATTCTTCTTCATTTCTCACCAATTCACCAAAGCTTTAGAGCCATTATTATAGAGAGAAATTATAGAGAGAAGCTATAGAGAGAAAATCTATAGAGAGAAAGAAGAAGAAGTCCGCTTCCTACTACTCCTATATCCAGCTTTTCTTTCAAAGGTAAGGGTATTATTTGTTGTGCCGTAAAAGGTGTTATTCTTTCTTATTCATGAAGAGAACTTCGTTATTCCATTCTTTATTATTACGTTGGAATACTTTGTATACTGCCAGATACCCTATACTTGGTGAAATCCTCCGTTATTCCATTCTTTATTATTACATTAGAATAACTCAGATCTGTGGCATAACCTATACATAATCAGATGTCGTGGTTTACCCTATACTTGGTGACATTCTTCTATTATTACATTTGGAACATCTATCATGTTTTACTGGGACCTTGTTCCGTCTTTATCATTCTGTTGGAATATCCTATCGTGTGTTTTACACCGGATCCGGTTCCATCTTTATTATTACGTTGGAACATCCGCTTCGGTGTGAATTTCACACGACTCGGTTCGTTATTATTATTATTCTGTTGGAATAACATGTCATATCACAATCACCGCATGCATGGTGATTTCCTTTGTTATTCCATTCTTTATTATACCCGGTTAGTTAAAACTTTGACTTCTAAACTCCATGAAATTAGTAGAATATTCTTGATATTTGCGCTTCATCCAAAGATCTTTTCATGGAAATATTCTTCCGAGCATTCTTGAATTTTTACTCTACAAAGCGATAAGATCATGTTGTGATTTGGATGTTATTGGTGCTGAATAAATTAATTCGTGAACATGTTTTATTGAATTATTATGTCATTGTCATCATCCTCATGTTATATTATGTTATCTTTGGCTTACGTGCATAGATGAACTTAGTATGATTATGACCGAGGATCATTCGGTCAGATAATCATGGCTTGTTATAAATGATGTGACAAAAAGTCCTCGGTGGCTCGTAATGCAATCGATGGATAGTTTTGGTATGATTATGACCCGGGGGTGATTCGGTATAGTCATGACCATTGATAATTGATGAAAATCCTTGGCAGGTAGTGCAGGGATGATTAGATATTGTGGTTTATTCATTAAACCGAGTCTTAGTGATAAAAATTGATGAAAACCTTTTAAAACCTAAAAGATAGTAGACTTTATTTTCTACATGACTCTTTTAATGGATTGCATATTCCGCTAGGTTAAACTGGTTGTCTATTGTATTTTATCGGTTTAACATTGTTGAAGACTATTGATAATTTATTCGCATTATCTTAGTTATAATATTTCTTCTTTGGGCTAGTTGAGTTCACCCTTTCTTTTCACCGTTCTCTTTAGGAAATGAGAATATAAATTTGGGGACGAGTGCCGGGAAAAGAGTGATGGTCCAGAAGATAGCATTAGTAGTCCTCACTATTACATTAAATAGTATGACAATAAATGTAATGAGGACTCCTTGAGTATGGATATTGTCTAAATGACAATATTCTATTAGAACTCTCGGTTTATGTATTGTCGTATGTTACACGACGGATGTATAATTAAGTTTGTATTTGAATTTATGTACCATGTAAGTGGCGACCCAAGATGGGTGACGTATACCTAATTTTGGGGGCGTCACGGTTAGTATCGAGCTTAGGATATGATCCGGCTAAGATGTGAGATAAGAACTAGGAGGGATAGGCGGGAATTCCTTCGCTAGTATGACCTACCTAAATTTATTTGGTATTTAATTGGTCGGTCAGAGTATAGGAATAATGTGTGATATGTTAATTAACCCTTGTTTTGTGACAGTGTTTGAGAATGACATCCGAAAATTTGAGATAAGCAATGAAGCACATGAGAGTGTTGATTCATTTCAAACAAAAGGTAACGACCAACAATACGATAATAATCATCTTTGGTGGCAATGGCTATCGAACAATGATAACCATCGGGGAAATTATCATGCTTAAGAATGGTAACCACTTCTTTGGTAATCATGACAAAGATAATAGAAGTGGAAATTGCAAGAAGAGAAGGTCATTTAGCTCAATTTTGTTGTGCACCAAAGTCAAGTCTAGCTGGGACGGTGGCACCAAAGGTGGATATGGACAAAACAAAGTCGTTGGTTTTAGGAAGTGCATTTTCATGACTTCTCAAAAAGCGAGTAAACCGAACGAAGTTAGCACGCGGGTTAGTTAATTATAAAACGCGAAGTCTATACCTTATAAGATCTGGGGTTCTACCCATTATTTTATCTCTCTTGCTTGCGTTCAACGTTTAAATTTGACTCAGGAGAAGTTAGACTTTGACTTATTGGTTGAAACTTCGTTAGTAGGAGCCTTCGTTATCGCTTACTATTTTTAAATCTTATTTGATTCAAATAAACACTTTCACGTTACTGTCGATCTTATCTTTTTGAAAATACTTGCCTTTGATGTGATTTTAGGAATCAATTGGTTAACTACTCATCATGCTTTTCGTAAGGTTGTTAGCTTTTATATTCATAACCAACTTGTTGTGCGAATTCAAGTAACCAAACTACTAAAGTCAATTATTGTCATATCAAGCCATAAGTAAATAGCCCCAAACTTTTCGTTGTTGACTTCCTTGTGTGAAATGCACCAAAGCCAGACTTTCTGTAGGCGACATCGTGAATGAAGATGGCAAGTTTATAGGTATCATTGTGAGGTGCTTATCTAGGTTAAGGGATGAAGTCACGGTTGGTATCGATGTGACGTCTTATCCAAGTCTTGGATGAGAGTCACAGTTTTGAATGATATTTCTATTGTTAATAAATTTCCGACATATTCTTGAAGACTTCTGGCCTACTCCCAGAGTGTGAAATCGAATTTTGTATTGACCCCAAGACAAAACCCATTTCTAAAACCCTCAAATATTTCTTCAACTAAAATGAGCAGCTTTACGTGGTTTATGATGAAAGTCATAATAAAAGCATTGGACTAATGAAAATCATAGGTATCACGTGGTATTAGTAAGTGTTATGATGAGTTATGTTGGTTAGTATGTGAAAACATGAAAGTTTCTTAAAAATCACAAGGAGTTAAAAACCAGATTTTGGTGAAAAATGTAACATGAAATTCAATTGACCAAATCTCTTATTTTATTTTGAATTTTTGAGTGTGGTTAAGTCCTAGAGTTAGATCTATGAGTTACCTAACTAATCCAAGTGGAATCAATGATAAAGGTATTGTAGATTTTCGTGTGGACTGATTTTAGCAAAGGAGTCAAAACTTCAAAATGTTCAAAAAGCTGCTGTCACATTTTTGTAAGGGCTGTTTCGGCCACTTAATTAGTGAGAAAAATTCAGGCCTTTTGGGACATAAAAGTATATGGTATAAAGAACATCGTGTCCAAAAATGAGCTCATTCTGACTTAAAATGAGCAAGTTATGACCATTTCAATATTTAGGTTTTTTGACGAAAAATGCTATAATTGGAGTTCTATAACTCAGATGACCATGAAATTTAAAGCTGAGGCTCACATTAACATGTGTAAGGTCCTGCCAAGATTTGGGAATTTTGGATTTAAACTTGAGGTAGCTAATTTCTTAAGGAATTAATTAGAAATTGATTTTGAAAAATAGTAAATGAATTTTAAAAATTAGAGAAAATATATTTTCATTATGGGACTATATTATGCTAAATCCTAGAAAAGAAATATTTTGGGACTGATTTGGTATTTTTTATGAAAATAGTTTAGTTACTGAACATATGAGTTAAATATGTTATGTGAAGTAACAAAGTTGAAAATATGATTTTATGGCTAGAGAATCCTATATAGAGTATATGCATATTTTTTGAGGGATTTGATAATTGGTGATGATATCTTATGAGTATGGCATTTTGAATGATTAAATGCATTATATGGTAAAGCGTAAACAATTGAGATAAATTGTTTATAAATTAATTTAAGATGTGATTAAAATATTGTTATAATATTAATGATATTAGATTATGAGATTATTAAGTGATTGATAACATGGGGATATTCTTGAATCCTGGATAAATTATATTATAAATGTTTAATATTTATCCTTTATCTCATTTGATTGATTCTTTATATCATTGACTTGATCCTCATGCTTATATTATGTTGAAAGTCATATGTGGCTCACGTGCATTGATAGACTTGGTATGATTATGACCAAGGATTATTCGGTATAATCATGACCGTAATTAAAAACACGAATATCCTTGGCCAGTAGTGCATGGATAATTCGTGGTCGTGATACTATTAAGCTGCGTCTCATCATTATTGGTTTTACAGTTATATATCTTTGGCCTGTAGTGCAAAGATGAATTGTTAATGAATATCTTTGGACGGATTGCAAAGTTGAATTTAATATTTTTAACGATAAAGGTATTCAAGGTATCCTCACCTCTTTATCATATCGTATCGCACCCTAATTTCGAGGGCGAAATTTCATAAGAAGGGAGGTTGTAAGACCCAAACTTTTATAAATAAAGATGAATTTTCTATAAATATTATTTTTGAATATTATGGAATAAATTTGATATAATGTTATAGTTGTGGGTAATATTTATAAATTTTGCAAAAAGTAAGCGAAGTTGTTATAAAATATTCGTTTGGTCGGGGAATATTCTTTTGTTGGAGAATATTCGCATGCGACGATTAATACAATCATTAGTGGACCCCTAACGGAAGAAGCGTAAGTAGTTAGAAAGCGACAAAAATATTTTATGAAAATAACTACGGAGGTTTTACTGGTTGATCTTTGTTGAACTACCCAGTAGTAAAAGTGCGATGTCTGGCGTGGTTGCATAGTAACACACGGTATTGATTATTCGACGCCACGTAAGAAGTCACTTCGGTTATCTTGCATTATTGCTACGATAATTCATTGCGATCATATCTCTCATATTATTGATTCAATTATTGTCACATTATCGTGTGCATAATATGTTATTTTATTAAATCAATAATTGAGACGACAAAGTTATTCACATTATTAAACCGTAATATTTACAATGTCAGAAGTTACGCAAAGAGAGGTTTGGTCACCTAATCATGCGCGTGATAGGGAGAAATCCTTATTGGAAAGCCCCTCTTTCCCGGAATGACTGGTTGTTAAATATTGTGAGTTATGAAATTAATGATGGATAAGTTCGTGTTGATTAAAGATGAATTTGATAAGTTCCATTGTGTTGAAATTATTTGTATTAAACATTTATTTCGATGGTAATTGATGTCCGGAGGTTATATTGTTCAATCGGGTATTAAGGTAAGTTTTGTCAAAATTACTATTCACGAGTTACTATTCACAAGTTACTATTCACCTAAATTACTCATTCACTCTAGTATTGTTCACTCGAGTATTTGGGATACTTTTGTGTCTGAAAGTTACTATTCATGAGTTACTATTCACGAAGTTCTTATTCATGAGTTCTTATTCACGATAGCTACTATTCATGTGCTAATTTTTCAAATCAGTTGGATGAAATTATAATAGTAAAATCAATAAGGATCGTTGATTTAAGATTTTAATAGTAACTTGTCCCTTGAGTATTACAAGAGTTACCCTTCACAAATAGTAGTTGTCTCTTCGATATTACCAAGAGTCATTTTGACCTTCATTAAGACCAAGAGCCACTTTCGTTTTTCTATAAATAGAAGCTCATTCTTCTTCATTTCTCACCAATTCACCAAAGCTTTAGAGCCATTATTATAGAGAGAAATTATAGAGAGAAGCTATAGAAAGAAAATCTATAGAGAGAAAGAAGAAGAGAAGTCCGCTTCCCTACTACTCCTATATCCAGTTTCTTTCAAAGGTAAAGGGTATTATTTGTTGCATTCGTAAGTGGGTGTTATTCTTTCTTATTCATGAAGAGAACTTACGTTATTCTATTCTTTTTATTATTCATTGGAATAACTTTGTATACGTGACATACCCTATACTTGGTGAAATCCTCTCGTTATTCCATTCTTTATTATTCATTGGAATAACTCAGATATCGCCAAGATACCCTATACATAATCTGACACGTGGTTTACCCTATACTTGGTGACATTCTTCTATTATTCATTGGAACATCCTCGCTCGTAGTGTTTTTACATCGGGACTGGTTAAAATCTTTATCATTCTGTTGGAATATCCTATCGTGTGTTTTACACCGGATCTGGTTCCATCTTTATTATTCTGTTGGAACATCACTTCGGTGTGAATTTCACCGACCGGGTTAGATTATTATTATTCTCATTGGAATAATATGTCTATCGCAAGTACCGCATGCGTGGTGATTTCCTTTGTTATTCCATTCTTTATTATACCCCGGTTGGTTAAAACTTTGACTTCTATACTCCATGAAATTAGTAGAATATTCTTGATATTTGCGTTTCATCCAAAGATATCTTTCATGGAAATATTCTTACGAGCATTCTTGAATTTTTACTCTACAAAGCAAAGATCATGTTGCGATTTGGATGTTATTGGTTCCTGAATAAATTAATTCGTGAACTTGTTTTATTGAATTATTATGTCATTGTCATCATCCTCATGTTATATTATGTTATCTTTGGCTTACGTGCATAGATGAACTTAGTATGATTATGACCAGGGATCATTCGGTATAATCATGGCTTGTTATAAATGATGTGACAAAAGTCCTCGATGGCTGTAATGCAATCGATGGATAGTTTTGGTATGATTATGACCAGGGGTGATTCGGTATAGTCATGACCATTGATAATTGATGAAAATCCTTGGACCGTGGGTATGCGTGGATGATTAGATATTGTGGTTTATTCATTAAAGCCGAGTCTTAGTGATAAAATTGATGAAATCCTTTTAAAACCTAAAAGATAGTAGACTTTATTTTCTATTTGACTCTTTTAATGGATTGCATATTCATTTGCAGATTAAACCGGTTGTCTATTGTATTTTATCGGTTTAACATTGTTGAAGACTATTGATAATTTATTTCGCATTATCTTAGTTATAATATTTTTCTTCGGGCTAGTTGAGCTCACCCTTTCTTTCTTTCAATCATTCTCTTCAGAAATGAGAATATATTTGGGACGAGTCGAGGGAAAAGAGTGATGGTCCCGAAGATAGCATTAGTAGTCCTCACTATTACATTAAATAGTGTGACAATAAATGTAATGAGGACTCCTTGAGTATGGATATTGTCTAAATGATAATATTCCTATTAGAACTCTCGGTTTATGTATTGTCGTATGTTACACGGACGGATGTATAATTAAGTTTGTATTTGAATTTATGTACCCGTGTAAGTGGCGACCCAAGATGGGTGACGTATACCTAATTTTTGGGGCGTCCATGCAGAATGGCGTGTTGCCATCATTTCCACCGTATTTTGTACACGAGTCTCCTCGCCCAATTTGCCCCCAAAATAGGTATACAACACCCATTACGAGTCGCCAAATACATGGTACAGAAAGCAAGCTACAGCTTCAATAATACAATTGTCGTGCAAAATACGACAACACATACTGTGAGTTTAAATACAAATATTGTCTTCTAGACAATATCCACACCCAAATAAGTCCTCATTACAATTATTCATACACTATTTTACAGAAATAGTGAGGACAACTAAAACATCTTTCTAGAACCATCACTCCATACCCCGACTCGACCCTGCTATGTTCTCACCTCTTGAGAAGAAAAATGGAACAAAAAGGAAAAGAGTGAGTTTAACTAGCCCAGTAAAGAATATTATGACTAAGATAATATACAACAAATTATCATTAGTCTTCAACAGGGAAAAATCTGATAGAATATAATAGACAACAAGTTTTAGATCAACAAATACAGCGGAAACAACAATCCATTAGAAGAGTCACGTAGAGAATGAATTCTACTATCTTCTAAGATTTAAAAGTCCATCATCAATATTTTATCCCTGTAACATCAATTAATATACATCTTTAATCAAATATTCATCTTTGCACTACAGGCCAAAGATATTCATTTATATCACCAGTCGGTCATGTTCATCTCAACACCTGTTCATCTTTGCACTACGGGCCAAAGATATTCATCAATTAATCATTCATCTTTGCACTTCTGAGGCCAAAGATATTGATAATATCATCATTTAGGCGAGGATGATGAAAAATATTTTAAAAAAAGCGAATCGGTGAGATAGAAGAACAAATATTAGGGATTCAGTATAACGGTTTATCAAGATCAATAATACTTCATAATAACCAATTGTGAAAGCGAATTCAAAATAAAGATCAAAACATGGATATAATCAAAGATAGTAACCATAATAGACATCTTGGACAAAAAGAAATTTTTTTAAAATTGAATTTCAAGTATTCGTGAATAGTGTCAGTATACGAATAATAGTCTTGTATCGTGAATAGTAACCCCGACACAAAAAGTTCCAAATTTGATTAAAAAGTTCACCAATATTTCGGCATAATGATATTGAAGAAAATAATATCATTTAAGAAGAAAATAACATCCCTTACCTCAAAATAACGGTACTTCTGATCGAAATATCGGATAGAAAGTCGAAGGAAACTTGTACCGAACAACAACTCTCAAAGTATCAAAATACTCACAAAAATACGCTCGAGAATCTAGAGAGAAAGAAAACTTATTTCTGGTGTGATTTTCAATTCTAACCTAAGCGTCTATTTATAGGAAAATGCTAGAACGCCATAGGAGACTAAAATAATAAAATATTATTATTTATTTCTTTTTTCTCTACGCACACCTTTGGAAAAATCAAGCATGCCATCTTGGAAGAAAAAAATAAGCGACCCATGTGTATTCAACACCAACCCAAAAGTGGGTCCCACCCATAAATTAATAAAAATCATTTTATTTTCCGAAACTTCAACAATTCATAGAAAATAGCTCGTTTATCAGAAAAATACAAATTTTATGTCCATTCCACACGAAATCGAATTCTCTACAACTTTGTAGCTTTGAGTTTTTCCAAATTCCAACTAGAAAATATCCAAAATCAATAAACGGGTGATTTTTAATACCTCCATTCAGAAACTTGATAAAACACCTCGGCATTAATTCCTTCATTTATAACCACATAAATAAATCCATCATTTATATCCACATCAAATAAATATTTTCTTATCATATAAATCAATAATTAATTATTCACAAATAATATTCTGAGAATCACAATTATGAATGACGGTAGTTCCGAGAAAGGGGCTTTCAATAAGGATTTCTCCTTCTTGGTAGCGCAATTAGGTGACCAAACCTCTCCTTGTGAACTTTCTAGACATTGCCAATAATGTTATCTAATAATATTATTCAAATAATATGAATTATTGATCGATAATGGAAAATCTTTGTGCGGTGACAATTATTGAAACAACAATAATATAAAATATCAGCGTAGCAATTATTGAATCAATAAAATAAAATATTGAAGCGGTAACTCTTGTAACAATTATTGAGTAGTGCCTTCTTACGTGCGAATCAATAATTCAATAATCTTTGTGCAATACCGTGTCTCTTTATGCGCGCACGCGTAGACATCGTATTTTAACCACGGGTATTCAAGCGAGTGTTAACTTGTAACAATTACTGTAGTTATTTATAAAAACTCATACTTTGTCGTTTTCTTCATCCAAGACGAGTTATTACGTTATGAGCCCCACGAATGGCATTTGCTTAGTAAATGCGAATATTCCCGACAAAAAGAATATTCCACGACCAAAAGAATATTCCAAACAAAATGAATATTTTATAACCACTTGCTTATTTTGTAAAATTTGCACATTTCACCCATAACCAAAGCATTATATCAAATTAACACCTTATTAATTTAGAATAATGAATAAAGAAAATTCAATTTTATTTATAATAAGTTGGGGTCTTACAACCTCCCTCCTTATAAAATTTTCGTCCTCGAAATTGACGCGTACGTACACAGTGTTTTGAAAGGTGAGGGTACCTCGCTTTCATTTCGATTCTAACTCCCGGTCATTTCTTCAATAGCATGGTTCCTCCACAAAACCTTAACTTGTGGTATAACCTTGAGTGCGTGGGACATGCTTCTTTTCTATCCAAGATCTTAACAGTACCTCTCAAATACGTTAAATCTTGGCTATCTCGTCTGGTTCTAACTTCAATAATGTGGTTTGGGTCTTTCACATATTTGAAGCATAGATATATGAAAAACATTATGAACACGAGACATGTTTGGAGGTAATGCGAGTCTATAGGCTACATTTCCTATTCGGTCAAGAATCTCAAATGGACCAACAAATCTTGGATTGAGCTTTCCTCTCTTTCCAAATCTTGTAACTCCCTTCCATGGAGCAACACGTAATAAATACATGATCTCCGATATTAAATTCCACGTCCTTTCTGATGAAGATCGGCATAACTCTTTTGTCGATCTTGTGAGGTTTGAATACGTTGTCTAATCATTTGGATCTTTTCTGTTGTCATGCGTACTAATTCTGGTCCCAACAACGTTGCTTCTTTCACCTCATCCCAACAACGTTGCTTCTCCCACCTCGTCCCAACATACTGGAGAACGACACTTTCGTCCATACAACGCCTCAAATGGAGCCATGCCTATACTTGCTTGATAAGCTGTTGTTGTAGGAGAATTCCACCGATGGTAAATACTTATCCCAACTTCCTTTGAAATCTAGAACACAGAGTCTTAATAGATCTTGAGGTTTGAATAGTCCTCTCGATTGATTGCCGTCCGGTTTGAGGATGGTATCTTTGAAAGCCAATAAGTAAATTCGTGCCCATAGCTTTACAGAGGCTAACCCAAAATCTTGAAGTGAATCTTGGGTCACGATCCAAAACTATGGATCTTGGCATGCCATGCAATCTCACAATCTCATTCACATACATCTGAGCAAGAGGCGTTCGAGGAATAAGTCTCACGTATAGGCAAAAAATGAGCGGACTTGGTTAATCTATCAACAATAACCCAAATCGCATCTATGCCTTGAGAAACTTTGGGAAGACACATGTGAAATCCATGGTAATGTGTTCCCACTTCCATTTCAGAATCTCAAGTGGTTCAATGGACCTTTTGGCACTTGATGCTCCGCCTTTACACGTTGACAAGTTAAACACCTCGAGATAAACTCGCGATCTCTCTCTTCGTATTGTTCCACCAAAATGTATGTCGAATATCATGATACATTTTGGTACTCCGAGATGGATTGCAAGCGGGGTGTTGTGTGCCTCCATCATGATTCTATGCTTTAAGTCGAATCGTTAGGAACGCAAAGTCTAGAGTTGACTCGAAGTATTCCTTCTTCATCGATTCTTGCTTCTGGAATAGCACCTTCTTGCACTTTCTTCTTCATACGCATCGGCATGTGTCCGTAGCTTGAGCAACTTTAACTTTATCGATTAAAGTCGGTTCTACTCGTATATTCGCCATCATCACGTGGGTCCCTAGAGTCTTTAATTCTATCTCCATCCTTTGCAAGTCATACAAAATGGGCCTTTGTGTTGACAATATATCACTTTTCGTGCTTGCATATGATCTTACTACTCGATCGTCAATCTACTACTACGTTCGCTTTTCCAGGATGATATTGAATAGTGTGATCGTAATCTTTCAACAGCTCAAGCCAACGTCGTTGCCGCATGTTGAGTTCTTTTTGGGTGAAGAAATATTTGAGGCTTTTATGGTCCGTATAAATCTCCACTTTCTCCCCATACAAGTAGTGTCTCCATATCTTCAACACGAAATGCTGATGCCAACTCCAGATCATGAGTAGGATAATTCCTCTCATATTCTTTGAGTTGTCGTGAGGCATAGGCTATGACTTTCCCATGTTGCATGAGAACACATCCTAACCCTTTGCCTGAAGCATCGCTGTAGATAACAAATCCATCCGAACCAGATGGTATTGCCAGAACAGGTGCCGAAATGAGTCTCCTCTTGAGCTCTTGGAAACTTTTCTCACATTCCTCGCTCCATATGAATTTTGTATCTTTCCAAGTCAGCTGAGTTAATGGAGTAGCGATTCGAGAAAATCCTTCCACAAATCTCCGATAATAACCAACTAAGCCCGAGAAAGCTCGCGACTTTGATCATGCGAACTTGGTTGCTCCCAACTTTGTATTGCTTGATCTTCATTGGGTCAACAGATACTCCATTTTTTGACACCACGTGCCCAAGAAATGCTACTTCCTCAAGCCCGAACTCGCATTTCTTGACTTGGCATATAGCTTGTTTTCACGAAGCCTTTCAAGTATCGACTTTAAATGGTGCTCATGATCTTCACGGCTTTTGGAATAGATGAGGATGTCATCAATAAAGACAACAACGAATCGATCCAAATATTCCTTGAATACTCGGTTCATCATATCCATGAAAGCGGCGAGGAGCATTAGTCGATCAAAAGACATGACTAAGAATTCATAATGCCGTCTAGGGAGTTCGAAGGCGGTCTTTGGAATATCCTCGTTTTAATCTTGGTGATGATATATCGAGCGAAGATCGATCTTTGAAAAGAATTTTGCTCCTTAGAATTGGTCGAAACAGGTCATCAATGCGAGGTAAGCGGATACCTATTCTTGATGGTGACATGGTTTAATTCTCGGTAGTCAATACTGAAGTCGCATACTCCGTCTTTCTTCTTTACTGAATAAAAAGCAGAGCACCCCGAGGAGATGTACTAGGGAATGAATAAAGCGATGTCTAATAACTCTGTAGTTGGACTTTTAACTCCTGAAGTTCAATAGGAGCCATTCGATATGGGGTTTTAGAAATGAGTTTTGTACCCAGTTCAAGATCAATAAAGAATTTAAAATCACATTCCGGGGGTAGACCAAGAAGTTCTTCAGGAAATACATTAGGAAATTCTCTAACAATAGAAATATTATCCAAATCTGACTTGTCTTTATTCAAATCCATAACATGGGCTAAGAAAGCTTGACATCCATTTTTTAATAAACGAATAGCTTTGTGGCTTGATATGATAATGACTGATTTTAGTGGTTTAGTTGTTTGAATTCGTATGACAGGTTGGTTAGGAATATGAAAACTAACAACCTTACGAAAACAATCAATTTTGGCATGATGAGTGGTTAACCAATCAATTCCTAAAATCACATCAAAAGCAAGTATCTTTAAAGAGATAAGATCAACAGGTAATGTGATAGTGCCAACTTGGATCAAGCAAGATTTATAAACTGTAGATGTAACGAAGGTTTCACCCAACGGAGTTTCAACGAGATAAATCAAAGTCCAATTTCTCGAGTCAAGTTTAAGCGTTGAGCACAAGCAAGAGAGATAAAAGAATGGGTAGAAGCCGGTATCTAGTAAGGTATAAACTTCGCAAGAATTCAAGATTAGCTTACCGTGATCACCTCGTTCGGGTTTCTCACGTTTTGGCGATTCGACAAACGCTCTTCAGAGCCATTGATTTTGACTTATCCGGGATGACTTTTGAGTCACCATCCCATTGAACTTGGTTTTGCTAAAGATAATCTCGAAAGCTATATGGCCCTCCTTTCCACAGTTATAACATACCTTGGATTGTTGTGGGCGGTTTAATGATATGTCCCTCTTTCCGCATTTGTAACATCTAGCTGGCGGTCGATCTCCTCCCCTAGAATTTGTTGTTGGTCTTTGGTCTGTTCTTTCTTCTTTGATGTCTTCCGTCATTGTTGAATCTCTCTTTTGAAATTTCCACTTGACTCACCTCTCCTATTATCATGGCCACGATTACCACCCCAGAGTGGTTACCGCTTTGTCCGTATTTTTCCCTCCTCGCTGGTTATCATCGTTCTGATGACTGTTGTCACCGGTATGACCCTGGTTGTGGTCCCTCGGTTGAGTATACTCATTATCTCGCTCTAATAATTGAGCCCTATTGACAACATCTGAATCAGAGAGAAAATTTATGAGAGATAAGGTATTGACGAATCTCGGGTTTTAGACCTCTCAGAAACATCCGCGTCATCGTTCCTCATTTTCTACCAAATGAGGGTGAAAACTGGATAACTCATGAACTTCGCCTCGTCTTTGAGACACCGATCATGTTGTTCTGTTCGGTCTAATAAACTCTACCTCCTTCATATGATGAATACTTTCAGGAAAGTACTTGTCATTGAACAGTTTCTGAAATCTTTCCCAAGACATGTTGAGTGCAGCTTGCTAGCTGTACGCTTCACAGATTCCCACCGATATCTGCCTCTCCACGGAACATAAAGGTGGCGAATGGAACCTTTTGTTCCTCCATGCATCCCAAGACATCGAATATCTTGGTAATTTGTTTGACCCATGTTTCCGCTTTAATCGAATCGGGCTTTCCCCAGAAATTCGGTGGTCCCAACTCCTTGAAGCTTGCTTGTTTGTGACAAGACCAGCGCGTTGCCATCATTTCCACCGTATTTTGTACACGAGTCTCCTAAATGCGATTTTTGCATGAAGCGCAAAAGCTCCTAAACATTCCATCATTCATCGTTTGCTTTCGGTAGTGTTGTTTACGGGAGGAATATTGTCTTCTGTTGCACACGTTCTCTGGTTTGTGACTAAAGGTTATTCCACAATCTCATACACTCCATTGTTAACGTTCTCAGTAGCCATTCTTAAATACTGCCATAAAACAAGGGTTAATTAAACAAATTAACATATCACATAATATCCTATATTATGACCGACCCCAACAAATAAGCTTAGATAGGACACACTAATGAAGGATTTACTCATCTCTCCCCTCCTAGTTCTATTCCCCGATCTCCGCCAGAGACCATATCCTAAGCTTTGATACCAACTGTATGGCGCCCCAAAATAGGTATACAACACCCATTACGAGTCGCCAAATACATGGTACATGAAAGCAAACTACAACTTTATAATCTGATTGTCGTGCAAAATACGACAACACATATCTTGTGAGTTTAAATACAAATATTGTCTTCTAGACAATATCCACACCCAAATAAGTCCTCATTACAATTATTCATACACTATTTTTACGAAATAGTGAGGACAACTAAAACATCTTTCTAGAACCATCACTCCATACCCGGCTCGAGATCCTTATGTTCTCACCTCACGAGAAGAAAAATGGAACAAAAAGGAAAAGGGTGAGCTCAACTAGCCCGGTAAAAAGAATATTATGACTAAGATAATATACAACAAATTATCATTAGTCTTCAACGAGGAAAAATCGATAGAATATAATAGACAACAAGTTTTAGATCAACAAATACGGTGAAACAACAATCCATTAGAAGAGTCACGTAGAGAATGAATTCTACTATCTTCTAAGATTTAAAAGTCCATCATCAATATTTTATCCTGTAACATCAATCAATATACATCTTTTAATCAAATATTCATCTTTTTGCACTACTGGGCCAAAGATATTCATTTATATCACCCGGTTGGTCGTATTTCATCTCAACTTTGTTCATCTTTGCACTTTACTGGCCAAAGATATTCATCGATTAATCATTCATCTTTGCACTACTGAGCCAAAGATATTGATAATATCATCATTTAGGGTGAGGATGATGAAAAATATTTTAAAGAAAAGCGAATCCGGTGAGACGGAAGAACAAATATTAGGGATTCGTATAACAGTTTATCCAAGATCAATAATACTTCATAATAACCAATTGTGAAGCAGAATTCAAAAAATAAAGATCAAAACATGGATACAATCAAAGATAGTAACCATAATAGACATCTTGGACAAAAATAAGAAAATTTCATTTTTCGGTGAATAGTGCCGTATTCGTGAATAAGTGTCAGTATCGTGAATAAGTAAAGATATCGTGAATAGTAACTCCAGAGCACACAAAAAGTTCCAAATTTGATTAAAAGTTCACCAATATTTTGGCATAATGATATTGAAGAAAATAATATCATTTAAGAAGAAAATAACATCCCTTACCTCAAAATAACGGGACTTGATCGGAATATCGGATAGAAAAGCGAAGGAAACTTATCTTAGAACAACAACTCTCAAAGTATCAAAATACTCACAAAAAATACGCTCGAGAATCTAGAGAGAAAGAAAACTTGTTTACGGTGTGATTTTCAATTCTAACCTAAGCGTCTATTTATAGGAAAATGTTAGAGCATAGCATAGGAGACTAAAATAATAAAATATTATTATTTCTTTCTTTTTCTCTCGCACACCTTTGGAAAAATCAAGCATGCCATCTTGGAAGAAAAAAAATAGCTGCCCATGTGTATTATTCAACACCAACCCAAAAGTGGGTCCCACCCATAAATTAATAAAAATATTTTTTATTTTAAAACTTCAACAATTCATAGAAAATAGCTCTTTTATCGGAAAAATACAAATTTTATGTCCATTCCACACGAAATCGAATTCTCTACAACTTTGTAGCTTTGAGTTTTCCAAATTCCAACTAGAAAAATATCAAAATCAATAAAGCGGGTGATTTTTAATACCTCCATTCAGACAAAATATCGATAAAACACCTCAAAGCATAATTCTTTCATTTATAACCATAACATAAATAAATCCATCATTTATATCCACATCAAATAAATATTTTCTTATCATATAAATCAATAATTAATTATTCACAAATAATATTACGGAATCACAATTATATGACGAGGGTAGTTCCAGGAAAAGGGGCTTTCAATAAGGATTTCTCTCTTCTTGGTGGCGCAATTAGGTGACCAAACCTCTCCTTTGACAGAACTTTCTAGACATTGCCAATAATGTTATCTAATAATATTATTCAAATAATATGAATTATTGATCCGATAATGAGAAATCTTTGTGCGTTGATAATTATTGAAACAACAATAATATTAAATATCAACGCAACAATTATTGAATCAATAAAATAAAATATTGAGCGATAAGAACTGTAACAATTATTGAGTAGTGCCTTCTTACGTGCGAATCAATAATTCAATAATCTTGTCTGCAATCTGGTGTGCTTTCTTGTGCAACCACGCGTACATCGTATTTTAACCACCGGGTATTCCAACGGTGTTAACTGTGAATAACAATTACGTAGTTATTTATAAAAACTCATACTTTGTCGTTTTCTTCATCCAAAGCGGTTATTACATTATGAGCCCTGTGAATGGCTGCTTGCAGTATTGCATGCGAATATTCTCCGAAACAAAAGAATATTCCACGACCAAAAGAATATTCCCGACAAAAATGAATATTTTATAACCACTTGCTTATTTTGTAAAATTTGCACATTTCACCCATAACCAAAGCATTATATCAAATTAACACCTTATTAATTTAGAATAATGAATAAAGAAAATTCAATTTTATTTATAATAAGTTGGGGTCTTTTTAATTTTTCGATTAAGTTGATTTTCAACTTTAGCCTTGAAAACGTTAAAATATTTAGTGATTCAGATTTTTCATTAATCAGGTAAACATAAGTATAACGAGAATAGTCATCAACGAACGTAATGAAAGATTTGTGTCCACTAATTTCTGGATAAAGTGGTCCACATGTATCAGTGTGAATCACCTCAAGAAGTACACTACTTCTAGTTGCTCCTTTCTTATTATCTTTCACAATTTTTCCTTTTATACATTCAATACAATGGTCAAGATCAGAAAAATCTAGTGAATAAAGAATTGCATCATTTATAAGACGTTGCATTCTGTCTTTTGAAATATGGCTTAAGCATTAATGCCACAATTTTGAAGAATTCTTATTATCTAGTTTTCTCTTATTTCCACTTTTAGAGGTACTTTCTATCACATTCATTGTTAACAAGGATTCAGCAAAGACATTATCCAAATTTATTTTATAGAGGTTTTCCACTAAAGAGTCAGAACCAATAACATGAGAGTAATGATAAATAATTATTTATTATTCCCAAACTTAAACGAAAATCCATCAACGTCAAATTTAGATACAGAAATTAAATTCCGTGTCATACTGGGAACATAAAGAGTATCATATAAATACAAGGTGAAAACCACTCTCCAAAACTAAAGGAAGAGTTCCTACAGCTTTAACTTGTATAAACTATTCATTGCCAACTTTAATGGTTCTTTCCCCTTATTTTATAGTGTCTTCTTTGAAAGGAATCCATGCAATTAATGAATTAGTAATGTGAACTATAGCACCAGTGTCAAGCCACCATGTATTAGAAGGAACATCAATTAGAAAGGATTCATAAGTTACATAATTGATGGACGATATACCTTTCTTTTCAAGCCATTCTCTTAATTTAGGACATTCTTTCTGAATATGTCCTTGCTTTTTCTGTATGACATTTAGGACATGTCTAAGAGTTGTTACCTGAATAATTTGCCTTATTTATTTTGGTAGAAATTGGTTTATCATTATTCTTAAAACCTTTGCCATTTTTTTAAGTCTTCTTCTTATAGGATCCAGTGGTAGTAAAATGAGCAACATTAGATTTTTCAACCTTAAGCCTTTCTTCATCTTGGACGCACATGGAGATTAACTTGCTCATCTTTCACTTTTCTTTCTGCGTGTTCTAATTGATCTTAAATGGATCAAACTGTGCAGAAAGAGAAGTCATAATGAAGTGAATAAGAAAACCCTCAAAATTCGCCATGTCCATACCCTTTAATTTAAATTAAGGTCATGTCGTTCATCATCATAATGTGCTCGCGCACCCCACTAACCCCATCATACCTACTAGTAAGCATTTTTAAAATAAGGGTACTTGCATGAGTTTTAGAAGAACCCTTAAATTGTTACTCGACTGAAGTTAAGTACTCTTTAACATTCTCAAAGTCGGGAATGACTCCTCGAATAGCTGTCGTGATAGAGTTCTTCATAATCATAAGGGACATGCAGTTGGATCGCTCCCACTTTTCATAAATAACCTTTTGTTCAATTGAGCTAGTAGTTGTAAGTGGAGCAGAATGACCCACTCGTAGTGCATAGTCCAAAACCATAGTGTCGAGAATAATTTTTACTTACACTTTCCAAGCAGTAAAATTAGTTTCATTCAAGGTTTCAATTCCAGAGAGATACCCAAAATAATAGTTGGAGTCAATGTCGAAACATAATCAAGCTCATAAACATGCTTACAAAAAACTAAAAGAAAAACCACAATATACAACAATAATTAATAATTAATCATAATAAAAACCAACTGTAGGGCAAACAGTTAGTTAGATAAAATCTATTTACAACACCCAAAAAATAGATTTTAATGAGACGTTGGTGCATAATTATCAATCTTTCGTTGGTCCAATTAATAATATGCTAATAACATCCCCATAAAATAATGCACAACACATTTATCCACACATCACCGTTGGGCAGAAATGAAATAAACATGTTATTTATGCAAAAAAAATTCCATTTAATAAACTCTAATTCTAATTTTTTCGTTGGGTAAAATTAAAATATTTATTTATTAAATGTAACATTATGTGACTTTTCTTAATATTTAATTGTTTCAATTAATAATTCTCCGTTAGGTGATTATTAATTTTAACAATAAAAGAGTCACACATACATGTAAATTATTATAATCAAACTCAATTTTTCTTTAGACAATATATTAATCGAGTTTGAAAAGTAACATTATTTATAATTTACATATAATAACTTAAAAGCCCTAATAATATATCACATTATGTTCAAAATTTTAAATTATAATATATAATTATGAACATGAATTGATTATAAAAATAATCACGTTAATTTTAACATGAATACATGAAGGCATAAAAATATCATAATATTATCTCTATATAATAAATAATAAATTTAACTTATATTGCTTTAATATTCAATATAAAATTGTTTACGCATAACATTATAAACAATATATATTCAGAGTTGAACTTATATAATATACTGTATATATATATTAATACGGTAAACAGTATATTATATGATATATATGTATCATACAGCGAACAATATATATGATATATATGTATCATACAGGGAACAATATATATAAGCATATATAATTAAACAGCATATATAAAGGGAAACAGTATACATAATTAAACAGCATATATCACGTTATATATGCTAGCGTGGGAAACAGTATATATTCAACATGATATATATGCTAGCGTGAGGAATAGATTACTAAGTAAGTCAGCATGCATCACATGGATCCTTGAAATAAATGATCCCACATACAGCAAACCGGATATGCTTTAAAAAACGTAACATAGTAACATAATTAATTTATTCTATACAATAACGTAACCATAGCTCTGATACCAGATATTGGAATAATTATACAGAAACATGTTATTGCATAGAATAAAATAAAATGAATAATCATAATATTAAGTACTCACATGAATTGAGTGAAGTGAAAATTCTTGTATGATTACGCTCATTCAAGGCTTAAGGGTGAAGGTCTTCAATTGTCTCTCACAATCTTATGATGAATATATAGGTGTGTATATAAAATTCTTGAGACGACAATTAGGACCAAACACTAACGGTTTTATTTATAGAATAACCAAGAATCAAAATAATTCATCAAGATTATGTAAACCCAGGGCCATTATTATGCCAAATACTATTAGAAATATAATTTATAGGCCACATAATTAATTACCAAGCCCATAAATAAAGTGATTAAATTAATACAATATGTAAGCCCAATAAGTAGAGGCCACATAAGGAAATAAAATATTCTAACAACCCTTAGAAAACAAATCGTGGTGGGAGTGATAAAGACCTTAAGAACATGGATCACATGTGTCATGTCTTATACTGCGATATTAATTCTATGAAGCTACGATTTTAATAATGTTAAGGTCTTTATGGCTTTATTAGAGTTAGATATGGGTGGATGGAAGACATAACACTATTTTAAGGATAAGTGTCATTTTTTATATTTATTTTATTAATGGAATTTTTATGATTATTAGTAATTTATTGAGATATTAAGCTAATTATTTTTATTGACAACTCCGGCTAGAAAATGAATTGTGGAGAAAAATGAAAGTGAAAAATAGTTACAATTTACAAGTTTGTAAATTGATGTGAAGGAGATAAAGTCATCATGAAAAAATACCAAATGTTGATGCTTAAAAATTTTTCTAAAAAGATTATGGTGTTCTTCAAATTTAATTTCAATAGGTGTGTTTTTAACATTTGCCTTTATTTTTATAAATAATAACTGTGTATCATTTTCTATGTGTATATATATACTTGAAATAATATGTATTATGTATTATATTATGTGTAGATGATATTGTATGCTTGAGTATTATTTTAATTACATTTTGTTGTAATAAATTATTTAATTAGTTTTGTGGGATAAGAAAAGTAATTAAATTTTTTTTTCATGATGGAATAAATTTAATTTTGTGCATATATATTTTGGTTATAATATTTTATGACTAGATAAACTATTATGATGTGTATATATATATATATGATGAAATTTGAGACAATTATTTTCTTTAATTTATTATGTGAAAGTTGTAGTAAACTTTGAGAAATTTACTTGTATTTATGTATAACAAATTAGTTGTAAATTAATTTACTTTGATAATAAAGTAAATTTATGTTGTTCTTGAAAAAAAATTATGCATATAAAATTTTTGGTAATATTTAGTGTGTAATATTATTTGGTATTTGTATGCATGAATTTTGAGATAAATTACTTTGTTTATGGACGTGGGTAAGGAAATCATAGTTTGCTAGGGTTAGGGTTTTGTGTTGGTTGAAGAAAAGAGAAATCCAAGAAGAGTATGAAATTGATTGATAAATTGAATAAAAAAATTATTTATTAAAGGCATTTATTTATCTACATGGAGCTGTTTTAATAATATGTGATAAACCCATAGTTTTAAGCAATGTTTTTAGAATTATGATGAGATCATACTAATGAGATCTAAATTCTTAGATAGCTTAAAACTAAAATGTTCCTAATCGTTGGATTACTAAAAAGGGGATTAGTGAATCCAGATAGATTGGTACATACTTTGCTTGCTCATTGGATGAGGATGATTGATCTCTTGATCATTTGTGTGGAGACACTAAAACAAGTATGTAGGTGCTTATCGGAGAATAATTTTATTGAACGTGACTCGCTAAGGAATACCTAATGGAGTTTTACTCGCCTGTCAATAGGATATTCCTGTAGTGATAGTAGTACAAGTGATCCTTAGACTTGAGATCATTATAGTATCTTGTATATATAGAAGTTATACTTTGACATGTTCCACAGGGTGTTCAACCGGGTTTCTGGGATCAACAGGATGGATTCTAGCATCAAACCGAATCGAACCGCAAACCGCCCAAATCTTGATATCGATATCTGATCATCGGTTGAATGATAGATATCTAACCCATGCCGTGATCTGGGTTGAGGAACACGATTCAATCTTCGATTTTCTACCGAAAATTAATATAATTATTATTTTTATTATTATTTTATTATTTTTATTTTTATTATTTTTATTATTATAATCATTATTTTATTATTATTATTATAATCATTATTTTATTATTATTATTATTATTTTTATTATTATAATCATTATTTTATTATTATTATTATTATTAATAATAAAAAATTAGAAAATAGAGTATAATAGAATTAGGATTCAATTTTTATAGAACCATAAAATCGTAGAACCAAAATCCAGAGATCAAAAACCAGGGTATATCAAGTTTTTTATCTTTAACCGAGACAAGCTCTTTTTATACCGAACCAAATAGGATTCGGTTCGGTTCGGAAAATTGGAAAACCGAAAAAACCGAAAAAAATGAACAGCCCTACATGTTCCTTAAGACTCTTTGCGTATATCAAAGGGTAAGTTTGGGTGTAATAAGTTATATATGGAGGTAATATATGATCAATAAAGAATCTGTCGCTTCTAGTAAAAGAAGAGATATGTTCTATATGGTTCGATAAATGACAACCTAGGAATCCTTGGCCAAGGTGAAATGAAATTAAAAAGGAGTTTCTAATTTGCATTCATTTGGAGTTGTGCATTTGGGAATCAAAGTACATATAATTAAGTAAAATAAGACTTGATAGAAATTCCATGTCTTATATTTAATTGGGACATTGTATGGTGGAAAGATTGAATTGTACGGTAACTATTTATTTAAAGGTTCTTTTATGATTAATGTTGAAATCTATATTATCTGGAAAGTCATTGATCGCTAAGGGGGCTTGCCCTTATTGTAGAATAAATATTATTTATTTAAATAAATTAATAGTTTAATTTATTTATTTAAATAAGATTAAAATTGTTCTAATTGATTTATTCACAACCGGTCTAATATGGAGAACCTAAAGGGTCACACCGCAAAAGGAAGAATAATTACTTAAAAAGTTAATGGCATAATCGTAATAATAAGTTAAGTGTATTTAATTTAATCTATGGTGATAGAATAAATTAAACAGCTTTATATTTATTATTAATATTTTAAAAATATTAAATATAAATTAATAAGAGGAGTCTTATTATTATTATTATTATTATTATTATTATTATTATTATTATTATTATTATTATTATTATTATTATATTTCTAACTGAGTTTGGGAATTAATTTAATATATGCACTCTCCATTATTCCTAATAGAGATTAAGAAGCCTAATTAATTAAAAGAGTTTAATTAATTAAATAAAACTTATTCCTAATTAGGTTAAAAGGGTTGACTAGTATCTATATAAGAGGAGTCTTATGTTAGATATTAAAATAACGTGTTTTTTCAATTGTTGGGAGAGAACAGAGATTTCTGTAGAGACAGAAACTAGCTAGGGTTTAGCCACATACTCTTCTTTTTGACTTCTTCTTCCTTAGTGGATCACCTTTAGAGGCCAAACGTTTGGGTGACTAACATTGATCAAAGGAAGGAATCAATCCCATTGAATTCAAGTTGATCGTGCGAAGGATTTGGAGTTGCACTCGTAACCGTGGAAGCTTAGATCTACAACGTTATGATTCTATAACTTCCTCTCTTTTGTTAATTAATAATTATGCATAAAGGCTGATCCGAATAATTGGTTTGTAAATTTTTAAAATCTGATTTTGCCATGTTTTCATTGTTTTATGCAATTTGATTATGTTTATGGATTTTACAAACCTAACAGTGGTATTAGAGTCATACCTTTATGCAACTTATTAAATGTTTAGATTTGATATATATATATATATATATATATATATATATATATATATATCGTTATGTGTTTTGAACAAATTTTTTGGGCATAAAAATTGGCATGGAATTAAGTTTTTGGAGAAAAACTGCATAATTCGTGAAACTGAAAAATTGATTATGCTAACTAGCGTTACAACGTCGGATTACATTGTAATTCATGCACGTGTCTTTGCAGTGCGTCATTCGGGTTTTCAAACGGTGACTCGTATTGCACGCAAAGACCTATAGACGAGATAAATCTAGCGTTGCGTGTCGGGGCCAAGGTTTTTGAAAATCGGGTTATCCAGCGATGCAGTGCCCAAATAGAGTTCATTTGGGCCGCTGCAGTGCCGGTAACCAGAATTGAATAAAATTATTTTTTATTTATTAATATGATTTCTAATTAAAATAAAAGGTTTATTTTAAATTAAAATTAGATTTTATGTTTTTTTCTAGTAATTCTAAATTAAAATAAAGTTGTTTATTTTGTATTTAGAATATGATTTCATGTTGATTAAATAAAGGAGTTTATTTTAAATCATAATTGGAACCGATGCTAATTAAATTTTCCCATTAAATCGATATCAATATATATATTGAATGTTTGTTATTTATGAGATGAATGTTTATTTATTGATGTATATGGTGATATGCATGATAATAAATGGGATTGATTATGGATTATTGACCAATGTGATTGGATTTTATTTTAGATGGATGCTTGAATATTGTATGAGTTTTATTAAATGCGGTCTGCATACCCTCGTCTTTTCTGATTTTCTTCTTGATATAAATTCTATCTCCCTCCTATGTACTTCCCCTTGACTGCTGATCAAGGTTTCTATTTAAATTAAATAGTTTTTATGTAATAGGATTAGTTAGAATTTCTTGAAGAACCAGAGATCAAGGAGTAAGGAGCACTTGAAGATCCGTTTGTAATGAAGCCTGAGTTTAAATGTAATAGTTATATTTAAATTTTGATTCTTGCACCCTAGGGTTTGACCTTTTGGTTCACTTGATGGCTTTAGTGAACCAACCTAGAATAAAAGTCCATAATCAATCCGAGTAGAATATAGTATTCTATATCTGCATGCTATCATTATATATATATATATAATATTATATTATCCTAACATGCTTCACATATTAAATAATATGACGCGTATTTTATATATATATGTGCATGCGCGCTAAACAAGATGAGACTAATAATAACAAATCCCTTAAAGAATTTATATTAAGTCCTAAGCGTTCAAAGATATTTGGAATATCGAATGTCGCCTTCTAGCATGATAAAATTAATAGAGCATTATATATTTAATATGAGTTTGTTGTGTCACCACAAGACAAGTGTTAAATGTAATTTGATCCCGACTTTTATGAATTAAAAGTCTAATTTAATTTATGATTATTATTCTAAAGCTGTAAAGTATTAAATTGATAAATGGTCAAACAAACAATTAAATGAATAAGTGAGTAAATAAAAGAGGAGGAATTAAATTTTTGGAATGGTGGGACATGAGATATTGGCTAAATGATTTTAGCAAGGAAAACACCATCATTTTTTTTCTACACTTCACTCCCGTACTCCCCCAAATATTATGAAAATTAGAGAGAAAGAAGAAAAGAAGAAGAAGGAATGAAGAAAGAAGAAAATGGAAAATAAGAAAGATAAGAAATGTAAGTATTATTGAAGCTGATCAATTTCACAGAAAGCAGAATCAAATCACATTCTAAGGAAATAAAAGTGTAGCTGGGATTAGTAGAGAGAACATGGGTATAAAGTCGTGTTTCGAATCAGTCGCAATCCTCATCAAGTTATAGAACAATGTGGAATCATAATTGTACTGAGAACTTAAAATGTGTGTGTCTTATTTTATACGTCATTTAATACTTGATTTTAGTGAACAACAATAGGGCAATGAGGACCCGACTTTGAAAACATCAAAAATATACCGCATTAAAATGAGGAGGACAGAAATCTTCTCGTGCTCCTTTGGGGACTTAAAATATTTTCTTCTGTATTTTATATGGCATTGTAATAATTTGAGTATGAATATTATCGTATTATATACGTTATAATATTTGTATTGAAACTCACATCATATGTGTCATTGTATTTTGTACGACAGTTCAATTGTTGTAATAGGATAGTTCGCGTCAGTATTGTTGTTTTTGGTGACTCAAAATGGATTGTGTGGGCCTATTTTGGGGGCGTCTAAGATGTTCTTTTTATCACATTTGATGCTTCTAAAGAAAATTGAACAATGTTGTTTTGTTGTGTCATCACAAGGACGATGTTTTTCTTTTTTGAATATATGGAAGTGCTAGATTGGACTTAACTTAGATTATTTTGATTTGGATGTGTCACCACTTGATCAAAATAATCTAAGAGGCAAAAAAAATAAAAATAAGAAGTTACATGATGATGAAATTGACAAAGAGTTGTCTACTTATTTATTTTTATATAGTTTGTTGTGTCACCACAATGCTGTATATATTTGAAATAGGATCCTTATTCTCACTAGCAAATCTTTAACTAGATTTTACCGAACTATATAATTGAGGGTATTCTAGTTTGAAGAAAATAGTGGGAGGTACCAATTTAAAACAAGACCTAATTTATTTTGGTAAAGTTAATTAATAAAATGAATGTTTACTAAAATGTTATTTTTTTACATGCAGAAATTTGAAAATGTTAAACCCACTAATTTCATTGCGTAACATACTTGATGCTAACAAACAGACTGAACTGAATTACACGAACTGGTTAAGGAATCTGAGAATAGTTCTCACTGCTGAAAGGATCTTTATGTCCTAAATTCGCCTATCCCTACAAATGTTGCTGAAACAACCTCTGAGGAAGAGATTGCTACTTTTAAGAAGTGGCAAGATGATGCATCTATGGCTCAATGCATCATGCTCGCATCCATGAGTAACGAGCTTCAGATTCAGCATGAAATCATGGATGCTTCTACTATACTTCTGCACCTCCAAGAGTTATATGGTGAGCAAAGTAGGACTGCTAGATATGAAATATTTAAGGAGCTCTTCCGATCTCGAATGACCGAGGGCACTGCTGTTGAGACTCATGTCTTAAAGATGATCATTCTGATTGAACATCTTGGACATCTTGGGTTCGTCATGGATGAGGACTTACGTCAAGATTTAGTCTTGCAGTCACTCTGACACCTTCTCACAATTTGTTGTGAATTTTCACATGAATAAGTTGGACGTCAGCTTGCATGAGTTACTTAACATGTTGAAAAATGATGAATGTCACTTCCCATCCAAGAAGGATCATGTCTTAATAGTGGATTATTCTTCTAAGAAAAGGAAGAGGCCCAATGTATCTTCTGAAAAAAAGAAATCCTAAGGGTAAAGCGAAAGTGAAGGATTAAAAGAAACCTGATCCAGCTAGCAAAGAAATTTGCTTCCATTGTAACAAGCTGGGTCACTGAAAGAGAAATAACAAGGATTATCTTGCGGATAAAAAACAGAAGAAGCTTGGAGAAGCTTCGACTCCTAATCAAGGTTTGTTCATGATTGAAATTAATTTTTCTGAAAGTTAAAGTTCTACTTGGGTATTGGATACCGGCTGTGGTTCTCATATATGTAATAATTTGTAGGGACTGGTCAGAAGTAGAAAGCTGAACAAGGATGTGGGCTTCTTACGAGTGGGAAATGGAGCAAAGGTTGCTGCATTAGCTGTAGGTACTTATTGTTTAGCATTGCCTACGTGCAAAACCATTAACTTAAATAAATGTTATTTTGTTCCAACTATCATTAGAAACATTATTTCTATTTCTGTATTAGATATTGATGATTTTAATATTATAATAAAGAACAAAAGTTGTTCTATTTATAATAAAAATGTTTTATATGGTGTTGAAAAATTATGAAATGGACTTTACATACTTAACTTACATGAAAATATACTTCAAATTGAATAAATTAAGAAAAGGAAAAGAGATGATGTTAATTATAACTACATGTGGCACTGTAAACTCGGTCATATTAATGAGACAAGATTATCCAAGTTGAATAAAGATGGGCTCCTAGAGCTATCAGATTATGAATCATATCCAACTTGTGAATCTTGTCTCATGGGAAAAATGACTAAATCACCTTTTAGTGGAAAAGGATAAAGAGTTACAGAGTTGTTAGCGTTGGTACACACTGATGTATGCGGACCTATAACAAAGACGGCACGAGGATGGTATTCTTATTTTATTACATTCACTGATGATCACTCAAGATTTGGATATGTGTTTTTAATGAAATACAAATCTGAATCATTTGAAAAGTTCAAAGAGTTCAGAAGTGAAGTAGAGAAACAAAATGACAAAAATATTAAGATTCTTCGACCGGATCAAGGTGGTGAATACTTAAGAGGTGAGTTTCTCAATTGTCTCAAAGAAAATGGTATAATCTCATAATGGACTCCACCAGGACACCAGCTCAATGGTGTATCTGAAAGAAAAAATTAAACATTGTTGGACATAGTTCGTTCCATGATGAGCTTTACCGATCTTTCAGTTTCCTTCTGGGGACATGCCTTAGAATCAGCTGCATACCTACTTAAAAAGGTGCCTACCAAATCCGTCCCTAAGACCCCATATGAGTTATGGACAGGGAGGAAACTAAATCTTAAGCATGTTAAGACTTGGGGTTGTCCAAATTATGTCAAAAATTTTTAAAACAATAAACTACATACTAGATCCAACAAGTGTAGATTTGTGGGATACCCTAAAGAAACATCAAGGTATTATTTCTATCATCTAACTGATCAAAAGGTGTTTATAGTGAAACATGCTGCCTTCTTGGAAAAGGAGTTTATCCTTGAAGGGGTCAGTGGGAGTAAGATATATCTTGAAGAAGTTCAAGAACCAAAAAATAGTGCGTATCAAAGTCAAGTACCTAACCAAGTGGAAGAATCTATTGTACCACACCCTATTCATAAATTTGGAAGAGTATCGAAGATACCTGATAGGTATGAATTCATCATATAGGATGACGATGAGGTATGCATCATAGATGATGATGATCCATTGAATTACGAACAGTCTATGAGTATTAAAGACTCAGAGAAGTGGCTAGAAGCCATTAAATTCGAGATGGACTCCATGTATGAAAACCAATTATGGAATTTGGTTTCACCACCTGAAGGCATTAAGCTTATTGGGTGTAAATGGGTCTTTAAAAGAAAGACTAAAGCGGACGGCAAGATAGAGACCTATAAGGCTCGACTGGTCACAAAAGGTTTCAAACAAAGACAAGAAGTTGACTATGAAGAAACCTTCTCACCAGTAGCTATGCTCAAGTCCATTCAGATTTTACTTACGATTGTAACTTATTATGACTACAAAATTTGGCAAATGGACGTGAAAACGACCTTCCTCAATGGGAAACTTGAGGATGATGTGTATATGACACAACCAAAGGGATTTGTTTCAACGGTTGGAAAAAATCAAGTCTGTAAGCTGCAACGATCCATTTATGGATTGAAGCAAGCTTCTCGTAGATGGAACATCTGTTTTGATGAGACAATCATATCAAAGAGTTTGATTTTATCAAAAAATGAGGATGAACCATGTGTGTACAAGAAGGTTAGTGGGACCACTGTTTCATTCTTGTATTATACGTTGACGATATATTACTGATTGGGAATGATATTCTTATGCTACAATCAATAAAAAATCTGGTTATCTAAACATTTCTCCAAGAAGGACTTGGGAGAAAAATGCTATATTTTGGGCATAAAAATCTATAGAGATAGATATAAAAGGATGCTCAAATTGACCTAAGGAACGTACATTGACTCGATGCTAAAGAAGTTTAGCATGGAAGATTCCAAGAGAGGTCTCATGCCGATGAGCCATGTAATACATCTCTCCAAGAAATATGCCCCAAAGACACCTAAGGAGAGAGACCGTATGAGTAAGATACCTTATGCTTCAGCAATAAGATCTATCATGTACGGTATGATATGAACTAGATCGGATGTCGCTCATGCAATTAGTGTAACAAGCAAATATCATTCGAATCTAGGAGAAGAGCACTGGAAGGCAGTGAAAAATATCATAAAGTACTTACGAAGAACTAAGGATGTATTTCTTGTCTATGGTGGGTCTGAATTAAAAATCGAGGGCTACACAAACTCAAGTTTTCAAACGGACCAAGATGACAATAAATCCATTTTGTGGTATGTGTTTACCTTAAACGGTGGTGCAGTGAGTTGGAAGAGTTTCATGCAGTAAAGAGTTACTAATTCAATGAAAGAGGCAGAGTACATCGCTGCGAGTGAAGCTGTAAAAGAGGCTGTTTGGATGAAGAAGTTCATAATCAAACTTGGTGTTGTTCCTAGCATTAGAGGAGCAACGCCCTTATAACGTGACAACACTGGAGCTGTTGCGCAGGCTAAGGAACCCATGTCTCATCAGAAATCCAAACACGTGTTGCGGCTGTTTTATTTGATCAGAGAGATCATTAAAAGAGGAGACGTCACCCTAGAGTGTGTGGAATCTCAAGACAATATTACAGATCCATTTACTAAAGCATTAACAGAACATCAGTTTGATCGTCACTTAGAGAAGATAGATATGAGATACTATGACGATTGATTTTAGTGCAAGTGGGAGATTGAAAGTAATATGCATACAAACCAATCATGTATGATGATAAAACATATACACTTTATAAATAACCTTATTCATTTATTAATAAAAGAATTATTTATTAAAGGTATTTATTTATCTACATGATGCTGTTTTAATAATATGTGATAAACTCATAGTTTTAAGCAATGCTTTTAGAATCATGATGAGATCATGCTAATAAGATCTAAATTCTTAGATAGTTTAAAACTAAAATGTTCCCAATCATTGGATTACTAAAAAGGGGATTAGTGAATCCGGATAGATAGGTACATACGTTCCTTGCTCATTGGATAAAGATGATTGATCTCATGATCATTTGTGTGGAGACACTAAAACCAGTATGTAGGTGCTTATTGGAGAATAAGTTCACTGAACGCGGCTCGCTAAGGAATACCTTATGGAGTTTTACTCGCCTATCAATAGGAATTCCTGTAGTGATAGTAGTACAAGTGATCCTTAAACTTAAGATCATCATATTATCTTGTATATAATAAGTTATACTTTGACACATGTCCCTTAAGACTCTTAGGGTATATCAAAAGGTATGCTTGGGTGTAATATATATGGAGGTAATGTATGATCAATAAAGAATCTGTCGCTTATAGTAAAAGAAGAGATATGTCCGATGTGATTCGATAAATGACAACCCAGGAATCCTTGGCCAAGGTGGAATGAAATTAGAAATGAGTTTCTAATTTGCATTCATTTGAAGTTGTGCATATGAGAATCGAAATACATATAATTAAATAAAATAAGACTTGACAGAAATTTCATGTCTTATATTTAATTGAGACATTGTATGGTGGAAAGATTGAATTATATGGTAACTATTTACTCAAAGGTTCTTTTATGATTAATGTTAAAATCTATATTATCTGGAAAGTCGTTGATCGCTTAAGGGGCTTACCCTTATTGTAGAATAAATGTTATTTATTTAAATAAATTAATAATTTAATTTATTTATTTAAATAAGATTAGAATTGTTCTAATTGATTTATTCACAACCAGTTTAATATGAAAAACCTAAGGGGTGACACCGCAAAAGGAAGAATAATTACTTAAGAAGTTAATGTCATAATCTTAATAATAAGTTAAGTGTATTTAATTTAATTTATGGTGATAGAATAAATTAAATAGCTTAATATTTATTATTTAATATTTTGAAAATATTAAATATAAATAAATAAGAGGAGTATTATTATTATTATTATTATTATTATTATTATTATTATTATTACTATTATTATTATTTTATTTCCTAAAGGAGTTTGAGAATTAATTTAATATATATACTTTCCATTATTCCTAATAGAGATTAGTTAATTAATTAAATAAAACCATATTCCTAATTATGTTAGAAGGGTTGACTAGTTTCTATATAAGAGGAGTCTTATATTAGATATTAAAATAACGTGTTTTTTCAATTGTTGGGAGAGAACAGAGATTTTTGTAGAGATAGAAACTAGCTAGGGTTTAGCCATATACCTTTTCTTTTTGACTTCTTCTTCCTTAATGGATCACTTTTAGAGGTCAAACGTTTGGGTGGCTAACGTTGATCAAAGAAAGGAATTAATCTCGTTGAATTCAAGTTAATCTTTCAAAGGATTTGGAATTGAACTCGTACATGTGGAAGCTTAGATATACAAGGGTATAATTCTATAACTTCCTCTATTTCGTTAATTAATAATTATGCATAAAGGCTGATCCAGGTAATTGGTTTGTAAATTTTTAAAATTTGATTTTTCCATGCTTCCGATATTTTATGCAATTTGATTGTGTTCATGGATCTTACAAACCTAACATTGAAGAGGGGAGAAGAACATGTGAGCAATTACTCCAATAACACGCGTGGCTGAACTCTTAGGATATGAGAGCATTCTTAGGTTATCAAGGATCTAGAGAGCCTCTTTGAGTGTCTAGGGTTGAGAGAATCCGTCCGTCTTCAATGTTACCAAAAGTTCATTCTTCATAGAATGGAAGGAGTATTCATAGAGTTTCTTGAAAAGTGGTCACATACTAGGCACGTGATCTTAGGAAAATTTCAAAAATACCCTTAGTCATCAGAGTAATACCCAGTTCGTCTTGTGCTTGTAATATCCTAGATTTTTCCATGTAATTAAACAATTTCAATAAACAAACTTATGTGAAATTCTTACGTGACAATTATTTTTAGATGACAAATTATTTTTAGATGAATTATTTATTTTTATTATATGTTATGTGATAAGATGCGTATTAATGGTTGTTACGGTTAGGCCAATTATTTAAATTGGTTAAGGATGGAATTTAATTCTAATTAATTTCGTGGGATGACTTACAAATATGAGTTTGAGTTTGGAGCGGAATTTAGAGACGCGGTCTGCGTATTTGAGTCCGAAACATCGAAATTAGTCAGGATAGACTGTAACCACGAAAATGTGTCACGGTTGACTTTTTGGGGAAAAAGTCAACTACGAAATTTTGAAGTTGAGTTTGACGAAACAGATAGTTCCGTGACGTCCGGGACGTCGAATTTAGTAGGAATCGATATAGGTATCGATATGTTTTACTACGACGGGCAAAATGGTCAAAATGATTATTTAACTGATTAAATGATTAAAATAATATTTTTAAGTTCATATGAACAGTAGCTGGGGCCATGTGACCTGCATATTGGGACAAAAAGGAAGGAGTATATACGTATATAGTAAGATGGAAGAGGAGGGAGCTAGTTTATTCTCTAAACTCAAACCTTTTCATTTTCTAAACCCCCTCCATAACTAGGCTAATAATTAGAGGAATGAATGGTAACATAATGATATCTGATCATGGGGGAGTTACAAGGGGATGAAGAGTTCAGTTGAATACACCATATATGATATATTTACATTCCATCAAAGTTTTTCTTCCTTTCACAACAAGTTCCAACCGAGAGAGAAAAACATTGGGAGTTGAGAGTGGTGCTAGGTGGCCTAAGAATTCTGGAGGTTGCAAAGGAGTTAGCAAGCAAAGGGGTGAGACTCTAGCAAGATTAAACCAAGAGGAAATTTCGTCCAAAAGGTAAGCTTCAAACCATTTCTTATGTTATGAGAAAACTAGTAAGAAAATTAATGTATAAACATGGTAGATGGTTTGTTTTGACTTTGTAATGTCATGCTAGGGTTTGTTTCTGATATGTGGTAGTAGAGAGTGAAAATTCTGGTTTAGTACATTCTCTAATTCATAGAAAGTCAAGAAATCATGTCATGTATGCTAGCTATTTGATAAAATGCCTCTTAGATGCTAATTTGATGAAAACATGAAAAGTTAGAGAATTGAATGGTTGTAACATGTGTATATATGTTATTAGAAGTGGTCTGGATAATAGGAATCAAACCCATGCATGCTAGAATCAAAATCATGATTTTCTCAAAAGTTGGTTTAAACTAGTTTGCATGATTTTTTTTAGGATTTTTGGTCACTCGAAATCATGTCTTAGATAATCCATTTGGTGCATGTAATAATTTTGTAAAATAGTATGTAGCATGAGGTATAACATGTCCAAATTTCATTCGGATCGAAGCTATATTGAGTGAGATATGAAAATCGTAAGCAAACATGTTAGAAACCAAAAAAAAAAAAAACTGTGAACTGCTGACCCTAAAGACAAAATTCGGTGCTAGCTACAGTTTTCAGAAAATTGTGGGTTTTGGGTTATTATAGTACACTGAATAAGCTTTCCATAGACTCGAAGACGGACTAATTCGACTTGAACAAGGAGTTATGACTTTTCAAAGTAGTTGTGTCAAATCTGTCCAACAAATTCGGTGCAGTCCTCTTGCACGGATTTTCTGAAATTTTGTGCTTGGAATTTGAAGATGGTCCATGAACGAAAGTTGTAGCCCCAGAAGTTAACCCGGCGTGGGCGCAAGAATCGCTCAAAAATGTTTTTAAAAAGAATTAGTTATGACTGTTTTAGCGAGATATGGTAAAGCTGAGAAAAAAAAATGTAAAAAGCTGTTATGATTGGGCATTTTTAAGTTACATTTTTGAAATTTGCCTATGATGTCTAAAATGGGTGGCATATATTTTCTAAATATATTCTCTTATGATGTTTATAGCATATCCAATAGGAGACCCTTATACTTTCAAACTAGATTGTGTATGAATGGTGATTAACGAGACACATGTAATTAGGTTACGTGAATGTTAATTACTAAGCGTGTATTATTAAGAGAGGCTCATCGAGTGCAAGTTTCCTAACCCTAATTTCTTTTGGGTATTTATTAAATCCTTACTAATATTATCATGAGTAAGGGTAAGTATTGGACTTGTGTTAGTTATTTATTCGTGCAAGTTTCTTCGTTGAAAAGTCATACAAACTCCAATTATCTTGAAAGCTTTTCAATGGTTATTTAGTTATTATTCTAATGGCTATGCTTTTAAGTTTCATGTCATCATAGAACTGTTTCTATGTATGTTCCTAGCCTTTGGTTCCGGCTAGTTATTATTGATAAAAAATGATTTAAAACACATCTTTCGAAGCTATTGAATGTTTACCAATCCAAGTTGCCTTGGTGAGGTCTCGCATGATTACTAAGATGAACAACTTAGAATGAGCAGGAAAAAGCGGATGTCGGGCAAATAGTCCCATTTATGCTTATGCATTTTAAACTTAATACATGTGCACAATGTAAGGTACAATGGGTGATCACTGGCGTATTTGCGAGAGGCAGTTTTCTGATCTATTTGATTGTTAAAGCCGTCGATGTTTTTTTGATGAAAGAAATATGTTAGGGGTATTTTACACCCCTTAGTATGATATTGAAAATTCTTAAATTTCCATCTTGATGTTCCTATTTAACACTTTATAATCTTTTCAATTTGTTGAGGTTTAGCTATTCATTGTTTTCCTCTGATGTATGTTTTTAAATTTCTCAGTATATACTTCTTTGGGGCAATTCGTGCTCATTCTTGCTTAAACCTTTCGGTTAAGGGTGAGAAAAGGTGAGGGTTTGAGCGAGGACAATGGAAAGTCCAAGATGAAGTGATGCTAATGATTATGTAATAAGTTAAATATTTCAAGATATGTGTAATGTAGCGATAAACGCTAAGTCTAAGTTCCAATATGTTTTAAGGTTGTAAAGACTTGGGATTTTATTTCGACTATTTGTGTAATGGGTAATATAATATTATTATTATTGTTAAAGTTTACTTAGATAGATGATGTTGTATGTTGTATCGTGAGCACCAAGTCCTGTAATCGATGTTACTGCGGATTTGGGGGCGTCATGAGTTGGTATCGAGCCATAGGTTATAAACTTTGGGTGGGGAAACCTTAGACTATAACCTTAGGAAATTTAGTGGAGAAATAAGGAGATGAACTCATGTAGAGTTCTAGGGGTGTAGTGTCAAATCTATATTTTTTTTTCCTAAAACAAAAACATCTATTTTAAATACTAACCGAGTTATTTTGTCTTGTTTGAAGGATGTCGGGAGAAGACGAGAAGTTAGAGATATCCACGTTGTGAGTGAGCGATTAGTAGCGGTGTGCACGAGCTATAGTGAGGCTGAAAGTGATGAGTCTCGAACCGGAGGAGTATCAGGAAGAGGAAGAGGACAGGGAGGACTGGAAGAAGCACTGAAGATACTTTATTGGATGAGTTGATGGATAGGATTACGGAGTTGGACGACAAGGTCCATGAGTTGAATGAACATGTCGGGGAGCAACAAAGTCAGCAAAGCATTGCTTGAGGCATTGGTGGACCCACGATAATTAGGAATGGGGATCTGGGCGACAAGTTGCGGGCATCGAGAAGGCGAAGGCGGATAAATTTGAGGATGAGAAGGAAGCTATTAGGACCCACTTGGGACATACCATTAAATGGTTGGAGTCGAGGATTGAGTCTCAACTTGACAAATGATTATTACCACTTTACGGGGAGATGAGAGAAGAGAGACCGTGTTAGAAATGAGAAAGCTAACTTAGGAGAGTTGGAGGAGAAGTTAGAGACAAGAAGGTTAAGATAGACAAGATGAAATCGTGTTTAAGTCGGCACATGGAAGGTTCCATAAGGTCGTCACTTTCCACGTGAGGAGCGCCTTATGGCCGTGTTATAAGCGAGAAATGGTGAAAGAGATAGCGGATGAGGAGCATGAGGACGCTATTAGGCGGGGTCTTTAGTTATTATGATGAACTCTTTCTAGTAGCAAATAAAATGCTTAATTATGTAATAAAAAGCTTGGTTTCTGTTTTACCAAGTGATTGATGCAATGTGATGTAAATGGCGTAATGCCATAAAATGATGAAATACTTTGAGTATTATAAATAAATATGTTTTTATTTATGTATGTGATGTGATGGTTCAGTTTTTACGAATTTTATATACTGTAGAGTAAATTATGAGATAATAATATAAGTTCATTTTGAGCAGATAGATGGCTAGAGGAAGGCGTCGCCAAGCTTTTAGGGGTCGAGACGGTAATCTTTGAGGATCCAAGAACCCTATCGCAGCGGTTTTGTAGACATGTTAGTGGGGCACTTCAAAATTGAACCCGAATGTCAATAACCCTCCGGTGGCCCCCTGTGGCACACTTTAAAGACTTCAAAAAAGCGGGACCACGAGTTCAAAGGAACTACGGAACCCATGAAGCCCGGACTTGGGTTAAGGAAATCGAAAAGGCGTTCGCTATATCGCTCGAAAGTAGAGGCGACGAGAAAACTATCTTCACCACGTATATGCTTAAAGGTGAAGCCAACTCTTTGGTGGGAGGCAAATCGGACTAGAGAATTTGGAGAAGGTGTGATACCTTGGGAAGGGTTCAAGAAAATATTTTTGAGAACTATTTTTCTGTTAGTATCTTGAGTCGCATGGAGATCACGATTCTGGAGTCTGAAACAAGAAGATATGATGATGCAGTAGATCTGTTTTGCAAAGTTTAACGAAGTGGCGAGGTTCGCACCTCATCAGTCGACAACGAGGAGAGAAAGGCGAGGAGGTTTGAGCAAGGCCTCAAACCATGGCTATCTAACAGACTTTCGGTCTTTGCAGAGGCGAAACAGTTTAGCGACTCTCTGGAGAAAGCTATAATCGCTGAGGGCGGAAGTGAAGCCCTAATGAAGTTCAACAAGGAGAAAAAGAAGAAGACTGAAGGAGGAAACCGTGGAGAAGGCAGCAGCAGCAATGGTGCAAATAAGAGGAAGTGGAACAACAACAACAATAATGTCAACTCAATAATGGAAACCACGGGGCAAACCAGGGAAGCAAAAAGAGGGCCGAGGCGTCTGAGGAGTGTGGAAGGAATCACTCGAGGGCATGTCTAAAGGGAAGAATGTACATTTCAATTGCAGGCGGGAGGGCACATCTCTCCCAACCGCTTCTGCATAGAAGAGAAATGGATGTTTCAATTGTGGAGCATTAGATCATCAAAGTAGGAGGCGCCCGAAGAACTTCGGCGAGGAGGAAATGGAGGAGGGACCAAGCGGTGGAACTCTCACAATTGGTGGACCACCAACTCGAGAATCGACCAACAGCAAGGACTTTCAACATGGCCGGTTCGGGATGCGGTTGCATCCGAGGGGCGTGGTTTCGGTATCATTAGATCAATGATATATCTGCTACATATTATTTGATTGGTGCTACTTCTTCCTTCGTTTCGCATGAATTCTCCTAACGACTAAACTTACCTCAGGAAGAAATAGAATATCCTATGAACATAGAAGTTGCTAATAAGGAAGTCATTCATGTTAACCATGTCCATAGAAATTGCGTTGTAGATATCAGGGGATATAAGTTACCTGTGGACTTAATCCCAATTCAATTAGGAGAATTTGATGTAATTCTAGGGATGGATTGGTTATTTAACCATGGACCGATGATAGATTGCCAGAAAAAGTGTATAAACCTTAAGACTCCCGAGAAGTCGAAGGTAGTGTTCTATGGGAGTAGGTCGCCAAGACTCTCGAGCTGTCTGACGATGATGCAAGCGAGGAAGTTACTAAAAAATGGATGTGTAGGTTATTTGGCCCATATCGTCGATACTCATAAAGTAGGGTTAGAAATGGGACGGATACACTGTCAGTGAATGAATTTCGGATGTATTCCGGAAGAATTGCGGGTCTTTAGCCGGATAGAAGGTCGAATTCGTTATAGATTTAATACCGAGAGCAGCTGTAGATCTCGAAAAGCCCGCATGAGAATGGCACTGCCGCCAGAGTTGAAGGAGGCGATGAATACGATTTAGGAATTGTTGGATAGGAATTATATTCAACCGAATGTGTCTCCTTGGGGAGCACCAGTGTTGTTTGTAAAGAAGAAAGACGGGTCGATGAGACTGTGCATCGATTATCGAGAGCTGAACAAGGTGACGATCAAGAACAAGTACTCGTTACCTAGGATAGATGACCTGTTTGATCAGTTAAAGGGAGCGAAATATTTTTCCAAAATCGATTTGAGGACGGGGTATCACCAGTTGAAGGTGAGAAAGGAAGATGTACCTAAGACAGCGTTCAGAACTCGTTACGGTCACTACGAGTTTCTGGTAATGTCGTTCGGGTTAATAAACGCGTCAGCATCGTTTATGGACATGATGAATCGGGTATTCAAACAGTATTTAGATAAATTCGTAGTTGTGTTCATAGATGATATCCTGATCTTTTCCAAGACTCAGGAAGATCATCTTTGAACATTTAAGATTAGTATTGGAAGCATTGAGAAGGGATAAATTATCGCATAAAATTTTTGAAGTGGGAGTTCTAGTTAGAAAAAGTTCAATTTAAGGTCACGTGATCGTAAGGACGGAATCTCTGTGGATCAACAAAGGTGGAACCAGGTTGAAATTGGGAACAACCAAAGACAACAAGTAAGAAGTAAGAAGATTGGCGGGCTACTACAAAGCGGTTCATTCAAGATTTTTGAAGATAGCGAGGAACATTGGCGAATTTAACGAATAAGTCGGTGAAGTTTATCGGGACCGAGAAGTGTGAAGAGAGTTTTCGAGAACTCAAGAAGAGATTGAGTGAGGCTTGGGTGTTGTCGTTACCGGACGATCTGGTGACTTCGTGATTTTCGATGATCGTCACTGAGGGCTTGGGCGTGTGCTTATGCAACATGGTAAAGTCATTGCGCACGCGCGCATCGCATGATTGAAAGTTTATGAGAATGGATATCTACCCATGACACCGGAATTGGCGGTGGTAGTATTTGCCCTCAAGATTTGGAGGCCTTATTTATATGGTGTGAAGTGTGAAATATACACGGACCATAAAATCTGAAGTATATTTTCATGCAAAAGGAGTTAAATATGAGGCGAGAGAAGATGGTTGGAACTAATAAAGGATTACGATTGCGATATTTTGTATCATCAGGGAAAGCGAACGTGGTAGCGGATCGTTAAGCGAAAAAGCGATGGTAGATTGGCAATCTTTAACAACTCGGGAGAGAGTTAATCGAGGAGATGGCGGTTTGGAGGTAGAGATAAAGAAGTAGAGAGAGCGGATGGGAAATTGTTCAGCGATGGAGGTTCGTCGACTCTATTGGACAAGATCAAGGAAGCCAAGGTGGTAATGAAGAATGTGAGAAAATGAAGAAAAGAATTTCCGAAGCGAGAGGAGCTTAAATTTGACATGGGTGGTGATGGTGGTGATTAAAATTTGAGGAGAGAATTTGGGTGCGGTGGTATACGAGTTAAAGGAAGAAATCTTGCGAGGAAGCTCATAGTTCAAGTTACTCAATCCACCAGGAAGCACAAAAATGTATCAGGATCTTCGTCGACATTATTGGTGGCCCGATATGAAAAGAGAAGGTCATGATCGTTAACAAGTGTTTAACTTGTCAACGAGTCAAGGCGGAACATCAGAGACCGAGCGGGTTACTTCAACCTTTAGAGATTCCGGAATGGAAGTGGGAGCATATCACGATGGATTTTATGGTAGGACTTCCAACTACGCAGAAGGGATACGATGCAGTGTGGGTGATCATCGACCGATTGACCAAGTCAACGCATTTCTTGCCAATCAAGATCAGATATACCTTGGAGCAGTTGGCTAAACTTTATATCAAAGAGATCGTTTCCAGGCACGGTGTACCAGTTTCAATTGTGTCAGATCGCGATCCGCGGTTCACAGCGAACTTTTGGAGAAGTTTTCAAGAAGGCATGGGAACACATCTGAGGTTGAGCACCGCGTATCATCCTCAAACAGATGGGCAGAGCGAGAGAATTATTCAAACGTTAGAGGATATGCTGAGAGCATGTGTGATGGATTTCAAAGGGAGTTGGGATGACCACCTACCGTTGGTGGAATTTGCATACAACAACAGCTACCATGCGAGCATCGGGATGCCACCTTATGAAGCTTTATATGGAAGGAAATGCGAGCGCCATTGTGTTGGGATGAAGTAGGAGAGCGTGAACTAATAGGGCGAGAATTGAGTGCAATGAGGCTGCGGATGTGATAAAAACTATTGGCGAGGCTAGTGGCGGCTCGGGATCGATGAAGAAATATCTTTGATCAACACCAACAACAACGAGACTTGACGGCACTTATGTGTTTTGAAAGTGTCACCTTGGAAAGGAAAATGAGATTTGGGAAGAAGGAAAACTTAGTCCCAGATTCATAGGACCCTTTGAAGTTACGAGGCAGTCGGTGAGGTAGCTTATGAAATAGCTTTACCTCCGGAGCTAGAACATATATACAACGTATTCCACATTTCGGTCTTAAGACCATATAAAGCGGGACTACAAGCATGTCATGTAGAGTATGAACCATTCGGTTCGAAAAAGACTTAACTTACGAAGAGGTTCGGTCTGCGGATAATTGATAGAAAAGAACAAGTGTTAAGAAATAAAATAATACCTTACATTAAGGTAGTATGGAGGAACCACAACAGCAGAGGAGGCTACGTGGGAACTCGAGGAGAAAATGATGAAAAACTACCCTAATCATTTTGTTTGATGTGTAATGATTAGGGGACGGAATCCTTATAAAGGAGGTGAATGTAATATCCTAGATTTTTCCATGTAATTAAACAATTTCAATAAACAAACTTATGTGAAATTCTTACGTGACAATTATTTTAGATGACAAATTATTTTTAGATGAATTATTTATTTTTATTATATTTTATGTGATAAGATGCATATTAATGGTTTATTCTGGTTAGGCCAATTATTTAAATTGGTTAAGGATGGAATTTAATTCTAATTAATTTAGGTGGGATGACTTACAAATATGAGTTTGATTTTGGAGCGAATTTAGAGGCGCCTTGATCTGCGTATTTGAGTCAAAGCGTCGAAATTAGTCGAGGATAGTTGTAACCACAAAAATGTGTCACGGTTGACTTTTTGGTCAAAGTCAATTGGTTGACTTTTTTGGGAAAAAGTCAACTACAAAATTTTGAAGTTGAGTTTGACAAGCGGATAGTTCCGTGACGTCCGGGACGTCGAATTTAGTAGGAATCGATATAGGTATCGATATGTTTTTTACTCTGAGGGCAAAATGGTCAAAATGATTATTTAAGCGATTAAATGATTAAAATAATATTTTTAAGTTCATATGAGCGATGGTGAGGGCCATGTGACTGCATATTGGGACAAAAAAGAAGGAGTATATCGTATATAGTAAGATAGAAGTGGAGGAGCTAGTTTATTCTCTAAACTCAAACCTTTTCATTTTCTAAACCCCTCCATAACTAGGCTAATAATTAGAGGAATGAATGGTAACATAACGATATCGATCATGGGGGAGTTACAAAGAAATTTGGAGAGTTGATTGAATACACCATATATGATATATTTACATTCCATCAAAGTTTTCTTCCTTTCACAACAAGTTCCAACCGAGAGAGAGAAAAATATTGGGAGTTGAGAGTGGTGCTTTAGGTGGCCTAAGAATTACGGAGGTTGCAAAGGAGTTAGCAAGCAAAGGGGTGAGACTCTAGCAAGATTAAACCAAGAGGAAATTTCGTCCAAAGGTAAGCTTCAAACCATTTCTTATGTTATGAGAAAACTAGTAAGAAAATTAATGTATAAACATGGTAGATGGTTTGTTTTGACTTTGTAATGTCATGCTAGGGTTTGTTTACGATATGTGGTAGTAGAGAGTGAAAATTTGGTTTAGTACATGCTCTAATTCATAGAAAGTCAAGAAATCATGCCATGTATGCTAGCAATTTATTTGATAAAATGCCTCTTAGATGCTAATTTGATGAAAACATGAAAAGTTAGAGAATTGAATGATTGTAACATGTGTGTATATATGTTATTAGAAGTGGTGCGGATAATAGGAATCAAACCCATGCATGCTAGAATCAAAATCATGATTTTCTCAAAAGTTGGGTTAAACTAGTTTGCATGATTTTTTAGAATTTTGGTCACTCGAAATCATGTCTTAGATAATCCATTTGGTGCATGTAATAATTTTGTAAAATAGTATGTAGCATGAGGTATAACATGTCCAAATTTCATTCGGATCGAAGCTATATTGAGTGAGATATGAAAATCGTAAGCAAACATGTTAGAAACAAAAAAAAAAAAGCGTGAACTACTGACCCTAAAGACAAAATTGGTGCTAGCTACAGTTTCCAGAAAATTGTGGGCTTTTGGATTATTATAGTAAACTGAATAATTTTTCCATAGACTTTGGAACAGACTAATTCCGACTTCGGAGCAAGGAGTTATGACTTTTCAAAGTAGTTGTGTCAAATCTGTCCAACAAATTCGGTGCAGTCCTCTTGCACGGATTTTCTGGAATTTTGTGCTTGGAATTTGAAGATGGTCCATGAACGAAAGTTGTAGCCCCAGAAGTTAGCTTCGCGTGGGCGCAAGAATCGCTCAAAAATATTTTAAAAAGAATTAGTTATGACTGTTTTAGCGAGATATGGTAAAGCTGAGAAAAAAAATGTAAAAACTGTTATGATTGGACATTTTTAAGTTTTGTTTTGGGCTGCCTATGATGTCTAAAATGGGTGGCATATATTTTCTAAATATATTCTCTTATGATGTTTATAGCATATCCAATAGGAGACCCTTATACTTTCAAACTAGATTGTGTATGAATGGTGATTAACGAGACACATGTAATTAGGTTACGTGAAGGTTAATTACTAGCGTGTATTATAATGAAGCTCATCGAGACAAGTTTCCTAACCCTAATTTCTTTTGGGTATTTATTAAATCCTTACTAATATTATCATGATGAAGGGTAAGTATTGGACTTATGTTAGTTATTTATTAAGTGAAGTTTCTTCATTGAAAAGTCATACAAACTCAATTATCTTGCAAGCTTTTCAATGGTTATTCGGTTATTATTCTAATGGCTATGCTTTTAAGTTTCATGTGTCATCATAGAAGCTGTTTCTGTATGTATGTTTAGCCTTTGGTTCCGGCTAGTTATTATTGATGAAAAATGATTTAAAACATATCTTTGAAGCTATTGAATGTTTACCAATCCAAGTTACCTTGGTGAGGTCTCGCATGATTACTAAGATGAACAACCTTAGAATGAGCAGGAAAAAGCGGATGTCGGGCAAATAGTCCCATTTATGCTTATGCATTTTAAACTTAATACATGTGCACAATGTAGGGTACAATGGGTGATCACTGGCGTATTTTGCGAGAGACCGTTTTCTGATCTATTTGATTGTTAAGCAAATCGATGTTTTTTTGATGAAAGAAATATGTTAGTGGTATTTTTACACCTTAGTATGATATTGAAAATTCTTAAATTTCCATTCTTGATGTTCCTATTTAACACTTGATAATTTTTCAAGCTGTTGAGGTTTAGCTATTCAAATTTATTTTTTCTCTCGATGTATGTTTTCAAATTTACGTATATACTTGTTGGGCAATTCGTGCTCATTCTTGCTTAAACCTTTGAGATTAAGGGTGAGAAAATTTGAGGTTCGAGGCGAGGACAAAGGAAAGTCAAGATGAAGTGATGCTAATGATTATGTAATAAGTTAATTATTTTCGCATATGTGTAATGTAGCGATAAACGCTAAGACTAAGTTCCAGTATGTTTTAAGGTTGTAAAGACTTGGGATTTTATTTCGACTATTTGTGTAATGGGTAATATAATATTATTATTATTATTGTTAAAGTTTACTTAGATAGATGATGTTGTATGTTGTATCGTGAGCACCAAGTCCTGTAATCGATGTTACACGGATTTGGGGGCATCACAGTGCTTCTCGCCACCAATCCTATCACCTAATCAATTCGCAAAATGAGTTGCCTCCATAAGCCTTCGGTCCTGAGACTCATGGATGCTCCTCCTCAGTTTCATGCTTTAAAGCTCTTGTTACTCAAATCATGCTTTCCTGCTTTTTGTTCTTTATTTGAGAATCTCGTCGCTAGAAAACCTCGGAAGAACTCAGCACAGGACACGGGAGGCCGCGCCTAGGGCTGGTCCAAACTTTTGGGAGGCCTCAAGCTCAAGCCAAATAAATTTTAACCATCCGTTAGAGATTGAGAAAAAAAATATCTTGTATGATTATACTTGTAGCTACTGTTTTGCTAGGAATTTTTTTAATGGGCTCTAACATATATGGATTATTAAAATTTGGGGGCCTTCTCAATTTTGGGGGCCTTAAGCCATTTCTTAAATGGCTTAACATATAGGCCAGCTCTAGCTACGCCCTAGGGAGCCAAAACCTAGGGGGCCGAACCCTAGGTTTGAGCTTCTTTCGGTTCTTTTCGTTTATTTCTACCTTTCTTAGTCGATTTACATCATTTTCTCATGATTCTTGGTTCTGTGAGAAGCTCTTTCATGGAGGTTCTAAAGCTAAGCATTTCTTGGAGTTTCATAAGACCTTAGTTTCTTTCTGTAGTACGGGCTCATTGTTTTTTCATTGCTTCGATCAAAACCCGTCTAACACGTAAATCGAGGAAATGAAATCGTTCATGCCCTAGGGTGCCGAACCCTAGGGGGGGCCGAATCCTAGGGTGTCTAGGAGGAACTTTGGCTTTTTTGTTCATCTTTTATATATTTTTCTTGTTTGTTCCATTCATTCAAACCAAGTCCAGTCGGGGAAGAGATTAACTAATCTTTTCTTTAAGGAGTGCCCACCTTGAAGTGGTCGAACCCTAAGGTGGCCAAACCTTAGGGGGCCAAAACCCTAGTTTTTTTTCTTTTTGCTCATTTAATGCTCCGTTCATTAATTGCAGTCTTGTTCATTTACTTATGTCTTTTCATTTAATTCATTTAGGTCATATGTGAACCCTAACTTGTACTTGGGACCCTAATTTGTACTTGGGCTCACAGTGGATAATAAATTAATTATCAACTAATAGTTAGAAGATATATTAAGTAGAAGTAGATTTGGTTGAGTAAATCTGGTATACAATATGATTATGATGTTGAGAAAATACTTAGAAATGTTATTTGTAGTGTTTTTAGGATAATCACAATTAGTATATGTTGATTTATTTTTATGTGTACTTCTTGTCCAAGAAGTAATAAATTTTAATGTGATTATATGAATTTTGTATATTATAATTAATTGAGATAAATATTTTATTTTTAATTTTTATAAATATAGTGACGTTCAAGTATTTCATATTATTATGAGAATTTTCTTGAATTCTATATTTCTATATTTCTAAATTTCAAAAGATATATTGTTTATGATATTTCATGTGTGTGAATTTTATTTGCTTTCTACTTCAATTATTTTGTTTGTGATAAATTAACTTTTTAGAAAGTAAATATAAAATTTTATATTTTATGATTTATATGCAAATAAATTTGTGCAATATATGACGAGTTGTGTTATAATTTGTATATAATGAGTATATACTATTTACATAGAAGTCAAGTGTTACGTGTTGGTATACTTGAAAAATGCAAATGTATAATTTTAAGTGTTTATGTTATATAATTTTAGATTTGAGATTTTATGTAATTTCAAAAAATAAGAGTTTGTTTTCTTAATGTGAGGGTCATGTTCTAAAAGATTCTTGTGTTGAATCAATCTTTATATGAATAACTAATACATAAAATATACAAGAACTTATTTTTTTTTATGAGAAGTGTTCTTAAATATTCTTATGTGGAAGTAATATTTATAGGAATATTGTCACATAAAATGTTAATTAATCTAAAATTTATTTTAAGTGAAGAGCATAATATTGTGAAGTGAAAATATTCAATAAGATTTCAATTATTTAAAAATTGTGGGGGTGATTCTTTAATATTTTTTGATGGACTAAATTTGGCCTTTGAACTATTTCGAGCATATCTTTATTTATGTAAGAAATAGTAAGGCTTATGGATTATATTTCTTGTTGCAAAATTCAATTTGATTGTGTAGTCTTATGAAATGAAAGTTTTTGAAACACAAACTTTTAAATAATATTGAAATGTGAACTTATTTCACTTAATTAATTCTCTAAAATCCTACAAAGGTATAAGCTGGACCTGGAAAGAACAATATTGATTTGGTGAATGAAATCAATATAATAATTTAGTAAATAAAATACCTATAATTTTATTAGCCTAAGTATGATCCAAAATATTTATAATGTTTGAGTTTAATAGTGAGATTGAAAATAAGTTATTAATATTAAAGTGGATACATATTAGGTGATAATATATAGGTATGTATATTTACCTTGAGACTCTAAATTCGTTGTATAAGAATAAGTGATTTGATACTGATATGTATTTTTCTTTAATTGACAGTAAAAATAATTTTCAACATTTTAGATAAGAGAGTATAAACTATTTTAACATTTTAGCACCGATTATGATATTATTCCAACTCAAGTTTTCAATAAATTTGATTTAGGGAGTATATTGAGAATGCACAAGATGGTTTATTCTTTTCGATTGAGAGGTTAAAGTGTAAAATAGTTATGTACATGTGGTTGAAACTGAGAACTAGTATTTCACTTTTTTTACTATTTTTGGATATAGAATTATTTATATGTTTACATTAACAATATAATTTTATAAACTATAATGTGATAATTTTTGTGTATATTAATGATATGTTGATTATTTTACATAATATTGTGAACATAAATGAGTTTAGGATATATTTATTTTTTGTCTTTATGTTGAAAGACTTGTAAAATAGATGTTATCTTATTATCATGTGAAAACATAATTTTGGTCTCAACTAAACCAATTTAATTGTATTAAGGGGTTGTATTGAACTAAGTTTGATAACCTTGAGATTGAAGAATTTTTAATAAAAGTGGTGGTACACTGAAAGTTAATTCTCATATAGCTATTACAAATATGAAGTACACATGCGCTAGTGGGAGCCTTATGTTTGATATGCAATGCACGAGATCATATATTACTTATAATTTTAAACTTAATATACTTGTGATTTAAAATTGATTTTTGTTAGATTTTTCAATGTTTTAATAGATCACATAAATGTCATTTATATTTTAATGAATTCACAAGTAGGTGAATTTTCACCAGTATATTATTTCTTAGATGAGTAAGAAACAAATGAGTATTTTCCATTTCATTATATGGATCTAATGTTATTATGGTGTTATAGGGAAAGTTTAATGAATTATGGTGTTTGTTAAAATATTGATTGTGGCCTAGTCTGAAGCTTCCTATTTCATTATATTGTGTTAATGAAAATTTGTATTTAATATAAATTATTAATCTTGGATTCATAGTTGGTTCTGATCTTGTATACGTAAGAAAATATTCACAAGTAGGTGAATACTCTTAGTTATACTATTGCTTTATATGATATAGAAAGCAAATGAAATCAAAATTTGTCGTTAAAGCATCAAATTGTGAGCACTTCCAAAATTATTTAGTTCATTATGTTGTGATAATGAAATTATTTTGTATAGAGCATATGATATTATCTTTAATGGTAAGTCTTGACATGTTGATCATAAACATAATTTTTTGTTAGACAATTAATAAAAGAAAGTATCATAATATTTGTTTACGAGGAAGTCTGACAACTTAGCTTATCTTGTTAATCAGACCCTGACGAGAGCTAAGTAAATTTAAATACTTGTGATATGGAACTTAAACCACTTAGAGTCATGGGTGATGGGAACCCAACCTATTAATTCCTAGGTTACCCCTAGTTTATAGGTTCAATAAAAAAAAACAAGTTATAGTTGCTGACTGTGTTACTATTGATGTGGTTCCATATGTAAGTCTAAGATAGTAATGTCGATATGTTGCACGACTGAGGTTGAATTATATATACTCTTAACAAAGATCTTGTGTTCTTAGCAATAGAAACACATGTGAAACACTTCACCTATATGAACTAGAAGTGAAGTCGCTTCTTATAGAGGGTTGTAGTTTACTCTCTTAGAGGTTAATGAAACAAGGTTAATTTGCACATGACCATATTAACGCAAAACAATTGAGAATACTCACCATGGTAGAAGGATTTTTGTGTGTGTGTGTGTGTGTGTGTGTGTGTGTGTGTGTGTGTGTGTGTGTGTGTGTGACAATACCAGTCATATCATATAGGAGTAGATATTCAATCTACGGACACCATGAACTTCGATGTGACTTTGAGTTGTTTACACTAGGAGAAGGTTTAATGTTCGTCACACCTTCTTTTATGCACACATACTTTGGAGTTGTTTGGTAGAATATTGTTTGGGAGAAATATAAATTTTCCAAACATGTAGGAGATTGTTAGAAATTGCACCATATTTTATATTTTGGAGACTTAATTATTGTCAAATTTTGGGCTTGAATAAAACCTATTAGTTGACATAATTTAAGTGAATATAAAGGTATAATTTGGTTCCCTAATTGTGGAGAATAAGAGAGAACTTCATTTGATTTGTGTAGAAATCATTTGATTTGTGCTTATAGTGAGATGTTTAATAAGGTGATTATTTTTTGATAAAACTAATTTTCCTCGGTTCCATTTAATAGAAAAAGACTACTAGTTACTTTATAGTTTATAAGTACAAGAGGTGTAGTCTATTTTATTTAGGAATAAAAGGAAAATATTGAGAACTATTTAAATTCTAATTAACCACTAAATTAATACTAGTACGTAATTTACATATTTAGTACTAATAAGTGTAGTTAAAAATAGAATTTAATAGTATATTATGTAACTTACAAATATGTATGTACATAATATATGTATATGTAGATATATACATAAGATATGCATATTTGAAGTAAGTTTACATATAAGATTTTACCCATGTATTTTCTCTTTTTCTATCTTCTCCGATTTTTCTACAAACAAATAACTATTACAAAACAATGTTATAATGGAGTTATTCTGTGAATTATGTTGGATATATATATATATATATATATATATATGAATGAGAATTTTATCTAAAAGGTGTGACCTTTGGTTCATATCTTTTCAAATTGAAAAGGTACCTTATCAAAGGGATGTAACCTTTCAAATAGATGTAACCTTATCAAAGGGATGTAACCTTTCAAATAGATGTAACCTTTTAAAGGGATGTAACCTTTCAAAGTGATGTATCCTTTCAAAAGGATGTAATCTTTTAAAAGGATGTAATTAACCTTTCAAAAGGATGTAACCTTTTGAAAGAATGTATATCTTCAAAGGGTTATTTGGAAACCTACAAATAGGTTCCAAATCTACCCAAAACAATCACTTAAAATTCAACTTCAATCCTTTTCAAGTTCTTAAAATTAAAATTCATTCTTCTTTCATTAAAAGTCATAAAGAGTATTCAATTTTTTTTTTTTTGTTTCGTGGAACTCTTCCATTGAAGTGCTTCTTGTGAGAGTTGAAGACCATTTTATCCTGGGAAGTAGACGTCCATTGTTCCATCCAAGTAGTAAAGAAAATGGGGAGACGAAATCTGCTTTAAGGAGAGACTGTCCAACAGTTGACTTGATTTTAAAAGTTTGTCAATTGCATCTTGTAAGTCATTATTATAAAATTATTTATTTTTTAATTCTGTTTATATAATTAGTATCAAGGATAATTCACCAAAGGCTTGACATATATCCTGGAGGTATATCGTCTTCAACCCTTAGCAAATCAATCGTGGTGGGAGCGATAAAAACCTTAAGGACAGATATCACCCGTATCATATCTTTACTACGATATTAATTAATTATACGAAGCTATGATTTTAACAATTAGTACCACATTTATCAAAATTAATCTATGTATAAGTCCCTAATTGAGTAAGCGCATTGAGAGCTAGTGAATTGAAATAACATAATCTCTCACATAATTCTATGATCGACTACTCCAACAATCTAAGTTGACATTGTACAAACCTACATGTGGTTCCTACAATTGAGTCCACTCGATCAGTTTGCATATTTGTTAGGCTCAAGTCAGTTATCACTAGGTCAATAAATCAGTTTTTTACATATACTTTGTGCACATATTAAAGGAGTTTTTAAGCTCCCACCCACACATTATTTGTATTGGTTTAGCTGAGTTATATCCATTATTTTGCTGACGCGGCAAAAAAAAGATAATATAAAAAGTCCCAATAAAGCAAATAAAAGAAAAATGTGCACTAAGAACGTCCAGGATTGTTGCATGTTTACATTATGGGCAACTTAAACTAAACATTTTCCCCCTTAATAATGGACACAATATGTTAGTGGGCGTTACCAAGAAATTAAAAGTCAACTATATTTTGGGATGGACACGGTGGCTGGTGGAAAGCATTGAGGACGTTTTTCCAATAAGACCCTCCAATATTATTTTTGGATGATGAGTGAAAGAGAATTAACTAACCAATAAATATCCACATTGTTCGCCCTAAAGGGTTATCTGTGACGTTAAAGAACAAAGATACTAAGCTCCGCATAATGTAATATGCTTATTTTAATAACAACCTAGTTAGAAAATGAAAACGGATGCCATATGTTTCTTGATTATTGGATTCTATAAAACTCTTATCATTGTGTGTGAAAGAGAAAGAGAGAGAGAGAGAGAAAGGAATAAGAAAATACCTCATACAAGATATTTGCTAACCATAAATAACAATATGAAGAGCTTATAAACAAAAAGATATGGCTATACCAACTATATATAAATATATATTTATCATATATACTTAAACTAAAAAAATATAGTTAATTAAACAAATTATTTGGTACGAAAGGATCATTATATTTCGGTCTTTTTTATGTTTTGGTCTTCGGTATGAAAAAATCATTTATTTAGTCCCTCTTTGGTGTGAAAAGATCTTTATTTTTGGGTCTTTGGTATAAAAATATCTTTTATATGAATGAAAAGATCATGTTCACATCATATTATGTAATTTTCAGGATATTTATAACGAAATTATCAATGAAAGATGATTTTAACCTTGTTGTATTAAATTTATAAGTTATAGTTATTAATTAAAAGTAATTAGAAAGAAAAGAAAAAATAAAGAAAGGGAAAAGGAAAGAAAAGTCATGGCCAAAACATAAATTTGAGTTTGAGAGGGAATTTTGATACGCGGACTTCTCTGTTGAATCTGGAACGTCGGATTTAGTAAAAAAAGACTATAAACCACTACTACAAAACAGTAAATAGATAACGCAGAAAAAACGTTGTGGTTTTAATCAGAAAAATGTCGTGGTTAAGGGTGTCATCTATTTGACACCCTTACACAAAGTTTTTAAAACGTTGTAGTTAGACACATTATACAACGTTTTTTAAGAAAAAAACGTTGTAGATTTGTTTTCCATAAATTAGTAGGTGCTTGAAAACGTTGTAGAAGGTATGATTCCACAACGTTTTCTGGTTAAAAATGTTGTAGTTTAACATATCAGACAACGTTTAGGCACATTTACACAACATTTATAATGTGTCATCTATTTAGAAGGTGTCATTTATTTATACAAATATACTACATTTTTAAAATGTCGTAGATAAAAAAAAAAGAAAGATTGTGGTTCACCTATATTACCAATGAACTTGTAATATGCTAATGCTATGATATATAACTAAAAGGTCTAAATTCTCATTTAAATTTAAAGCCAAAATGTATCAACCATTCAAAATACATCCCAATAATACCAATCGTTTACAGTTTCAAATTACTATATCCACAAAATATATACCAAAATTATCCATATATACATCTCAAATTCACTTTTCAATATAAATTACTACTACATTGAATTGTGAATTTGATTACATCCACAAAATAAACCAATGGTAAATAATATCAGATAATTTACTTCTAGTATTCTGAAGGCATTGCAGTTGCTCATCTCTAGTCGGGTGATGCGCTACCTGTAACTTAATAGGTCAAGGTTCCCCTAGAAACTTTAGCAATAACATTTCATCCGTCATATATTTGATAACTGTCTTCTCAGAAGAGCAATCTTCAAATCGTATGGAGTAACCAACTTCGAAATCGGACACGATAATTATTAGAGAATCGCCTCGTCTGGGTCATGTAATATCGAATTGATAAACAAGTGCAATATCGATTTGATAAACAAGTGCAACAATATATGACACCACGCATAAACCTAATACTAAAATTTTTCTAATACCACTTCACAATTCATGGGAAAGCCACAGTTGAAATCGTTTTGGAATTGCAGTGACATGTAGGTTGAACATTTAGGTAATAAAAACTCCATGGATGTAACATCAGTATTACATGCAACAATCTCATAGGGCCACTTCATTATGAACCACATTACATGTGACGCCCCCAAAATAGGTATACATCACCCATTCTGAGTTGTCAATACATGGTACAGAAAGAACTACAACTTTATTATTACAACAGTAAAACTGTGAGTTTAAATACAAATATTATCTTCAGACAATATCTATACTCAAATAAATCCTCATCACATTTATTGATACATTATTTTACAAAATGGTGAGGACTACTAAACAACTCTCTAGAACCTTCATTCCATACCCCGACTGCACTCGCTTATATTCTCGCCTCCCCGAGAAAAATGGAACAAAAGGGAAAAGGGTGAGCTCAACTAGCTCAAGAAAAGAATATTATGACTAAGATAATATACAACAAATTACCGTTAGTCTTCAACAGGAAAAATCTAATAGAATACAATAGACAACAAATTTTAAATCAATATTCGCAATGAAATAATAATTCATTAGAAGAGTTAAGTAGAGAATGCAAACTACTATCTTCCATGTATGAATTTAAAAGTTCATCGCCTATCTTTTATCCCCGTAACATCAATCAATATATATCGGAATCACATATTCATCTTTGCACTCTGTGCCAAAGATATTCATCATTGGGTCATGTTCATCTAAACACACTGCTCATCTTTGCACTACAGGCCAAAGATATTCTTCAGAAATCATTCATCTTTGCACTACATGCCAAAGATATTCCATAATATCATCATTTAAGACTGAAGATGATGAAAAATATTTTTAAAGAAACGAATCCAGTGAAACAAAATGACAAAGATTAAGGATTAAGGATTCAGATTACTTTGTTTTATTCACGTCCAAAAATACCTCAAAAATAATCGCAGTGGTGTAAAATTCAAGAATGATCAAAACATGGATACAATCAAAGCTAGTATCCAGAATAGATATTTTGGACGAAAAGAAAAATTTTCATTTTTCGATGAATAGTGCCGTGATTCGTGAATAATTGTCAGATATCGTGAATAGTCTTGAGTATCGTGAATAAGTAACTCAGACACCAAAAGTTCCAAATTTGATAAAACTTGGATCAATATTTCAACATAATGATATTGAAGAAATAATATCATTACGAAAAAAATAATATCCCTTACCTCGAAAGATCAAGATTTCTAAAATGAAACACAGGATATAGGCTATGACTTAAACTTGCAATCAGAATAGCAATACTCAAATTATACTCAAAATACTCACAAGAATACGCCGATAATATAGAGAGAAAACTTGATTTACGGTGTGATTTTCAATTCTAACCTAAGCACCCTATTTATAGAAATTGCTTAAAACACAAAAGCAGAAAATTTAATATAATATTAATATATTATATATAAATTCCTACGCATTACAATCTATGATCTGAATTCAAAGCCATGCTTGACAACAAATAAGTCTACCAAACAAATCAAAAACGTTTTTATTATTTAAAATAATTAAAACTTCCAAAAATCAATTATTCAGAATTTTGAACATCAATAATTCATAATAAATAGCCCTTTTATCGTAAAATTGAATCTCGTAAGTTTTATAGGAAATTCAATTCTCCTCGCAACTTTGCGAAGAAAGTTTTCCAAATTCCAACAGAAATCAATCGAAATCCACAAACGGTCGATTTTACAGTTATAATCAAATTTAAATTCAATAAATGGGGTCCACCGACATGTTTAATATGTTTTAAACATTTATTACAACAAAAATACTCTTCCTCAGATACTCATATATCTCACATTCGTTGTAAAATATCACCATTATTATATTATTAAAATATAATAATACATTATCTTATCGAGAAAAAGATAAAATTTCAATTTTCAACAATTGTCACATTAAAATTTTTCTCCATCTATATCCACATAAAATCAATATTTTCCTCATCATATGAATCAATAATTAATTATTCACAAATAATATTACGTAATCACAATATTGACAACCAGGCGGTTCCTGGAAAGAGGGGCTTTCAATAAGAATTTCTCTCATCGCGCATGAATAGGTGACCAAACCTCTCCTTGTATGTAACTTTCTAGACATTGCCAATAATGTTATCTAATAATATTATTCAGATAATATGAATTATTGCTTCGATAATGAAAAATATTGTGTAATGACAATTATGAAACAACAAAGAATATAAAATATCAACGCAAAGAATTATGAATCAATAAAATATCAACAAGAATTATCGTAACCATTATCGAAAGTAGTGCCTTCTTCACGTAAGAATCAATAATTGGTGCAATACCGGTATCTTCTTGTGTTTTAACCACCAAAGTATTTTAATAAAGATTAATGGTAATAACTACGCCTGTTATTTTTAACCAACTTATATTTGTCGTTTTCTTTCATCCAATCGCTTTTAGTTATGGGCCCACATACATGGTCATTAGGCTAGCCGTCATTTAATATTCCCCGACGAAGCATTTAATATTCCACGACCAAACGTAATATTCCCGACAACAATGAATATTTTATAACAACTTGCTTATTTTGAAATATTTTGCGTATTTTACCCCTAACTATCCACATTAATCACATCAACCCTTACTATTTCAAAATAATAAATAGAGAAAATTAAATTTCATTAATAATAAGTTGGGGTCTTACATTACAGGTTACAGCTTGCTTAACCCCATACAAATAACATTACAGGTAAATTGACTAAAAAGTTAAAGGGCCACTCCATAGGCCACATTACAACATAATTGCATATGTGTTAAAGGGCCACTCAAGGTTAGGAAGACAACTCCTACTATGATGTGTTCTGAACTTGAATTGCTTCAAACATAACTGCTTTTGGGATCATTGTAGCCCTATGAGCATCTGATTCCTTGTTATGATTCTTCTTTTTAGTGTAATCGCTAATAACATATTTTAGTGTAACTAGATCGGTCGATCTTCTTTATATTGTTCTTGTTAATTTGGTTGTGGATGTAAGTCAAGTATTTAATTTTAGTCTTTGAAAATCTGGATCCGCAGCTATTTTTCCAAGTTTTGATACATTCTCTTTTCTTAATTAGAGCATAGGTAAATTAATTACAAGTAAATTAGCTAAAAAGCCAACACAGAGTTTGTCTTCTAGAGAACTAATAACTTGTATAAATAAGGCATACTTCATATCCAAGTTTGACACCCATTTCTTGAGAGACTCTAACAGAAACACTCATAGCAGCAACTCACAGGGGTTGGGTACATCCAGTCTGTGAAAAAGTAGAACAGTGTTACAAATTCAAGGATTTTAAAAGATGTTAGTTCCCACCTGATCCACTGATTGTTTCCTACTATATTAATGTCATGACAAGTACTCAAAAACCACTAAACAAATGAGAACTAAGTTTCCATTTAGAAATTACTGATACAAAGTAGAACACTGCAAGGGGCACGACTGCTAGAACCCATCACTTCCTCACATCATTTAGTGATTCCGCAGGCTATAAAAGCACAAAAGATTAAGCTAATTTTCAGTTACATCTAAAGGATGATACTGAAGCATCCAAGTGTACTACTACATAAGGCTACATCACACATACATGTTTCTGATAGTATTATCAACCAGTGTTGTATGTTTTGCTTTTACAAGTGAAAGCAACTTAGCAAGTAAAAGCATAAACATGTTTGTGTTATAAGGAAACATACATGTTTGTTTTACAAGTAAATGCAGATAATGCATTATATGCATTATTCTTTCATTGTTCCTTATTCCTTACATGTGAAGGAATAAGGAACAATGAAAGAATAATGCATATAATGCTGATAATGCATGCCTTTGTGTTATTATCGGTGGAAGCTCATAGGTTACAAGAAAATTAGTTTTCTTTCAGCGTGGGCTTAGATTTATCCATTAACTTGAAAACAGAAGAAATTTAGTAAAAACTTCACAGTGATCCAAATTCCAAACCAAATATTTATAAAGATCATTGTCTAAAGCTAACCATAGGTATGTAAATAAAAAGCTTCTAATGATCCTTAATTATTCCATAACTAAGTATTCTCTTATGTTGATAACATATATGAAATATGTAAATGCAAGTAGTATTAACTGTGGGTCAAAGTGGATGCTCTGTAATCGAATCCACAATTAATACGATTTCTAATCCTTCCCATTAAATTATGGTCCCGCTTCGAAACTTTTCCAAAATAGCTCCATATCTCAGAAGACAACCAATAAGGACATCAAGAAATTTGGTTTTACCACAAAGACATAGAAAATGTATTGGAGTAAAAGAAAGAGAGAAAGCTTACGTTAACCATCCTGTTTGCTAAAAAGTGTGGAACACTAGATTCTTTCCATTCACTTCTTCCAACCAATCGCACGGATGGTTTACAAGAAAATCTATATTTTGTTCCGCTTTCCCACCAATCTAGTAATTGAGAATCTCAGCCATAGGAAAAGTAAAGGAGATAACATGAAACCCTCTTAAGGTATAATATCAGATATCTTTTAAGATGCTTCGCAGACCCAACCATCCAAGCAAAACTCGCTATTTGAATGAAAACAAAGAAACAAGAAAGAAAAGAGCTATGCTCAAGTTAGAATAAGTTAAAGAAGAAAAAAAAGACACTGGTATTACAAGCAGCAATCAAAGGTTCTACATCCAACTCATTATAAAATAACATGTTTTCACTGCACCGCAACACGCAAAACAGGTGACACAGAAAACTTCATAGCTTTAATTGGGTGGGCATCAACTTCTTTCTCATTCGTCAGAGTAACATTTTTAGTGATGAACTGATCCAAGCCAACCAAGGCAAATCAGATTTCCACACGGTACATCCTCAATCGTTTCTTACTTCTTCCCCATCCAGATAACTGTTCTTCCGGACACTATATTCGAACTTGTCTGTTCCAAAGCTAAACTCGATTCTACCAAATTCATCATACTCTAATTAAGATTAAGATAAATCGGTTCATGAATCATACCACCTTAACAACAAGACTTATGGACTCGGTTAAGACACTGCGATTTAACTGATTAATTTGGCTATATTTCACAATGTATCAATAATACAAAATAACACTACAAACCGATAGTAATTACAGGAAGCAAAGATGCTACTTGCCAATATCAATAGCAAAATCACTACGGATAGTGCTGAGGTAGAATCTGCAGGTTTGTCGCACCAATAATATTTCTGATCATCAGAATTACACTCTTACCCTCCCAAGCTATTGCAATAACAGGACCAGAGACAATATAGTCAACCAATCCACGGAAACAAGGTTTTGCGGAGAGGTCAGCATAGTGCTTCTCTGCAAAAGACTGATCCACAGTAATGAGCTTCAAACCTATTTCCAATTAAAAATTCAATAGTTAAATCATCCTAGTAAGAAATCAAATCTATAAATGAAAATAATATACACACGAACTGATGCATACAAGCTCAAAAGGCCGTTGATTAAAAGGTTAGCTCAAAGGGTTCTCAATTCAATCACTACAATAAAAAGGCTTATCAACGACTGCATATCAGCGACCGCATACGATCGCGGATGGGTATCAGCGACCGTATGCAGTCGCTGATACTAGCCGCAGATAATCTGGTCGTTGGAAGGACGTCAGCGACCGAATTATTAGCGACCGCAAGCAGCGACCGATATTGTCGCTATTCTGACTTATGCTGAGTCATTTGTAAGGCGTGACGTGGCACACGTGGCAACGACCGGTAATAGCGACCGCAGCGGTCGCTAGATTCTAAGAAGGTGATGTGGTCGCTGATACAGTATTAGCGACCGCATGCGGTCGCTGATGATTTATTTTTATTTTTAAAATTTTGTCTGTTTTATTGATTTCCCAAAAATAACCTGCTTTGTACCTGCTTTCAATCCCAACACAGCAATATATATATACAAGCATCCATATTAACATCCATCCAATACAATACAAAACATTCATCCATGAATAAACATTCATCCAATACAATACAAAACATTCATCCAACACAATACAATCGATATCGTAAACATCCATATAAACCAATACAATTGTCCAAAGAATGAATCTAAAAGAGTACAAGGCTTTAAAAATCTAAAAAAACAAGTCTAGGCGCTCTTCATGGATCATCTAAATTAGGATCCTGTAATTAACAAAGTAATAAAACATATATGTTACATATAAATAAGACATTGACTCAGAGACTATAAACATATAAGATAATGTAGCTAAACAATAAATGATATATATATATATATACCGCTCCTGCTTTGTTATGCCGCTTCTTACTCCTCGCCTCACCGCCCCGCGCTCGCTGCCGCCATCGCTTTCCGCTTAACTCATCGGGACTCGAGACTGCAGATGCTCCCCAAAGATATTTGAAGAAGATCACGATCGACAGATCGCTCTCACACGGTCGGCAGGAGTATGATAGTGGATAACACGATGACGTGTAGATCGGGTGGATGAGTCGCCCGTGCCATCGATGGTCGAGCTACCGCTTTGTCTCTGGCCTTTGACATAATTTTTCTTCACGATGGGACGCCTCTTTCTCATAATTCTTGATCAATCGACGGACGCGGGGTGCCTTCAGGATAACGCTCGTTCATTAAGCCCTTATAAGTGTCCTGTCAGAAGATGAATAATTAAATAGTTAAAAATAAATAAAAAAAATACTTAAAAAGGTCGTCACAATTTATAAACAACATATTAGGATAAAGTGAACTTATTACCTATCTCAATGACCTCAAAGTGGCCGGACATCGCATGGTGGCTACATACACATCCAACCAATTGATAGGTTGACCTTGAGACCGAGACTCCTACGATTCATTTTCTCATATTATTATGTAAACATATGATATTTTAGCTACAAAAGATGATCAGTAAACATAACATACGCACCACAGCAAGAATGTGTTTGAGCTGTGATATACCGCCGCCCGACGCGTGCCTTTTGCCTTTCTCGCCGTCATTCGATACACTTGAGGATCATTCGAGGCGATCTTCATGCCTCTTGACCCACTCTCTCGGCTCTCCATTGGTCACACATCTCGCATTCATATGGGTCATGCGCACCACCGTGGACTATGCTCACGCATATATCGCTTTCACCCCGCATCTGGATGGTCAATCTCAAAGATTGTGCAGGCTTTTTTGTCGTTCCTTGTTCAAATTATCTTTAGTTCGGACGGTACGACTTACGCGTAATAGTTTCAATAAGCGATGCTCGTCGTCATCCCATCTATACCGTTTCTGCAAATAAAACAATAATAATAATATTAAAACTGTTATATTACTAAACAATATTATTTGATTAACTATGTATTATCGATCAGAGTGATAAAAAAGATATACTTGAAATCAAATTTCAAATCAGATCCTTATGGGCGAGAGAGGTGTGCTCGCCCATGTAATCACTAACAAAAGGCGCGCTTCAGAAGCATAATTGTGAAATGCACTTCACAATTTTACTATCTTGAAAATCACTACAATATACAATAATTTATATTAAAACCCTTACATTTAAATCATTACTATATTTATAACAATGGAAATATTAAACACTTATATATATATATATATATATATATATATATATATATATATATATACGATGTTTAACTTACGTACGCTTTTTGGAGGAGGACGGATCTATATAAAAATGCGATCATCCCGATTAATGGGGCCTTTAAGACATGATTAGGGTTCACCCAACCCAAGGCTTTCGTCTTTGCGGAGTTCAAAAGACATCTATAAATAAAAATTTAGGATGTTAGTATGAGTTATAAATGAAAGGTACATGTAATTGTTAGATACATGTAATTTAACATGTCAATGATATAGAGAACATCAGGATATGTAATTGTATGTAATACAATTAAAACTAAACATACATTTTATAGAAAAAGGACAATAATGACAATAAATGAAAGGTACTATAGAGAACATTCCTATATGTAATTCATTGTAATACAATTAAAACTAAACATACATTTTAATAAAAATCGTTGTCTGAGTCAGAATCATTTTGTACAAGTATCAGAAATTCATAACCATCTTCTTCAGATTCTGTGTCAGTGTCAGTCAATAACTCTTCTTCAGTATCACTGTTATCTGGCACAATAACTGTCTCGGGATCCAATTCATCAGGTTCATCTCCACCCTCTAACTGGATTACATCATTGTTATCCTCTATATTTATTACAGGAGGTCTATGAAGCATCTCCTCTTGGTAGAAATCTCAAATCTATTACTTGGACACACATTTGCATGGAGTATGAATTACAAATTGCCAATCTGTAGGCGGTCTATCCCTTTTTCCTAACAGGACTAGGAGTGTAGTATACTTGTACTGTTTGTGTTGGTAAAACAAATGGTTCGTTGGAGTACGCCGACCTGTGGAGGTCAATATCGACGATTTCATGTCTCACAACACGTATCCCTTTTCCGAATCAAACCAACTAAGCACTTGAACAAGTTAATATGACTTCAGATGTGTGCTCCTTTGTACGACAACTCTATGATTTCCTCCAACTCCCCATAAAAAGGCACGACCAAGCTCATTGTAACAATCTCCTTGAACACACACTCCAAAGATTAGTTGTTCTTTTACATGGCGAGCATATGTCTTTGTATGAAATTCACATCCATTTATTTTGTAACCATTACGAATGACTTGATCCCCGTCGAACCCATAGCTAGACTTGTATATTTGGAGGAATCGTTCCTCATTAAGAGCCTACAAAAAATTCTATTGAATTAAATACATTCATAAATTAATAAGATATATGTCATTCTTAATTAAATTAACTTACTTTGTCCTTTAACCAAAGAGCAAATTTTTATCACGACTAACTTGAATATCTTTATCGGTGATCTTGGGTTGATTTGCTTTTAACTTCGTCATCATATGTTCTATACAATTTTATAAATAGTAATATATATTAATATGAGATCTGCAGTTAAGATATAGTTCTAATACATATGAATTTTTTATGTATACCTCACAAATTCATCAATCTCCTCTGAATTGAGAAGAATGTAAGTATGCTACACAGACGTAAATCTTGCTCAGAAAGAAATATACACTTTCCTTTTCCATACGCCTACACCCCTAGAAACCAAATACTGAAAGCCACCATTTAGTTCAACATTGCCCCCATCATCATGTCTCGGGACTCGATTGGCCTTTATCAAGACTTCGTCGGAAAATAGTCCGAGACAAACGTAGATATCTCATTGGCTCAGATGCCTCAATATCAACCCCTCGACATAAGCTCTATTCTTCACCTTCCTCTTAAGGTTTCCCATGACCCTCTCGAAAGGGTACATCCATCTATATTGAACTGGGCCACCAACATGAGCTTTATAGGGTAGATGGATTTGCAAATGCTCCATAGAGTCGAAAAAACTAGGAGGGAATATTTTTTCAAGCTTACACGTGATCTCAATGATGTTCTTCTCAAGTATAGACATGTCCTTTTCATTTAACGTTTTGAACATATGTCTCAAGAAAAGCGACTAAGATCACCAAAGCATCCCATATTGGTTTATCAAGCAAGTCCCGAAATGCTATGTATACATGAGTCTCTCCCATGAACACACGATGATCACCATGATTTTCATCCCTTGCAATTTCCCACCTGTAACACACCTTGCAATGTTTGACGCATATCTATCTGGTAGTTTCAAAGACTTTATCCATGTGCACACATCTTCAACCTGCTTTTTGGACAATGTGTACCTTGCATGCGGTTTGACCATCTTACCATTAGTAGTTTCATAAAGTTCTAATCCAGGACGCTTATAAATATCTTTCATGTCCAACCGTGCCTTATCATTATCTTTCGTCTTTCCCACAACACCCATCACGGTGTTAAACACATTGTCGAACACATTCTTCTCAATATGCATCACGTCTAGATTATGACGAATCAAATTTGTAGACCAATAAGGCAGTTCCCAAAAGATGCTTCTCCGAAACTAAGTATGAGACACGCCAAACCCATCGATGGTGTCAAAGGCAATCTTACCGAATGGGATGATCGACAATCTCATCACACAGTCACGCATCTCTGTCCCCGACAGTTGCGGTGCTGGCATATCATGATCTACTTTCCCTTTCCTGAAGTGTTCTCTGTTTCTTTGAAACGGGTGATCTACCGACAAGAAACGATGATGATAATCAAACCAGCATGGCTTTCAACCATTTGATAGATTGAAAGACTTTGTATGACCCATACAATATGGACAAGCCAACTTCCCGTATGTACTCCATCCAGATAACATACCATAAGCAGGAAAGTCACTTATGGTCCACATAACCGCTGCCCTAAGGTTGAAATTGTTTTCATGGAAACATCCCAAGTCTTTACTCCATCCTCCCATAATACCTTCAACTCGTCTATAAGAGGTCTCAAGTAAACATCTAGGTTCTTTTCAGGACTCTTGGGACCAGGAATCACGAGTGAAAGAAACAAGTACGTGTGAGACCCCAGATTTTATCAATAAAGATTTAAATTTTGTCAAAATAATTTTTTATATTATGGTGTGAATTTGAGATAATATTATAGTTGTGGGTAATATTTATAAATTTTGCAAAGTATGCAAGTGGTTATATTATATTCGATTGGTCTGGGAATATTCGATTTAAGAGGAATATTCGCATAACGGCTCAATCATTGGTGGACCCCACAATGTAATTATTGTCGGATTGAGAAAACGACAAAAAATATTTTATTGAAATAACGGCGGAAGTTTTACCGTGGTTATTGTTGAACTACTTTCGGTAGTAAAAAGTACGAAGAATACGTGTGGTTGCATAGTAATAGCACCTGGTATTGATTATCGATGCTTATGTGAGAAGTCACTCCGGTTTGATTCCATTATCACGATTAATAATATGAATTATTATAAGCGATAATGACGTTTTTGTTTTATTCAGTATTATTAACGTAATAAAATGTAAACATCTTTTTATATAAAATAGAATACTTTATTAAAGTTATTCTATAAATAGTAATATATTATATTTTATTACGATAGTGTTGCATAGTGTTTTTCAGATAAGTGTTTTTGTATAGTATCGCATAGTGTTTGCATAGTAAAATGTTTTTATATAAATAGAATATATTATATTTTATTTAAAAGATTTTTCTTTAAAGATGGACCGTCGATTAAAGTAAATCAATCTGGACCGTTCATGGATTAGTTACTATGCATTCCATTTTCCTATAAATAAGCTCATTCCTTCATTATTTTCTTACTTAATTCATTGAAACTCTAGAGAGAGAAATTATAGAGAGTTTATAGAGAGAAAATTATAGAAAGAAGAAGAGTATTCGCTACTTCACTACTTCTATATTAGGTTCTTTTTACGGTAGGGGTGTTATTCTTTCTTCTTGAAGAGAACTTCGTTATTCCATTCATTATTATTCGTTGGAATAACTCGTAAAAGTGGCATACCCTATACATAACCTCAGATATCGTGGCATACCCTATACTTGGTGAAATCCTTATGTTATTCCATTCTTAATTATTCTCATTGGAATAACTCAGATACTGTGATTTACCCTATACTTGGTGACATTCTTCTATTATTCATTGGAACATCACATGCATGTGTTTTACACGGACTGGTTCCGCTTTTTATTATTCTGTTGGAACATCCATGTCATGTGTTTACACCGGACCTGGTTAAAATCTTTATCATTCTATTGGAATATCTATCGTGTGTTTTACACAGGATCGGTTCCGTCTTTATTATTCTGTTGGAACATCCCGCTTGTGTGAATTTCACCGACTGGTTCCGTTATTATTATTCTCGTTGAATAACTCGCCTACATGCTAAGGCACCGCATGCATGGTGATTTCTTTTGTTATTCCATTCTTTATTATACCCGGTTGGTTAAAACTTGAACTTCTATACTCCATGAAATTAGTAGAATATCCTTGATATTTGCGTTTCATCCAAAGATCTTTTCATGGAAATATTCTTCCGATCATTCTTGAATTTTACTCTACGAAACAAAGATCATATCGACAATTTGGACGTTAATAATTCATGGATTAAATAATTCTTGAACTTGTTTTATTGAATTATTATGTCATTGTCATCATCCTCATGTTATATTATGTTATCTTTTGGCTTACGTGCATAGATGAACTTAGTATGATTATGACCGAGGATCATTAAAGTATAATCACGACTTGATATAAATGATGTGACAAAAGTCCTCGATGGGCTGTGTAATGCGTTGATGGATAGTTTTTGGTATGATTATGACCGGGGTGATTCGGTATAGTCATGACCATTGATAATTTGATGAAAATCCTTGGTAGGGTACATGGGGATGATTAGATGTGGTGGTTTATTTATTATAAAAGTCGAGTCAAATGATAAAATTGATGAAAACCTTTTAAAACCTAAAAGATAGTAGACTTTATTCTCTACTTGACTCTTTTAATGGATTGTTTATTCCACCGCATTAAACCTGGTTGTCTATTGTATTTTATCGGTTTAACAACTTTGTTGAAGGCTAATGATAATTTATTACGCATTATCTTAGTCATAATATTTCATTGGGCTAGTTGAGCTCACCCTTTCTTTCACCGTTCTCTTCGTGAAATGAGAAATATATTTGGGACGCAGTCGGGGAACGAAGTAATGGTCCGAGAGGATAGCATTAGTAGTCCTCACTATTCGTGAAATAGTGTGATAATAGTTGTAATGAGGACTCCTTTTGAGTTTGTATAATATCTAGTAGACAATATTTGTATTCAAACTCACGCTTTTTATGTAATTATTACATACCTACAGTTATATTAGTAAGTCAGTATTTGAATTTATGTACCATGTAAGTGGCGACCCAAGATGGGTGACGTATACCTAATTTTGGGGCGTCGCGATCACTCACTTTTCATACACATCTAAGGAGGCAAGTTATACGAGTAACAATCACAGTGCAATGGGAGTACGGAATACGGTGAGTGGCCAAACAAAGTTGAAACCATCGATTGGACAATCCAAGCCTCACATTTCTAGAGTTCCAATGCAAACCTTGGATGTCTTTAAGTTGAAATCTTTCCAAGCACCCGCCCATCTGCGGGATGGTTCAGTTCTCCATCTTTGGTTGGAGATTTCGCATGTCAAGTCATATGTTCAGCATTTCTTGAAGACATGTACAATCTTTTGAGACGAGTTGTAATTGGAAAATACCTTAAAATCTTAAAAGGTATATTCATCTTTTTTGTAGTCACACCCTCTTTATTAGGCCTAAATCGATCATGACTGCAAAACGTGCACTTTGTCTTTTTGTTCATTTTCCTTATAAAACAACATGCAATCGTTCGGACATGCATCAATTTTTTGATATTCAAGACCCAACTTCTTCTCCATTTTTTTATAATAGTAGTAGTTATAGGGCAATTTTTCACCGACAGGCAACATACTCTTAATGGCCCTCAAGAGTGACTTAAAACACTCATGGCTCATGTTGTGATCAGCCTTGATGTTAAGTAATGTTGCCACTGCAGACAATGTAGTGTGCTTCGTGCAACCATGCCACAATGGTTCGCTACCCTCGTCTAACAACTTAAAGAATGCTTTGGCATCAAAATTCATAGGTCGCTCTCGCGCCTTTTCCCAATCAAAATCCTACCGCAATATCATGAACCATGTCATTCATAATACGATGGGTATTCTTTGCTGGATTGTGTACTTAGTGCGTTGCCACTATCTCTTCTCTGCCCATGTGCCCACCAACATTCTTCGTAATTATTCATAAACCCAGAAACAAGTAAATGATAGTTTACTATATCTCTGTCCATATAATTTACATTCTTACACTTCAAACAAGGACATCTTATCTTGTTTTGATCATTAACACATTCCGAGTGACTATACGCATAATCTAGAAATACTTGGCAACCAGCTCTAAATTCGGCTGTAGCACCTATCTGGGCACTTGACTTTCGTCGTCTCATCCAACTACGATCTGAATAGAGGTTCATGATACCACAGTACCTACTACAGACAACATGAGCTTATTAATCATATGACTTGAGCATACTTGTAAGCATGCATATGATTAACATTTGAGCATACTTGTAAGCATATGAGTTGAGCATACTTGTAACCATATGACTTGAGCATACAAGTACTTTAAAGAGCTCGTTAATCTCCCACAACATAAAGAGCTCGTTAATATTATAAATGTTCGCAACTACCCGAAAAATAAAATTTTTTTGCCATAGTCTCCCCTAGAATATGGACTAACCACATGCACGACACCATGCATATATGGTCATTTCTAAGCACCCAAGACACAAACCAAGAGAAATATACAAAATACCAAAATATATATTTCCCCAGAATCAGACACATCCATATAAATCTGGAATGAAGCCAAAATCACAAAATATATATTTCCCCCATTTGTAATGGCAAACTTAAAGAACCTATTTAAGTTTTATGTATTTGAACTCATGTTATAGCAATTATGAGTTTTTAGTTACTTATAATCGATGTTTGATGTGTTAATCGATGTTAATCAATTACTAGTTCCTTCTTTCTTTTTAGTTTTTGAAGTATTCTTGATAGTGATTATATATTGCCGTCATAAATTCAGGGAGGTCGATGTGGTAGGCATCTTCCGCTACAAGAACACATGGCCTTTGTGCCTTGAGTTTCTCACAAGTGGTAAGATTGACGTGAAGTCTCTAATAACCCATAGATTTGGATTCTCCCAGAAGGAGGTCGAAGAAGCCTTTGAAACTAGTGCTCATTGTGGTACTGCTATTAAGGTCATGTTCAATATGTAGATATATGTCCTATCATCTGTCTTGTGTTGGATTGAACTTCTGAAGAAGTCTAAAGTCAGTAATCCTTATTGTGCTTAGAGATAAGACCTCTGAAGAAGTTGTAGTAAAACATGAAAAAAGAAAATGAGATCTAGCTTACAAATATAAGTGTCCGAGTTTCCAACAACTTTCAGACAATTGTGTGTGTATAAATATGGGCTCTTTTTTTCTTTTTTTAGAACGATAAATATGGGCATTAGTTTTATGTTCATTTGATTTCTGTGCAAGGCCCAGTTTGTTACAAAAATGCATTCTTCCCAACCTGCCCAAAATCCAAGTATACTTGACAGCCAAAAAAGTAAGAGAAATAGAGGAAAATTAATAGCCCCCTCTTCTTCCAATAATTTCAACAGACTAAACTCAAGCAATTTCTTCCAACAATTATCACACACCCAAAAAAAAAAAATTTGCCTCCATTATTATCAGACCCAGTTTGCAAATTTTCTTCAATAAATCGAACAAATTCGTAGCAAACAATAACATACTGATTTAAGCATGCTAGCCATATTCATTCATTCAACTCTTTGCAATAAATTAACTCTTAAAACACAAATTCGTAGCAAACATACTGATTTGGAGAAGAACGAACAAACATAACAAACAACCAAAAAAATTAAAGAAGAAGAACTTAAAAAGTAGCTCTTACCTCTAAAATTAGTCTCTAATTTGAAGAAGAATGAACCGGCCCTCCCTCTTCTCTTCTCCCCCTTCTCCATCTTCTCTGTCGCCCTCTTTTCTTCTTCTTCTGCTGAATCGAGCGAATTGAACGTCTGAGTCTGTAAATGTTTAAGAGAATCAGTGACCGCAATCAGCGACCGCCTGCAGTCGTTGATTTTTAATGACGTGGACGTGTTAGCGACCGCCAGGCGATCGCTGATAGAGATTAGTCGCAAAAGAAAAACGCGCCAGGATTTTGCACCAATTTTTTGGGGGGAAATTTATACAAAATGACCGATCAAAATGACGCAGAGTCGTTGAAATTAGATAGTGACTAGAATCCACAAGTGATCGCGAGATAGCGATCGCTATTATTTATTATCGTGACCGGATAAGCGATTCACGATATTGTTGGTCGTTGATAGACCTTTTTCTTGTAGTGAATGAAAGACCTATACTTTAGTTGTTTTAATTATTTTTAAAGTTTGGATATTTGTACTTCTTTTCCTAAAATTTCCCTACAGTTTCTCTACAAAACACATCTCAGCAATACCTCAATAGATAATTTACTTATCTACTCTATCTGGCTAACAAACAGAACAAAAATGTTTTTTTTTTAAAAACGAAAGAAAATATACAAAAATAAGAAAATAAAAATTGGAATTACTATAACTTGTGTCACTGACTCTAATTCCTGCAACAATAAGACGGAGATGTTTTTCAACCAATAAGACCCCAATGTTTTTCAACTTGCACGGCCAAAGGTAATTTTCTCCCCTTTCTTTGGTGCATCTAGGAGATGTAAGTTGTAATTTTGCTAAATCGTTCCTTACAACAAGAACTCGAGAAAGAGAGAGAAGAGGTTATCTTGTAAATTAGGGCTTGAGCGATGTTACCGACATCTTAAAGCAGATCGGTAGGTGCCTTGTAAATTAGGGCTTGAAAGCGATGTTATGGCGCAGATCGGCCGGTCAGACGTCACTCGTAATCTTCTCCACCTCTTCCAAGTTCAAGAATCGAACACAACCAAAAGCGCATAACGAGAGAAAAGAAACCGAAAGAGAAGGAACGAAGAGAGGAAACTGAAGAGAGAAGGAACGAAAGAGAGGAAACTGAAAGAAAAGGAACGAAAAACTGCATAACAAGAGAAGAAAACTGAAGCTCTGCACAGAGACCAAACTGACGAGTACAGATATAAAAAGAATGAAACTGACGAGCCTTGGAGAGAAAAAGACGATATGTCTTTTAATTTGTAGTGTTCACTTAGAGCTCCGTGTTTTTTATATAGACAACGTTTTTTAAAAAAAACGTTATCTAGTTAAAATCAAAAAATACCCTTTTAAATAGATAACGTTTTTGCATATATATTTACAATATTTTGTTTAAAAAAGTTGTGAAAAAAAATGCCACAACATTTTTTATAAAAACATTGTGGTTTAAATGTTGTCTTTTTATTACTTTGTTCTAGTGAACACCATATGGTGTTTCATCAAAGTCAACATTTGATTTTTATACGGAAAAGTCAAACTTTGAGTTTGAAGAAAAAATTGAGAAAACGGACAACACCATAATGATCACGACATCGACATTAGTAGACGTTGACTGTAAATATGTAAAGTCTGACTTTTAGGGTCAAAAGGTCAAATGAGAGAAAAAAAAGTAAAGCCAAAAAGACACAAAAAATATCAAACACAACCACCCACCCCTTAGGCTCGACAACTCCAAGAGAAGAAAGAGAGGAGAGCCTCGTCAAAGTGGAAGAGAAGAGAGAAGAAGGAAGAAGCTAGGGTTTGGAACTAGGAAGCAAGAGAGAAGAAAAAAAAAACCTAAATTATTGAAGGTATTCCTAAATTCTACTTTTAATTTTTAAAATTTAGTAAATTCTTTTTTTGTGATATTTTTGAAACTTTTAACATGTTTAGATGTTATTGATAGGTCTCTAATGGTATGTAACCATGGAGCATGAAAGAGAAAGCAAGACTATGAAACAATCAAAACATGAAAAAAATAGAGAGAGTATGAGATAAGTATGATAATTATGAAAATTTAAGAGTATTATAGACAATTTATATTATATTTAAGGCTATACAATCATTTCATTAATATTTCTTGTACACAACTCTAAAATGACATATATTTTCTCTCTATATCATTAAGCCACAAATTTTTATAAGTGACACAGACACACACACACACATGTGTGTGTGTGTATATATATATATATTTGATGTAATCATATTAATTATGAAGTTGATAGTAATTGATTTTGAGCTCAAAGATGCAAGATTTATTCCTATAAACCGAGCGACTAAAATTTATATACAAATTATATATTGAATCCAAAACTATAATTAACTCTATTACCTTTGACATCAAATAACTCAAAAACCAAACGATTAGTCGTAGTGAAATGGAATATTACTATCTAAAATTTTTCTGTTTTCTTTCTAGATATATATAACATCAACAACTATTCTTAGCAGTCATATTTATAGACCTCATGCAAAGAAAAACTATTCCTGAAGAAAAGATACAATAGAAGAACCATAAGTAACTAAATAAAAAGCTAAATTCATGACAAAAATTACATTAGCATCATCATCCTCCTATTGTGTTAACGTTGCTCTTGCCATTGCATAAGCTAATGTCTGCCAAGTGTAAGAACTAGATTACAATCTTGATAGTCGGTCGTCGTCGATAAAGTTTGTCCCCAATACTCCTTGAGAAGTGTAAGCTAGTTATGGCCTATCTCTCTATAAAATCGGGAAACATCCTCGATTTTATAGTCCTAGGCCTTTCAACTGTTACTCCATGTTTTTGCAAAATCAATTACCATAGAGTGAAGTGTTGTCAACTGAGATAGTTTTTACTCATAGTCTTATCTAACTCAAGGTCTGCATGTACTAAATGTGCAGTAGAGATTGTACCCAAGGTATCATTGATCAAATAATTAATCAACAAAGAACCGCAATATTTCCTGTAAACTCAGACTTATTGGGAAAAATATGAGAGACAAAGGAAGAGTTGTAGGAAATTCAACAATTTCCAATAAATAGTTTACCATAATGTACTTCATCTTGAATTCCCAGAACAAAGTGGTTATTCCCGAACAAAGTGGCTCACCATTTAACCACTTTGTTCAGGAATTCAAGAAGAAGTACAGTTGAATTAATTGAACCACTTATTGGGAACTGTTGAATTTTATGCAACTCTCCCTTTGTCTCTCATATTTCTTAATAATTCTTATTTTGCAGGAAATAAAAAAGTTCTTTGTTAAATAATTATCTAATCAATGATACCTTGGGTACAATCTCTACTGCACATTTAGTACATGCAGACCTCGAGTCAGATCAGACTATGAGTAAAAAATGTCTCAGTTGACAACCCTTCACTCTGTGACAGTTGATTTTGCAAAAAACAGGAGTAACAGCTGAAAGGCCTCGAGCTTCAAAACAAATGATGTTTTCCGATTTCATGGAGAGGTGGGACAAACCAGCTTTTACACTTCTCAAGGAGCATTGGGGGGAAACTTTATCGTGCTAGTCTTGAATCTATAGTGAATGAGAAGTCGCAATCTGTTTGTTCACAGAATATAATATTGTCAAGATGTTTATATAAAATATTGAAAGATATATATGTTTATATACTCAAATGACAACGATTTAATTAAAAAAAAGAATGACAATGATTTAATTAAAATAAATAAAAGAGAGAACATACTCTATCAATAACTCAACTACAGCATCCTTAAGACTAACTTAATTCGAATGTTTTGTAACCAAATATCATTATTTTCTTGGAAAATACTCTCTCACAATATTTATCATGAAATTATAATATGAATATGCGATAAACCTAATTAGTCTTGAATATGACTCCACAAAATAGTATCTCCGAAATATAACAAATTAGAGAAAGATGAAAGTGTGCACTTACTGAAAGATAAGTTGTCATAATTAGATGGAAACTTCAATTTATATATAATGTAAAATAAATACTTTCATCATCGCCCATGAGTAATGATTACTAGGAGAAGAGTGAAGGACTTCCTTGTATGCATGATTCGACATAACAGTTACAGCTAATACTCCAACTGGTTCCTCGGCAACAAAAAAAATATGAGTCGTAGTTCCTGTTTGTGTCCCATACTCAAATAATAAATTAATTGAATTATTGCGTACATTCCTCACTGTTCCATCATAACAGATGACAACATCCCAAAGGAGGACCATTAAGCCGTTGAACAAAATTTCAGGTTAAGCAACCCTCTAGCTGAACGAACGATCACTTCTCTGCTAAGAATGAATCATCGCCTGATATGGGTCCAATCCATGAAATAGACAATTTCTCAACACTCGGAATTCCTCAGATGAGTATTTCTTACAGAAAAAGAGGTGAGAACCCAAATTGAAAACTATATATAGATGAAAAAGAAAGATTGAATACCTAGGTGAGGTAGTAGGAGACAGCGAATGGCGGACGGCAGAGGCGGTCGGTGTCGCTGGACGACGTCTCCTTCTTCTCCTTTTCTCTCTTCGCCTTTTTCTTTCTGTTTTCGTCTTCTGCAAACGATCTAGGTGCTGGTTGATTTTAAAAGGATCATCGAATGCTTTTGGTGACCGCATGCGATCGCTGTTTTTAATCGACTTGACGGTCTGACTACTGAGGAAGTTAAACAGATCTACGACCGCAGACTTGTATTGATTTTCCCCGCCAACACACGCGCCAAAATTAAAGGTGAAAAATTCAAATTAGCGACCATTTAGTGACCGCAAGGTGGTCGCTAATATCAAATTATGACTAGTTTGGATACTCATTGCTAATATTAGTCGCTAAGGCTATTATTAGCGAACGAATACGGCGGTCGCAGATTCTTTTGATCGCTGATGGACCTTTTTCTTGTAGTAGTGTTTAATTAGGAAGTAGATTTTTTATTTTTAATTATGGTATCTTTATTAGGAGTTTGTTACCTATTGGAAGTTTATTACCATAAGAGGTTGTTACCTATTAGCATTTTGTTTCTTTATTTTTAAGAATTCTGTTATGACTTGGAAAGGAAGTTTGTTAGCTATAAAACCCAGCTTGTGGGTTAAGTTTTATTCATTCTTATTTTATGATTAATATAATTTACACATTGAGAGATTTCTCTGTGTTTAGGGTAATTTTCTTGCTTCTTTTGTCGATGAATTTTTTGTTACCTTAGCCCGCAGGATAATTACTATTCTTTCCGGCGTCACTTAGGGATGTTATTTGCATGATCACCTAATAATACCCTATGTAGAGTTCACAGAACATATTATAGAGTTCTCAGTCTTTTACTGATGAACATTATAATAAGTTCTTGATCCTTACGACCACTCAGTAATTATCTCTCTAAAATTATTGAGATTCTTGTGAGTAAGAATGTGAAGAAATTTCATAGACATTGTAATCAAAAGCTGAACATTTTTGTAATGTTACGTGGTTGATTTTGAATATTTCAGAAATTCTAAGAATTTTTGTGAATCACCACTTTTAAAGTTATCTGTAATGTTAATTCAGTGACTGAGATTTATACTCATGCACATATATTTTAAACTATTTTAAAACTTTTTGAGCAAATTTGTTACTCACTCTTGTATTCTAATTAAATTTTCAGATAAGGCAGAAGGATCGAAAGAATCTGGAAGATAAAGATAAAGGGAATGGAAGAATGAATAATAATGATGTAATAGATTTTGATGTTATATTAATTTTTTTTTTAATAATGTAAGGAACGTTATGATGTAATTAAGTATTAAGTTGTGTAAGGAGCAAAGATGTGGATATATGTAATTTCATTTACGTGAAATTTGTTGTAAGTTAGTCTAGTTTATATTATAGTCAGGTGTTGTAAATGTAAAGTTTAAGATGTGGGGAAGAATGAATGAATACTTCCATTATTTTTAATAAGACAGATGTGGAATTAATGAATGAAGAAATTATGCTTGAATAATGTATTTAGATAGTAATAAACCAAGTGAGTTGTAGAGAGTACAAGAATTTGGGGCGTCGCATATTATCTATAAAATACGTATTGTAATATGTTTAGTTATGCAACAGCTAGATATAATCCCAAATGATTGGATTTTGCATTTGATTTTTTAATACATATAATGCAATCTAAATGTGATATCTAGTGATTTATCATATTGTCAATTGTTCTTAGCTCTTTGTATTTTCTTTCGGGGCATCGATGCGTAAAAACTAGGCAATTCGCAGGGATAAACAAGTTCTCCCTTCTAAATATCTACAATTTCGGTTTGCTTTCAATTGAAAATGATAGTTGATAGTTGATAAACCTATCAATTATCAACCATCATTTTCATTCTTCTTTATTCGTAATGACTCTTGTTGCGCTGCCACTCATTTTCTGCCTGGACCGCAGCTAGAAACTGAAATATGGCCGTAGAGAAGATTTAGCAGTTAATAGCATGGCATTAAGTGATGCATATATAATTAATGCTATATATTGGTATAGGGTTCAAATTTACTATATCACATGCGATCCTACATTGGGGGACCTCTAAGCAAGATGCTTTAACATTCCATATGGTTGTTATCATGTTGATGTGATTTAAATTATTAGGAATATGAATCACCATTTATATTCTTTGGATGATTAATATTTTGTCAACCACCCTTTGATCCTGTTCCATCATCTTTCTTCTCAAGTAGGATAAAAAAGGTATAATACTTATTATACATATATGTTAAATTATTCTTAAATTTCATATATATATATATATATATATATATGAAATTATTACTTATATAGAGTATAGTTTATTAATACGGAACTTAAAAAATATATAACATATTACAATTTAGATGTTATTCCTATTTATAAGCTGGCAAATTAGGACCAAATTTTTTATAATATTATATTGTAGAGGTTATTCTTATATAGAGTATTCCTAAATAGAATTTTTACCGTATATATTAAATTATTTTGTTGATGTATCATAGTTAATGTTTATATATCATTGCCATTTAACTTATAGTGGGGCTTGATATTTATACTATATATCACAAACAATTAAGTACATGAATAGAAAAATATTAATAATATAACAATAATGTTATTATCACATCAAAATGTTTGCTTGGAGATGCAATATAAGAGTATAAAGTGTTTGCTTGGAGATGCAATATTATAGCCATTTCTTACATATAAAAACATAGAAGAAACAACATAACTTTGAGTTATGGTACCTTTGCCAAAATAAAATCCAAAAAGAACACCTTTTTCAATCCTCCCTCCTCATCTCTCTTTATAATACTAATACCTATTTTGATAAACTTTCAGTTAGATTTTATGCTAACTAGTCACATTTTCTTTAGAAAAAATTTATAGTGAGAAATGTAAGAGAATATCAATGTAGCGAAAATAATAGCAAAATTTACGTAATTCACCTTGTTACTCATTTTCACAATTTTTTAAAAATTTGGTTCATCTTACAATTACAACATTTCCTCCTTATATAATACAATATAAAAAACAATAATTTAACCATAAAATACAAAACTACTTTTTAGGTAATTTTACAATCATTTCTAAATTCAAATCAGACTTCGTCAAAAACAAGAAAATGGTCAATTCCTAATATATCTCAGATATCAAAGTGTATCTATAGGTTAAAATATATTTGAGTAATTATCTATAACATGTATTTGTTATGGATCAAAAATGAGCATATATACAACATCTTTATCATTCAATATAGGAATCAATGATCGAGATTAGAATTAAAAAAATTCACGTCCGCTACTATTAATAGCGTCCTCTACTAATAGTAACAAATGATTGTATTATTTTGAACAGCATTTGCTACTATTAATAGCGAACGACACCCGTCTATTGTCCGCTACTAATAGTAGCGAATATGAATTTTTTAGTTCTAATTTTGATCATTAATTTTTATATTGGACCCTAATTATTTACTTATTTTTAATTTATAATAAATATTTGCTATCGATCATTTCTCAATATACATGGAGAAGATAGAAAAAGAAAGTGGTTGTATGTGCGTGGGGCAATTGACATGACCAATATTTCATGGGTTGAAAGAGAGTAGAAAACGGCCACGTGAGTGTGGGGGTGACTCCATTACCTTGAGAGGGAAATACGCAGACTAGGACTTGGACTCGCATTCCATATGGGTTGTGCGGGTCACCAAATTAATTTTTAGGGTGGCCTCGTATTAATCACCCATCTTTCTATTTAAGGGGTATAAATAAATATATACGAATTTTAAAAATATTACTCCTTCCGTGTCTCTAATTATTTGACGTTTTAAAGGTGGACACAAAAATTAAGATAATGATTAGAAAATATTAAATATAGTACTCAATTGTCTATAATATCCTTAAATTTTTTATTGGAATAAGAAGAGTTTTGTTGGGATAAAGGGAGAAAGAGTTTAATGAGGGGTAATTTTTTAAAAAAAAATTGTCATTAATTTTTCTAGATTTGAATAAACGTCAAATAATTAGAGATAAATAAAAAATTTTAAAACGTCAAATAATTAGGAACGGAGAGAGTATTAATTTGTATATAATATTCGAAATAATATCCGAATAAGTGTATTCGGTATTCAAAAATATTTAACAACATGCCACATCCTAAAATTGTTCCACCAAAAAGATGTTCATAATTTAAATAAAATCAAACACCATAAATAAGCAGATATAACCGGAAATAAGTAAACTCAAACACCAAAAATAAACAGATTTAACAGGAGCAGGCAGCGACAATGGAGACGGCGACGGCGATTGCGAAAGCGAGATGCTTGATCTCTCAAAGGACTTGACATGAATCCAATTAATTTTAGCGTGCTTATTTCTCTCATTAATGGACTTGTTGTGCTTCTCCCGAGTTTCATGATGTTGCCTTTGATGCGGCCTTAGAGGAGAGGATGACGAGGAAGACAGAGGAGAGAGAGAGAGAGAGAGAGAGAGAGTTAATGAAGCCTAAACGGTAGTACTAATTCTCTTTGAATAAAATGTTATATTAATCCAAAAGGTAAGTATCTCAAAAGAAAAGAACGTAATCAAATACTAAATCAGATAGATACATGAGGAATTAATTAATTAAATTAAATTAAAATTGTTGTTTTATTCCATATAAATATAAATTTATGTAAATCTTCAAAATAAATGCAATTACAAGTTTACAACTATAACTAGAATAAGAATAAATAAATAAATAAATAATGAGTTTTAATTAAAGTATAGTTCATTAATGAATAAATGTTAATTTATTTATTTTTAATAAATATAATAATCAATATTTTAAATTACAATTTAAATAAGTTTTCATCATTTTCGAAATTTTAAATTTAAAACAATTATACCATACATCACTACAAAAAAATAGCTTCATTTCATTCTTAAGCCTAAAGGTTGCCGCTTAATAACCCTCTAAATGGCCGATGCATGATGATGTCATCATGGCGATGATCGTCTGTCGTCAGATGGTCGTCGCCCCTACTTCCTCCGTCATCGCCGAAGTCGGCAAGAGTGTCATTCTTTGACGGGGTCATCGTAAACGACACCGTAAATCCTTATGACACATTGTCGACGGTGTTGGCGACGAATACACCGTCAGTAATATTTTTTCCAAAAAAATAAAAAACAGTCATTGCCGACAACATGCCGTCGCCAATGACCCTTATCTCCCGTCGCCAATGAGTTTTTAATAAAAAAAAAATTTTAAATTGCAAAATACCCCTGTTCATTTACATATACATAATTATACATTATATACTAAAGAAAAATTATAAAGAATTCTTCACTTAACAGCATATCAATAACAATAATAGCTTTTGCTATATCAACCATCAAATATGTAAACAACGTAATGACTTATAGATAAAAGTCGATAATGAAAATACAAAATGTAATCTAAACTCTAGTCCAGATAACTCAAAAGTTTGTATAAATATACATATATAAAAGTCAAAATATAAACATAATGGGTACTACAACCCAAGATCAGGAATGTCAGATTACCATCGCCATGCCTTGATCCATCGCCGATCCCACCGATTGGTCCCATCTTGGCCTAATCTAGCTTTGGTCCCACCTCAATAGTCTCAACAAAGATCAAGACGGTGCATCATCACCATCTCCACCACGGGCATCGCACGTGCATACGCGCCTCCACCACCAAGTCTCATCAACAAGACCCAACAATTAATAATAAAATATTAATAACGAATTCGAAAATAAGCATATTTAAATTAGTTTTTGTTTGTGTTAAGTCAGTGTTTGGATTCCGTATGTGAATTGAGTCCCGTAAGTTCTAACACGTGTCTAATACCTACGCGGTACTATGTGTGTGTTTGCGTGGCATTCGGACGACCGATGCGGGTTTTGGTCTGTTTTTTGGCTTTTTGCCTAAGTGTTGACGAGTTTTGCAAACTGGATGATAACTCGGATTCCGTATGTCAGAATCGAGTCCCGTAAGTTCTAACACGTGTTTAATACCTACGTGGTGCTATGTGTGTGTTTACGTGGCATTCGGATGTCTGATGCGGGTTTTTGGGCTGTTTTTCGGCTTTTTGCCTAAGTGTTGGCGAGTTTTGCAAACTGGACGATAACTTGAATTCCGTATGTCGGAATCGAGTCTCGTAAGTTCTAAAACGTGTTTAATACCTACGCGGTGTTATGTGTGTGTTTACGTGGCATTCGGACGTCCTATGCGGGTTTTGGGCTGTTTTCGACTTTTTGCCTAAGTGTTAGCTAGTTTTGCAAACTGGACGATAACTCGGATTCCGTATGTCGGAATCGAGTCCCATAAGTTCTAACACGTGTCTAATACCTACGCGGTGCTATGTGTGTGTTTGCGTGGCATTTGGACTCACCGATGAGGTTTAGAAATTTGTTTTTGACTTTTTGCCTAAGTGTTGGCGAGTTTTGCAAACTGGACGATAACTCGGATTCCGTATGTCAGAATCGAGTCCCGTAAGTTCTAACACGTGTCTAATACCTAAGAGGTGCTATGTGTGTGTGTTTGCGTGGCATTCGGACAGCTGATACGGGTTTTGAGCTATTTTTTGCCTTTTTGCTTACGTGTTGGCGAGTTTTGCAAACTGGACGATAACTCAGATTCCGTATATCGGAATCGAGTCCCGTAAGTTTTAACATGTGTCTAATACCTACGCGATGCTATGTGTGTGTTTGTGTGGCATTCGGACAACCGATACGGGTTTTGGGCTATTTTTCGGTTTTTTGCCTAAGTGTTAGCGAGTTTTGCAAATTGAACGATAACTCGAATTTCGTATTTCAGAATCGAGTCCCGTAAGTTCTAACACGTGTCTAATACCTACGAGGTGCTATGTATGTGTTTGTGTAGCATTCGGACGGGCAATACTGGTTTTGGGCTGTTTTTCGCTTTTTTGCTTAAGTGTTGGCGAGTTTTGCAAACTGGACGATAACTCGGATTCCGTATGTCGGAATCGAGTCTCGTAAGTTCTAACACGTGTCTAATATCTACGCGATGCTATGTGTGTGTTGGCGTGGCATTCGGACGGCCGATACGGGTTTTGGGTTATTTTTCGGCTTTTTGCCTAAGTGTTGGCGAGTTTTGCAAACTGGACGATATTTTTTAGCTTTTTTGCCTAAGTGTTGGCGCGTTTTGCAAACTGGACGATAACTCAAATTCTGTATGTCAGAATCGAGTCCCGTAAGTTCTAACACGCGGTTCAATACTATCGCGTGGTACTGTGTGTGTGTTTGTGTGGCATTCTTGACCGTCATGCGGGTTAGAAAGGGTCATTTTTGGCTTTTTGCCTAAGTGTTAATGAGTTTTGCAACCGGGCGATAACTTTCGGATTCGTATGTCGGAATCGAGTCCCGTAAGTTCTAACACGTGTCTAATACCTATTCGGTACTATGTGTGTGTTTGCGTGGCATTCGGACTGGCGATGCGGGTTTAGGGCTGTTTTTTGGTTTTTTGCCTAAGTGTTGGCGAGTTTTGCAAACTGAACGATAACTCGGATTATATATGTCGGAATCGAGTCCCATAAGTTCTAACACGTGTCTAATACCTACGCGGTGCTATGTGTGTGTTTGTGTGGCATTCGAACGGCCGATGCGGGTTTAGGGTTGTTTTTCGGGTTTTTGCCTAAGTGTTGGCGATTTTTGCAAACTAGAAGATAACTCGGATTGTGTATGTCGGAATCAAGTCCCGTAAGTTCTAACACGTGTCTAATACCTACGAGGTGCTATATGTGTGTTTACGTGGCATTCGGACGGCCGATACGGGTTTTGAGCTCTTTTTCGCCTTTTTGATTAAGTATTGGCGAGTTTTGCAAACTAGACGATAACTCGTATTTCGTATATCAGAATCGAGTCCCGTAAGTTCTAACAAGTGTCTAATACCTACGCGATGCTATGTGTGTGTTTGCGTGACATTCGGACGATCGATGCGGGTTTTGGGCTGTTTTTTGGCGTTTTGCCTAAGTGTTGGCTAGTTTTGCAAACTGGACGATAACTCGGATTTCGTATGTCGGAATCGAGTTCCGTAAGTTCTAACACGTGTCTAATACCTACGAGGTGCTATGTGTGTGTTTGCGTGGCATTCGGACGACCGATGCGGGTTTTGGGTTGTTTTTCGCCTTTTTGCCTAAGTGTTGGCGAGTTTTGCAAACTGGGCGATAACTCGGATTCCGTATGTCGGAATCGAGTCCCGTAAGTTCTAACACGTGTCTAATACCTACGAGGTGCTATGTGTGTGTTTGCGTGGCATTCGGACGGCCAATGTGGGTTTTGGGTTTTTCGCCTTTTTGCCTAAGTGTTGGCGAGTTTTGCAAACTGGACGATAACTCGAATTTCGTATGTCGGAATCGAGTTCCGTAAGTTCTAACACGTGTCTAATACCTACGAGGTGCTATGTGTGTGTTTGCATGGCATTCGGACGACCGATACGGGTTTTGGGCTGGTTTACGCCTTTTTGCCTAAGTATTGGCGAGTTTTACAAACTGGACAATAACTCGGATTTCGTATGTCGAAATCGAGTCCCGTAAGTTCTAACACGTGTCTAATACCTACGAGGTGTTATGTGTGTGTTTGCGTGGCATTCGGACTCACCGTCTGGGTTTTGGGCTATTTTTTGCCTTTTTGCCTAAGTGTTGGCGAGTTTTGCAAATCGGACGATAACTCGGATTCAGTATGTCAGAATCGAGTCCCATAATTTCTAACACGTGTTTAATACCTACGCGGTGCTATGTGTGTGTTTGCGTGGCATTCGGACGGCCGATTCAGGTTTAGGGCTGTTTTTCGACTTTTTGCCTAAGTGTTGACGTGTTTTGCAAAGTGGACGATAACTCGGATTCCGTATGTCGGAATTGAGTCCCGTAAGTTCTAACACGTGTCTAATACCTACGCGGTGCTATGTGTGTGTTTGCGTGTCATAGAAATACAATTATAAATTACATAAATTAAATAAAAAAATACAAAATTTAATTATTTTTACCTGTCGAATATGTGGTGGGAAGATGTTGGCCAAGACAACTGCACAAACGCGGATGGCCTCCTCCCGTACTACACCCATGAGGTCGTCAATGGTGGCTGTAGGATCTATAGAGCCATGGACAACCTCCTGAGCCAGCTGGTAGATCCGCTCGCGTGATGGTGCGCCTGACTGCACAATATCGCTCGTCATGCACCCCTCTATGATCCGCCGAAAGAAGTCATCGGATAATGAAGGGTCGGCACCCGATCCACTCGCACCACTACCTCCAGTGGGTGGGTGCCATCGAGATCTCGCAGCAAGGACTAGGGTGTAAGCTGGGACATTGGGAATGCCCACATCTCTACCCTTCTTCGGTCCCCTTGTAGCCTGCAGCCAGTCCTCTATCTCCTCGTCGGCACGTGTAGACTAAATCTCACCGGAGTGTCACCTCTCTGGTCCTCCCAAGCCACCTGCAAGATCCTCGAACCGTCATTTGAAAAAAAAACACATTAGTAGATGATACATAAAGAATAAAATGAAATAATATAAAAGAATATCTGAATTTTACATACATACTAAATAAGATAATTACATAACTTACGATGTCGCGTTTTTCTCAGGTGAGATATAACCACCATCACCTTTCTTTTGGTGGGCGTGCCACCAAAACTCTAAGCAGGAGGGTGCATGCTTTAAACTCACCTCGAGTCTCTCCCGGTATAGGTCGTACGACTGAGACCCAGTCTTGATGTGTGGGACGACTACTGCTTGGGCAGCGGTTAACGACATTTGTCTTGACATCTTCTTGAAGGCCTCACCATCCCAAATGCTGCACATCTCGTCCCACACTGCAGCAGATATGAAATATGGCCGGACATCCTTAAGTTTCTATCCATTAGCCATCTTCGTCTGGGCCTTCTTCTTCTAGTCGTAGACCCATTTGTGCCAATTCATCTCTAGGTATGCAAGTATCGGGCCATGCCATGGGCTTCTGCCTGTCTTCAAAATGATAATATCTCGCACATTACACATTAGAAGCTTAGTAGACAACATAAATCAAAGAGGTAGCAGATATTCAAATGGAATATAAAACTAGCATATGAATGATTGACATCCTACCCTAAACTCATCAATAATCATTTTGCGGTATGCGGTCATCCACATCCGCCCACCTCATCCACGGGGCCGAGAATCCAGAATGGACGATCGCAGAAACAACGTGTTCCTTGGCGTGGCGTCAAGGATACTACTGATTGAAATTAATACATTGAAAATTACAAAGAATATTGAATACTTATGTTATAGTAATACTATATAGGATTATGAAATTAATTACCTATGAGTCCCAACACGACATATAAGAGGCGCACTGGGGATTCACTAGCAAGCCACGTCTTTAGTCCCGTGGAGTCTCACGTCGATCACCTATGTAGTGAAATACATCAATATTTATATAAACGAATATAATGTCAATACAATATAAAATAAAAAATAATAAGATTTATCCCAATAAAATATGTAATTATACCTGACGATACGGCCTGATCATCACGTGTAGAATCGCCACGGCCCCCACGCCCTACACGCCCACTACGATCACCATGTGATGTGCGCGCCATATGTATGTATACTGTTAAATCATAAAAAAAATATTATTACATTTGAATACAACTAAAAGAGGATAACATACATATACAACTATATTATTAAACATTCTTAAATACTATATTTGAGCACAATAACAAAGAGGATAACATACAGATACAACTAAAAGAATGCAACATAAATAGTAACACCTTTAGTAGATTAATATAAGTTGAAGATAATGATTGCACTACTACAAACTATTACATTTGAATACAACTAAAAGGACACAAAGAGTACATACTCCTAATCATTTATATCGTCAAAGCCATCAATATCAGAATCGTCATCTTCGAGCAATAGATCTTCACTATCGTTGTCATCACCATCTTCGTCGTCCTCAACGATTTCATCAATTATATCTACCTCCTCAACAACATCGTCTTCACTTTCGACAGCGACAACATCATCCTCTTCTTCACTAGACTCACTGATAATTGTTACATCAGCAGGTGTGACACTAGTAGACTCGACTTGTAAAGGTTAATCGTTTGGACGAGGAGTTGTGCCTTGAAAACCACGGGCACTGGTGGTTATAACAGCATGCCATGGGCTTGCAGGGGTCTTAACACTCCGCGCGTAGTACATCTGTGTTGCTTGTGTGAGACCCCAGATTTTATAAATAAAGATTTAAATTTCTCGAAATATTTTTTTGAATATTATGGTGTGGATTTGTTATAATGTTATAGTTGTGGGTAGTATTTATAAATTTTGCAAAGTATGCAAGTTGTTGTATTATATTCGATTGGTCAGGGAATATTCTTTATGTCGGGGAATATTCGTATGACGGCACAATCATTGGTGGACCCCACAATGGAATTATTGTCGGATTGAGAAAACGACAAAAATATTTTATTGAAAATAACGGCGGAAGTTTTACCGTTAATACTATTGAACTACTCGGTAGTAAAAAAAATACGATGTCTGGCGTGGTTGCATAGTAGCTTTTGCAGTATTGATTATTAATGCCACATTGAGAAGTCACTCAATTTTGTTCAATTATTGCTATAGTAATTATCGCATAGTATCTCACGTTATTTGATTCAATTATTATCGATATTTTATATATTATTAAATCAATAATTGAAATGACATAGTTATTAATATTATAAATTGCAATATTAACGATGTCTAGAAGTTACGCCAAGGAGAGGTTTGGTCACCTAATCAAGGCGCACCAATAGGAGAAATCCTTATTGAAAGCCCTCTTTCTGAGGAACGACACTGGTCGATTAATATTGTGAATTATAATAAAGGTGATAAATGTTGTTAAAATTATTAATGTGATTTTTATGAGGTATTTGTGTAAGTTTTTCTTATTTTATGAATCTCCATTTATCCATTTTTAAAATAATCGGTAGAAAATTATTTAAAGGTGGGGCCCACACGTGGGGGGCCACATGTAGAACCCATATGTGTTGAAAAACTAATTTTGGAATTGGGGTGGGAGAGAGATACCTATAGGGGAAGGAGTTTATGTATATAAGGTTGTTATGTATGAGTGTGTATATATAATATAATATGTGTGTGAGTGGGAAGTGCTGGGGGAAAAGAAAGGGTGAAAGTGATGTGTGTATGATTATAGTATATATGTTTATTATGTGAGTGGGAAATGGTGGGGGAATGGAGTTGAATTATAATAGAGGTAGTTAGTATTATATATATATATATATGTGTGTGTTTATAACATGTGGGTTTATATATATATATATATATATATATGTATTATATTTTGTCTTGCTTTGTTATGATTGGTTGAAGGTTTGACAATTTGAATATGTAGTATCAAAATTTTCATCCGTGAGTCTTTGAATTATTTCATCTGTGAAGAAATCCTTACACAGTTCCTTTCCATTCTCCTATAAATAGAAGCTCATTCCTTCATTATTTCTTACAAATTCACTGAAACTCTAGAGAGAGAAATTATAGAAAAACTATAGAAAAGTATTCTCGCTACTTCCTACTCTTATATCCAGGTTCTTTTACTAGTAAGGGATGTTATTTCTTTTGTATTCAAGAAGAGAACTTTTGTTATTCCATTTCTTTATTGCTCATTGGAATAACTTCAGATACGCTGCTACCCTATACTTGGTGACATTCTTCTATTATTACATCTTTTATTATTACATTGGAATATCCACATGTATGCGCTTTTACGTCGGACCTGGTTCCATTTTTTATTATTCCACACTTATTATTCTGTTGGAACATCCTGTCGTGTGAATTTCACCTGACCTGGTTCCGTTATTATTATTCTGTTGGAATAACTCGCATCATAATCGGCACCGCGTGCATGGTGATTCCTTTTGTTATTCCATTCGTTATTATACTCAGTTGGTTAAAATTTTGACTTTTATACTCCATGAAATTAGTGGAATATCCTTGATATTTACGCTTCATCCAATATTTTTCATAGAAATATTCTTCTGAGCATTCTTGAATTTTACTCTACAAAGCAGTATTATGTTGATAATTTGGACGTTATTAGTTCCTGAATAAATTAATTCGTGAACTTGTTTTATTGAACTCTTATATCATTGTCATCATCCTCATGTTTGTATTTTTTTGAAAGTCATATATGGCCTGTAGTGCATAGATGGACTTGGTATGATTATGTTCAGGAATTATTCGGTATAATCATGACAGTAATGTTACAAATGATGTGATAAAAGTCCTCATGGTCCCGTAGTGCATTGATGGACAGTTGTTGGCATGATCATGACCATTGATGAATACACGAATATCCTTGGCCCGTAGTGCATGGATAATTTGTGGTCATGACCCTAATGAATATCTTTGGACGTAGTGCAAGCATGATGTGGATTATTTATTAAGCTGAGTCTCAGCGATAAAAATGATGAAAAATATTTTTAAATCATAAAAGATAGTAGATTTTATTCTCTACTTGACTCTTTTAATGGATTGCTTGTTCTACGCGCAGATTAAACTTGATGTCTATTGTATTTTATCGGTTTAACATTGTTGGAGACTAATGATAATTTATTCGCATTATCTTAGTCATAATATTTCTTCTTTGAAAGCTAGTTGAGCTCACCCTTTCTTTCTTCGTTCTCTTGAGGAAATGAGAATGTAATTTGGGACGCAGTCGGGGAAGCGGAGTGATGGTCCGGGATGATAGTATTAGCTAGTAGTCCTCACTATTCATTAAATAGTGTGACAATAAATGTAATGAGGACTTTTTTGAGAGTGGATATTGTCAGAAGACAATATTTGTATTAAAACTTACTGACATGTATTTTGTTGTACTATACACATCGTTGTATAATTTAGTTGTATTTGAATTTTGTACCATGTATTTGGCGACTCAAGATGGGTGATGTATACCTATTTTGGGGGCGTCGCGACTTGACTTGCTAAAATAAAAGGCTCAAATCCATACCACTCATCGGGTCTTAGTTTTGACTTAACGTTACGCCAATTCACCGTCCGATTTTTTATCTACTTTAACTCCATTCTCAACATCAAACCAATGACAATTGAAGCAAACTAATTCTTTATGACCCCAATATTTGAGCACGACAACTTCTAGCAATCATCCATACCAGTCATTCCAAATGTTATCGTAGTAGCCTACCTTTCACCACAACACCGTAATCAGAAACGACTTCCCAAATCGCAACAACACTTAAATCAGAATCATTGACAATGCAACATGTATAAGTATCTACAGATCTTTCAGGGCCATCGGCTATAAGCTTTAGCTGATTGTCAGCTAACTCATCTGTGAGGACCTAATGTACATTAACACAACATATTATAAAGTTAATTACGCCATAAGAATAAATCTATGATGGTAGATTCATTGAACTTGTAAAGGTTGGACTTACATGATCTTTAAACCATTGCACAAATTCTTCATTTCTCAAATTTTGCAAATCCCCGCCCGATATACTCGGATTCGCTTCACGTACTTCAGCATCATATTGACTGTAGCACAGTTATATACTCAATGTGTTTGTAAAGGAACTTGACACAATTATACCAGACATATATAGTTATGTCTACTTACATAATGTGTATGGGCGCTACTTCATTCATGTTGACAAGTGCATATAATGTGGCAAATTGATACTCTACTATCAATCAAGAAGTGCCTTTTTTACCCACCGAACGGGCGACGGGATGACTAAAAGCCGTTAATTCTCCATTTTCCTCGTGCATAAATGATTTGATTTCGACGTAAGTAATTGTGCTTCATTCGAACATTCTACTCAAAGTACAACGAGCAAAAATTAACAAGTTCCTCCATAACATAACTTTCAAAGAATTGACCCCTCTACAGGCTCTATTCTTCACCTTTTGCTTTAGAAGTCGATATATACCTATGTGATATATAGATTAGCAAAAAGAATGAACATTTTTACCGTATTAAAACATTAATGTCATTACCTCTCAAATGGATACATCCATCTATATTATGGGACCGCCAAACTTAGCTTCATATGGCAAGTGAATAGGCAAATGTTCCATTGAATCAAAAAATGATGGGGGGAAGATCATTTCTAACTTACACATTATTTCCACTATCTCGCATCTCCATTTTATCTATGTCTTTGAGTGAAGCTCAATCAAGCATAGATCTCGAAGAAATTAGAAAGCTCACATCGCTTCAACTTGACCACGCCTCGATGTAATAAGTCGATAAATGCCACAGGATCAACTTCGCATGAATAAGTGACAATCATGACTTTTGAGACACTGAAACTTCAACTCTTCGACTTTACAACACCTTGCTATATTTGAAGAATATCCATCCGGGAGCTTCAAATCCATCGATCCAATTACATATCAATATCAACTGTTCCTCGGTCAAAGTATATTCACTTTAGGCGTTCTAGTCTTACTACCCTCCTAATACGTACCAGATCTTCCCTAATGTTCATTTCTACCAAATCAAGCCTCGACTTATTGTTGTCCTTTGTTCACCTGCTGGCATCTAGGATTGTATAAAAATGTTATCAAACACGTTCTTCTCAAGTATGCATCGGATCTATACAATAGACGGATGCAGAGTGTAGCCAATAAAGCGGTCAAAGAACATGGATCTGTGTGTCGATTATATGAACCTGGCCGTAACCATAAGCTCGCTCTAATCTGTGATTCTTCCCGGAGGTGGAAACTTCAAATGACTAATCAACTCAACACTGCGACCCGGAAAAGACGGCGGTGCCAGCGTTTCTCATTTTTCGATTGAATTATCTACTCATCCGTCGATAACGATTTTCAATCGGCAAAAGCATCTAGATGTTGCAAAAAAACTCATTTTCCCCCATGTTTTAGCCGCTTACAGTTTTAATCGACCCCATGCACACGGATATGACAAGCCCCGTGAGTCGACCATCCACTAATCATTCCTAATTAGGAAAGTCATTTATTGTCACGATAAAGTCGCCTCATGTCAAAGTTCGCTTAAGAGATACATCATAAGTTTGAACCCCTTTTTCTCACAACATCTTCAACTCATCAACTAACTACCGAGGTATACATTGATGTCTTTACTCGGACTTTTATCACCCGGAATCAAGAAAGGCATAAACATGTAGGATCTTTTCATGCACATCGAAGGCGGGAGGTTATACACTACAATAATCACCAGCCAAGTTGAGTAGGGCTTTGTGTAAGGCCCGTTAAATGGATTAAACCCATCCGTAGCAAGTCCAAGCCTAACATTGCGAACCTCTTCAGCAAACGAGGGGTGCTTGTTATCAAAATTTTTCCACTCAAGCCCATCTGCCGGGTGTGTCAGTTGACCTTCGACTATGTCCCGTGTAGAGTGCCACCTCATATCCTCGGCGGTATGTGTTGACATGAACAACCGCTGAAGCCTCGGGGCAATGGGAAAGTAACGTAAGGTCTTTCTCGGCACTTCTTTTCCCTTTTTCTTGTGCTATTCACGGTATCTAATTGTACCACAAATATCACATGACCTCTTATCTTTATTGATATCACCGTAATACAACATACAATCATTCTCACAAGCATCAATCTTCTCATACCTTAGATTGAGCCTTTTGACCATTTTCTTCACATTATAGTACGACTCTGGTAACTTATTGCCTGCAGGTAAGCACTCCTTCACAATGCTTAACAGTTCATTAAAACCTCTCTCTCTACAGTCATGCTCGTTCTTGAAGTATAAAAACTTAGTCACGGTGAGATAAGACGATTGTGCTTTTTTGTCTGCCCGTCATCGATGGCGCCACCGCTTCATGCAATAACTCATAGATACCCTTAGCCCCGTCATTCGGCTCTTATTCGACGCCATTCTTTGTCATCCTGCTCAGTATTCCATGGAAGTATGAACCAATGACTTCGACTATCGTGTTAAGTACGATCAAAGGTTTCGTCACCTCTAGATTAGGTTGCTCGATTCATGTTCATCCAACCAGGTTTTCCCATGATAGATCCATGTCGTATAACCCTGCTTGAACCCAAACGCAAAAAAGTCGCACATGACATCACTCCTTTCCTTCCACACTTCATTTACACACCTCTTACAAGGACATCTAATCTCATCGCCGCTGACTTGCTCAAAAGCGAAATTGAGAAACTGTTCAACCCCACTACGGTACTCAGAGCTAAGCCCACTCTTATAAATGGCTACCGTATGTTCCATCCAACTTCGATCAACAGACATCTTGGACAACTGTCTGCTATATATCTGGAAAGTTAGACAAACACAATCAAGTCTCCAAGTTAATGTATATGCAAGCTTATGAGTTTCCTAACTTCATCTCCCACTCTAAAAGTCAGCTTTTATCCCATTCTCGGATGTGTCGCCTCCATCGATGCTAACAACTTGAACACATCTTTAAATTTTTTGTAAATTTCGCAAAGACTCCCCCATGGTCTTCAAGTACACGAAACAAACTAACACATCGTAGTCTAAATATGAACCCGAAGAACGTCAAGAGATATATACTGACCGAAAATTCTAAAAATATAAAGACGTGCCCAAGTCGTCAACATCGACCTAAGTGAGATCGAAACATACAAAAACAGTCCCAAAACAGGGACTATTTGAGATTCACTCCTACTAAGAGAATCTCAAACGGGTTTCTAAGCTTTCTAAACTATATGAAAATATGCACGTGTCAAAGTAAGGATTATTTTTGTATAACAAAAGAATACTAGCTTTTATCAGTCCTGAAACTATTATTAAACTTTTTAAAACTCACCCCACCCCACCCACCCCACCCCACCCCACCCCACAACAACAATTTATACTGCTATAATATAATTTCTAAGATAGTAATCTTTTTTAAAAATGTATATTTATTTATTTTTTAAAATTAATAAATTGTCAATTTAGGAGTGGTGGAATGCTAATGATAATGGCATGACAAACTTGAGAACAATATGTCACTTTGTAGTACTATTAATACAATAAAAAATTATGAAAAAAGAGGCATATGAAACTCTTTTTTGTTGGTAAAATTAGGATATTGACCAATTTATTAAAAATAATAATAACCACAGTTCAGTCACTAACTCGCATGATTCTCACAAGTCACATTAACAAAAGCAAGAACAAAATAGCCACACAAACCTAAAATGGAAAGAAAAATATTACAAAGATTGCACATCTATGATTAGTAATATTAAACAAATAAGATATCGTAAATTGAAATAAGATAAATGCGTTTAGCATCGTGATGCGTTTAAGCTGAAATAAGATCATGCGTTTAACAAAATGACATAATATTCTTTAATATAATAATATAATTTCAATACCATGTCACCACCACTAACCTAAACACTAACTATATTTAAGAATAAATATTAAAAAAATACTTTTAATAAATCTTAAATAAGTAATGATAAAGTAGGGGGTGGGTTAGTTACTTAAATAATACTATATCTTATTCTCTATGTGGCCTCAAGTTTGCATATAAAAATTCCACTTCCCCCATTATGTTGTTTATCCTAACATAACATACGCAATCATGAAAGCATCTGTAATGGAATTAAGAAAATTAAACAATGGACTCAAAGTGAAAATCAAACAAATAGCATATCATAAGACCTGAAGAAAAAGCGCCGAGATGCAATGGAGTTTGAGCAATTTATACAACTCGCAATATATATACATACAACGCAATATAATTTTCATGTAAATTAAACTTGCAAACATTTGAAATTGCAATAAGGTTTTGTACACTGCAAATACACTGTAATATTCTGACTTAAAATTTTCATGTAAACTAGCAAACATTTGAAATAGTAATACACTGCAATGCAATTGATATTTGGGGAAAATAGAGTGAAATTATAGAGGAAGGGATTATTAGGTTATATTTGGGGGAAAATTAAAATTGGAAAGACATTACCTTTCTCAGTCGAGAGATGACGACGGGAAGAGAGAAAATGTGACAAAAGAGAAAGCACCGGTGGGTGATTTGGGAAAGAATCGGTGATTGCCAAGCGAGGAAGAGAAGGAGAAAATGAACAGCAGAAATGAAAAAAAATCTAAGTTATCGAAAGTAAATAAAAACCCATTCTCGACGGCACTCAATACCGACGGCACATGCCGTCGCCTATGTTCTTTTCCCACCGCGCCAAAAAATTCCCACCAAATCTAGGCCCGGGAAGGGTCATTCTCGACGGGACTCATTAGCGACGGCTATGCCGTCGAGAATAAGGTTATTGGCGACGGGGATACTGCTGTTGCTAATGATGCCGTCGCTAATGACCTATTTTTTTGTAGTGCATTATATCATTTATAAGGATGTGAATAATCATTAACAATAATTATTCACTAACATGTTTTGAAATTAATAACTCAAGTTTGAATTAGAGAACTTGAAATAACGTAGGAAGTTTAAGGTTAGAGACTTGTCTGTCTGATGAGTTACAGCTATTTAGCTTTAATTAATACTCTTTGAATGACCTAGCATTGATAAGATTGATCTATCAATTAGTACTACGTATAATAGTATATTTATACACTTACTCATGCTATTTATCTAACAAATAAATCAACCATGAAGCACACTTAATATAATATACTATCATTAATCCTATAAGACATTTAATTGATCTTAGGTTAATGATTTAATTAATCGATAATATTTTCCTCAAGTGATAAACACTTATTGTGATGCCCCAAAAATAGGTATACATCACCCATCTTGGGTCGCCAGAAAATACATGGTACAAAATACAAATTCAACTTAATTATACAAACGTCGTCTAAAAATACGACAAAACATAGCTGAGAGTTTTAATAAGAATATTGTCATCTAGACAATATCCACACTCAAAGGAGTCCTCATTATATTTATTGTCACACTATTTAATAGAATAGTGAGGACTACTAATGCTATCATCTGGACCGTTACTCCGTTCCCCGACTAGTCCTGGCTACGTTCTCATTTCCTGAAGAGAACAATGAAAGCAAAAAGGTGAGCTCAACTAGCCCAGTAAGACATATTATGACTAAGATAATGCAGAATAAATTATCCTTAGCCTTCGATAGTGTTAAACTGATATAATATAACAAACATCAAGTTTAACTGCAGCGGAACAAGCAATCCATTAAAAGAGTCAAGTAGAGAATAAAATCTACTATCTTTTTTGATTTAAAAAGGTTTTTCATCACTTTTATCGTTGAGACCCAGCTTAATAAATAATCCACATCATCCCTGCACTATGGCTAAGGATATTCATTAGTATCACAACCACAAATTATCCATGCAATACGGGCCAATGATATTCGTGTATTCATCAATGGTCATGATCATGCCAACAACTGTCCATCAATGCACTACGGGCCAATGAGGACTTTTACCACATCATTTGTAACATTACGGACATTTATACCGAATAATCCCTGATCATAATCATACCAAGTCCATCTATGCACAACAGGCCACAGATGACTTTCATCATAATATAAGCATGCGGATGATGACAATGATATAAGAATCCAATAAAACAAGTTCAAGAATTAATTTATCCAGAATTCAATAACGTCCAAATTGTCAACATGATACTGCTTTGTAGAGTAAAATTCAAGAATGCTCGGAAGAATATTTCCATGAAAAGATCTTTGGATGAAGCTTAAAATATCGAGGATATTCCACTAATTTCATGGAGTATTGAATTCAAAGCTTTAACCAATTGAGTATAATGAGAATATATGAATCAAGAATGGATTTTTGCTTCGCCGTGCAGTAATCACGTGAGCGCATCATTTCCACCATTTAATAAGAAATGAATACGAAGGGTCATTTACCATGCGTGTGGTAATCCACATGTATGAGTTAATCCAGCGAATAATAAAGAATGAAATGAAGAATTCACCATGCATGCGATAGGCAAGATGCAGACGAGTTATTCCAATGCGAATAATAAATAATGGAACCGAAGTCAGAACGTAAATACGTACACGAGGATATTCCAACCAGAATAATAAAGAATGAAATAACAAAAGACTTCACCAGTATGCGATAATTCCATGACAAGTTATTAGATAGAATAATAAATAATGGAAACGTGTAAATGCGTAATCTGCATGCATAACGTGATATTCCAACAAAATAATAAAGAATGGAATAATGAAGAATTTCACCATGTATGCGGTACCAGATATACTGAGTTATTCAACATAATAATAAAGAATGGAATAACAGAAGAATTTCACCAAGTATAGGGTAGCCCGCGTATACAAGTTATTCCAACAGAATAATAAAGAATGGAATAACATAAGTTTTCTTCATGAATACGAAAGAAATAATACCCCTTACCTTAGAAGGAACTGGATATAGGATTAGTGAAGTAGAAGAATACTTTTCTTCTTTCTCTCTATAATTTCTCTCTCTTGAGTTTCAGTGAATTCGTAAGAAATAATGAAGGAATGAGCTTCTATTTATAGGAGAATGGTCTGAATAGTAACTAATTCATGAATGGTCCAGATTGATTTACTTTTAAACGGACGATCCATATTGATTTACTATGCAGTATTAATAAAATATTCTAATAAAATAAAATCTTTTAAATAAAATATAATATATTTTATTTATAGTCTAATAAAATAAATAACTTTATAAAAGTATTACATTTTATATAAAAAGATTTTAATATAAAAAAACTTATCTTGAGCCTTATGCAAACACTATGCATAATAAAATATAATATATTCTAATTATTGTCTAATAAAACAAATAAATTTATAAAAGTATTCTATTTTATATAAAAAGATTTTATTATGAAAAACACTATGCATAATAGAATATAATATATTCTATTTATAGTCTAATAAAACAAATAACTTTATAAAAGTATTTTGTTTTATATAAAAAGCTTTTCTATTTTATTACATTAATAATACTAATAAAACAAAATTTATATATATATATATATATATATATATAAACTTCCGTGACTTCATAAAAAGACACCTCAATATATTTAACAACATTTATCATCATTATTATAATTCACAATATTAATCTACCAGGTCATTCCCAGGAAAGAGGGAGCATTCCAATATGGATTTCTCTATATTGGCGCAATTAGGTGACCAAACCTCTCCTTGGCAAAACTTCTAGACATCGTTAATATTGCAAATAATAATATTAATAACTCTGTCATCTCAATTATTGATTTAATAATATATAAAATATCGACAATAATTGAATCAAATAACGTGAAATACTATGCAATAATTACTGAAGCAATAATTGAACAAAACTGAGTGACTTCTCACGTAAGCATCAATAATCAATAAAAGTCGCTACTTATGCAATCATGCATATTATTGTACTTTTTACTCTAGGAGTAGTTCAACGGTTTTAAAGAGTAAAACCTGTAGATTATTTTTATAAAAATATTTTTGTCATTTTTCTCAATCGACAATAATTTACGTTTGTGGGGTCCACCAATAATTGTCTTGAGTGTAATACGAATATTCCCTGTTAAAATGAATATTCCCCGACCAATCGAATATTATATAACAACTTGCGTACTTTGCAAATTTTATAAATATTACCCACAACTATAACATTATCTCAAATCCATACCATAATATTAAAAAAAAATATTTCGAGAAAATTAAATCTTTATTCGTAAAATTTGGGGTTTCACAATCTCCCCTCCTTATGAAATTTCGCCCTCGAAATATACATATGTACCTGGTATGCCGAAGAGATGAGGATACCTTGACTTCATTTCAGATTTTAAATCTTGAGGTATAACCTTTGAGTGTTGAATACGATCCTTCTTACCCAAGATTGTAACACGTATCTCCTCATACGTTAAATCTTCTGCTTTCTCGTCTAGTTCTAATTCAATAATGTGGTTCGGGTCATCCACATATTTACGTAACATCGATACGTGAAAAGCGTTATGAACACGCGACATACTTGGCAGTAAAACGAGTCTATAGGCCATAGTTCCTACTCGATCAAGGATTTCAAATGGGTCAATAAAATCGAGGGTTGAGATTTTCTCTCTTCATCGACTCTTGCTTCTAGAATAACGCCCTCTTGAACCTTCTTCTTAACATTCATCAGCTCTGAGTATGTAACTTGAGCGGCTTTAACTTTATCGATTAAAGTCGATTCTAATCGTATATTTGTTATCTTCACGCGGGTCTCTAGAGTCTTTAACTCTATCTTCATCATTTACAAGTTATACGAAATGGGTTTTTGTGTTAACAACGTCGCACTCATAAACGCATACGATCTTCTACTCAACGCGTCAGCTACCACGTTCTCTCTTTCCACAATGATATTGAATGGTATGATCGTAATCTTCAACAGCTCGAGCCAACGTCTTTGGCGCATTTTACGTTCGTTTTGGTTGAAGAAATATTTAAGGGTTAAAGAAATAGGTTTTGTACTGGGGTCAATACAAAATTCAATTTCACGCTCTAGGGGTAGGCTAAGAAGTCTTCAAGAATACGTCAAGAAATTTATTAACAATAGAAATATCATTCAAAACTGTGACCCTCATCCAAGACTTGGATAACACGTCACATTGATACCTATCAATTTGCCACCGTTATTCACGACGTCCCCTATGGAAAGTCTGGCTTAGGTGCATTCCACACAAGGAAGTCACCAACGAAAGGTTCGGGGCTCTTTACTTATGGCTTGATATGACAATGATTGACTTTAGTGGTTTGGTTGCTTGAATTCGTATAACAGGTTGGTTAGGAATATGAAAGCTAACAACCTTAAGAAAATAATCAATTTTGGCATGATGAGTAGTTAACCAATCGATTCCTAAAATCACATCAAGGGCAAGTATTTTCAAAGAGATAAGATCGACAGGTAACGTGAAAGTGTCGATCTGAATCAACAATATTTATAAACAGTGGAGGTAACGAAGGTTTCTACTAACGAAGTTTCAACCAATAAGTCAAAGTCTAACTTCTCTGGAGTCAAATTTAAAAGTTGAGCGCAAGCAAGAGAGATAAAAGAATGGGTAGAACCGATATCTAATAAGGTATAGACTTCACAAGAATTTATAATTAACTAACCCGTGCTAACTTCGTTCGGGTTACTTGCTTTTTGAGAAGTCACAAAAAACGCTCTTCCTGAAACCACCGACTTTATTTTGTCCGTATCCGCCTTTGGTACCACCGTCCTAGCTAAACTTGACTTCACTATACGACAAAATCGAGCTAAATGACCTTCTCTTCTTGAAATTTCCACTTCTATTATCTTGTCCATGATTACCACCAAAGTGGTTACCATTCTTGGCATGATAATTTCCCCCACGATGATGGTCATCATTGTTCCGATGGCCGTTGCCACCGGTACGATTATTATCGTGTTGTTGGTCGTTACCTTTTGGTTGTATTAACTCATTATCGTGCTCCAATAACTGAGCCCTATTCACAACATCTGAATATAAACAAAGTTTATGAGAAATGAGGTATTGACGTATATCGGGTTTCAAACCTCTTAGATACATCCGCGTCATTCGCTCCTCATTATCGACTAAATGGGATGTAAACCGGGATAACTCCGCAAATTTAGCCTCGTATTGCGACACGGTCATATTGTTTTGCTCCAACTTGATGATTTCCACCTCCTTCATGTGACGAATACTTTCGGGAAAGTACTTGTCGTTGAACAACTCTTGAAACTTCTCCCAAGATATTTTCAGATGCCATTTTCAAACACTGTCACAAAACAAGGGTTAATTAACATATCACATATTATCCCTATACTCAGACCGACCAATTAAATACCAAATAAACTTAGGTAGGTCATACTAGCGAAGGAATTCCCCATCTCTCCCCTTTTAGTTCTTGTCTCACATCTCAACCAGGGATCATATTCCTAAGCTTTGATACCAATTGTTGCGCCCCCAAAATAGGTATACATCACCCATCTTAGGTCGCCGAAAAATACATGGTATAAAATACAAATACAACTTAATTATACAAACGTCGTGTAAAAATACGACAAAACATAGCTAAGAGTTTTAATAATAATATTGTCATCTAGACAATATCCACACTCAAAGGAGTCCTCATTACAGTTATTGTTACACTATTTAACAGAATAGTGAGGACTACTAATGCTATCATCTAGACCGTCACTCCGTTCCCCGACTAGTCCCGACAACGTTCTCATTTCCTGAAGTGAACAATGAAAGCGAAAGGGTGAGCTCAACTAGCCCAGTAAGACATATTATGACTAAGATAATGCAGAATAAATTATCCTTAGCCTTCAATAGTGTTAAACTGATACAAAATAACAAACATCAAGTTTAACTGCAGCAGAACAAGCAATCCATTAAAAGAGTTGAGTAGAGAATAAAATCTACTATCTTTTATGATTTAAAAAGGTTTTTCATCATTTTTATCGATGAGACTCAGCTTAATAAATAATCCACATCATCCCTGCACTACGGCCAAGGATATTCATTAGTATCACAACCACAAAATATCCATGCACTACGGGCCAATGATATTCGTGTATTCATCAATGGTCATGATCATGCTAACAACTGTCCATCAATGCACTACGGGCCAATGAGGACTTTTACCACATCATTTGTAACATTACGGTCATGATTATACCGAATAATCCCTGGTCATAATCATACCAAGTCCATCTATGCACAAATGGCCACAGATGACTTTCATCATAATATAAGCATGCGGATGATGACAATGATATAAGAATCCAATAAAACAAGTTCAAGAATTAATTTATCCAAAATTCAATAACGTCCAAATTGTCAACATGATACTGCTTTGTAGAGTAAAATTCAAGAATGCTCAGAAGAATATTTCCATAAAAAGATACTAGATGAAGCGCAAATATCAAGGATATTCCACTAATTTCATGGAGTATAGAAGTCAAAGCTTTAACTAACTGAGTATAACATAATATATGAATCTGCAAATGGATTTTTGCCCGCCATGCGGTAATCCACGTAGACAGATCATTTCCACCATTTAATAAGAAATGAATACGAATGGTCATTCACCGTGCATGTGGTAATCCACATAAGCGAGTTAACCCAATGACCGAATAATAAAGAATGGAATAAATGAAGAATTCACCGTGCATGCGATAGATCGCATGCACGAGTTATTCAATGAGAATAATAAATAATGGAACCGGTCATGCGTAACGCACGCAGACGAGGATATTCCAACAGAATAATAAAGAATGAAATAACAAAAGACTTCACCGGGCATTGATAGGCCCATCGACACGAGTTATTTCGATAGAATAATAAATAATGGAACGAATTAAATGCGTAAGAATACGCAGATATGATATTCCAAATGAATAATAAATAATAGAATAACGAGAAGAATTTCACCGTGTATGCAGATTAAGCATATATACGGAGTTGTTCAACATAATAAAGAATGGAATAATGAGAAGAATTTCACCATGAATGCGGTGCTTAGATGTATAGGCAGTTATTCAATATAATAATAAAGAATGGAATAATGAGAATAATTTTATCAAGTATAGGGTAGCTCAGTATATATAGGTTATTCAAAGAATAATAAAGAATGGAATAATGAAGTTCTCTTCATGAATCTGAAAGAAAAATATACCACTTACCTTAGAATGAGCTGGATATAGGAGTAGTGAAGTAGCGATAATACTTTTCTTCTTTCTCTCTATAGTTTCTCTCTCTAGAGTTTGGTGAATTCATAAGAAATAATGAAGGAATGAGCCTCTATTTATAGGAGAATGGGTGAATAGTAACTAATTCATAAGCGATCTAGATTGATTTACTTTTAAGCGGACGGTCCATATTGATTTCTTATGCAGTATTAATAAAATATTCTAATAAAATAAAATCTTTTAAATAAAATATAATATATTTTATTTATAGTCTAATAAAACAAATACCTTTATAAAAGTATTCTATTTTATATAAAAAGATTTTACTATGCTCGAAAAATACTACGCAGCCTTATGCAAATACTATCGCATAATAAAATATAATATATTCTAATTATTGTCTAATAAAACAAATAAATTTATAAAAATATTACATTTTATATAAAAAGATTTTTTTACTATGCAAAATACTATGCATAATAGAATATAATATATTCTATTTATAGTCTAATAAAACAAATAACTTTATAAAAGTATTTTTTTTTTATATAAAAACTTTTACATTTTATTACATTAATAATACTAATAAAACAATATATATATATATATATATATATATATATATATATATATATAAACTTCCGTTGTAAAACTCCAACTTTTATGAATAAAAATTAATTTCTATAAATATTATTTTTGAATATTATGGAATAAATTTGATATAATGTTATAGTTGTGGGTAATATTTATAAATTTTACAAAATCACTTAAGTTGTTTTATAATATTCGATTGGTTGGGGAATATTAAATGCGACGACAACAATCATTGGTGGACCCTACAATGAATTATTGTCGGATTGAGAAAACGACAAAAATATTTTATGAAAATAACGGCGAAAGTTTTACAGTTGATATCTTTGTTGAACTACTTTAGTAGTAAAAGTACAAAGATGTCTGGCGTGGTTGCATAGTAATACCGGTATTGATTATTAATGCTTATGTGAGAAGAGAAGTTTTCGGTTTGATTCAATTATTGTCGATATTTTATATGTTATTAAATCAATAATTGAGATAACGAAGTTGTTAATATTATTATTTGCATTATTAACGATGTCTAGAAGTTCTGAGAAGGAGAGGTTTGGTCACCTAATTGCGCGCCAATAGGGAGAAATTCTTATTGAAAAGTCCCCACTTTCTTGGGAACAACCTGGTCGATTAATAGTGTGAGTAATAATAATGATGATGACGTTTTATTTTATTCATTATTATTAACGTAATAAAAGCAGAAAAACTTTTATATAAAGCAGAATACTTTTATAAAGTTATTCGTTTTATTTGGCTAATAGTAAAATCTTTTATATAAAATAGAATACTTTTATAAAGTTATACATTTTATTAGACAATAATTAGAATATATTATATTTTATTATGCATAGTGTTTTGCATAGTGCTGCATAGTGTTTGCATAGTAAAATCTTTTTAAAAGTTATTCGTTTTATTAGATTATAAATAGAATATATTATATTTTATTTAAAAGATTTTTCTTTGTAAATATGGATAGTCCGATTAAAGTAAATAAATGGACCGTTCATGGATTGAGTTCTTATTCATTCCATTCTTCATAAATAGAAGTTCATTCCTTCATTATTTCTTACGAATTCTTTGAAACTCTAGAGAGAAAGCGTAGAGAGAACTCTTCTACTATAATCTTGAAAGCGTTTAAGAAAGCTTTGAAAAATAGTACAAGTTTTTTCAAGTATATCCACGCCTACTAGCGTCAAGTACTCTTCTTTATAAGGTAAAGGGTATTATTTCTTTTGTATTCATGAAGAGAACTTCATTATTCCATTCTTTATTATTCATTGGAATAACTTTGTATACGCTGCTACCCTATACTTGGTGAAATTCTTACATTATTCCATTCTTTATGATTACATTTGAAATATCTCGTTCATGCATGCTTTTTTCTGCGGACACGGTTCCGTCTTTATTATTACATTGGAATATCACATTCATGAGTTTTACGCCTGGACATGGTTCCGTTAGTTATTATTACGTTGGAATAACTCATTTACATAATACCGTACATGCATGGTGATTTCATTGTTATTCCATTCTTTATTATTCTGTTGGAACATCACGCTTGGCGGTGTAATTTACTTTGACTTTGGTTCCGTTATTTATTATTCTCGTTGGAATAACTTTGTACATCTGTAAGTACTACATGCATGGTGATTTCTTTTGTTATTCTATTCTTTATTATACTCAGTTGGATAAAGTTTTGACTTCTATACTCCATGAAATTAGTGGAATATCCTTGATATTTGCGTTTCATCTAATATCTTTTCATGAAAATATTCTTACGAGCATTCTTGAATTTTACTCTCTACAAAGAAGTATCATGTTGACAATTTGGACGTTATTAGTTCTGAATAAATTAATTCTTGAACTTGTTTTTATTGAATTCTTATATCATTGTCATCATCCTCATGTTTATATTTTTTTGAAAGTCATACGTGGCACTGTAGTGCATGGATGGACTTGGTATGATCATGACTGAGGATTATTCGGTATAGATAATCATGACAGTAATGTTACAAATGATGTGGTAAAAGTCCTCATTGGCTGCCAGTAGTGCAATGATGGGACAGTTGTTGGCATGATCATGACTATTGATGAATACACAATTATCCTTGGCCCGTAGTGCATGGATAATTTGTGGTCGTGACCCTAATGAATATCCTTGGCCAGTAGTGCGTGGATGATGTGGATTATTTATTAAAAGTGAGTCTCAACGATAAAAGTGATGAAAACCTTTTAAATCATAAAAGATAGTAGATTTTATTTCTACTTGACTCTTTTAATGGATCGTATGTTCTCTGCAGATTAAACTTGATGTCTATCATATTTTATCGGTTTAACTTTGTTGAGGACTAATGATAATTTATTTTGCATTATCTTAGTCATAATATTTCATCGGGCTAGTTGAGCTCACCCTTTCTTTCATTGTTCTCTCAGAAATGAGAACGAAAGCTGGACTAGTCGGGGAGCGGAGTGATGGTCCAGATTATAACATTAGTAGTCCTCACTATTCTGTTAAATAGTGTGATAATAAATGTAATGAGGACTTATTCTGAGAGTGGATATTGTCTGGAAGACAATATTTGTATTAAAACTCATAGCATGTATTTTGTCGTATTTTACACGACTGTTGTATAATTAAGTTGCATTTGAATTTTTGTACCATGTATTTGGCGACTTAGAATAGGTGATGTATACCTATTTTGGGGGCGTCACAGTTGGTATCAAAGCTTAGGGATATGATCCCTGGCTGAGATGTGAGACAAGAACTAGGAGGGGAGAGACGGGGAATTCCTTCGCTAGTATGACCTACCTAAGTTTATTTGGTATTTAATTGGTCGGTCAGAGTATAGGGATAATATGTGATATGTTAATTAACCCTTGTTTTGTGGCAGTATTTGAAAATGGCATCCGAGAATGTTGAGAACATCAATGGAGCACAGGAGACCGTTGAGTCTCCACAAATCAATAACCAAGATAATGTGCATCAGGTAGGCGACAATCCTCATGCAAACAACAACACTGACCAAATGATGAACGATGGAATGTTCCGAGGCTTCATGCAATTCATGCAACATCAAAGAGCGGCTCTCATCCAAAATTCGGTGGAAACACTTGGCAACTCTCGGGACGGTCACCGCCAAAGCAGATTCAAGGCTGGGACCACGAGTTTTTGGAGAGCCAAAACCACTTAAGGCGGAGACGTGGATAAAGCAGATCAACAAGATATTTGATGTCTTGGGATGCTCCGAGGAGCAAAAGGTTTCCTTTGCCACCTTCATGTTTGCGGCAGAGGCGGATTACTGGTGGGAATCAGTAAAGCGTGACTCAACCTCGTGCTTGAAGATGTCTTGGGAGAAGTTCCAAGAACTGTTAAATGACAAGTACTTTCCCGAAAGTATTCATCACATGAAAGAGGTAGAGTTCATTAAACTAGAACAAAACAACATGACCGTGTCGCAGTACGAAGCCAAGTTTGCCGAGTTGTCCCGATTTACGTCCCATTTGGTTAATAATGAGGAGAGAATGATGCGAATGTTTCTAAGAGGTTTAAAACCCGAGATACGTCAATATCTTATCTCTCATAAACTGTGTTTGTACTCAGATGTTGTTAATAGGGCTCAATTATTGGGCGCGATAATGAGTCAACCCAACCAAAAGAAGAGACGTAGGCAAAATGATAATACTAGTGATACTTGATCATCGAAGCGGTGACAATAAGCGTGGAGGGAATCAAAATGCCAAAAATGGTAACCACTTCGGTGGTAATCATGGCCCAAATAATAAGAATGGACATTTTAAGAAGAGGAGATTTAACAATGATGGAAAGATGTCAGCACCAGCACCCGTGGTTAAAGAAGGAGAATGACCACCTATCATATGTTTCAAATGCGGAGGTGAAGGACACACCAAATCCAAAGCTGCAGCGATCAAAAAAAGCATGTTATAATTGTGGAAGAGAAGGTCACCTAGCCTAATTTTTTTGTTCACCGAAGACAAGTTCAGCTAGGATGGAGGCACCAAAGGGCCTTGAAAAAGTCTAAGCCCGAAGAGTCTGAGGAGGCGTTTGTCGTAACCTCCCAGAAAGCAAAGAACCCGAATGAGGTCATCACGGGTAAGCTTATCATAAACTCTAGCGAAGTATATACCTTATTTGATACTGGTTCTACCCATTCCTTTATTTCTCCTACTTGCGCTCAACGTTTAAATTTGACTCCAGAGAAATTAGACTTTGACTTTCTGTTGAAACTTCGTTGGGAGAAACCTTCATTACATCCACTGTTTATAAGTCTTGTTTGGTTCAAATCGGTACCCTCACATTACCTATTGATCTTATTTCATTGAAAATACTTGCATTTGACGTAATTCTAAGGATTGATTGGTTAACTACTCATCATGCAAAAATTGATTGTTTTCGTAAGGTTGTTAGCTTTCATATTCCTAATCAACCTATTATGCGAATTCAAGCAACCAAACCATTAAAATCAATCACTGTCATCTCAAGCCATAAAGCTATTTGTTTATTGAAAAATGGATGTCAAGCTTTCTTAGCTCATGTCGCGGATCTAAACAAAAATACGTCGATTTTGAATGATATTTCTATTCTTAATGAATTTCTGATGTATTTCTGAAGAACTACGGCCTACCCAGAGCGTGAAATTGAATTTTGTATCGACCTTGAACCCAGTACAAAACCCATTTCCAAAGCCCCATATCGAATGGCTCCTATTGAACTTCAGGAGTTAAAGACCTAACTACAGGAATTGTTAGACATCAGCTTCATTCTTTCTAGTACGTCTCCTTGGGGTGCTCCTGTTCTATTCGTGAAGAAGAAAGATAGGAGTATGCGATATTGTATTGATTATCAGGAGTTGAATCATGTCACCATCAAAAATAGGTACCCATTGCCACGTATTGATGACCTGTTTGACCAGTTGTAAGGCGCCAAATTCTTTTTAAAAATTGATCTTCGTTCTGGATATCACCAATTGAAGATTAGAACCGATGACATTCCAAAGAAGGCTTTCAGAACTCGGTATGGGCATTATGAATTGCTAGTCATGTCTTTTGGATTGACTAATGCTCCTCTTTGCCTTCATGGATATGATGAACAAGAGTATTCAAGGAATATTTAGATCACTTTGTGGTCGCGTCTTCATTGATGACATCCTTATTTATTCAAAAGTCGTGAAGATCATGAAAGCAACACTTGAGGTCGATACTTCAAAAGCTTCGTGAATATAAGCTTTATGCCAAGTTGAAGAAATGCGAGTTCGGCGAGGAAGTAGCATTCCTTGGGCACGTGGTATCAAGCCGTGGAATATCATTGACGTGAAAGATTGAAGCCATTCAAAGTCGGGAGCAACCTAAATCGATGATCAGAAGTATGTAGCTTTCTCGGCTTATTTGGTTATTATCGGAGATTCATAGAAAGGTTTTCTCGAATCGCTACTCCCTTAACTCGGTGACTTCGGAAAGATACAAAATTCGGTTGGAACGAGGAATGTGAGAAGAGTTTTCAAGAACTCAAAAGAAGACTCATTTCAGCACCTGTTCTGACAATACCATCTAGCTCGGAGGGATTTGTCATCTACAGTGATGCTTCAGGCAAGGGGTTAGGATGTGTTCTCATACAATATGGGAAAGTCATAGCCTATGCCTCTCGACCACTCAAAGAATATGAGAGGAATTATCCTGCTCATGATCTAGAGTTGGCAGCTGTTGTCTTCACACTTCAAATTTGGAGGCATTACTTGTATGGGGAGAAAGTGGAGATCTTTACGGATCATAAAAGCCTCAAATATTTCTTCACTCAAAAGGAACTCAACATGCGACAGCGACGTTGGCTTGAACTGTTGAAAGATTATGATCATACCATCTAATACCATCCTAGAAAAGAAAATGTGGTAGGTGACGCGTTGAGTAGAAGATCATACGCTTGGTACAAGTGCGATATTGTCAATAAAGGCCCATCTTGTATGACTTGCAAAGGATGGAGATAGAATGAAAGACTCGAGGGACCCGTGTGATGATGGTGAATATCTGAGTAGAACCAGACTTTAATCGATAAAGTTAAAGCCTTTTCAAGCTACAAACACGGAGGCGATCGTATGAGAAAGAAAGAACAAGAAGGTGCTACGGGAGTAAGAATCGATGAAGAAGGAATACTTTGAGTCAACTCCAGACTTTATGTTCCTAACGACCCTGATTTAAAGTATAAAATCATGATGGAGGCGCACAACACACCGTTTGCAATCCATCCTGGGAGTACCAAAATGTATCGTGATCTTCGTCATACATTTTGGTGGAGCAATATGAAGAGAGAGATAACACTATTTATCTCAAGGTGTCTAACTTATCAATGAGTCAAGGCAGAGCATCAAGTACCTAAAGGTCTATTGCAACCACTTAAAATTCCAGAATGGAATTGGGAGCACATTACTATGGATTTCGTTACTGGTCTTCCCAAGGTTTCTCAAGGCATAGATGAAATTTGGGTCATTGTTGATAGATTGACTAAGTCTGCTCATTTCTTACCAATACGAGAAACTTATACACTTGAACGTCTTGCTCGTATGTACATTAACGAGATTGTAAGACTGCATGGTATGCCAGTATCCATAGTTTCTGATCGAGACCCAAGATTCACTTCACGATTTTGGGTTAGTTTGCAAAAAGCTATGGGCACAGATTTACGATTTAGTTTGACTTATCATCCTCAGACGGACGGACAATCAGAGAGGACTATTCAAACTCTTGAAGATTTATTAAGACTCTGTGTCCTTGACTTCAAGGGAAGTTAGGACAAGTTCTTACCATTGGTGGAGTTTTCCTACAACAACAGTTATCAAGCAAGTATTGGCATGGCTCCATTCAAGGTGTTGTATGGAAGAAAGTGTCATTCTCCAGTATGCTGGGATGAGGTGGGTGAAGCAACGTTGTTGGGACCGGAGTTGGTACGTATGACTACGAAAAAGATTCAAACGATCCGACAACGTATAAAAACCTCACAAGACCGACAAAAGAGTTATTCTAATCTTCATCGAAAGGACGTGGAATTCGATATTGGATATTATGTGTTGTTACGTGTTGCTCCATGGAAAGGAGTTATGAGATTTGGAAAGAGAGGAAAGCTCAATCCTCGATTCATTGGCCCATTTTAATCCTCGATCGAGTAGGGGATGTGTAGCCTATAGACTTAACTTTTACCGCCAAGTATGTCTCGTGTTCATAACATTTTCATATATCCATATTACGTAAATATGTGAAAGACCCGAACCATATTATTGAGTTAGAAACTTAGGATGAAATAGGGAAGATTTAACGTATGAAGAGGTTCTGTTTAAATCTTGGATAAGAAGGAACATATTCTACGCTCCAAGGTTATACCTCAAGTCGAAAGTGTTATGGAGGAACCACGATGTTGAGGAAATGACACGGGAGTTAGAATATGAAATAAAATCAAGGTATCCTTACCTCTTTGACATACCGTGTCACGTACCCCTAATTTCGAGGGCGAAATTTCATAAGAAGGGAGATTGTAAGACCCCAACTTTTATGAATAAAATGAATTTTCTATAAATATCAATTTTGAATATTATGAAATAAATTTGATATAATGTTATAGTTGTAGGTAATATTTATAAATTTCGCAAAGTACATGAAGTTATTTATAATATTTGATTGTTCGGGGGGAATATTAAATGCGGCAGCCACAATCATTGGTGACCCCCACAATGTAATTATTGTCGGATTGAGAAAACGACAAAAATATTTTTATGAAAATAATGGCGGAAGTTTTACCGTTGATACTATTGAACTACTCGGTAGTAAAAGTACAGTAATACACGTGGTTGCATAGTAGCACACGATATTGATTATTAATGCTTATATGAGAAGTCACTCAGTTTGATTCAATTATTGTTGATATTTTATATGTTATTAAATCAATAATTGAGACAATGAAGTTATTAATATTATTATTTGCATTATTAACTATGTTTAGAAGTTCTGCCAAGGAGAGGTTTGGTCACCTAATTGCGCGCCAATAGAGAGAAATCCTTATTGGAAAGCCCCCTCTTTCCTGGAAACAACCTGGTCGATTAATAGTGTGAATAATAATAATGATGATGACATTTTGTTTTATTCGTATTATTAACTTAATAAAATAGAAAAACTTTTTATATAAAACAGAATACTTTTATAAAGTTATTCGTTTTATTAGGCTAATAGTAAAATCTTTTTATATAAAATAGAATACTTTTATAAAGTTATCTGTTTTATTAGACAATAATTAGAATATATTATATTTTATTATGCATAGTGTTTGCATAGTGCCTGAATAGTGTTTACATAGTAAAATCTTTTTAAAAGTTATTCGTTTTATTAGATTATAAATAGAATATATTATATTTTATTTAAAAGATTTTGCTGTAAATATGGACCGTCCGATTAAAGTAAATAAATCAGGATCGTTCATGGATTGGTTACTATTCATTCCATTCTTCTATAAATAGAAGCTCATTCCTTCATTATTTCTTACGAATTCACTGAAACTCTAGAGAGAAACTGTAGAGAGAACTCTTCTACTATAATCTTGAGCGTTTAAGAAAGCTTTCAGAGTAGTACAAGTTTCTTCAAGTATATCTACGCCCTACCGTCGAAGTACTCTTCTTTATAAGGTAAGGGGTATTATTTCTTTTGTATTCATGAAGAGAACTTCTGTTATTCCATTCTTTATTATTCTGTTAGAATAACCTGTATACGTGGGCTACCCTATACTTGGTGAAATTCTTCTATTATTCCAATCTTTATGATTACATTTGGAATATCTGTACATACATTTTCACGGACCGTTCCGTTATTTATTATTAGGTTGGAATAACCTTGCCTATGTGAAGTACCGCATGCATGGTGATTTCATTGTTATTCCATTCTTAATTATTACATTGGAACATCCTCGCCATAAGTAATTTACTTTGACACAGTTCATTATTTATTATTATTGGAATAACCTATCTCATCACAATCTTCGCATGCATGGTGATTTCTTTTGTTATTCAATTCTTTATTATACTCGGTTGAATAAAGTTTTGACTTCTATACTCCATGAAATTAGTGGAATATCCTTGATATTTGCGCTTCATCAGTAGATTCTTTCATAGAAATATTCTTCCGAGCATTCTTAAATTTTACTCTACAAAGAAGTATCATGTTGACAATTTGGACGTTATTAGTTCTTGAATAAATAATTTTTTGAATTTGTTTTATTGGAATTCTTATATCATTGTCATCATCCTCATGTTTATATTTTTTTTGAAAGTCATCTATATTTTGTAGTGCATGGATGGACTTGGTATGATTATGACTGAGGATTATTGATTGTAATCATGATCGTAATGTTACAAATGATGTGGTAAAAGTCCTCGTTGGCCCGTAGTACATTGATGGATAGTTGTTGGCATGATCATGACCATTGATGAATACACGATTATCCTTGGCCCGTAGTGCATGGATAATTTGTGGTCGTGACCACTAATGAATATCCTTGGCCGTAGTGCATGGATGATGTGGATTATTTATTGTCGAGTCTCAATGCAATAAAAGGGATGAAAACCTTTTTAAATCATAAAAGATAGTAGATTTTATTCTCTACTTGACTCTTTTAATGGATTGCATGTTCCGCTACAGTTAAACTTGATGTCTATTGTATTTTATCAGTTTAACACTGTTGAGGACTAATGATAATTTATTCTGCTTTATCTTAGTCATAATATTTCTTACTGGGCTAGTTGAGCTCACCCTTTCTTTCATTGTTCTCTTCAGGAAATGAGAACTTAGCCGAGACTAATCGGGGAACGGAGTGATGGTCCAGATTATAACATTAGTAGTCTTCACTATTCTGTTAAATAGTGTGATAATAAATATAATGAGGACTTATTCTGAGAGTGGATATTGTCTAGAACACAATATTTGTATTAAAACTCACAGCATGTATTTTGTCGTATTTTACACTACTGTTGTATAATTAAGTTGTATTTGAATTTTTGTACCATGTATTTGGCGACTCAGAATAGGTGATGTATACCTATTTTGGGGGCGTCACATCCGTGACTTCATAAAAAGACACCTCAATATATTTAACAACATTTATCATCATTATTATAATTCACAATATTAATTGACCAGGTCGTTTTCAGGAAAGAGGGGGCTTTCCAATAAGGATTTCTCCTTATTGGCGCGCAATTAGGTGACCAAACCTCTCCTTGACAGAACTTCTAGACATCGTTAATATTGCAAATAATAATATTAATAACTCTATCATCTCAATTATTGATTTAATAATATATAAAATATCGACAATATATAATTGAATCAAATAACGTGAGATACTATGCAACAATTACTGAAGCAATAATTGAACAAAACTGAGTGACTTCTTACGTAAACATCAATAATCAATCTTTGTGCTACTTATCTTAAACGCAGTATTATTATACTTTTACTACGAAGTAGTTCAGCAGTTTTAACGGTAAAACTTCCGCCGTTATTTTCATAAAAATATTTTTGTCATTTTCTCAATCTCGACAATAATTAGTTGTGGGGTCCCTGATAATTGTGCCGTCATGCACGAATATTCCCTGTTAAAACGAATTCCCCACCAATCGAATATTATATAACAACTTGCAGACTTTTTAAAATTTATAAATATTACCCACAACTATAACATTATCTCAAATCCATACCATAATATTAAAAAAAAATATTTCGAGAAAATTAAATCTTTATTTGTAAAATTTAGGGTTTCACACTTATTAAATCCTTAAACAAGTTCTTATAATTGTTTAATTAATGTGTTACTTATATTCACTTAATTTTTAATCTCCATCGCCATTTAATTACTATTTAATATTAATTAAATAATAATTAATTAATTACATTTATTATTTAATAATAAATAATAATTAATTATGTTTAATTATTATTTAATGTTAATCAAATAATGAGTAATCAAATTATTATTCTTATTTATCTTTAATTATTATTTAAAATATTAAATAATAATTAATTATTTATGTATGACTAATAAATAATTACTTTATTAACCTTATTAGTCTTTAATTATTATTTAACATTAATTAAATAATAATTAAAAATATTTGTACTTATTTATTATTTAATATTAATTAAATAATAAATATTAATTTATTAATTTTATGTTACTTAAATAACATGTGAGTAAGTAATTACCATTCTTTATTACTTAATCTTACTGAAATAATACGTAATTAGTTTATCTACTTAAACATTATTTAAATTAAATAATAATTAATTAATTATTTAACCCTATTTTTATTTAATCTTAATTAAATAATAAATAGTTAGTTTAATAACACTAATTCTATTTAATTATTACTTAATAATAATTAAATAGTTATTTACACTTTAACAAATATTTAATTAGTTTAATAATCAATCATCGGCATTAAAAATTTATTAGTTAGTAATTTTAAATGATTTAAAAGGGTTTAAATTATTAATTACACTAATAATTACTTAATTATACTAAAAAATTCTAAATTAAATATTAAAATATTCTATATTACTCCCTCCGTTTCTAAAAGATTGTCGTTTTAGAAGGAAAAATTTGTTTCAAAAAGTTTTTCATTTACAACTTTCGAGAAAAATAAATTATTTACTTTCCTATATTAACTCTGCCTTCTCTCATTGTCCTAAGAAATTTTCTTCCTTATATTAATAGTTTTTAACTTCCCATAAAGGGGTAGTGATGTAATTTTAAACAAATTTTACTTGATAAATGATACTTTCTTAATTCATAAGCAAAAATCTTAAACGACAATCTTTTAGGAACGGAGGTAGTAATTTAGAAAAATTTTGGTCCAAGAAGCCGTAGAAAAAGTGATGAGCAAATCATTAGGAAGGAAGGTCTTGGCCAGGTTCACTTTAGATAAGCTAAAGTAGCTTCCTCAATTTTTTGATTTTTTCTAGATTTGGGGTCCTTTATTAAAACTTGAATAAAATAAAATCTACAACTCTGATGCAAATTTGGAAATGTTTTGGTTACTGAAAATGGCCAGAAACTGGATTGTTTTGCATAGTCCTTTAACAGTAAGGTGTTTTTAGAAAAAAAATTCATATCTTGCTCATTTTAAAACATTTTTGCATGATTCAAAAGGAATTTTGTTCTTAACTTACATATCTAGCATACCAAGAAAGAAAATCACAAAAATTATTTGTAGATTTCAAAATATGCAATTTTTTTACAGACGAGCTACGGTTTGTTGGTCGAGAAAAATACACAAGTTAAACCTATTAAAATTTATATCTATCATTCTAATATGCTTTTAGCCCTTTAAAACTTGAACTCCATGTATCTAACATAAAAATACATAAAGCATACAAGATTAAGGTTTTTCTGAACATAGTTTTTTTTCCTTCTTCTTGATCATCTTTTAAACACTCAAATAGGTAAGATCCAAATATGAAACCATAGAAAACACGTAGATCTAGGGTTTTGAACTTCAAGATCACAAGCCTTATATTTTGAAAATCAACCAAAATAATTAAACTATGCTTAGATTTAAAGTTTATAAATTGATCTAAAGGCACACCTTCTTGATTTTTCAAAGTATGAGATAAATTTAGGATGCATAAGCTTGATGCATAAGCTTGAGCCTCTTATTTCTCTTCTCTCTCCATATTACTTGTAATCTTTGCTAAAATGTGTGGCTAACTTCTTAAGATGACACCTAGATGGAGTGGTTGGGTAATTTTACAAATGAGGGAAGTAATAATTTAACCCATGTGCCCAAAAATCCATCGAATGTACCCGGTCACTTCTCCTTAAATTGCCCAATTTTTGATTAAATTTTTATTGCTAAATTTGATTAATTCAATGACCAAAAAGTCCCTCTTCAATTGGGCTAAAAGTTGGGCCATTTAATTTAATGCTAGGGCTTTTAAATAATTAGTTTGGGCCATGTAAAATAACATGGTCCAACACACTAATTTCATCTTTCCCTAACTATTTAATTAGGGTTTCTATTCCACACATTTTGAAATTTAAATAATTACTCTTGTACATTTAATTTTATTGCTTAATTAGACTTAATTTAATTAAGTTATAAAATTAATTAATTGAGATGTATAAAATAAATCTCTTAATGTTAACATATATTTTAAATACTAATATTCTTTAATACCATAAATCCTTAAGTTATTTAATTTTCATACCTAATGTATAATTAGGTTATGTAACTTTTCTTTTAATTCTCTTTATATATAATAAATAAATATATATATATATATACATATTTATAATACATATATTTATTTAGTTACATACATGTTTCACATAAGTCATAAAATATTTACCATCCTAGATAAATAATTATTATTTCCATTAGTCCACCTATTCATTTAATATATGTCACAAAGTTTTCAATATCATTAATATTTAATTAATATATTTATTTACAATGTGACTTAGAATTATTGATTATTATATATATATATATATATATATATATATATATATGAGGATTAATCCATAGCTAACGTTGTCAAATTAAGATTATCTTTACAAGAGATCTTGAACGTCCATCCAAATATTGAACGATTGATATAGGCCCCCGTCCGCAGTCGTTTAGTTTTTAATTTTTCATAGTTTAATACTACGAATAAGAAAAATGTCCAAAATACCCTACTTGTAAAAGTCCCTCATCCGCAGTATTAAACTGCAGATGCTAAGTATGGCTAACCAATTAAAAACAATGTCATTTTTAAATAAGTGTCGTCAGCGATATTAAACTACGAACGGCAAGTATGTCTGACAAATTTAAAAACAAAGTCGTATTGGCTAAATTCATTTTTTTTTTCTAGACTCCGTAGTATTATATAAACTACGGATGCCAAATAATAACGATTAGTTCCTTAAAGAGTTACAACCAATGAAGAAGAGTTATTGAAGCTTTGAATTCACCAACAACACCCACTCATTCTCTTCAACGTAAATAAACGAAAACCAATAGAAAATTACAATCTTTATAACCTCCAAATAAGTGAAACAAAAAATTAAGGGTTGAAGAAAAGAAAAACTCATATGATGAAATGAAAGATTTGTGCCAAAATCACCAATGAGTTCTTTTACTCGGTTAATAAAATTTTCTGAGAAATTATCTAAATTATCAACTACAATTGCCTTATAATCCCCTTATAAAAGTTAAAGCATTGTATGACTTCCAATATATCATGCTGCTCTTGTCACCGTAATACAATGCAACGCCAATATAAACAATTAAAATCCTTAAGAATTTTCTTTAAAAAAAACTACCTATACCTATACGTATCTACGCAGAATTCTGTTTATAATATATAAATGAAAAAAAATATAATTATAATATGTGTTCTTGATTTGAACAATAATAGAACAAAATGGTGAATTCAGAGTTTCAAGAGCCATTTGAGAGATTTATGAGTTTAGAGAGAGAAAGTATATTTGTTTTTTTATTTTAGTTTTTATTAATTCATAATTGTAGATTGAATCAATGAAATCGTAGAACTCATCTCTATTATTTGGCATCCGCAGTTTAATACCGTGGAGTCTAGAAAACTAAAAAAAAAAGAATTTGACCAATATGACGTGTAAGACCCCAACTTTTATGAATAAATGATAATTTTTTCTAAATATTATTTTGAATATTATAGTGTGAATTTGTTATAATGTTATAGTTGTGGGTAATATTTATAAATTTTACAAAGTAAGCAAGTTGTTATAAAATATTCGATTGGTCGGGGAATATTCATTTTAACATGGAATATTCATAAGACGACACAATCATTGGTGGACCCCACAATGGAATTACTTTCGGAGTTAGAAAACGATAGAAATATCTTTTTATAAAAATAACGGCGAAAGTTTTACCTTTAACTGTTGAAATACCTGGTGATAAAAGTATAGTAATACGCGTGGTTGCATAGTAGTACACGGTATTGATTATTGATTCTTATGTGAGAAGTCACTCAGTTTTATTCAATTATTGCTACAGTAATTCCTGCATAGTATCTCACGTTATTGATTCAATTATTGTTACAATATTTTATATTATTAAATCAATAATTGAGATGACAAGTTATTCATATTATTATTTTCATTATTGACAATGTCTAGAAAGTTCTGTCGAAGAAAGGGGTTTGGTCACCTAATTGCGTGCCAATAGGGAGAAATTCTTATCGGAAAGCCCCCTCTTTCTTGAGAATGATCTGGTTGTTAATATTTCAAGTTATGTTATTGATGAATAAATGTTGTTAAAAATATTGAGGGAATTTTTTTTATGAAGTATTTATTGTAAATTTTGCTTATTATATGGACCCCCACTTACCCATTTTTTAAAACTGTTGGTAAAAAGTTATCTCTGTTTTGTTATATATATATATATATATATATATATAAGTGCCAAATATATATGTATGTGTGTGTGTGTCTTATCTGGAATTACTTTCGGAGTTAGAAAATGATAGAAATATCTTTTTATAAAAATAACGGCGAAAGTTTTACCTTTAACTGTTAAAATACCCGCTGATAAAAGTATAGTAATACGCGTGATTGCATAGTAGCACACGGTATTGATTATTGATGCTTATGTGAGAAGTCACTCAATTTTATTCAATTATTGCTACAGTAATTCCTGCATAGTATCTTACGTTATTGATTCAATTATTGTTACAATATTTTATATTATTAAATCAATAATTGAGATGACAAGTTATTCATATTATTATTTGCATTATTGACAATGTCTAAAAAGTTTTGTCGAGGAAAGGGGTTTGGTAACCTAATTGGGCGCCAATAGGGAGAAATTCTTATCGGAAAGTCCCCTCTTTCTTGGGAATTATCTGGTTGTTAATATTTCAAGTTATGTTATTGATGAATAAATGTTGTTAAAAATATTGAGGGGATTTTTTTATGAGGTATTTGTTATAAATTTTGCTTATTATATGAACCCCCACTTACCCATTTTTTTAAAACTGTCGGTAAAAAGTTATTTCTGTTTTGTTATATATATGTAAGTGTCAAATATATATGTGTGTGTGTGTGTGTGTGTGTCTTATCTGGGAAATGGGGGGGAGGAAACATGAAATGGAGGGAGTTATATATATATATATATATATATATATATATATATTATAATACGTTTTCTTTTTTATGAAAAATCGAATATATTATATTTTATTATGCATAGTGTCTGCATAGTATTTGCATAGTATATCATGTGAATTCAAACGCCAAACGCCCGTGAATTTTTTTTCCCACTGTGCAGTCCATGATTTTATTTTCTAAATAGTATCTTTCCATTCTCCTATAAATAGGATGCTTAGTTTAGAATTAAAAATCACACCAGAATCAGAGAACTCTTCTTCTATAATATTGAGCGTATTTCTTTCGAGTTTTACGAAACTTTGAGTGTAGAAAACAGTACAAGTTTTTTCCAAAAATATTCCCGCCCCACCAGTCAGAAATACTCTCCTTTTAAGGTAAGGGATATTATTTTTGTTCAATATTCGTATGAAATAATATTTTCTTCCATACTCTGTAGTATGTATGTAATATTATTTCGTTTCAGATTCCGAATTCTACACTCATTTTGTTAAAGTATTGTTTCTATACTTCGTGAAATTAGTAGAATATCCTTGAAATTTGCGCTTCATCTAGTATCTTTTCATGAAAATATTATTCTGAGCATTCTTGATAATTTTTGATCTTTTCATGTCGGGTTACTATTCAAGGGGTACTATTCCCAAAGTACTATACACGGGGTACTATTAATGACAAAATTGATTTCTTTTCGAACCAAATTATTTTTGATACAATATTATTCTTGAATTTTACTCCACAAAGTATCATATTGACAATTTGGATATTATTGAATTCTAGATAAATTAAATTATAAATTTTTAAAATTTATCCTTACTCTTATTTAATTGAATTCTTATATCATTGTCATCATCATCATGCTTATATTGTGATAAAAATCATCTTTGGCCCGTAGTGCATAGATGGACAGTTGATTGGTATGATTATAACCAAGGATTATTCGGTATAATCATGACCTGTAATATTACAAATGATGTGGTAAAAGTCCTCATTGGCCCGTAGTGCATTAATGGACAGTTGTTGACATGATCATGACCACTAGTGATAACATGAATATCTTTGGCTCGTAGTGCATGGATAATTCATGGATGTGATACTAATGAATATTCTTGGCCCGTGGTGCATGGATAATTCAGTGATGTAAATTATTTATGAGCTGAGTCTCAACGATAAAATTGATGATAAACTTTTTAAATCATAGAAGATAGTAGATATCATGCTCTACTTGACTCTTCTAATGGATTGCTTGTTCCGCTGCAGTTAAACTTGTTGTTTATTGTATTCTATCAGTTTAACACTGTTGAAGGCTAACGATAATTTAGTCTGCATTATCTTAGTCATAATATTTCTTACTGGGCTAGTTGAGCTCACCCTTTTGCTTTCATTGTTCTCTTCAGGAAATGAGAACGTAGCCGGGACTAGTTGAGGAATGGAGTGACGGTCCGAGATGGTGGCTGTAGTAGTCCTCACTATTTTATAAAATAGTGTAATAATAATTGTAATGAGAACTCCATTTGAGTTTTGATATTGTCTAGAAGACAATATTCATGTTAAAACTCTCAGCTTATGTTGTATAATTAAGTTTGTATTTGTATTATGTACCATGTATTTGGCGACCCAAGATGGGTGATGTATACCTATTTTGGGGGAGTCACATGACGTTGTTTCGCAATAGGCCATCCATGCTCCGCAGTTTAATACTGCAGATTACACTTATTTAAAAATGACGTCGTTTCCCAATTAATCAACCATACCCAGCGTCTGCAGTTTAATACAGCAGACGAGAGACTTTTACAAGGAGGGTATTTTAAACATTTGTTCCGTTCGCAGTATTAAACTGTAGAATATTGGAAACTAAATTACAGACGGGGGCTAAATCAATCGTTCGATATTCGGATGGACGCTCAAGATCTGTTGTACGTAAGGATAACCTTAATTTGACAACGTTAGCTATAGATCAGTCTCATATATATATATATATATATATATATATATATGAGACTGATCTACCAACGTTAGCTATAGCTATGACATGTTAGTGTCTTGTTTGTGTAGACTGATGTATATACTATCGATCCATGGCTCTAGAAGCTTTAGATCCTTCAGAGAATCAAAGGAATTAATGGTCAAAGTTGTGTTGACGAAACTGCCAGATGAAGTTTCTGGGTAACCCAGAAATCTTCAAAGGCAGTTCTGGACCACCACTTTGACCGGTCCATTTCCCTTAGATTAATTGTTGTTATGATGATCTAATATTATGTCGTTGTACCCTGACATGTGTTCTACAAGATTGAACCACTAGATCACACAAACCGAGTCCAGAAAGCTATGATTTAAAGCTACAAAGTAGGTACCTAGGCTATTCTTCATTTCTGGGTAACCCAAAAAATGAAGAACAGGCCTGACAAGATTTTTGAGGGCCCGGATCTCTCTACTTAGATATAAGATGGCCATGTTGTTTGTTTAAGGTTGTAGTATTGCATCAATACTATAATCTGAACACCTAAGCGAACCCAGATACCTCTGGATCCATGAATTACACTTGGTCAAACCTACCAACGTTAGCTATAGATCGCCTCTATATATATATATATATATATATATATATATATATATATATATATATATATATATATACGTTTTCAGATATCTGAATCCAAATATCAAATTTCGGATATCCACTATCCGCTGAACATATTTATGGTCGGATGTTAAACGAATACGCCTATATCCATTTTCGTATCTGTTTATTTACAGATACATTTTAAACAGAATACGGATATATCTGTTTTTTTCAAATATAAATAATATCCGTTTTTTCTAATACGAATGCGAACGAATACGAATTTTTTTATTACCATTTACAAACCTATTTCTACTTATTTTCTCCCTCACATCAAAAACACCACAATGTACGTTACATGCAATAATTATTTATAAAATACCTCATAAAAAATTAACAAGATAATTAAAACTTTATTACTCATTAGAAAATTTTCATGGGACAGAAGGATTATTCTTCCATCTTCATAACAATTCTTATAACAATAAAATAAGCTAGAAATAATTGGAATATATATAAGATAAACTTATGAAATTTGAAGACCTAGAGATGTTATTATCTAATTGAAATAATTGTTTATAAATTTGTTGGAGTGCACTATCAAGGAAAACGTTTTTACTTTTATGTTAAATATCATGTACTTCGGAATTAAAATTATGCAAAAATAGATATTCTTTGTTCCGAGAGAATCCTACTTATAAAAAAGTCTCATATGTTAAAAGTGTAAGAGTTCTTAAACTCATTATAATTTTATTATTATATATTATTATTAAACTAAGGACTCTATAATTTATATTTAAACTTAAATAAATTATAATGATTTATAAATCTTATAAATAAAACTCATTTACAAAATTAACTAATCAAGGGTCATTTTACATTTGAAAAACATCTTCATTTTATTATTCTTTATCATTTTAACATTCATATCATATGTGAAAGGTGATCATCAAGAAAAGTTAAATTTATTATTTAATTCATTTAAAATGTATAAATGAGAGGGCCTTTCTGTTGGGTTATTTCTCGAATCCTATTCACAAAAGAATTGCTAATATGGAAAGGAAAATAAATCCTATTTTTAATAGGAGTATTATTTTAGAAAGAAATTAATTTGTAATAGGAATTTTATTTTAGAAGTGTCCTATTTTGAATAGAAAAAGAAGAATTGTGGGGTACTCTATAAATAGAGTATTATACTGAGTTGTTGAGTTATAGCACAATCAAAAAGTTGTGTCGCAGTATTGTGGAACCCCAAGTTTTAGGGCGTAAAACTTGGGATGATTATTGTAAGTCCATTATTTTGATATAGTGGAGATTCAGAGTTTGGCCTGTAGTTTTTCTCTTTAAGGGTTTTTCACATTGTGTGCCCAAGTGTAAAATTAGGGTTCACATGACCTAATTGAATTAAATGCACAATTAGGGTTCCACGACCTCATTAAATGTGCAAATTAGGATTCGCATAACCTAATGGAATGAAGACGAAAAAGCCAGAAATAAATAGGCAAGACCCGAGAGAAGCCTCTGCGGGTCCCAGGGCAGAAGGCTCGTGGAGGCAGCTCGTTTTGGGAATTAATTGAGGGATTGGATTGGTGGCTAGAAGGACAGGACAATCTGGTCATTACTTTGATGATTAAAGGGTATTTCTGGAATTTTCCTTAAAGCATGTGCCTGACACATGACTACTTTCCAGAAAACCCTATAAATACCCCTTCCATTCCATTAGGAAGGGGACCTCTCTTCAGATGCATGACTTGGACTTTTGAAAGATCGAAGGACCTGGGCATTCTCTCTCAACACTCAAGAAGACTCTTGGAATCCCAATAACCCTTAAAAGGTTTTCAGATTCTAGGAGTGGAAGGACTCAAGAAGAAGGCTCTTGGAATCCCAATAACTCTAACACGGTTTCCAGATTCTAGGAATTCTGCCACGCGTTCTTCGTAGATTTCTCAACGTAGATTTCTCCCCTCTTCAATCAACCAATCAATTCTGTGTTCTTCGTAGATTTCTCTTCTCCTCAGCCAACACGAAAGGAAATGTCAGGGAACACATTGCCAGGTTCATGGAGTCGATGTATTCATGGTTAGGATATGATGAAATGAACAATCATAATTTTTTGATAAGGGAATTCAACAAGACTTTGACAGATAATGCCTTCAGTTGGTACTAAAACTTAGAGAAGGGATCAATCTATGATTGGGATGATCTAAAATTATAATTTTTTAAAAAAAATTTCTATGTACAGAAACAGGTAACCATCGTAGAGCTCATGCGATTCAAACAGAAATCAAACGAGGAGCTGTCAGATTACGTGGATAGATTCAGGGCCCAAACACAGAAGTGTACAGAGCCAATTAAAGAAAAGAATTTGGTTAGCATATGCAACAATGGTGCTTTAGACGCCTTCAAGCCCCACCTCATTACCAAGGCTTGTGTTTCATTTGCGACCCTCTCATCTTTTGCACAAGACTTGGGAGGAATCATGACATTTCCCAGCAGCCATGCGATGGTTACATGGAAGGGAAAGAGGTCAGCAACTGTGGCTTTGGCGGATTCTCAATCAAAACCACAAGGGAGCAAGAGGGAGAAGGATGAGAAATTTAAACGAAGCATAGAAAAGCATGGAGACAAGTATACCAGAATGTCATTTCCGGAGGCTATCATATGTAGCGAGAAGGCATTCAGGAGTCTGTATAAACAATGGGTTGAGCACGGATCGGAGTGGTGAAACCTCCAAGGCGTCGGTTGGTCGTAACGGAAGAGATGAAAGGAAGGCCGGACTTTTGTGTATACCACCAATATGCAGGACACTCCCCTATGGACTGTTACAGTCTACGTAGGATATACCATGAGAAGTTAGCGGTTGAAGAGATTGAACTAGAAAAAGAAACGTGTAACACTATCACCCATGGTGCAGTCCCGAAATTCAAGATGATGGACAACCCAGATACTAGCTCTACCTTCGGAAGAACTTTGAACTATGTATACAAGAATTGATGAATTATAAATCCACCCAAGATGGTGGTCCACCAAAAATGGTGGTCTAAGTCCTCAGGAGTTTCCCTTGCCAAATAATTGGATGACTAAGCGAGAAGGCACAAGAATTGACGAATTTTAAAAAAATTCACCCAAGATGGTTGCCCACTCTAAATGGTGGTCAAGTCCTCGTAGACTGCACTTGCCAAGAAATTGGACGACCTAAGTGACGATGCACCCAATTTCAAGTCCTCGTAGACTGCACTTGCCAAGAAATTGGACGACCTAAGTGACGAGGCACCTAATTTCAAGTCCTCGTAGACTGCACTTGTCAAGAAATTGGACGACCCAAGTGATGAGGCACCCGATTGTAAGTCCTCGTAGACCGCACTTACCAAGAAATTGGACGACCCAAGTGACGAGGCACCCTAGTGTTACACTTTATCATTAATAGTGAATGAGGCACTTGACTATAAGACCTCAGACCCGAAAAGTTATACTTTCAACTTTAAAAGTAATTGAGGCACCTGAATATAAGTCCTCAACCTTGAAAAAGTTATACTTTATCTCTAAAAGTGGTGAACGTTATGCTTTTTTCTACAAAAAACAAGATATATTATATAAAATGTTATGCTTTTCATTAAAAGCAATTTGATTATCAATAAATTTGTCAAATCTTCACTTATACTTGATTAATTTTTTCTGATTTATTAAAAAGAAAAGTATAGATTCAAGTGTTGGTTTGCATAAAAAAAACATGTTTTATCTTTAACAAAATTTATGAGGCCTATTGTTATCTTGGAGTATTAATTTGGACAACTTAAGATCCAATGTTTAATATTGAGTTTTAAGGAATCGTTCAAATTAAAGGTAATCAATAAGGATAAAAGAAACTATAATTTGATGAATGAAATATATGTACATGAATTTTCTGATACATGAAATGGAAAAAACTACGAAAGTTCATAATCTAAAGGCCATAACCTGTCGAAATGAAGAAAGGGGAATAGCTAAAGCTTGGTCTTCAAGGCTATCAGGCCTTCGAGGCTATCAGGTCTTCAAGGCTATCAGGCCTTCGATGTTATCAGGTCTTCGAGGCTATTAGGTCTTCAAAGCTATCAGGCCTTCAAGGCTATCAAGCTTTTAATGCTATCAGGCCTTCAAGGCTATCAGGCCTTCAAGGTTTTGGGCAGCTAACTCAATTTCCTAAAAGCTTGGTCTTCAATTTATCCATGGCATCTTGAAGCTCCTAAAGCTCTACATAAAGTAAGTCATTCTCATGGTGACGTGAAGTGATTTTCGAATGAAGTGCAACAACATGATGATTGAAAATAAAGAGATCCAACCTAGTATAGAAGGGAGACATGTCTAAGGAGAGTTAGGAGATGTCACGGGAGATGGACATCCACAATACCCTCCCGAGCAATCACCAACTCGGCGGAATCCTCCTTGGGAGGATGAACATCAGCAATAGTCTCAGAAGGATTCTGCCTCAAAGAAGTAGGAGTCTCAAAACTGTCACGTGGAGAAGTTATAAAAAGGCGTGAAGAGAGCGTTGCATCACCCATAGCAGGTCATCCGAGCTTACATCAAAAAAGAATCACTTGCATCAAGACTGACATAATCATCATGTGGTGAAGAAGACTCGATGCCCGCTTCCCCATTTGTGATACTCGCAAAAGAGCCCAATGGGATTAGATTGAAGATTTTCAAAATATCCTAGGAGAGCTCCTCTAAGGCTCGCCTTTCTAGGGTTTGATCCCCTAGATGTTCCCTTTCCTAGGACTTTTATTTTTGAGGCTTGCAAAAACATCAAGCCCCGTGAAGTGTTTAGAAACTGGAATCAAGACTTCAGTACTTAAAATATTTTGCACGATCATCTCACCAAAGGCGTGACTCACGCGCAGGGGGCAAAATGCTTACTAGTAGATGGTATAGATATCCTCCAGCGTAGAGGTGCATTCCCCCGCAGGCAGTGATGAATGTGCAAGTAGAGGAGCACCATCGTGAGATCAATATAGTAAGGGCATTATGGTCCTGTTGGATACATAGGTCTCTGCATAGTTGAACACAACTAAAGATGACCGCACTCTTGAGTATATCCACGTAATCAGTGTTTCCAAGGATCTCGTTGGTCCAATTCTGCCATACTTGAAGGCGACCAGATAAATTAGACAGAAAGCAAAGGGGACTGAAAGGGTATTCTTGCTTCTCTATGCATATGCGGGGAATGCGATAGGAATGGGGAAAGTCATCCCAACCTCCACAAGCCGTTGCATATAGAAACAAGCCTTTCTTCTCTGGTGGAGGAAGAGTTGTACGGTCATTAGTCTGAACTCGCTCCCAAAAGACTTCGGAAAGACCAAAAGTGGGGAGCTCTTCCCCAATCATTGAGAAACGGGGCCTCCTTGGTTGTTCCCAAGTCTGCAGAATGTTCAACGGGGAGGGCCTGTAAGAAAAAAGAATTCAGCATAAGGGATCTAAAGAGCAAGGAAAGGAGGCATTTGAACTTGAAGTGTTCACCATGGCAAAGAGGAAAGTCTAAGATTTAAGCTTCAAAACACTTGAAATGAAGAAGAAATAATGTCAAAAAGAGTTAGGAATCATAATTATGCAAGAAAAATTCCACGAATTTTTTTTGAAAAAAACTTCAGACAGCCCAAAAGCATCCTTAGAAGCCTTTTTTTGAACTTATAACGGCATATGTCATGGTCGTAGGCGATAACTTTTGTAGGGCTCGTTGCTAGCTTCATTTTAATATATTATGTTCCCCGAAACTCTAAACGAGTTAAAAGTTATGATCAAATTAGTAACTGCTCCTCCAAAACTTTATTTTTTTAAATTTAAACTTCGATTTCCCCCTAGGGTTCAGCCACCTAGGGGTTGTTCCTTTCAACCCTTAAAAAAAATTCTATAAGATTGATCTTTATAGTTTTGACCACCTAGGAACATTTCCTTCATCCTTTAAAAAAATCTATATAGGGTTCTAGTGTGAGGCTTTGGCTCCACAAGGTTCTACTGTGAAGGCGAACACCTAGGGGTTATTCCTTCATTCCTTCAAGGTCCCTTTGCTCCACGAATCAACTGCTTGGAATGAATCCTCTTTCGGTACGAAAATTATAGCCTTTCTCTGATGAATTTTGAGGGAAAAAACGAAGATATGATCAAGGTCATGGGGCAAACAGAAGAAAGGCTACAATTACCTGAATATATATATATATATATATATATATATATATATATAAAACAATCATGAGGAATTGGACAATGAAGACTATGATAATTTTTGTATGATCATGTAAAGAAGGGATGATGGTTCTCCCACGTGCCTTCATCGGGATATATAACAAGACCTATTGTGTGATTACCCTATTGCTCACATGAGTCTGGCATTTTGGTGATGAAGAGAATTTTAAAAACAAGTCACCTTCAACAATCGAAACGAATTATGGATTATATGATTTGGATTAATGATGAAAAGATAATTATTGAGCCTGTACCTTCGAAAAAAAGAATCGAGTCTTGGGTTTGTCAGTGCGAATGAGGACTTGGGTTCCTGATGATAGGTTCAGGAAATCGAAGGTTTTTCAATCCAAGGAGCAGTATATTTTTTGTTAACCTCACGCAAATATTCGTAGTGGGAAAAACAAATCCTTGAACTGCAAGGGTTTGAATTAGTTGTTTTTATCCTTGATCCACGACGTGCGCAAGAAAGGTTCGGGAGTGGATGCTCGACTCCTTACTTCTCCATAATAAGATAAGTAAATACTTTATTTATTTTTTGAAAAAATAAAAATAAAATAAGATTTTATTTTATTTCCGAGGAAAAATAAGATTTGATAAAAGTAAAAAAAATAAAAAATAAGAAAATCTTGTCAAGATCAAATAAAGAAAGATTTGATTTTATTTCCAAAATAAAGAAAGATTTGATTTTATTTCCAAAATAAAGAAAGATTTGATTTTATTTCCAGAATAAAGGAAGATTTGATTTTATTTCTGAAATAAAATTAAGATTTGATGTTATTAAGATTTGATTTGATTTCCAAAATTAAAATTAAGATTTGATTTGATTTGATTATGGTAAAAGGAAAGATTATGGTAAAATTAAGATTTGATTTGATTTGGTATTAAGAAGGATTTTATTAAATTTTATTTGGTAATATTTGATTATGTTTTCTTATTTCAATTTTTTTTAAAAAAAATATTAAGGAAACAGATATTGGGCAAACTATGGGAAGATTTTTGGAGGATTTCTCAGTATGTCCAAGGAAGAGTCCTGTTAGGTTTTGTTTCCCTAGGGTTTAACCCTAAGGGTTTGGCTCCCTAGGGTTTCCCTCTTTTAGGACTTTTATTTTCAAGACCTATAAAGTGAAGTCCCGCAAAATCATTCAAAGGCTTGAAGTATTCTTGAACGATAGTCTATTTGGCAATACGACTCTCGTACAGGGGGCAAATGTGGGCCCAAGTGTAAAATTAGGGTTCACATGACCTAATTGAATTAAATGCACAATTAGGGTTCCACGACCTTATTAAATGTACAAATTAGAATTCACATAACCTAATAAAATAAAGACGGAAAAACTGGAAATAAATAGGCGAGACCCGAGAGAAGCCTCCATAAGTCCCGAGGCAGAAGGCTCGTGGAGGCAGCTCATTTTGGGAATTGATTGAGGGATTGAATTGGTGGCTAGAAGGACAGGACAATCTGAGCATTAATTTGATGATTAAAGGGTATTTCTAGAATTTCTCTGAAAACATGTGCCTGACACATGACTACTTTTCAGAAAACCCTATAAATACCCCTTCCATTCCATTAGGAAGGGGACCTTTCTTCAGACGCAGGACTTCGACTCTTGGAAGATCGAAGGACTTGGGCATTTTCTCTCAACACTCAAGAAGACTCTTGGAATCCTAATAACCCTAACAAGGTTTCCGGATTCTAGGAGTGGAAGGACTCAAGAAGAAGGCTCTTGGAATCCCAATAACCCTAACACGGTTTTTGGATTTAGGAGTTCTGCCACCCGTCATTGCAGTAATCGCCCACCTGTCGTTCTCCCCTCTTCAATCAATCAATCAATTCTGCGCTCTTCGTGGATTTCTCACCTCCTCAGCCAACACGAAACCCTAATCCTAGCAAGGTACAATTTCTTTTCCCACACACATTAAATCTTGTGTTGTCTTATCTCTCTTTATTTTATTATGTGGTTTGCGTTGACTTAATTACCAACAAGTGATATCAGTGCTAGGTTGATTGGATCTAAGGTAGAAGGGGAATTAGTCGCATTAGTGTGATAAATAAAAAGAGTGAAGATTAAAGGAGTTAGTGTTTATCATAATGTTGATGAATAAGAGATTTTATGCTTATGGAGGATCACCGTTGCAGTCGCTAGGTGATGTAGATGATGAAGTTGAAGATTATTTTGGTAGTGTAGATCACGTGATGATATGAATGATGTAGATGACATAGAAGATGTGAATGTTGCGGATGATGCGTATTGATGAGTGATTTTATACCTATGAATTGGACACCGTTAAGGCTTAATTCTTTGTTAACATTAAGTATTTTTAGTGTTATTTTACTTATTTTTGTATTTGTGCTGTAGAAAACTACTTCGGAGAATCAAAATATGAAAAATGGAGGTTAATGGCATTTTTCATAATTTATGGTACTGTTCATGCATCGGGGCTAAGTTTCCTAATGTAAAATCTGCGCTGGGACTAAGTTGTCGGGAAGAAAGAGAGTTTTTCAGAAGTTGAGTCCAAGAAGGATTGGCTTTGGGGCTGATTGCTGAAAAGACATTAAGGAGGACTAAAAGACACGTGAAAGGGGATATAAAAGGAGGAGTATTAACAAGGATTAGGGATTCTATTCCATTAGATTAAATAAAACCCTAGTTTAGATTAGAGTTGAAGATTGAAACAATTGAAGATCATTGGAGATTCAGAATTGGAGCAAGAGAAATTCAGATTTGCATTCTCAATTCCTAACTTCTCTTTATTTCTATCTTTATCTTTTAATGTATAAGCAATTATGGATTGTGGTTTTTGACTTCATCATGAGCTACACTCTATTTTTGAGATTATAATGGATCTTGTTGCGTAATTTATTTTGATATATATGTTTTCGTGTTAGTCTTATTAATTATTATTGGATCGTCTATTATGGTTTAATTTGTAATTAATTTCTTAATTGTCTAACTAACAATTACCGTGATAATCCATATGAAATTGAGAAACGGATTATATGTTTTGATCTAATCATAATAACATGTGTTTGTGATTTCTACATGGCGTTAGAATTCATGATTCGTGCCTAGGATAGAGATATATCTGTGCACCACATGTAATCTAATAAGAACTTGTGCTTAAACTCTCTTTAATTGTAATTCACATAGAGATATAGTGGGTTAATTAATTAGCGTGTTCATCTTAATTCTATCATCTGTGAATTTAAGTTGATATTTGTATATATGGTGCATCGAGAGATGTTTATATTTTACTTCTGTGTTCTTGATTAACAATCCAGATAATTAATTTGATTTAACGGGAAGTTTATTGATTTAAATGAAACAATATTAGATGAAATTGTAGTCTCAAGTCTTCATATCCTAGTTTCATTCTAGGGGTAGTTAGTATTAGTTTAATTAATTATTACTCAAAATATTAAATCAATCGTTTAAATAAGATTAATTTGGTTAAGGGTTAGTGCTTGGTAATTCTTGTTAAATAATTTATCGTGGGAACGATACTCTATTTTCACTTTATTACTTGTCGACCACGTATACTTGCATGTTGTGTGTAACTAGATTTTACCCAACACATATATTGCGGATAACGAGGATAATGCAGACTATGTGGGTAATGCGGATTATGTAGAGGATGCAAATGATGGAAAGAATACAGATAAGGCGGATGATGGTGACGACTACGACAACGATGACAGTACTGATGAAGTTTAAGTGTTTGTGGATTCGAGTCGAAGGAAGAATTGTTGGTCGAGGTACTCCTCGAATTCTATTTAGATATAAAGTTGAAGTATTCAGGAATTCGAGTCGAGAGAGGAATTGTTGGGATACTCTTCGAATTCTATTCAGAAAAGAATTGCTAATATGGAAAGGAAAAAAAATCCTATTTTTAATAGGAGTATTATTTTAGAAAGAAATCAATTTGTAATAGAAATTTTATTTTAGAAGTGTTCTATTTTGAATAGAAAAAGAAGAATTGTGGGGTATTATATAAATAGAGTATTATGTTGAGTTGTTGAGGTATAACACAATCAAAAAGTTGTGTCGCAGTATTGTGAAACCTCAAGTTTTAGGACGTAAAACTTGAAATGATTATTGTAAACCCATTAGTTTGATAGTAGAGATTCAGAATTTGACGTACGATTTTTCCTTTCAAGTGTTTATATTAAATCTTGTGTTATTTTATTTTTTTTTATTTTATTGTGTGGTGCGTTGACTTAATTCTCAACACTTCCGATAGTTGTGTGACGGGAAACATCGGCATCGCTTATCATCCTCCCATTAGATTCTTGTAGGCACACCACGACGTGATTGATCTTTTTGTTCCATCATTCATTCATTCCGCATCCATGGGGGAGGATCAGTCTTCTGTCCTAGTGACTTTAAATTTTTGAATATATATTATTTTTCTTAATTTTACGTATAACAATTAAGAGCATTCACAACAGATTCTCAATTAGATTTTCTATCCCCACATTTGAAGAATATATCAATAAATTAATATTCAACCGTTTCTTTATTCTTATATAATTCTCTATTTTAATCCCTATATATGATTTGATTTCTCGGGGTGAGGAATCGAAAAGAAGCGTTTACTATTTATGTAAAATAAGATTTCACACCCTATTTATTGTTATGTTGGTTAAAGGATCTTTATCTCACTTAATTGCTGATTTGGGTATGCATGCCTATCAAATTCATTCATTTTTATTTTTTAAACAGAGAATTTAGAGAAGAAGGAGAACTATAAAAAAAATTAAAAATCAGTTAAATTTTGATTTTGATCATTTTTGTAAAAAATATTACTACTTATAATTATAAATTTTATTATTTTATAATTAAAATAATGTTGTTTTAGTTCTCATAAATACATAATGATCGTTGCATATTTTAATTTCTAGCAATATTTATTTTTAAATTAAAATAATTGCAATTTTAAATTTAAACAACAATTACTTTTAAATAAAAAAATAGTTACAACGTTCAAAACATGATTTGATTATTGGAACTTTCAAATTTTAACTTTTAAATTTTAAATTTTAAAATTTAATATTTAAAGAATCAATATAAGAGGCACTTGTTAGATACATAGTGAAAAAATTGAATCACTATCCTGCAGAATAATTCCAATAACACTTCTGAGTAGGGATAGAGATAAAAAAGCATTGCGAATACTCTAATTAATTGTAATAAATTTAATATTTATTTTGTGTGAAAGAGGGGCAGTTTAATTAATTAAAAACTGATAATTTACATGAAAAAATAATATTTTTATTTTAAATATCTTTCACATAAATATAACTCATTTATTATTTATATAAAAAAATTATGTAAAAATTTTAATTTTTTATATAAAAATATCAGTTCTTTGAATGGGATTGAATATGGTTTGAGAAATTGGTCATGTCTTATGTCATGTGGTCATTGGTATAGCTTTCTGTAGATTACCCAAAACTCAAAAAAATAAAAATATATATATATATATATTATATTATATGCCTTTCCACAAATCCACCACGTGGTCATCTCTTTACATCCTCCTCCTATTCAATGGAGTACATGACACATCTCTCTCTCTCTCTCCTCTATTTATACCCCCATTCACCCTTCTCTCTCCCCCAAAATCCACCCTTCTCCGTCTTTCTCTCCTCTCCTTTTCTCTTCTCTTCTCTTCTCTTCTCTTCTCTCTCCCAAAAAAACAAAAAAAACCCAACACTCTTCCCCCTCTATCAAGTTTTTCTCTCTCTCACTAAAACCTCAAGCTACCTAAAACACACAAAAACCATGACTTCTTGTACATCATCTACAACTTCCCATAAATGGCCTAAAACCCAATTCATTTCTCAAACTTTCCCTTCTTCTAGAATTGATCATATATATATGGGTTCTTTCCCATCAAAATCCATCTCCATGAGGAGAAATCCCACAAGAAAAGCCAAAATTCACTCAGCTCTACACTCACCTTCAGTGGCACAATTCCCAAAACGCCCCTACCATGCGCCTACACTTCCCAAAGAGGACCCAACACCAAAAACTGTTCAACCACCACAATGGAACTTCCTACAAAGAACTGCAGCAAACGCCTTAGATATGGTGGAGGGCGCGTTGGTCTCACTGGAGGGCCAATACCCACTTCCCAAAACCGCCGACCCACGAGTTCAAATCGCTGGAAACTTCGCTCCGGTGCCGGAACAGCCCGTCCAGCACAACTTACCGGTCATTGGCACCATTCCGGATTGCATTAACGGTGTCTATGTTAGAAACGGCGCCAACCCGTTATTTGAACCGGTTGCCGGTCACCACTTCTTCGACGGTGACGGAATGGTTCATGCCGTCACAATAAAGGATAATTCAGTCAGCTATGCTTGTAGGTTCACTGAAACGGAAAGGTTTGTTCAGGAGAGAGAATTGGGCCGGGCTGTCTTCCCGAAAGCCATCGGAGAGCTTCATGGACATTCGGGCATAGCCCGATTAGCCCTCTTTTATGCTCGAGGGCTATTTGGGCTCGTTGATCAAAGCCATGGGATGGGCGTGGCGAATGCTGGCCTGGTTTATTTCAATGGCCGGCTACTCGCCATGTCGGAAGATGATCTTCCATATCAAGTCCGAGTAAAACCGGCCGGTGATCTGGAGACTGTTGGCCGGTTTAATTTCAATGAGCAGCTTCGGTCAACTATGATCGCACATCCCAAGCGCGATCCTGCGACGGGAGAGCTTTTTGCTCTCAGCTATGATGTTGTGAAAAAGCCTTATTTGAAGTATTTTCGATTTTCTAAGGATGGAGAAAAGTCACCGGATGTTGAAATCCCCTTGGAAATGCCAACTATGATGCATGATTTTGCGATAACGGAGAATTTTGTTGTGATTCCGGACCAACAAGTGGTGTTTAAGCTTCAAGAAATGATCAAGGGTGGCTCACCGGTTATTTATGACAAGAACAAGAAGTCTAGGTTTGGAATTCTTCCAAAAAATGCAAAATATTCTTCGGATATTATTTGGGTCGAATCACCCGAAACTTTCTGTTTCCATTTATGGAATGCATGGGAGGAACCCGAGTCCGATGAGGTGGTGGTTATCGGGTCATGCATGACACCACCCGACTCTATCTTCAACGAATGTGATGAGAACTTGAAGAGCGTTTTATCCGAAATTCGGATCAATTTGAAGACCGGGGAATCCAGGCGTCGGGCTATAATTCAACCCGATGAACAAGTGAACTTAGAGGCAGGAATGGTGAACCGGAGCAAGCTCGGGCGAAAGACAAGGTTCGCTTATTTGGCCATTGCGGAACCGTGGCCTAAAGTATCAGGTGTAGCTAAAGTGGACTTATCAACAGGAGAGTCGCAAAAATTCATCTATGGTAACAAAAGGTACGGTGGGGAGCCCTTTTTTTTGCCTCGGTATCCGAGCTCAGAGAGAGAAGATGATGGATACATTATGGCATTTGTTCACGACGAGAAGACATGGAAATCCGAGCTTCTTATCATTAACGCGATGAATATGGAGTTAGAGGCATCGGTTAAGCTTCCATCGAGGGTACCATATGGTTTTCATGGCACATTTATAAGTTCTGAGGAGTTAGCAGAACAAGCGTAGAGATTTACATGCTAACAGAATAGCATGTAAAGCTCTACGCTTAGGGTTAAATGTTTTGTACAGAGGTGAGATACCAGAGGGATGTGAGTGTCCCCGGACTCTCCTCAACTTTTAATCCTAAAAACAACTTTGTGTTTTGGTAGGGAATTATATATGTTAAACTTTGAGAAGGTTTTGGAGGAACCAAGCTTGTAGCTTGACTATAGCTAGTATTGGAGCTCAGCTGGTTTCTTTTAGAACACGTTTATCGTGTTATATGTGTACGTATTCATGTATATGGAACTGAAGATCTGCCTTTTACATCGTCATTCCTTAATTAGTTTGCTCATGTAAATATATATACCTACCAAGATAATATCTATATATATATATATATATTGTTTTGCTATTTAAATTTTATCTGAAACATTAATTTTTTTTATATTTTATCCTTGCAAGGAGGAAAATGAAAGATAATAAATGCACTACGTACATTGTCAAATTAAATATTAAGTTAGTGAAGAGGAGCATATCATCACAATTGTGCAAAATTATTATTTATTAATTTATCACTTCTGATCAAGAACATTCGGTGCAGGATAACCTCATCTCATACTATTATTGCTCAAAAAAGGAAGAAAAAAAAAGGAAGGGGAGTTTTAGTGCCCAAAAAGAAAAAATTACGATAATTATAAATTTAATAATAATTGTTGAATTTTTGAGTGGATTAATTTCCATATTGGATACCAAACCGTCATAGTTATTTCTACCTACTTTTAAGCACGCCAAGACGTACGAAAGAAGTAAAAGTTGGATTGCCCTCAGTTTTACATAATTTGTCCCCGTAAGTCTAATTTCATTAATTGGAAAACACTTGCATATTAAATTAATTACTCATATCCTGACAAAAGTAATTAACAAATAGAGTTAGCCAATGTATCCAATGGATGTCATCTTGCTAGCGACAAAAAAGCACAATACGATTTTTGTTATAAATAGTTATAATATGGATGTCCATTCATTTTCTATAACTTACATAACATACATACATTGATAATTTATTATTCATTCTCCCTATTTAAGTTACGTATGCTTGTATAAATTTATAAATTCGAGGCTCATTATCCATGTATATTGGTTGTCTTGAAGAATAATAGAAAATCTCACTTCTTACACTACAACAAAAGGCTTATCAATATCAAGACATCATCAATGACCGCATACGATCAGCAGATATTATCTATGACCGTATCACGATCGGTCACGTCTAATCATCGAGATAATCTGGTCATTGGAAGGACATCGCGACCACCAATAATGACAAGAATTATTAGCGGATCGCAATTAGCGATCGAAATCCGTCGCTTATTATGACTTATCTTTGAGTCATTTGTCTTGCTTGACGTGTCACACGTGTCGTGACCGCTAATAGCGACCGATGATTCGCTAGATTCAAGCGATCGACGATACATTTTTTAGCGACCGCGCGCGTCACGATCCTTTGATTTTTTTTAAAATTTTTTGCCTATTTTATTGATTTTCCAAAATAACACTCGCTTTGTACCTGCTTTCAATCCCAACACAGTTATATATATATATATATATATATATATATATATCTACAACATCCATATTAACATCCATCCAATACAATACAAAACATTCAAATATCCAATGAATAAACATTCATCCAATCTGATACAAAACATTCCTCCAACACAATATAATCGATATCGTAAACATCCATATAAACTAATACAATTGTCCGAAGAATGAATCTAAAAGAGTACAAGGCTTTAAAATTCTAAAAAAATAAGTCAAAGCGCTCTTCACGTGGATCATCCAAATTAGGATCTGTAATTATCAAAGTAATAAAACATATATGTTACATATAAGTAAGACATTGACTCGAGAGACTATAAATATATAAGACAATGTAGCTAAACAATAAACGATATATATATACCTGCTCTGTTGTTGTGTTCTTTGCTCCTGCTGCTGCCGCCGCCATCGCTTTCCGCCAACTCATCGGGACTCGAGATCGCAGATGCTCCGCCAAGATATCTGAAGAAGATCACGATCTGACAGATCGCTCTCACACGATCGGCAGGAGTATGATAGGGTGGAATACACGATGATATGTGTGGTGGGTGAGCCGTACTGTACATGCCATCGATGGTCAAGCGTCGTCTTTGTCCTTCGCCTTTGACATAATTTTTCTTCACGATGGGACGCCTCTCCCATAATTCTTGATCAATCGATTTGACGCATGGGGTGCCTTGAGGATAGCGCTTCGTTCATTAAGCCCTTATAAGTGTCTGTCGGAAGATGAACAATTAAATAGTTAAAAATAAATAAAAAAATACTAAAGAAGGTCGTTACAATTTATAAACAACATATTAGGATAAAGTGAACTTATTACCGCTTATCGAGCGACTTGTGTAGACCATCGCGAGTAATACATACACATCCAACCAATTGATAGGTTGACCTTGAGAGACCTGAGACTCCTATAGTTCATTTCCTCATATTATTATGTAAACATATGATATTTTAGCTACAAAAGATGATGTAAACATAATATACACAGCGGCAAGAATGTTGCGGTTTATGATATATCGCCGCCCGATCGTGCATTTTGCCTTCTCGTAGTCGATACACTGAGGATGCATTGAGGAGGCGATCTTCTTCTCTCTTGACCCAAATTTCTCGACTTTTCCATTGGTCACACATCCGCACCTATACGGGTGCATGCGCACCACTGTGGGCTATGCCACGCATATCTTCTGCACCCCGCATCTGGATGGTCAATCTCGGCATTGTGCGGGGCTTTTTGTCGCTCTTGTTCAAATTATCTTTAGTTAAATGCAGCGCTTCTCGCGAATAATAGTGTCGAATAAGCGATGCTTGTGCGTCGTCCCATCTATATCGTTTCGCAAATAAAACAACAATAATAATATTACTAAGCAATATTATTTGATTAACTATGTATTATCTATCGAGTGATAAAAAATATACGAAATTATTCAAATTGCGATCCTTATGGGCGAGAGGGGTGTCTTCGCCCATGTAATCATTGGCGTGAAAGGCGATTACATAAACATAATTGTGAAATGCACTTCACAATTTTACTATCTTGAAAATCACTACAATATACAATAATTTATATTAAAACCTTTATATATATATATATATATATATATATATATATACGATGTTTAACTTACGTCTATATCCGGAGGAGGGCGGATCTCGTATAAGAATGCGATCATCCAGGATTAAGCTTGAGACCTTGACATGATTAGGGGCCCAGACCCAACCCAAGGCTTTTCGTCTTTGCGGGTTCGTAAGACATCTATAAATAAAAATTTAGGATGTTAGTATAAGTTATAAATAAAAGGTACATAAACATGTCAGGGATATAGAGAACATCACCATGTAGACCTTAACTAACTTAGGGAACCATGTAGACCTTAACTAACTTAGGGAACCATTTTTACATGTTATCTATAGGCAATGTATGTACTCCTCACTATCTAACAACACTAGTCACACAAATCTCCAAATGCCTACAATAAAACACATATGGTCTTTAAGCATTCTATATATGATTCGAGGGTCCATATCTCGAACACAACAAAAAACATCACATATACTCATTGCCATCACATATACACGAATGCATATATGGCCATTTGACTTATATATGAAGATTTAGACAAGTATGGATATTTTAGAAACAACTCATTAATAGTGTGATTGAAAAGAGTGCTTGTGTTTGTGTTTGTACTTTTCATTTTCTTTCTATTCTAAGCTAAGTTATACTTATAGCATACATATTAATAGTGTGTCATTTTCTTTATCTTCTCGACTGTGAATTATGGAAAAACTTCTTTGAACCTTCTTCTTGATTGAATTATGGATAAACTTAATTCCTAGTTATGTTTTATGTTATACTCATGTTCAAGTTATATGGCCATTTGACTTATATATGAAAAAAAATTCTAGAGTCTCCCTATAATATGGACTATCCACATGCACGATTTGTGCATACTTGACAATTTCAATCAAAAATATAATCCCAACACACAAAAACAGAATGTGCACAACTATAATTCAAGGCACAATTTAGGAGAATCCAATATTCACAATGTATGAGCATAAATGTATGAGCATTATAGTACAATATTCACAATGTGTTTGCATATAAACCAACTGAAATTGAAAGGTGTCGAGGTGTATGAGCTTATGAGTGCAGAAAGAACACAGAAGGGAACACAATTTTATTGCCTTCTTTAATTCAATATATATATATATAGGGTTAGGATGTGAATGAACCGGATTATGTTTGATATTATATCCTTTTCCTGATCCATATAGTTGGATTCTAGGCCTAGCCATTACAATTAGAAGAGTGAGTGAATACTGGATACAGATTATATCAATCTGATGATCCAAAATGAATCCAATTCGGGAGTTACAAAGTACTCCATAAAAATTCAAAATTCAATATAACAGTTGAGCGAGCTACCAGTGGGTAGGGTAGAAACATATCAATAATACCTCTTATTTTAATTATGTCAAAACATATCAATAATACCTCTTATTTTGAAGATCTTTTCAAGACTTTTCTAATAACATAGATTGACAATTTTGAATTTATAACAAAAAAGATATTGAAATTTGAACTTTGGTATGTTTTATTTTAGCCTAAAGAGAAAAGAGTAAGTCGACCCTTTTGGACTTTTTAACGTAAAAAGTTAACTTCTCATGAAAGCAAGAGTTTTTTAAATTTAAATTTTAAAAGAGTTTTAAATTTTAAAAAATTGTGCAAGAGTTTTTTTCAATATTGGGATAAATAATGCAAAATAGTAATAAATAAATAAATAAATAAACGAAGAAGTTGATTATTTGGTATTGTTGTTTAGACATGTATATTTAAATCGAGATAACCAAATTTAAATAATTATTATATTTATATATAATATATGAATAATTAATTAGTTTAATTAGTTAGAATCGAACTTAAGCGAACTATAGTGGAGTTTAGATGGGTAGAGTTTAAGCGGTTCAAGCTCCAGTCGGACACGGTTTTAATTAAACGATCACAATCTTTTTGTTAGAACACGACTTGATAAACGAACTTGGTAGAGTATAGCCAAGCTTAAACAAACCAAGTCAAACTTCAACGAGCTGGTGAGCTTTGTTCACAACCAACTCAGATTCATTTACGGTTGTAGGTATCAATAAATGCTTTTCTTTTAAGGGACAACTCAAGATGCCAATATTGTTTATTCCTTGGAATTTAACTAGGGGCAATGGAGCATTTGTTGGAACAAATATAGCAACTAAAAATTATGAGTTTTGAAGGTTTCACTTATCAAATAATAATAACTAATTTCTACGGTTTTCTCAAACTAGAATAAGAAAGTAAACCCTATAACTTCTAATCCAATTTAACATATCAATCGAGGCATAATCTTGGTAAGTACTATGTCCTCTTAGCAAAATGGACTACGATTGAATACCATTCTCTTGTTAATTAATTTTATATGAAATTTGGAAACTTGCAACTTCAATTGAAATTTATTGTTTATTGATTAATTCCATATACGATCTTATGATGGAAAGATGTAAAAATGTGAGGATAACCTTATACAATGCTGCAAAAAAGTCATGCCTAGAATATAAACTCGATTATTTCTAAGCTATAATTCCAAAACAAAAGGAGTAAGCATTTACAAAATACCTTTACAAGAAGTCGATTATGTCCAGTTGATTCAGGACAATAACACTCATAAAATAATAATAAATTTATTAAATATATCCTCACTACAAATTTATTATTAACTATATTTAATCCTTAATTTGTAAACATTAAGTTCCAAACATAAAATTATTGATAATTATGCTTTAAAAAGTATACTACTTATATTTTACTAGTATTACGTATTCAATAAGAATTCTTTTTCTATTTTTGTTTTTGTTTCCCTAGCTCTTTCCTAGTTCCAAATTTCAAGTTCTAACTATATAGATTTGATAAAGAAACAAATCAAACAATCACCGCTAATCATCCAAAACCAAAACCCATTAACTAAAATATAAAATCACATCCAACCCGACCGAGAAATAACAACGACCAAAACCCACAAAGTGAAACAACTAATCCATCAAATTCCAAATTTGAAAACAAGATAAATATTAGGAAATTTTACCAAATTGGTTTGAGTATAGCATAGTTATTGATGTAATTTAAATGTACAAAAATAGAATTACATAAAGCACAATTAGTCTAATTTAGAGATTTAGGGATTAAGGGATAACTAAAAGTTTACTTTAGAGATTAATTGGGGTTACCGGTGTGGAGGAGCGGTGGGTGCGGTGGTGGTGTGGTGGTCTGTGGTGGTGCGGCCGTCTTGGCGGTTTCTTCTTCTTCCCCTACCCTCTCTTCTCCTCCCGTCATATCTCCTCTTTGTTTTCTTCTGCATCGATGTCGCGAACCGTGAGTCCGATTAAGTTTATAAGAATCAACGACCGCGTCGCGGTCGCTAGTTTTTATGATGTGGACATATCGTGAATCACTTTGTGGTCGTTGATACAAAATCGGGTCGTCCGCGCCAAATTTTCGCACCAAATTTTGGGGAAATTCTTCTCAATGACCGATCGGTGATCGCGTCGCGGTCAGCGGATATCTCTCTATGACGAGAATCCTTATCGATCATGAGATATCGATCATTATTACTATTATCGGTGACCCGGATAGTGCGGTCGGCCCGATATCATTAATCATGAGATGGCCATTTTCTTGTAGTGTTATATAATCTTCTTATGCTCTCTCTAAAATTATAATACGTTATCAGCACGATTGCTTCTCAATTTCGTTTTGAAGATATTTGTTTTGAAGGAGAAGGTATATATATATATATATATATATATATATATATATATCATCATCATCATTTTGTGCACGTAATTGTAAGCAGTAGCCTTTTACTTATCATCATTTTGTCCATTACTTATCAGTTTACATCTATACTATATAAATAAGCAGTAGCCTTTTAAATATTACTAGTATACTTGATATTATTTCCACATAATTTGAGCTTATTTGTGCATCAACACAAAGACCTTCATACTGCATGTCTTTTCCTTAGTATACATGTACATCACTATATATATAAGCAACATCTGCATCTATATATATACATATTATATATATAATTATTCTATGAATTTGAGTAACTTAAGTATAAAATTAAAATAATTGAACTTTAATAACATTTAGGATAATACATAATATCATTCAAATCTTGACTAACAAAAATCATTTTATACATGGGAGAATCCATATATCGATTAAGCAGTATCCATGATCATCAGATTCGATATGTTTTTATAATTATGGAGATAAAAGTTTTGATGGTGTATTCCTATCTACCTTTGTTTTGACCCGATAACAATATAAACTTTAGTTTTGTTAATAAATTATATATATATATAGGTTGTCCATGTATATAGATTATCACATGCAAATTGATTTCAAATGCATGTCTACTATATCCCCATCCCCATGCATGTTCACGTTAGTAAGCCCCAGATGCTTCCATTAAATAAAAATATATAGTATACTTATATAATTTTTATAACATGCACATGTGGATAGTTATAATAAATTAAATTTCTAATAATTTTTGATATTTTTGTATGAAGTTACAATGACAAATCTTGCAAAACTCGAATTTGTGGCTCTTGACATTACTAGAAAGAATTATTTATCATGGGTGTTAGATGCTGAAATTCATCTAGATGCAAAAGGTCTTGGTGATACTATCAAAGAAGGAAACAAAACATCTAGTCAAGATAAGGCCAAAGCGATGATATTTCTTCGTCATCACCTCCATGAGGGACTTAAAATTGAATATTTGACTGTTAAAGATCCACTTATCCTTTGGAACAATCTAAAGGAAAGATACGACCACCAGAAAACTGTAATACTTCCTAAAGCTCGTTATGATTGGATGCATCTAAGATTACAAGATTTTAAATCTGTAAGTGATTATAACTCACTATGTTTAGAATCGATTCTAAATTACAATTATGTGGAGAAAAGATCATTTGATGCGGATATGTCGGAAAAAACATTCTCCACCTTTCACGCATCTAATATGCTCCTGCAGTGACAATATCGTGAAAAGGGCTTTAAGAAATACTCAAGGCGATTTCATGCCTCCTTGTGTGGTGAGCAAAAAATGAACTATTGATGAAAAATCATGAGGCCCGAAATCAATTGGATCTCGCTCCATTCCACATAGTGAATGCCGTAACATATAATGAAAATAGAGGTCACGCCCGGTAGTCGTGGACGTGGTTATGGACGTGGACGTGGACGTGGTCGAAATAATCATCGTGGTGCTCATTTCTCAAACACATATACCCACCGTAAGCGGGAATATAAGGATGGAAAAGCGAAAAAGGTGATAAAGATAAAAATACCATGGAGAATTTGTGTTATCGTTGTGGAGGTAAAGGCCATTGGTCTCGTGACCGCCGTACACCAAAACATCTTGTTGAGCTCTATCAACAATCATTAAAAGATAAAGAGAAGAAGATAGAGACAAATTTTGCTAGTGAGGATGGAAAAGATGAAACAAATCTTAATTCTGGAAATGATGATTTTAATTATGGTTGTGTGGATACCACTCATCTAGATGTTAATGATTTTTTCCAAATCCTTGAAGAAAAAATTGACTTCTTGTTTGGTGATGAGAGTGTCCAAATATAAAATTTTAAATGATGCTTTGATGTTATTGGACTTTATTTTAAGCATTAATAAAATTCTAATTATTATGTTTTTTATCATGTTTAACTGTTTCCTTATGATTCGTTATATATGGGATATTTTATTAATCTAATTATGTATTTCTTATTTTCATTGAATAACATAGATACTCTCTTGATTCGATTTGCAATGAATGGCGGAGATATATGTCTCGCAGACAGCGCCACTACGCACACTATATTACAGAATAAGAAATATTTTTCTTCTTTCATAATGCAAAAGGCCAATGTTAGTACGATATCGGGTAGTGCAAAATTGATAGAAGGCTCCGGAAGAGCTAACATTTTCTTGCCTGGAGGAACAAAATTTGAAATTGATGAAGCATTATACTCTCCCAGGTCTCAAAGAAATTTATTGAGTTTTAAGGATATCCGCCGAAATGGGTATCATATTGAGACAACATGTGAAGGAAAAATTGAGTATCTTCACATTACGAGTATAATCTCTGTAATAAAAATGTATTAGAAAAATTACCACTTTTTCCTCCGGTTTGTACTACTACGAGAATTAGAACAATTGAAACAAATATGGTTGTTAATAAAAAGCTAACGAATCACAATAACTTTGTTGTTTGGCATGAAGCAGTTAGGACATCCGGATCGATAATGATGCGAAGAATAATTGAGAATTCATGTGGATATCCATTGGAGAACCAAAGCAGATTCTTCAATCGAATGATTTCCGTGTTTGCTTGTTTTCAAGGCAAGTTAATTGTTCGGCCATCGGCTAAGATAGGATTTGAATCCCTTACTTTTTTGGAGCGAATACAAGGTGATATATGTGGACCAATTCATCCACCATGTGGACCTTTTAGATATTTTATAGTTTTAATTGATGCATCAACAAGGTGGTCACATGTATCTCTATTATCAACTCGCAACCCGGCATTTCATGAGGTTACTTGCTTCAATTAATCGGGATTCTGAGCACATTTTCCAAATTATCCCATCAAGAAAATTCATTATTGACAATCTTTGGTGAATTTACTTCCCAAACTTTCAATGATTATTGTATGTCTATTGGGATAAGTGTTGAACATCCTCAGAAGCACATGTTCACACACAAAATGGCCTTGCAGAATCATTGATTAAGCGTCTTCAATTGATTGCAAGACCATTCTTGATGAGATCAAAACTTTCAATTTCGCTTGGGGTCATGCTATTTTACATGCGCTGAACACTAATTCGCATCGCACCAACAAGTTATCATAAGTACTCCCCTTTACAATTGGTTTTGGTCAGAACCAAATATTTCTCATCTAAGAATTTTTTGTTGTCTTTGTCAGATATGTTTCAATTCCTCCACCACAACGCATTTAAAATGGGACCTCAAAGGAGGTTAGGAATATATGTTGGATATGAATCCCCATCTATAATTAAATATTTAGAACCATCAACAAGGGATTTATTTACAGCTAGATTCGCTGATTGTCATTTTGATGAATCAGTCTTCCCAACATTAAGGGGAGAAAATAGGCAGCTAGAAAAAGAGATAAGCTGGAATGAATTATCATTGTCTCATTTTGATCCTCAGATACAAAACAATGTGAACTAGAAGTTCGAGAGAAGATAATTCATTTACAAAGTTTAGCAAATCAATTGCTGACGATTTTCCGACCCAAAGAGTGTAACAAAGTCACATATACAAATTTATTAATGCTCCAAATAAAATTGATGTCCCGGCCAGGACAACCTCTTGTTGTTAATGAACCAAAACACGCTTGAAGCGTGGTAGACCCGATCGGTTCCAAAGATAAGAATCCTCGTATGAGAAAAGGAACAAAGATTCAAGATGGTCATGATGAGGAAATGGGAACCCGGAAGAGTCTATGAAAAACCTCTAGACATGACTAATATTACGGTTCCAAAAGACAATCAATTACACAGAAATCATTGAAAATGAAGAGATCTCGATAAATTATGTCATGTCCAGAAAAATATGGGCAAGAAATGAAATTGGCGTCGATAATGTTTTTTTCATACAATATAAGCTAGATGTTATAAAAGATGACGAGGATCTTGAACCAAGGTCTATTGAGGAATGTATCATAGAATTGATTGGCAAAATGGAAAGACGCCTTAATTGAGGCGTAATTGAAATCTCTTGAAAAGAGAAATGTTTTTGGACCGATGGTCCGCATAACACGATGGTGTAAAACCGATTAGAAGGGTACAAATGGGTTTTTGTTCGAAACGAAATGAAAAGGGTGAAATTATGCGACATAAAGCACGCACTAGTTGTGCAAGGATTTTCACAAAGACCCGATATTGATTATGAAGACATACTCTCTCTCGTGATGGATGTGACTACTTTTCGATTCCTAATCGATCGGGCAATAAAAGAAGGACTTCATTTGCGTCTAATGGATGTCGTTCAAAGATACTTGTATGGCCCACTTGATAATGAAATTTATATGAAACTCCCGGAAGGATTTAATTTGCGGAAGCATGTAAATCCGGTTCTCGAAAACGAAGCTCGATCAAATTAAATAGATCTCTATATGGATTAAAACAATCCGGTCGTATGTGGTATAACCGTCTTAGTGAATATTTGTTAAAGGAGGGATATAAGAATGATCATGTTAGCCCATGCATTTTTATAAAGAGATCTAGATTTGAGTTTGTTATTATTGCAGTATATGTTGATAATCTAAATATCATTGGAACTCCTGAAGAGATTTCAAAGGTAGTAGAGTACTTGAAAAGAGAATTTGAAATGAAAGATCTTGAAAAAACAAAATTTTGTCTTGGGTTATATAGAGCATTTAAAGGACGGTATTCTTGTGCATCAAACATCTTATATAGAGAAGGTGCTAAAATGGTTTTATATGGACAAAGCACATCCGTTGAGCACCCCAATGGTTGTGAGGTCACTTGATGTAAATAAAGACCCTTTCCGACCTCGAGAAAATGATGAGGAGATTCTTGGTCCTGAAGTACCATACTTGAGTGCAATTGGAGCACTAATGTATCTTGCTAGCCATACACGACCTGATATATCATTCTCTGTCAACTTATTAGCAAGATATAGCTCTTGTCCAACCCGAAGGCATTGGAATGGAATTAAACATATACTTCGTTACCTACAAGGTACAAAGGATATGGGTTTGTATTTTCCTAACCAACCCAAAACAGATTTGATTGGTTTTGCAGATGCAGGGTACCTATCCGATCCTCATAATGCTCGATCGCAAACTGGATATGTATTCACTTGTAGTGGAACCGCCATTTCTTGGCGTTCGATGAAGCAAACTATAGTAGCTACATCTTCTAACCATGCTGAAATTTTGGCAATACATGAGGCTAGTCGTGAATGTGTATGGTTAAGGTCTGTAATTCAACACATACGAGGAGCTTGCGGTTTATCTTCAGGAGAAAAAACACCGACGGTCTTATATGAGGATAATACAGCATGCATTGTCCAACTCAAGGAAGGATATATCAAAGGTGATAGAACAAAACATATTTCACCAAAGTTCTTTTTCACTCATGACCTTCAGAAGAATGGTGATATAAATGTTCAGAAAATCCGTTCAAGTGAAAATTTGGCGATTTATTAACAAAAGCGCTTCTACTTCTACATTTGAGAAGCTAGTCCACAACGTTGGATTACGTTGACTCGAGAGATCTCAAATGATATAATCATGAGGGGAGTAATTAATTTTTTTTTTCATAAAGCAATATCTCATAAGTTTTGAAGAATTATGTACTCTTTTTCCTTCACTAGGTTTTTATCCCACAAGGGTTTTTCTAAGTAAGGTTTTAACGAGCGATATTCTTCAATAATGAACATCCGAGGAGAGTGTTATAAATAGTTATAATATGGATGTCCATTCATTTTCTATAACTTACATAACCTACATACTATCTATGTATTGGTTGTACTTGAAGAATAATAGAAAATCTCATTTTTTATATAATTTTCTTATGCTCTCTCTAAAATTATAATAATTTTGAATTTGTAGTAGATATTTAAGTTTCCATCACTTTCAAATCAAACCAACGAGTGGCATAAAATCAGTTTGCTTTAAAGATGGGATGCGGTAGGTGCGTTTTTTTTTCTTTTTTGTTTTTCACATTTCATATTTTGAAAGATTTATTTATGATGGTGCACTTTGTTTATTTATCAAAAGTTTGTAGCAATATAATTTTATTTTCACTCAACGTTAAATAATTGAAATTGCATGCGATCATGCAAAGCAGAAGGGCATGCAGTAACCGCCAATTCATTCATTAATTGGAAAAATAAAAATTTAGTTATTTGTCCAGGTTAATGCCAACAGTATCTGCTGGTGGTACAGGCCGGGAGTCAGACAAGACAAGTCTAGAAGGTGTTTTACTTATTTATTCCTTTAATTCAGTTACGTTATTTCACCAAATAAATCATGCATGTTCCAAAATATTTTCTGCTCTGGCTATATATAATTAAAGAAGATTCCTAGACATGCCATGCATTTATTTATCTTACTTTTTTGACTACCCACCCAAAAGCAGGATTTCGTGAAATATTTCAATGTATCTAGTCTAGTATCTAATTTGAACAAACAACCATGTACTGACTGACATGATTCCTTTAATTTTTTTAGGTGATTGGCAATGCATTGTGATCACTAAAGCCACTTGATTTACTGAATTACGTATCTTGCCCTCCTTTTTTTTATAGTTTGTTTTTATAAGAAGATTAATTAGATTCGCTCATATAACATGAACATAAATAATATACATATGCTCGGCCCTAGTCTAATTTAGGTTGTGTTTGATAAACCTGAGAATTAAGATCTGAATGATTATAATGTCTTAATAAATTAGATCATCCGAATACATATATAATGCTCAATCTAAAAATTGTTTAATAACTAAAAAGTAAGTTATCTTTTAATGACACTATTTTACCATTTTAAAGGATAAAATTTTATTTAATAATTTTAAATATTCAATTTCATAAAAATGAGTGCATAATATTGTTGAATATATTTATATAAAATAAATTATCAAAAAAAATTCATTAAGATGTACCTCTTAATTATTAAGATTTCATTTTCTGTCTTACCGATTAAGAGGTATTCAGAGGTAACAAAAAAAATAAACACCATCATGCCTCTTAGCGAATAAAAGACAGTCCATTAAAAGATAATCAGATGTAAACGAACAACACCTTAATCTAGCAAGAAAAATAATTTATATTTGATGGAAGGAAATTGTCGAATACACAAAAACTTATACACCTTAATTAAGTTTTGTGTCTGCTGATTTGTTATGGGTAATGTTATTGATGGAGTTATGCATTATTTTAATTTACTCAAAGAAATTATGGCAAGTCATGCATGTTCATACCAAGTTAAGTGTAGGAAGCATTACTCTAGCTAATATATATGGGCAATATGGTCATACACAATTATTTATATTTTATTGTGTACAGTATGTCAAAATTAAATCATTTTGGCAGATTTGTTTTAAAAAAACAGCTTCTCTCTTCCCAAATGAGAAATTAAACAGCTTAAATAAGACTTAATATAAGACTTTTTAGAGTATTCTCTTCGTCCCTTAATATAAGACTTTTTAGAGTTGTGTTAAATATAATAGCAAATGTCTATATTGCTCTTATATTGGAAAAAAAATTATTATTTATTAAGCAAAAAATAGTAAGAGACCCAAAGTTATACTTAATACTTGGAATAATATTAAAAACTAAGCAATTAATATTTATTTAAAATTATAAAATATTATATATTAAATGATAAAAAAACTTTTTTAAAATATTTTATATTAAGAAACGGAGGGAATAATTTACAACTACGAATATTATACAATGCCAACCACATAATCCGAGTCACACAACAATAAGTCCATACTGTTAAAACGATAAGGACATTTCTCCTAACACCTCTATTTCATTATTACAATAAATATATAATTATAAATTATTCTAAAATCTTATTTTGCCGGAGAATCAATATTGGCCACAACTTTGTAAAAGTTGTATGGCTATGCAGCGACAGTTACACACACACACAAACACAAGGGATCGGAGGGGGTCTACACCAAAAAGTTCCACTTGACTTTATCGTAGGTTGTTACTGAAAAAAGGTTCTGTTGGGAAAAGTGCTCTCAATCCCACAAATTACTTTTTTTTTTTCCTATCTGTGCAATTAAATGGAAAATCAACAAATTTAATATTGAGAATAAAAATAATTAATAAATATCCACAAACAAGATAAATATTTAATGTGAAAAATGCTTAAAGGAAAAAAAACACAGTCTGAACTCTAAATTTCCATTATATCACTAATAATGAGTTTACAATAATCGTTTCGAATTTTATATCCTAAAACTTGAGGTTATATAATAAATTAAAAGAGTACAATTTTACCTTTAATTAGGTTGAAAAACCTAATTAACTTCACTACCCAAAACTCTTAAACCAATTAGTCGTCAAGTTTCAATTCTATCAAAAATAAGTTTTTTTTTATAAATATTTTTTTTTGATTTGACAATTTTCAAAGTTTTAACCCACGTTTTTGTACCTGTAAACATGCTTTATCCCAACAACACATACAACATAACTATAACTATCAAACAACATGTACATATAATAATAACCGGCTTACATTCACATACAAGTCCAATATGAATTACCAAGGCCAACAATAATAAGTATAAACTAATTTTTCATAAGATATGCAAAAATGGAGCTTAATTACAAATTTTAAACTACAATACGTCAACCATTAACTAAACTACGAGGATTTACATCCTATTAATCTAAACTAAAGTAAAGATGAATAAAATATGTACAAATCATCTACAAAACTAAGTCAAGTTAGTAGTATATACAACTTCCGTTGAAATTAGTTAGTTTTTATATTATATTATAATAACATAATTCTGACGGAAGTTCTGTCGAACATATTAAATTTTGTCAAAAATTAAGTTTTTTTAAAAAATATTTTTTTGTTTTGACAATTTTCAGAGTTTTAACCCACATTTTTGTACATGTAAACCTGCTTTATCCCAACAACACATACAACATAACTATAACTATCAAACAACATGTACATATAATAATAACCGGCTTATGTTCACATACAAGTTCAATATGAATTACCAAGACCAACATTAATAAGTATAAACTAATTTTGCATAAGATATACAAAAATGGAGCTTAATTACAATTTTTAAACTACAATACGTCAACCATTAACTAAACTACGAGGATTTACATCCTATTAATCTAAACTAAAGTAAAGATGAATAAAATATGTACAAATCATCTACAAAACTAAGCCAAATTAGTAGTACTACTCTAGGTGTGAGGAGGTTCATCAAATGGAGGTCGACGATGCTGTTTTGGTGTATAAAAATCGTCGTTGGCGTCCTTTTGCTTGTGATCGGAATCACCAGTCTCCTCGGCATCACTAGTCTCCTCGGCATTGTCAGCCTGCTCGGGATTGCCACCCTATTGATACAATTAAAAATATAACTCATTAGTCCATATAACAGAGTTAAAGATACAGCTAATATGAAAATTAAATAACATACAGAATAATCAATTTAAAATGAATAGTATACCTGAGTAGTTGAGGGCTGACTCAACATTTGCCCAAAAGCATCCATGAGTAGGGTAACCACAATCCAGACCACCTCTCATCGCGTATCGTGTCGAAATGCTCCGGAGGGATACCTTGTGAATTGACACCAGCCTAAGTGAGAGACATAACATTCAATAACAGTCCCAAATTAGGGACTATTCGACATTCATTCTTAATGAGTGAATATGTCAAATGGGTTTCTAAACTCCAAACTATACTACATGTACAAATATATATGTAGTTTGTTATAATTGTGGAAAACTATGCAAATGCTATTTAGTTTATTTTTTCCAATGATAAACTAAGTAAATGCTACTCAATTTATGAGAACTATTATATATATGAATATATTATACTATTTTAACTCTACTTTATGTAGTAGTGGAATTAAGTAAATGCTTTTTAGTTTATTATATTATGTTATGTTATAATATTTTATTTAAATTAAATTATTTTCATTGTCATTGTCATTTTCTTTATTTATTTATTAGTATATTATAATATATTATATTATTTAAATTAATTATTTTATTTTATTTTATTTTCTTTACTTTATTTTGTATTATTTTATGTTATATTACATATTTATTTTGTAGTATATTATATTATTTTTTATTTACTTTATTTTATATTATTTTATGTTACATTACATATTTTATTTTATTTATATGTTATTATATTTAAATTAATCTATTTTTTAATTTAATTTTAATTTATTATATTATATTATATTATATAATAATGGATATTATATTATATTATTTAATTTAATTTAATTAATTTAGTTTAATTAATTAATTTTTAAATTAATTTTATTTGCTTATTTATATGTTATTAAATTTAATTAATTTTTATTTATTTATATTTATATTCTATTCTATTATTTTCATTATTTAGTAGTGCAAAAATAATAAATACTACTTAGTTTATTTCATTTTATTGTATTAATTAGTAGATAGGAACTAAGTAAATACTACTTAGTTTATTTTAATATTAGCAAACTAAGTTAAATATATAAATAAAATAAAGTAGGGTCCATATATTTTGTAATTTAATAATTCTAACAGAAATTTCATCAGAAATAACGAATATACCAATCCAATCAATTCTCAGGCAATATATAGGCAGACAGTACTATATAAGCAAGATATTGGCAAGAACACAAATTCAAATTAGATCAGTGCCAAATAAGTCAAATAACATACATTTAATCAATTAAAATCAGTCAGTATGATCAGTCCCTAAACTCAATATCAAACCCAAAATGATCATATACCAAAATCATATATAAACTTGACAGTCCCAATTCGAATTAAATCACAGAAACGTATAATATATGACTGATTTCTAATATAGGCAATATATTGACAATAACAGAAATTAGGGGATAATTTTTATGCCTTAATTTCTGATAATTTCTGATAATACTAGAAATTAACAGAAATTAGGGCATAAATTAAGGGATTCTGCCCTAATTAATGTGTTTATCATAAACTTGTTTCCACATACAAATTTATTTACTTGACTGATAATTAGGCCATAAAATTATTGGTAACTATTGTTAATTAGGGGAATTCCAAAATAGGCCAGATGAATTTCATGGACTAAATTAGCTAAATGAAAATTCACTAACCTTTAAAATTTAATGATAAGTTAAGTTAATAGTAGTGGATGAGGAGGAGCTCGGATGCACAACCATAGTGTCGCCACCACCGCTGTCACGGCCAAACGAACTCTGTTTAGAGAGAAGAACGAGGTGATTGGAGTTTGAAATATTGGAAGACAAAGAGGAGGAGAAGAAGGGAAGGTCTAAAATGGAAGTAAGAGGGAATTAAGATGAGAGGTGCTTAGAGTTAGAAAGAGATGGAGAGAGATCTCGATGAGAGAGAGTGAGAGATAAGAGAGATGAAAGAGAATTTATAGATAGATCTGCTGAATGAAGGCGGCTTGGGGAACAAAACATAATTTAGGTTTTTACTTAATTCCGATAAAAATTCCGTCAGAAATAAGTCTGTCAGATTGAAATATTTCCGACGAAACTTCCATCGACATTATGTTACAGTTCGTCGACATTATCATTGGCGCTGGAGGGAGAGTTGGCGCCAAGGATGGCTCCTATCTCTGACAGAATTTTGTCAGGGATGTTATATTTACGACAAAATTATCTTCGGCCGAATATTCTGTTAGAAATAACCTAATATCAACGGAAAATATTCAGCCATTGATAATTCTGTGGGAATTCAATCTTTTTCGTGTAGTAAAAAATAGACCAATTTCAATATATTTGTGATGCCCCCGAAATAGGTATACATCACCCATTTTGAAGTAAATCGATAACACTAAGATGTAAACAACTACAACTTTATTAATACAACATAAAAATTGTGAGTTTAAATACAAATATTATCATCTAGACAATATTCACACCCAAATAAGTCCTCATTATAATTATTGGTACATTATTTTACAAAAATGATGAGGACTACTAAAACAACTCTCTAGAACCATCATTCCATTCATTTAGAAACTCGCTACATTCTCGCCTCCCGAGAAGAAAAATAGAACAAAAAGGAAAATGGTGAGCTCAATTAGCCCGGTAAAGAATATTATGACTAAGATAATATAAAAAAATTATCGTTAGTCTTCAACAGAAAAAATCGATAAAAATGATATGCAAACAAATTTTCGATCAATATTCGCAATGGAAATAATAATTCATAGATGAGTTACGTAGAGAATGAAATCTACTATAATCTATGAATTTAAAAGTCCATCATTAATATTTTATCCCTGTAACATCAATCAATATTCATCTTGAATCAAATATTCATCTTTGCACTACAGGCCAAAGATATTCATCAGTTGGTCATGTTCATCTCAACACATGTACATCTTTGCACTACGGGCTAAAGATATTCATAAGAAAATCAACCATCTTTGCACTACAGGCCAAAAATATTCAGTAATATCATCATTTAGGACTAAGGATGATGAAAAATATTTTAAAGAAAACGAATCCAGTGAAATAAAAGAACAAATAATAAGGATTCGTACTTTAAACAGTCCAAGTTCAAAAATACTTCATAAATAACCATAGTAAAGTAAAATTCAAGAATAATCAAAACATGGATACAATCAAAACTAGTATCCATAATAGATATTTTGTATAAAAATGAAAATTTATTTTTTGTGAATAAGATCAGATATTAAGTGAATAGTCAACAGTATCGTGAATAGTAACTTGAGACACTAAAAGACAAGAATTTCACAAGAAAAATCTTACCAATATTCACATAATGATATTAGAAGAAATAATATCATTTTAAAAAATAATATCCAGATTACCTCTAAAAAAGAATAGTACTTACATTTGGAATATCGGATATATATTTGAAGGAACTTGCATCAGATATAGCAACACTCAAAGTATCAAAATACTCACAAGAATACGCTCGATAATATAGAGAGAAAAATTAGGTTTACGGTGTGATTTTCAATTCTAACCCAAGACACCTATTTATAGGAAAAACTTTAGAACAACCAAAAGTTAGAAAATTTAATAAAATATTAATATATAAATTAAATTTCCTACGCCAACCTTTGAATCATCAATTTCAGCATGTTTAACAACAATTAAGGCCCACCCACTTGCAAAAAACGTTTTTATTAAAAAAATTATTAAAACTTCAAAAATCAATTATTTCGGAACTTCGAAACTTCAATAATTCATAATAAATAGCCATTTTATCAGAAAAATTCGAACCTTATGTCTTTTCCATAGGAAATTTCATTATCTACAACTTTGTAAGTTTAAGTTTTTCCAAATTCCAAGCAGAAATTGACCGAAATCTATATACGGACGATTTTGCAGGCTATAATCAAATTTCAGTCAAGAAATGAGGTCCACAAACATGAAAACATGTTTTAAATATTTTTAGTAACAAAAATACTCAACCTCCTCATATACTCATATATCCCACATTCATTGTAAAAATATCACCATTATTATATTATTAAAATATTAAAATATATTTAAATGAATTATTTTATCAAAAAAGATAAAATATCAATTTTTAACAATTGTCACATTAAAAATTTTCTCCATCTATATCCACATAAAATGAATATTTTTCTTATCATATAAATCAATAATTAATTATTCACAAATAATATTACAGAATCACAATCACTGCAACTGTGACTGCTCCTGTGAAAGAGGGCTTTCGATAAGGATTTCTCTCCTTCTTGGCTGCAATTGATTAGGTGACCAAACCTCTCCTTAGATAGAATTTTCTAGACATTGCCAATAATGTTATTTAATAATATTATTCAAATAATATGAATTATTGATCCGATAATCTTGCATGCGTTGATAATTATTGAAACAACAATAATATAAAATATCAACGTAATAATTATTCAATCAATAAAATAAAATATTGAGCGAAGAAACTCATCGTAACAATTATTAAGTAAGTGCCTTCTTACGTAAGAATCAATAATTGGTGTAATAACGCAGGTAATCTTCTCTTGTGTTTTAACCACCGGTATTTTAATGAAGATAATTCAGTGAATAACCACGCCAGATTATTTATAAACAACTTATATTTGTCGCTTTCCTTCATCCAATCGCTTTCCATTATGGGACCCACACAATTTCGCTTGGCCGTCATACTTAATATTCCCAAACAAGAAGAATATTCCACGACCAAACTAATATTCCCAAACAACAATGAATATTTTATAACCACTGCTTATTTGAAATATTTATGATTTTACCCATAACTAACCACATTAATCAAATCAACCCTTACTATTTCAAAATAATAAATAAAGAAAATTCAATTTCATTAATAATAAGTTGGGGTCTTACAGTCATTATCCTCATGCTTATATTATGATGAAAGTCATATGTGGCCTGTAGTGCATAGATGGACTTGGTATGATTATGACCAGGGATTATTCGGTATAATCATGACCGTAATGTTATAAATGATGTGATAAAAGTCCTTATTGGCCCGTAGTGCATTGATGGACAGTTTTCGGCATGATTATGGCTATGAATTTTCTTCGTCCAAGGGTGCAAAGATGAATTATTTTATGGCATGATCAGGTCCATTGATGAAAACACGATTATCTTTGGCCCGTAGTGCATAGATAATTCGTGGTCGTGATATTAACGAATATCCTTGGCCTGAAGTGCAGGGATGATTCGATGATGTGGATTAATTATTGAGCTGAGTCTCAGCAATGAAATATTAATTCGTGGATGTGATAATAATGAATATCCTTTGTAAGACCCCAGCTTTTATAAATAAAGATGAATTTTTTATAAATATTATTTTTGAATATTATAGAATAAATTTGATATAATGTTATAGTTGTGGGTAATATTTATAAATTTTGCAAAGTATGCAAGTGGTTATATTATTCGATTAATTGAGGGAATATTCGGTTTAGCGAGGAATATTGGTACAACGGCTCAATCATTGGTGGACCCCACAATGTGTAATTATTGTCGGATTGAGAAAATGACAAAAATATTTTATTGAAATAACGGCGGAAGTTTTACCGTTGATCATTGTTGAACTACTACTCAGTAGTAAAAGAAATACGAATACGTGTGGTTGCGTAGTAGAATTGCGGTATTGATTATTGATGCTTATGTGAAGTCACTCGGTTTGATTCCATTATTGTCGATTAATAATATGAATTATTATAGCGATAATGACGTTTTGTTTTATTCGTATTATTAACGTAATAAAATGAAACATCTTTTTATATAAAATGTAATACTTTATTAAAGTTATTATATAAATAAAATATATTATATTTTATTATGCATAGTGTTTGCATAGTGTTTTTGCGTAGTGTTGCATAGTGTTTGCATAAGAAGATATTTTTATATAAATAGAATATATTATATTTTATTTAAAAGATTTTCTTTAAATATGGACCGTCGATTAAAGTAAATCAACTGGACCGTTTCATGGATTAATTACTATGCATTCTATTTTTCTATAAATGAAGCTCATTCCTTCATTATTTTCTTACTTAATTCTTTGAAACTCTAGAGAGAAACTATAGAGAAAGAAGAAAAGTATTCTGCTACTTCACTTTGCCAATATTCAGTTCTTCTAAGGTAGGGAATATTATTTGTTGTACTCGTAAGGGGTGTTATTCTTTCTTATTCATGAAGAGAACTGTTGTTATTCCATTGCTTATTATTCTGTTGGAATAACTTTATACGTGGTTTACCCTATACTTGGTGACATTCTTCTATTATTCTCATTGGAACATCACATGCGTGTGTTTTACACAGGACTGGTTCCGTCTTTATTATTATTCTCGTTGGAACATCACATGCATGTGTTTACACAGGACCTGGTTAAAATCTTTATTATTCTGTTGGAACATCACATGTCGTGTGTTTTACAGGACTGGTTAAAATCTTTTTATCATTCTGTTGGAATATCTTATACATGTGTTTTACACCGGATCCGGGTTCCATCTTTATTATTCTGTTGGAACATCCTGCCGGTGTGAATTCCACGACCGGTTAGATTATTATTATTCTGTTGGAATAACACATACATATGGGCACCGCATGCATGGTGATTTTTTTTGTTATTCCATTCTTTATTATACCCGGTTGGTTAAAACTTTGACTTTATACTCCATGAAATTAGTAGAATATCCTTGATATTTGCGTTTCATCCAAAGATATCTTTTCATGGAAATATTCTTACGATCATTCTTGAATTTTACTCTACAAAACAAAGATCATGTTGACAATTTGGGACGTTAATAATTCTGGATAAAATAATTCTTGAACTTGTTTTATTGAATTCTTATATCATTGTCATCATCCTCTCGTTTATATTTTTTTAAAGTCATCCGTGGCCTTTGTAGTGCATAGATGATGGACTTGGTATGATTATGACAGAGACTATTCGATTGTAATCATGGTAGTAATGTTACAAATGATGTGGTAAAAATCCTCGGTGGCGTAGTAGTGCATTGATGGACGAGTTGTTGGCATGATCATGACCATTAATGAATACACAACTATTCTTGGCCCGTAGTGCATGAATAATTGTGGTCGTGATACTAAAGAATATCCTTCGGCAGTAGTAGTGCGGGGTGATTCGATGATGTGGATTATTTATTAAAAGTTGAGTCTCGGCTATAACGATGATGAAAACCTTTTAAATCATAAAAGATAGTAGATTTTATTTTCTACTTGACTCTTTTAATGGATTGTTTGTTACATTGCAGATTAAACTTGATGTTTATTATATTTTATCGGTTTAACTTTGTTGAAGGCTAATGATAATTTATTACGCATTATCTTAGTGTAATATTTCTTCTTGGGCTAGTTGAGCTCACCCTTTTCTTTCACTTTGTTCTCTTCGTGAAATGAGAACATATTTGGGACTTAGTCTGGGAGCGGAGTAATGGTCCGAGAGGATAGCATTAGTAGTCCTCACTATTCTCGTGAAATAGTGTGATAATAATTGTAATGAGGACTTCTTTTGAGTTTGTATAATATCTAGTAGATAATATTTGTATTCAAACTCACGGTTTATGTCGTATTATATACCTGACAGTTATATTAGTAAGTTGTATTTAAATTACGTACCATGTATCGACTACCCAAGATGGGTGATGTATACCTAATTTTGGGGGCGTCACGGTTGGTATCGAGCTTAGGGATATGATCCTGGCTAAGATGTGAGAATAGTACTAGGAGGAGAGACGGGAATACCTTCACAGTAGTATGACCTACCTAAGTTTATGTGCTATTTTATTGGTCGGTCGAGAATATAGGGATAATTTGTTACATGTCAATTAACCTTTTGTTTTGTGGCGATGATCTCGAAAATGACATCCGAGAATGTTGAGAATAGAATGGAGCACAAAGCGATCGTTGATTCGCCACATATCAATAATCGAGGATAATGTGCATCGAGGAAGGCGACAATCCTCATGCAAAAACAACAACACCGACCAAATGATGAATGATCAAATGTTCGAGAGGCTTTATCTGATTTATATGCAACAAAGAAAGCGAGAGCGACTCTGTCCAAAACATAGGTGGAAACACGGAAAACTCTCAAGTGATCACCGCTAAACAATTCAAGGAGCTGGGACCACCGGAGTTTAAGGAGAGCCAAAACCACTTACGGCGGAAGCATGGATAAATGATTACCAAGATATTTGATGTCTTGGGATGCTCCGAGGAGCAAAGGTTCCCTTGCACGCCTTTATGTTGCGCGAGAGAGGAGACTTGGTGGGAATCGGTAAAACGTACTCAACTTTCTTTGATTGAAGATATCTTGGGAGAAGTTCCAGAGTCATTCAACGACAAATACTTTCACGAAAGTATTCGCCATACATGAAGGAGGTGGAGTTTATCAAGTTGGAACAAAACAATATGATCAGTATCGTAATACGAGGCAAAATTTGCTGGAGTTATCACGATTTGCGTCCCACTGGTGGATAATGAAGAAAGAATGGCGCGAATATTTTTAAGAGGTTTGAAGTTGGAGATACGTCAACATCTTATTTCTCATAAACTGTGTTTGTATTCAGATGTTGTAAATAGGGCTCGATTAGTGGAACGCGATAACGAGTCAACCTAACTAAAAAAGAAAATACAAGAAAATTATAATACCAATGAGAGTAGTCATCAAGCGGTGACAACAAGCGTGGAGGGAATCGACAAAGGCGGATATGGTAACCACTTGGTGGTAATCAGGCCAAAACAATAAGAATGGACATTTCAAGAAACGGAGATTCAACAATGATGGAAAGACGCGTCGACACAAAGACCGTTGTTAAGGAAGGAGAAAGACCACCTATCATATGCTTCAAAGCGGAGGAGAGGACACATCGATCCAAGCTGCGCCATGTCGTCAAAAGCATGTTATAATTGTGGAAGAGAAGGTCACTTAGCTCGATTTTGTCGTTCATAGAAGACAAATTCAACTAGGATGGAGGCACCAAAGTAGTCCCCCGTAAAAGTCAAAACCCAGTAGTGCAAGGAGAAGCGTTTGTTGTGACCTCCCAGAGAGCAAAGAACCCGAATGAGGTCATCACGGGTAAGCTTATCATAAACTCTAATGAAGTCTATACTTTATTTGATCTGGGTTCTACCCATTCTTTTATTTCTCCTACTTGCAGCTCATCGATTAAATTTGACTCAGGAGAAATTAGACTTTGACTTATCTGTGGAAACTCCGTTGGGAGAAACCTTCATTACATCCAATTGTTTATAAGTCTTATTTGGTTCAAATCGGTACCCTCACATTACTTGTCGATCTTATTTCATTAAAAATACTTGCATTTGACGTGATTAAAGGATTGATTGGTTAACTACTTATCATGCAAAAATTAATTATTTTCGTAAGGTTGTTAGCTTTCATATTCCTAATCAACCTATTATGCTAATTCAAACGACCAAACCAATAAAATCAATCACGGACATCTCAAGCCATAAAGCTATTCGTTTATTGAAAAGCGGATGTCAAGATTTCTTAGCTCATGTCATGATTTAAACAAAAATACGCCGGTTTTGAACGATATTTCTATTGTTAATAAATTTCGACGTATTCCCAGAAGAACTTCACCGCCTACCCCAGAGCGTGAAATTGAATTTTGTATCAACCTTGAACCCCAGACAAAACCTATTTCCAAAGCCCCATATCGAATGGCTCTATTGAACTTCGAGGAGTTAAAGACCCAACTACTGAGGAATTGTTAGACATTGGCTTTATTCGCCCCTAGTACTTCTCCTTGGGGTGCTCCTTCTATTCGTGAAGAAGAAAGATGGGAGTATGCGATTTTGTATTGATTATCGGGAGTTGAATCATGTCACCATCAAAAATAGGTATCCATTGCCACGTATTGATGACTGTTTGACCCGGTTTCAAGGAGCCAAATTCTTTTCAAAGATTGATCTTTGTTAGGATATCACCAATTGAAGATTAGAACCACGACATTCCAAAGGCGTCTTTCAAAAACTCGATGCGGGCATTATGAATTCCTAGTCCCGTCCTTTGGATTGACTAATGCTCTCGCCGCCTTCATGGATATGATGAGCCAAGTATTCAAGGAATATTTATATCACTTTGTGGTCGTCTTTATTGATGACATCCTTATTTATTCCAAAAGCCGTGAAGATCATGAGCAACACTTGAGGTCGACACTCCAAAAGCTTCGTGAATATAAGCTTTATGCGAGTTGAAGAAATGCGAGTTCGGCTTGAAGAAGTAGCATTCCTTGGGCACGTGGTATCAAGTCATGGAATATCTATTGACCCAAAGAAAGATTGAAGCTATTCAAAGTCGGGAACAACCTAAATCGATGACCAAAACGTAGCTTTCTCGGTTTAATTTGGTTATTATCGGAGATTCGTGGAAGGATTTTCTCGAATCGCTACTCCATTATTTCGGTGACTCAAAAAAGATACAAAGTTCGGTTGGAGCGAAGAATGTGAGAAGAGTTTTCAAGAACTCAAGAGGAGACTTATTTCAAAGACTGTTACGACAATACCATCGGCTCGGAGGGATTTGTCATTTCAAAGTGATGTTTGAAGCAAAGGGTTGAGATGTGTTCTCATGCAACATGGAAAAGTTATAGCTTTATGCCTCATGACAACTCAAAGAATATGAGAGGAATTATCCTACTCATGATCCGGAGTTATAATGCATTGTCTTTGCACTTAAAATTTAGAGGCATTACTTGTATGGGAGAAAGTGGAAATCTTTACGGATCATAAAAGCCTCAAATATTTCTTCACTCAAAAGGAACTCAACATGCGACAACGACGTTGGCTTGAGCTATTGAAAGATTATGATCATACCATCCAATACCATCTGGACAAGCGAGCGTGGTAGGCGACGCATTGAGTGTAAGATCATATGCAAGTATGAGTGCGTTATTGTCAACACAAAGGCCCATTTTGTGTGACTTGCAAAGGATGGAGATAGAGTTAAAGACTCAGGGACGCATGTGATGATAGCGAATATCTGAGTAGAACCGACTTTAATCGATAAAGTTAAAGGCGCTCAAGCTACTGGGACTGAAAGTCGATGCGTATGAGGAAGAAAGTGCAAGAAGGTGCTATCTTAGGAAGCAAGAATCGATGAAGAAGGAATACTTGAGTCAACTCCGGACTTTGTGTTCTAACGATTACGATTTAAAGTATAATATCATGATGGAGGCGCACAACACACCATTTGCAATCCATCTCAGGAGTACCAAATGTATCATGATATTAAATCATACATTTTGGTGGAGCAATATGAAGAGAGAGATAAGACTGTTTATCTCAAGGTGTCTAACTTGTCAACGAGTTAAAGTGGAGCATCAAGTACCAAAAGGTCCATTTGCAACCACTTGAAATTCCGAATAGAAGTGGGAGCACATTACCATGGATTTTTCTACACGGTCTTCCTAAGGTTTCTCAAGGCATTGATGCGATTTGGGTCATTGTTGATAGATTGACCAAGTTCGCTCATTTCTTACCGATCGAGAAACTTATACACTTGAACGTCTTGCTCGTATGTACATAAACGAGATTGTAAGGCGCATGGTATGCCGGTATCCATAGTTTCGATCGAGACCCAAGATTCACTTCACGATTTTGGGTTAGTTTGCAAAAAGCTATGGGCACGCAGACTTACGATTTCGCTTCGGCATATTATCCTTGAGGCAGACGGACGATCGGAGAGGACTATTCAAACTCTTGAAGATCTATTAAGACTACGTGTCCTTGATTTCAAGGGAGTTGGGACAAGTTCTTACCATTGGTGGAGTTTTCCTACACAACAACAAAGTTATCAAGCAAGTATTGGCATGGCTCCATTCAAGCGTTGTATGGAAGAAAGTGTCGTTCTCTCGGTATCTTTGGGATGAGGTGGGTGAAGCAACGTTGTTGGGACCGGAGTTGGTACTCATGACTACGAAAAAGATTCAAACGATCCGACAACGTATAAAAACATCACAAAATCGACAAAAGAGTTATGCTGATCTTCATCGAAAGGACGTGGAATTCGATATAGGAGATCATGTGTTGTTAAGAGTTACTCCATGGAAAGGAGTTACAAGATTTGGAAAGAGAGGAAAACTTAATCCTCGATTCATCGGTCCATTTTAATCCTCGATCGAGTAGAAGCGCGTGGCCTATAGACTCGACTTTTACCGCCAAATATGTCTCGTGTTCATAACGCGTTTTTCACATATCCATGTTACGTAAATATGTGAAAGACCCGAACCATATTATTGAGTTAGAGCCCGGATGAAATAGCGGAAGATTTGACATATGAAGAGGTTCTGTTCAAATTTTTGGATAAGAAGGAACATATTCTACGCCCAAGGTTATACCTCAAGTCAAAGTTTTGTGGAGGAACCACGATGTTGAGGAAATGACTTGGGAGTTAGAATCAAATGAAATCAAGGTATCCTTACCTCTTTGACATACCAGTACGTACCCTAATTTCGAGGGCTTAAATTTCATAAGAAGGGAGGTTGTAAGACCCGACTTTTATAAATAAAGATGAATTTTCTATAAATATTATTTTTGAATATTATGGAATAAATTTGATATAATGTTATAGTTGTGGGTAATATTTATAAATTTTGCAAAGTATGCAAGTGGTTATATTATTCGATTGGTCGGGGAATATTCGGTTTAGCAGGGAATATTCGTACAACGACTCAATCATTGGTGGACCCCACAACAGAATTATTGTCGGATTGAGAAAACGACAAAAATATTTTATTGAAATAACGGCGGAAGTTTTACCGTTGATACTGTTGAACTACTCGGTAGTAAAAGTACAGTAATACGTGTGGTTGCATAGTAGCACACGGTATTGATTATTGATGCTTATGTGAGAAGTCACTCAGTTTGATTCCATTATTGTCGATTAATAATATGAATTATTATAGCGATAATGACGTTTTGTTTTATTCGTATTATTAACGTAATAAAGCGAAACATCTTTTTATATAAAATGTAATACTTTATTAAAGTTATTCATAAATAAAATATATTATATTTTATTTGCATAGTGTTGCATAGTGTTTTGCATAGTGTTGCATAGTGTTTTGCATAGTGTTGCATATTGTTTGTATAGTAAAATATTTTTATATAAATAGAATATATTATATTTTATTTAAAAGATTTTGTTTTAAATATATTGATAGTCGATTAAAGTAAATCAAACTGGACCGTTCATGGATTAATTACTATGCATTCTATTTTCCTATAAATGAAGCTCATTCCTTCATTATTTTCATTTAATTTCTTTTAAACTCTGTAGAGAGAAACTATAGAGAGAAAGAAGAAAAGTATTCTCGCTTCACTTCACTGCCAATATTCAGGTTCTTCTAAGGTAGGGAATATTATTTGTTGTACTCATAAGGGGTGTTATTCTTTCTTATTCATGAAGAGAACTGTTGTTATTCCATTGCTTATTATTACATTGGAATAACTTTGTATACGTGGTTTACCCTATACTTGGTGACATTCTTCTATTATTACATTTGGAACATCACATTCGTGTGTTTTACAGGACTGGTTCCGTCTTTATTATTATTATTTTGGAACATCCATGCATGTGTTTTACACAGGACTTGGTTAAAATCTTTATTATTCTGTTGGAACATCCATGTTCGTGTGTTTTACAGGACTGGTTCCGTCTTTATCATTCTGTTGGAATATGCTATCGTGTGTTTTACACCGGATCCGGTTCCATCTTTATTATTACATTGAAACATCCCGCTTGTGAATTCCACGACTTTGGTTCCGTTATTATTATTACATTGGAATAACTTTGCATCATGCTGAAATACAAAGCATGCATGGTGATTTCTTTTGTTATTCCATTCTTTATTATACCCGGTTGGTTAAAACTTTGACTTCTATACTCCATGAAATTAGTAGAATATCCTTGATATTTGCGTTTCATCCAAAGATCTTTTCATGGAAATATTCTTCCGATCATTCTTGAATTTTACTCTCTACAAAACGATGATCGTGTTGACAATTTGGACGTTAATAATTCTGGATAAAATAATTCTTGAACTTGTTTTATTGAATTCTTATATCATTGTCATCATCCTCATGTTTATATTTTTTTTAAAGTCATCCGTGGCTTTGTAGTGCATAGATGGACTTGGTATGATTATGACCGAGAGACTATTCGGTGTAATCATGACCGTAATGTTACAAATGATGTGGTAAAAATCCTCGATTGGTAGTAGTGCATTGATGGACAGATTGTTGGCATGATCATGACCATTAATGAATACACAACTATTCTTCGCCCGTGAGTGCATGAATAATTGTGGTCGTGATACTAAAGAATATCCTTGGCAGAAAAGTGCGGGGTGATTCGATGATGTGGATTATTTATTAAAGTCGAGTCTCAAATTTATAACAAATGATGAAAAACCTTTTAAATCATAAAAGATAGTAGATTTTATTTTCTACTTGACTCTTTTAATGGATTGCTTGTTTCACCGCAGATTAAACTTGATGTTTATTATATTTTATCGGTTTAACCTCTTGTTGAAGGCTAATGATAATTTATTACGCATTATCTTAGTCATAATATTTCTTCTTTGGGCTAGTTGAGCTCACCCTTTCTTTCACTTTTTCTTCGTGAAATGAGAACATTGGGACGAGTCGGGAAGCGGAGTAATGGTCCGAGAGGATAGCATTAGTAGTCCTCACTATGCCGTGAAATAGTGTGATAATAATTGTAATGAGGACTCCTTTTGAGTTTGTATAATATCTAATAGATAATATTTGTATTCAAACTCACGGTTTATGTCGATTATACCTACGCTTATATTAGTAAGTTGTATTTAAATTCTGTACCATGTATCTGACTACCCAAGATGGGCGATGTATACCTAATTTTGGGGGCGTCACATCCTTGGCCCGTAGTGCATGGATAATTCATGGATGTGATATTAACGAATATCCTTGGCCGTAGTGCAGGGGTGATTCGATGATGTGGATTATTTATTAAGCTGAGTCTCAGCGATGAAATAATTATAATAAACTTTTAAATTCGTAGAAGATAGTAGATATCATGCTTTACTTGACTCTTGTAAAATACAGTTGTATGTCTTCGGCTTGTAGTGCAAAGATGAAATGATAATGAATATCTTTGGCCTGTAATGCAAAGATGAATTTATTAAGTATGATTATAAATAGGAACTGTGATTTGGTATAACCATGATTTTTGATGTTTCAGGTGAAGATAGGTGATGAAAATTATCTTCGTCCTGGGTGCGAAGAGGAATTTAGAATCGCAATTATGACTATGAGTTATTCATATGATTATGGACAAGAATTGTTGATTGATGTTACAGGGATAAAACATTATTGGTGGACTTTTAACATGGAGGAGATAATAGACCTGATGGTCTATTTAACTCTTCTAATGGATTACTCGTTCCGCTGCAACTATGGTTGAAAAGTTTTATCATCTACCATATGTTCTAAATCTCTGATTTATTACTGATGAAGGCTATTGATAATTTAATTATCTTTAGTCATGACATTCTTTACTAGGCTGGTTGTGCTCACCCTTTTTGCTTCACAATTCTTTTCAGGTAATAAGAGTGTAGCTGGGTCGAGCGGGGGTAACAGGAGAATAGAACGGTGGTCTATAGCTGTTGAGGTTCTCCCTAAATAGTATGAAAATAATTTTATTGAAAATTTTAGATAAGTGTGTCGTATTATATACGTCATTTGATAATTAATTTTGGTGAACCGAATAGGGTGAGGTGAACCTAACTTTTGAAGGGTGTTTTGCCACTATCATACAAGATGTCTAATGACATACAACCTCGTGTAATCATAAGACAGGGTTGTGCACATCCACTTGCTAAGTATATCTACGAGCACTACCTATATGATCTTGGAGTATATTTGAAATATAATTCTCACTTGGAGACATCAGAGATAATTATATGTCAAGATAAGACTCACCATTGGAAAAAAGATGATAGCAATCTTCTTATTTTTCTTTGGGGTCTATTGGGTCAACCAAGGATAATTCTGTGGACATATGATATCTATCATAACCTAGACGCATGGCCCTCGCGTATACGAAGGTTTCTTGAGTACTTCCCAAAGATTTTAATTTCTAAAGCAGCTTATTATTTGTACTTTTTATGTAAAAGTACCTTTGTAAGGTGTTGTGGTCGAGGCACCACGAGAGTTACATAGATTTTGTATTGAAACTCACATACTTATCTATTTGTCAGACTCTGCATTTGACGATTCAACGATTTGTATAAATGAAGTTTGTATTTGATTTTTAAAGAGTGATATCTGGCGACTCAGAATGGGTCGTGTGGACTTATTTTGGGGGCGTCACATTTTAAATTAATTAAGAGGTTTTGATTGATTATTGTTAAGATATAAATTTTTCATAATCCATGCTTGTTCAAAAAAGTTTTGTTGGGTTATAGTTAATACTTAAATTTTCACAGTCTATGCATGCCCACATTAATTGTAAAATGACTAAATTAAAGGGAAGGAATGTCAAAATCATAATTAAGTTATAAAAATAGAAGAGATTGAATTATTTTTTATATTTTTTGTTTAATGGATTCAGATTCCTAGATTGCTTCATTAATATTAATCAGTTTAATTATAGTTAATTAATTCTCCATTTTTATTTAATTATAACTCGCCTAAAATAAATATTAAGAATGTTTTAAAATTAATCTAGTCTTTGTGGTTCGACCTTTATTTCTCAGTTTTTCAATTTGACACTATGCACCTTCAGTTAATAAATTTTATCACATCAAATTTTTGGCGTTGTTATCGGGGACTATATATACTTAATTTTATATTCCTTCATTTTTATTTATTTGAGTTAAATTTTTTTTATTTCTAATTTTATTTTATTTATTTTTCAGGATTATTGAAGTGGATCAATGGTGCAGAAAGACAAGATTATTTCTACACTTTTTCTACTATTTTGTATCTTAACATAAAAAACACAAAAAAACACATACAAGTCACAAACTAGAACATGTATTTGAACCAATTCTTCCATCATTTGAACATGTTAGTGAATGCTTTCCCAAGGTCAATTCTATATATAATTCTAATAAAAATTCTAACTATTTTCAATTTTCTAGACCTCTTAAAAACCATGAAAAATTCACACTCGTTTACCCATTTGTATAATCCATTTGTACATTTATTTTCTTTCTCACCACATTTTCTTATAGAATAAAAACCCCACGTACAAGGTATAATTCTTTCATTTCTTTGTTCTCTATTTTTCATTATTATACATTGAGGACAATACATGATTTAGGTATTGGGGGGAGTTTATTTGTATTATTGTTGTATAAGAATTTTTTTAGAAAATATAGTAAAAAACATAAAAATTGAAAATAAAAATTTTGTTTGATTTTTATGAATTGGATTAATTCTAATAAGTATAAGTGGAGTAAAAATTCAGGAGTAAGATTAAAAGATTTATAACTCTTGAATCTTTGATTAGATACGAAATCGTAGTTCGAAATACCATTTAGAATAAAATTAGAATTCATAAGCATTTTTGCACTACATATTTGCACTAATTCTTAGTTGTGGAGTATAAACTATGATTTGAGTAATTTCAACAAAAATAAAAAAAATGAAAGAAAAAATAGAAATGATCGAGAAGATGAAAAATATGTAAAATGAATAACTGCTTCAATGTCCATTGAACGAAATAGCCAGGTATCCAAGCCTCAGGACACATCGATATTCACGTTGAAAAATTTGTTGGATGTAAGTAGCTTGACTAGTCTAATTTTGTTGCCTTTGTTACTCGAATTAGTAAGCCTTTAGGGGTGTCTTTCCAACTAATGCCCTAAAGCCAACTGGTTTGGGAGTCATTGGTCCAGCGCTCTCTACATGAATAACTCTGAAAACCCTAAGAAAATGAGATATTACACACGTCAAGAAAGAAAAAAATTCAAAAAAAAGAAGAAAAAAAGAAAAATGAGTTTGCTTGATTTTCATGGTAAAAATTCCTACTAAGAGTTACAACACACACAATGCATGTATCACGTGTAATTAATTTTATGAAAGATGATGTTTAAAATGAAGATAGAGTATGTTGGATAAGGTAAAAGTGTGATTTTGAATTTAATCTTGCTTATGTATAATGTCCGTAGATACTTAAAAGTTTTATTTCGATTTCATAATTGGCTGGACTCAAAAATATTTTATTTTGAATTTTGAATTTTGCGGGTATATTCACTGCAAAATCTCATGAGACACAACTCATCTAATTGAGGTAACCTTGAGGTTTAAAGGCTTGTTGCACATGCTAAGTGCAATCATATTTTCTTAACAAAATGGGTTAGTATAGTTTTTGTTTTATTTAATTAATTTCTTTTTATTTTACCCGATGAAGAGCAAAAGATAGGTAAATGGGGTATTTGATATACACATAATTCATATATTTTAATATTCTCATATTTATTATTTTATATGTTTATTGTATATAACTAATACATTTTGTTTGGTTTTATAAGATTTACCTTATTTATCTTGGTGAATAAGGAAAAGATAATTGTTCCATTTTTAAAGATAATATGGGACTTTTGGAGGATTATCATGAAGAAGTTGAAGTAAGTTAGAGGTAAAGGAAAAAAGAGAGACCAAGTTCAATGTATTAGTATTAGGCTACAAATTTATTTTTTCTATAAATAGGTCTCTTGTTTTAGAGGGAGGGGAGGTATTAATTTAGGTTAGGGGCGTAGGAGTAGATTAAATTATTTCTTCATTGTACTCTTGTTAGAGGATCATTAATAAATTAAGAGAGTTTTCTTGTTTATTTTTATCTACTTCTTCTTTATTTTAGTTAATTTATCTATTTTCATGTCTAATTAATTTCTTTAATCTAGGATGAAGATGATATTAAATAATTATTCATGATAATATTTTTTTATCTCTTTTATTATTTATACGACTTTGTACCAAGGTTTTCAGACTCGGACCGTTTATCGAACCGAAAAACGTACCGGGTGGATGGGTGATTGGTCTAACTAGTGATTGAACCGTTATTATATCGGTGACGTCATATTTATTATTAAATAATTAAATTGATTAATAGTTGTTATTAATTGCATTAATATATTACTTTATTTCAAAGCATAAATGTACTAGGCTTTATATTTTTAAAAATTAAATAATTTTATATTTTAGAATAGAAAGTATTAAATATACTAAAACCAAAATTAAAATATTAGTGCCATCAAAACTATTATGTATTCATAAATTTATTATTAAAACATATTATATTACACAAATATGTATATTACACATATAGACATAAATATTTATATAGACATAAATATTTATATTACATATATAAGTATATGTAAGTATATGTATACAAGTTATAATTAAAATTATCGAACACCATTATTATTATTATTGGGATTATTATGAGTTAATTATGTCTAACACATTGTTATTATTTTTTTATTTAAACTTAATAAATAACTCAATAATAAAAGAAAAGAAATAATTTTACAATTATAAAAACTAGATAAGATTCTCATGACATATGTCTTCAATTCACACTAGTTATTTATGTGATTCCAACGACATAAGGTGTAGTTAATTTTTTTTAAAGTCATACATTCCATCCCCATCTCTTTTCTCATTTACCTTTTACCTATTGGTACTTCTTTTCCATCTTCCTCTTTGACTTCTTTACTCCTTCCCAACTCTTCCCAGTTTCCATGTTACATATATCCAACTCTATGACAAACTCAAGCATAATCTTTGAGAATTATGATCAAGCAAACTCTTTTAATCATGGAATTTGAAGTTCTCATAAGTTGTTTGAATATTTTTTTTGGCTTTTTGTCCATGGTTAAGAACCGGTCAAAATCGCGGACCGATCACCGATTCTCCAGTTCCGACGGGTCAACCTTTGATTCACCGATTTTTACCGGTTGTTTGAAACTTCAGCTTTAACGAGCATAATCAGATCGTTTTCTTAATCGATTCACGATTCTACCCGTCCAACCGGCCGATCCGGTCCGAGTCTTAAAGCCATGTTTTGTACCATATTTTTCTCTCCTAACTCCCTCATCTTCAACACCTCTCACATGCGTTTGCATCTTGTAAAGAGTGTCTACTTTCTTGCCTCTAATCACCACTAGAGACCATTTAATAAATGAGCTTCCATTGACTTTCACCAAAGTAACTTTTATAATCATTCTCATCAAACTTACTAATAGAGATCAAAGAGAAACGAATATCCAGAACATGTCTAACTTTTCTCAACCTGCAACCACTATTAGTCTTTAAACAAATATCTCTAATACCTATAACCTTGGATGCATTTCCGTTTCTCATCTGTACATAGTCAAAATCATCACCAGTGTAAGATGTGAAGATCTCACCACGTGAAGTAGCATGGAACGAAGCACCCGAATCAATTACCCAATGATTAACATGACACTTGGTTTTACCATCACAAAGAATGGCTACATCAACGTCGGATAAATACACAATCAAATCTTTATCTTTATCCTTTTCCTTAGGCTGTTCATTCTTCAAAAAATTTCACTCTTACCTTATGTGACCGAACTTTTGATAGTGAAAATAAATTACCTCTTTTCGATCACTCGACCTTCCCTTGAATTTGCTATTTTTAGAAAATAAACTCTGTTTCTGCCCCTACTATGCACGGCAAAAACTTGTGACTTAACACTAGTCACTATATATGGTATTTCTTCGCCTTTGTTTCTCAATAAACAAACTATATGTCCTTGACTGTATCCATAGTCAACGAACCATTGAGAGCAGAGTTACTCAGTGATACAACCAACATCTCCCAGCTATCAGGCAAAGAGCTCAACAATAACAAAGCATGCATCTCATCGTCGATGACCATCTTCGTCGTACTGAATTGATTTATCAAACTCTGAAAATTACTTAAGCGTTCTGCCACAGATTTTTCGTCCTTGAACTTATAATTCACAAGCTTCCTAATCAAGAGAGCTTTATTCTGTGTCGTCTTCCTTTCATACATGGACGTACTCCAATTTTTGCCAGAGAGTATATGTTTTAGTTTTCGTGGAAATATGATGATACACACTTTGATCAATCCATGATCTAATTAGACCAATAATCTTCATGTTCATCTTGTTCCACTGCGCGTTACTTTTGTTTGTGGGCTTGACTCTTTCATTCTCAAGTGGCTCGTACAAATTCTTGTAGTAAAGCAAATCCTTTATCCTTCGCTTTCAAATTGCATAATTTGAAGTCTTGAGTTTAATTATGCAACCTGTTGTCCAATCCTTCATTTAATTCGCACAAGAAAATCGTAAAAATAACTAAACTCTGATAACTGTTAGGAAAACTGCACATAAAATAGTCTCAATCTTATTATTTTTTCCTTTTTGTGCAATTAAATAGGAAATCAACAAACTCAATGTTAAAAATGAAAATAATAAATAAACATCCACATGAAAGACATAATATTTAACGTAAAAACCCCTTAAAGGAAAAATCACATGTCGAACTTCGAATCTCCACTATATCATTAATAACGGGCTTACAATAATCCAGCCAAATTTTATGCCCTTAAAACTTAATGTTACACAATAAATTAAAAAAATACAAATTTATCTTTAATTAAGTTAAAAAACCTAATTAACTTCACCACCCAAATCATCCAAACCAATAAGTTTTCAAGCTACCACAATGAAATATTCACGACCAACTGTATCTCTTAATTCCTTCGGCGGAACAAGTCTTCTGCCTTGTTTCGTTGCCGAGATGTCTTAATATCAAAGGTATTCCATACCTTATATATATTAGCCTAACAATCCATTCACGAATTGGATTTAATATCCAATTAAAGAACTCCAACACATAGCCACCGAATTGTCGCCATTAGTTTCTCAATCCTTTTTACTTGGGAATAATAAACTTGGTAAACTCCTTAACCATGCATAGTGTGCATGCCACGAACAATTCTAATAACTAAGGTTTCCTCCTGCTATATACTCCTAAAGGAGTTCAACACGTGGCTAGCAAATAATTGTCAATTAATTTCCAATAATTCAGTTATCAATTGAATTAATATCAAGTAGACCCACCTAATTTGCTCACAAAGAAATTAATTCAATTCCATTTTGGATTCTATTTCTCACGGGTGATGGAACCACACTCAACCGGTCCAGTTTTCCATCGCAAAATAACAGTTTTATATGGGGCCATTCACAAAATTAAGCCATGTTTTTCTTTAATTTATTTCCCTCCATAATGCTAAGTTTTATAAAAAGAGTGCACACAATGTTGCATATAATGACAATAACAAATTAGGCAAATGAGGTACGGTGTGATATATATTGATATATCTGGTTTATATATATTTGAATTGTTTCTAGAATTTGAGATTGGTAATTCTTTCTCTTCCTCTTTCTCTCTCCCCAACGTATAGTTTGACTGAGGAGATAAAATAATCAACACTTCATTGAGAATTAAGTTTGGTAGTGTTTAATTTAAAAGTGGGGCTGTGATGGAATACTACTTATAATTTCTATGGTCAGTTTTGGAGCCCTAGGAATAAGGTAAAACACTGATACCATTCCAACTTTTCTGTGGTGTGGTGTGTGTATATGATGATGCTATATCCCTCGTATGTATGTTTTTGGTGTGGTCATCAGTAATTAAATAGTGAAAGAGATATAATTGTTGGAAAACAATTACCTTCCAAATACGGTTGTCTTTAACAAAATAAATGGATAAAATATCAGTATATGTCAGATTAAATTCGCAATTTCATCAAAATAATAATCACTACATAAAATAATGAGATAAAATATCAAAGCACAAGACACTAAGATTTTACGTGAAAACCCTCCAAAATTAAGAAGTAAAAACCACGGGACGATCTCCGAAAAATTCACTAGAATAAACTTAGAGAATACAAAGATATTTTAATTTGAGTATAAACCCAAATTACTTCCACTACCACAAACAGTAAATAGACAACGCGAAAAAAACGTTGTGGTTTCAATCAGAAAAACGTCGTGGTTAAGGGTGTCATCTATTTGACACCCTTACACAACGTTTTTAAAACGTTGTAGTTAAGCACATTACACAACGTTTTTTAAGAAAAAAAACGTTGTAGATTTGTTTTTCATAAATTAGCATATGCTTAAAAACGTTGTAGAAGGTATGATTCCACAACGTTTTCTGGATAAAAATGTTGTATTTTAATATATCAGACAACGTTTAGGCACATTTACACAACGTTTTAAAAATATTGTAGATTGACTTGAAAATAAAAAAGAAAAGAAAATATTGTGGTTCACCTATATTACCAGTGCACCTACAATTTGCTAATGCCATGATATATAGCTAAAAAAGGTCTAAATTCTCATTTAAATTTAAAGCCAACATGTATCAACCATTCAAAATACATCACAATAATACTATTCGTTTACAGTTTTAAATTACTACATCCACAAAATATATACCAAACTATCCAAGCTAAAAGAATGAATTAAATCACCGACCTGACATATACAGATAGAACACCTATTTTCCTTTCATTTTTTCAGACAAGTAAGAATGAACACCTTATACTGCACGAGGACATCATTGTCCTTCATAGTTTCACGAACAATATTCCCATTTTCATCTTCAACAATTAGAACATCCTCTGGCTTAGCCATGCGACAGATCATAAGTAATCTCAGTCTAGACATTGGAGTTGCATAAAGTTGGCGTCGTTGCAGATGTGAACCAAAACCATCCGCCACTCTATGAAGCAAAGGCATCTGCTGATTAAGGCAATGAATAGAATATGACATTAGTAAGTCGCTAATAGACCACATACCTGTAACTAAAGAAATAGTTGCCTAATAGTCAAATTTGTATCAGTTGAATTAGTAAAACTTCAAAATGAAAATATGTAAATACCATTATGTCATTATGCTAAAAGATGCATAAACTGACCGGCACAATGCATGTTTTCGAGGAAATGTCAATGAGATATTCCAGTCCCAATAGCAATATAAATTTAAGAGAGGAATTTAGATAATCCTGTCATGAGTAAAGAACATGCCTACTCTATGACTTGAACTATATACCAGACTGAAGAATAAGAGAATCACTCTTACTAGTCAACTAGAATTGGCAGTGTACCATACTGGAACTCTCTACCAATCCCAAATGTTTAGAACAGTACACATTCAGTATTAGGTGTAAAACATAATGGAAGAAAATGCAAACAAAAAAATTGAAACTATGCTAAGAAGGTGTGTATGTATTAAAACAATGCATGTACACAGACTTATACATTTAAGTTCAGTTGGTAGAATGAAAATTATAGTTGCTGCCATCAGCTTCAATATTTCAATTACAAAAACTAGACTAGGAAATGAGAATGATAACTCTAAAATTATGAAAAATGTATGAACACCAGTTCTGTACTCAAACATTCAATATTTGCAAACACGAGTGTGTGGGAAATAGAGAAATGAGATGTTAGTGTCAACAAAAGACCCAGATATCCAAACCACAAACCGAACAAAATAATCATAGAAAACAATCATTTCTCTTATAAATGGAAATCATCATAGAATAACAATAAAAAAAATTATCTGGTCCAGTTTGAAGCATTGTATTGTATCATGAAACGTACTGTATGGATCCATCCAAAAGTAGGTTTAGTGATCTGCGGATTTTTAGCACCACAGGTCTTGCACTTAATAGTTTTTAGCTTCCAATTTTTTTTAAAAACAGATCTCGCCTCAGTAAATTTAAGAGAGGACCAAGCATGTTGCTTCTGTGAGTCGGAGCTTTTCCGTTGTGCACCAAGTGAACTGTAGAACATGATGAGTGGCTCCCATCACTGTCTTCTGTTAGACTGATAAATTTGGTGAGTTTTCTTCATCCAATCTTCTTGCCCCAATAATATCACCCTTTGCAATCATTTCCAATTGTGTAGTATATGTCTCAACCTTTAATAAAATAAGGAAAAGGAGGAAAATTAGTCATCAAAAGTGAATGTGCGAGCACAAGACTACAGTTTTAACACCATAAAGCTTCGCTAGTTTAATTCGAAGAGTAAAGTATAAGAGATTAAATTATACTAAGTGGACTAACCAGACTTCTCTATGCCCTAAAATGAAGGCAAAAGAAACAAGTCTGCTGTATGAGATTGTAAAGCTTATCAAACAACAAAGGATGATAGACTGGTAAAACAAGCTCTACATGACCGCAATGGCCTGGGCAATCAGACGATTTTTGCCCACAGGGACCTGAAGAGTTAAGCCATATTAAATTAGCCAAAAAAGATGTCCGAAAAAACTGATTTAATATCATGAAAATGTGAAACACAAATAAATTGAAATTACATATTTGATGGCTCACCCTCCGCAAAACCAGTCATCACAGCAGGAAATAGTAATAGGTAGGTTGTACATATATACACACTAAAGGATCTTAGCCGTGTCACTAAAACACATTTGTCTTTGACTGGATATATGGGTACGTTATAGAAAAATATAAAAGGCTAGATTTTTATTGAGATATTAAATAACTACAACTCAAAATGTAATAATGATTACAACAGTTCGTACACACTTACATTTTATCAAGGAGTGGGCCCAATGCTGAATCGTACAGTCCTCCAGGCACTGGTTCCTCTAGAACATCAAGCAAATTGGGGTTTGTAATCTGCTTTACACTGTGCCTCCGGACCTCTTCAGTTGTCATAAAAGTGAACCAACAGCCTCCACAGACTCAGACGCTCTCTGCAGCAAAACCTATTAATTACAACCACACTACATCCTACAGAACCTCAAATTACATACAAGGAAAATAAAACAATCACTATAAGAGCAAACAAGTAACAAATCCTAATCTTTCGCGTGTAGTGACACACACATGATGCTAGCATATATATAATATAATAAAACTTCTAATCATATATGACAGAGAATAGACCATCTACTTTGTTTCTTCTCTGCAAAACATCAACACATACAAATTCCACCTTAACAATCATACAACACAAAAAACCTAAAATTCGAAGCAATTGAAAAGGAAGGAAAAACAAAAAGACAATTACTTTTACTTATATTTTGAGAATGCCATAGATACCTTTATACTTCATTATTGCTGATTGCCATTTTTTGTGTATCAAGCTTCAAAACTAAAATAAAAGTCTAGGTGTGTCCTTGACAAAACTTTAATATGCATAATGAGAGAAAAATCAGACTCTCATTACCAGTGGAGGACCTGAAGAAACTATGCTCAATAGAACTAATTGAACTCTACAAAGAAGTAGAAGCCTGCCTTTTCATATTTATCTTTTGAAAAAGAATGGTACTTTTACAAATTTAAATCCCACTAGTTAGTCCAAAATTGGTATTCCCATTACACTAGCTGCATTGAGATCATGTTACAGGAGTACAATTTTGGCAGTCTGGTGGCACATTCTCCATTAACAAATTTTTTTGTTATATTTCAATTCCAAGTAAGAAAGAGACCAGTTGAATTAAAACAAACAATAAAAGCGCACCAATTTTCAACAATAAACTCAGAAATTAAAATGTCACAAACAGAAATAGTAAGAAAAATTAGTAAAAATTAAAAACAAACATCAAATGGTCAAGCTTCAAGAAAATAAACAGAAAAACAAAGCTCAAGAAAACCAATTTCTCTCTCCAACATCTGAACCTTAGCCAACTCTCGGCGCTTCCCATACAAATCTGGGTGCTCTGGGGCGATTTAGAACGCGGTGGTGGCAGTGATGACACTTTAGAAGTTCCCCTTTTGGCAGCATCCATTTTATCAGAAATCCTGTTTGCTTCCATTATTTTTTACTCAACAGAGTTGATGTGACTGAATGCGGTAGTTATACAAAGATACACAGATTTATATAAGTATATACATAAAAATATAAGAAAAGTAGGAGCCGAGGAGGACTCACCGTCGCCCGTCGTCACCGACTTCCGATTCAGAGTTCGAGTCTTCGAGATCTGAGATGAGACGAGAGTAACAGAGTTTGGGATGATTCTTGTCACTTGAGATCTGAGATGAGATCTAGGTTTGGGATGATTCTTGTCACTTGAGAGTTGAGTGGTTCAGATTGAGAGAATGAGAGTTTGAGACTTGAGATGTAACGAGAATAACAGAGTTGTTCGACTTCAGAGTCGGTCAGTCGGCTAGGGCTAGTAAAGTAGTAATGACTAATACGCTGAGGATTAGTAGTACTTTATTTAATTTCAAGTTTTCACATCCGCGCCATTCATTTAAACCTCCGTGTTTTTGAGATACATAATGTTTTTTTTTAAAATGTTATCTATTTAAAATCAAAAATTGCCCTTATAAATAGATAACGGTTTTTCATATGTATCTACAACGTTTTGTTAAAAAACGTTGTAAAAAAAAATACCACAACATTTTTATAAAAATATTTTTGTTTAAGTGTTGTCTATTTACTGTTTTGTACTAGTGTTCACCATAATAACAATGTTATGAAACCTAAATAAAACACCTATTTATTTGAACTATGATCTTTCTCCTTGTTTTTCTCTCTTTTTCTTGCTCTCTTCCACCCTCTCCCGAATGGGATTACTTTCATCCATCCTCCCCGGATGAGATTTCTCTCACCCACCCTTTTTATTTTCTCTCTACTCTCAGATCAGAGCTTGTGTTTTGGTGTGTCTTTTTTCTATTCCATTTGGTTGCCTTTTATAGCCAACAATGAGGGGATGAGAAGTAAATGAGGAGAAGGTTGATGGAATTTTCAAAGGGCCAAGTGCATGAAAAATTCAAAGGGTCAAGGAACAATAAATGGGCGAGGACTTTTGTAAGACCCCAACTTTTATGAATAAAGAATAATTTTTCTTGAAATATATTTTTGAATATTATGGTGTGGATTTGATATAATGTTATAGTTGTGGGTAATATTTACAAATTTTGCAAAGTAAGCAGGTGGTTATATAATATTCGATTGGTCAAAGAATATTCGTTTTAATAGGGAATATTCGTACGACGACACAATCATTAAGTGGACCATTGATGGAAGTATTATCATCGTAGTAAAAAACGACATAATTATCTTTTTATAAAAATAACGGCGGAAGTGTTACAGTTAAAAGCATTGAACTAACCTTAGTAGTAAAGAAAAGAATGTCTGGCGTGGTTGCATAAAGTAGACACGCGGTATTGGTTATTGATGCTTATGTGAGAAGTCACCGGTTATACTCAATTATTACTACGAGAATTGATGCATCATATCTCTCATATAATTGATTCAATTATTATCGTCATAAGATCATCTGCATAATATGTTATATTATTAAATCAATAATTGAGACGACAAAGTTATTCATATTATTAAATTGCAATATTGACAATGTCTAGAAGTTCTGCCAAGGAGAGGTTTGGTCACCTAATTGAGCGCCAATAAGGAGAAATCCTTATCGGAAAGCCCCTCTTTCCTGGGAACGACCTGGATGTTAAATATTGTAAGTTATAATATTAATGATGAATAAGTTCGTGTTGATTAAAGATGAAATTGATAGTTCCATTGTGTTGAAATTATTAGTGTTAGTGGAAATAGACATTTATTTCGATATTAATTGATGTCGGAAGTTATCTTGACCGGTCGGTGTAATTAATCGGATAAATGAGCAATTAATTGCTATTAATTCACATGATTATAACTATTTATTCACGTGTGTGTACTATTGATTCACATTTCTTGTATTATTAGGAGAGTTGGTAAAAAGATTGATAATACTTGCATGACTAAGTTAAAAATGGAGGTATAGATGGAGAGTACTATATTTGTAATTCGTATTTTCACATGATTATAACTATTGATTCACATGATTGAACTATTAATTCACATTATTTACTATTAGGGGAGGTGGTGCAAGTTTGATAATACTTGCAGGACTAAATTAAAAATAAAGAAAAAATGAAGGTATTATATTGTAATATTTCGAGCCCCAAAATATACAATTATTGAAACTATATTTTCCTATAAATAGAAGCTCATTCTTCCTTCATTTCTCATCAATTCACTAAAGCTATAGAGCAATTATTATAGAGAGAAATTATAGAGAGAAAGAAGAAAAGAAGTCTGCTACCTCACTATTCCAGTATCCAATTTTTTTCTAAGGTAAGGGGTATTATTCTATCGTATTCATGAAGAGAGTTATTTTCTTTCAATACTCGTAAGGGTTGTGAGACCCCAAATTTAATGAATAAAGATTTAAATTTCTCGAAATATTTTTTTGAATATTATGGAGTGAACTTGATATAATGTTATAGCTGTGGGAAATATTTATAAATTTTACAAAGTACGCAAGTTGTTATATAATATTCGATTGGTCAGGGAATATTCGTTTTAACAGGGAATATTCGTACGATGACACAATCATTGGTGGACCCCACCACTACAAAAAAAGGGTCATTGGCGACGGGCTCAATACCGACGGCACAATCCCCATCGATAATAAGGTCTATGTCGACGGCCCGGCCGTTGCCAATGATTGTCGTCGATAATGACCTTTTTTTTGGCGCTAGACATTCCCGGTGGAAGGAAAACCTCATTGTCGACGGTAATTATTTTGACATCGACGGTATTGCCATCGGTATTGACTCACTAGTGATAGGGTCAGTATCAACGGGGGATGCCGTCGAGAATGATAATTAAAACCTCTTCGACGGCAACGACTCCTTTTATAAAATTTCCTTCTTTATATTTCTTTCCCTCTCAATATCAGCCATTTTCGCTCCTTAATTTCCCCACTAATTCTCAAATTCGGTTTATTGATTCTCTAAAGTTCACCCATTTCAGTTTATTGATTCACAGGCAACCCATTTCTCTCATCCCTATTGCAACCCCTCCCCTTTTGCAGCTGCAATCGAGGCCTCTGACCTGTCCTCTGATGGTACCTCCGGCCAGTTCGTCGCTGCAACTTTAGAAGCCTTCACCTGGTTTGCATTGGTAGGCTCATAAACATGTAAGATTTCGAACATACAACAACATTTAGTAAGTGTCCTATAATTGGGGCTATGATTTTTATTCAATTTTTGTAAACTAATTTTCCTATCTCCTCTTTAATTTATTTAGGTTCAAGTTGGGTATTTAATATGAAACTATATAATCATTCAAGGTTGAACTTCTGTTGAACTGTATTTGGTTTAATATGATATTAATTTGTATGTGTACATTTTCAGCCCCATATGTACTTGCAGAAACAACTGTTATGTTTACCATTATGTAATTTCTGTAATAATTTCTTCATGAATTTTAAGTTTAGTAATATATATTTACTTTATTATCATTATTTTTACTATGACAATATCGACTGCCTTATATTTATCCTCATACTAATAGAGGCATGTTTAGAGTTAAGCAAGACATAATTATTTTTTAAGATTAGCATTATTATTGTGAATTAAAATTATTAGAATAATTTATTTATTTTTTAAAAAAATAACATAATAATTAATATTAAGTGCATCTGTAATAGACAAATAGGACACTCATTTGCTGGATTGTGACAAACTGACAATGTTGAAAGATTTGCAACAAAAAATATCTTTTATACAAACTGTGATTATTTTTGTTAATAAAAGCAATCAAAATTTAATTTAATTTAATTTAATTGATTGAGCTAATTAAACTCTATCTATCTCCCGACCCGACCATATGCCATGATCTTTCACAACAAACATACAATACAATCCGTTTTATAATCTTCATTAGCCAATCCAAATGTTTACATTATATTATATAGAAAACTTAGACAAATCTCTATATCTATCTATATATATATATATAGATATAGATCATATAATTGGTTTAGGTTAACAAAGTAAATAATTTCTGTACTTGTTGAACTGTTATGTTTTTTTAAGTTTGTTTTTGTATGTTTTTTCAGTTGTTAGAACAACGAGAGAAGTCTGGGAGGATTCACATTTCATATTTACCAAATTTGATTCTATTATATGTAATGTATAGTCTGGCTCTAATAGCATAATATGTATGTAGTGTCATTTAGAGTAGTTAAGAACCACATATTCTCTTTTTCATCGTTAAGTTGTCTTTACATTAATTACATCATCTGTTATCTTAATACAAAATTTTGTTCGAAATTTGGTTCTTTTATTGGGTTATTTAAGATTGCTCAACTTGGTGAATATAGTGATTATAATCTCATCTAAGAGTCTAAGAAAGTGATCTTCTTTGATTTCTTCTTCTTATTTGTAATTATATTGCTTATATAAACTATCAAATAACTAGTTAACACGCCTAGGCATAGGCAATAGACACGCGTTACAACTTACGGGACTCGATTCTGACATACGGAGCCCGACGTTCGAGTCCTGTCCGCCTAACTGGAGAAAACTTAGACAAATAGCCAAAAAACAGGTCAAAACTCGCTTCGGTCATCCGAATGCCACACAAACACATATGTAGCACTGAGTAGGTATTAGACACGCGTTAGAACTTACGGGACTCGATTCCGATATACAGATACCGAGTTGTCTCTCAGTTTGCAAAACTCGCCAACACTTAAGCAAAAAGCCAAAAAATAGGTCAAAAACCGCCTCGGTCGTCCGAACACCACACAAACACACACGTAGCACCGAGTAGGTATTAGACATGCGTTAGAACTTACGGGATTCGATTCTGATATACGGAATCCGAGTTATCGTCCAGTTTGCAAAACTCGCCAACACTTAGGCAAAAAGCTAAAAAACAGGTCAAAACCCGCCTCGGTCGTCGGAGCGCCACGTAAACACACACGTAGTACCGAGTAGGTATTAGACACGCATTATAACTTATGGGAATCGATTCCGATATACAGAATCCGAGTTATCGCCCAGTTTGCAAAACTCGCCAACACTTAGGCAAAAAGCCAAAAAATAGGTCAAAACCCGCCCCGGTCGTCCGAACACCACGCAAACACACACGTAGCACCAAGTAGGTATTAGACACGCGTTAGAACTTACGGGACTCGATTCCGATATACAAAATCCGAGTTGTCGCGCAGTTTGTAAAACTCGCCAACACTTAGGCAAAAAGCCAAAAAATAGGTCAAAACCCGCCTCGGTCGTTTGAATACCACGCAAACAGACATGTAGCACCGAGTAGTTATTCGACATGTGTTAGAACTTATGGGAATTGATTCTTATATACGGAATCTGAGTTATCGCCTAGTTGGCAAAACTCGCCAACACTTAGGCAAAAAGCCGAAAAATAGGTCAAAATTCGCCTCGGTCGTCCGAATGCCACGCAAACACACACGTAGCACCGAGTAGGTATTAGACATGCGTTAGAACTTACGGGACTCGATTCTGATATACGGAATCCGAGTTGTCGCCCAGTTTGCAAAACTCGCCAACACTTAGGCAAAAAGCCAAAAAATAGGTCAAAACCCGCCTCGGTCGTCCGAACACCACGCAAACACACACGTAACACCGAGTAGGTATTAGACACGCGTTAGAACTTAAGGGACTCGATTTCGATATACGGAATCCGAGTTATCGCCCAGTTTGTAAAACTCGTCAACACTTAGGCAAAAAGTCAAAAAATTGGTCAAAACCCGCCTCGGTCATCCGAACGCCACGCAAAAACACACGTAGCTCCGAGTAGGTATTAGACACGCGTTAGAACTTACGGGACTCGATTTCGATATACGAAATCCGAGTTGTCGCCCAATTTGCAAAACTCGCAAACACTTAGGCAAAAAACCAAAAAATAGGTCAAAACCCGCCTCGGTCTTCCGAACGCCACGCAAACACACACGTAGCATCGAGTAGGTACTAGACATGCGTTAGAACTTTCGAGACTCGATTCTGATATACGGAATCCGAGTTATCGCCCAGTTTGTAAAACTCGCCAACACTTAGGCTAAAAGCCAAAAAACAGGTTAAAACCCGCCTCGGTCGTCCGAATGCCACACAAACACACACATAGCACCGAGTAAGTATTAGACACACGTTAGAACTTATGGGACTCAATTCTGATATACGAAATCCGAGTATCGTCCAGTTTGCAAAACTCGTCAACACTTAGGCATAAATCTAAAAAATAGGTCAAAACCCGCCTCGGTCGTCCGAACGCCACGAAAACACACACGTAGCACTGAGTAGGTATTAGACACGAGTTAGAACTTACGGGACTCGATTCTGATATACAAAGACCGAGTTAAGTCCCTGTTTGCAAAACCCGCCAAAAGTTAGGCAAAAAGCAAAAAAAGAGCCCAAAACCCGCCTCGACCGTCCAAACGCCACGCAAACACACACATAGCACCGATTAGGTATTAGACATGCGTTATAACTTACGGGACTCAATTCCGACATACAGAATCCGAGTTAAGTTAAGTCGATTTGCAAAACCCGCCAATGATTAGGTAAAAGTCGAAAAAAAGAGCCCAAAACCCCTATCCGGTTGCAGCACGCGAACATAGGCAATAGCACCACATAGGCAATAGACACGCGTTACAATTGACGGGACTCGATTCTGATATACGAAGCCCGAGTTCAAGTCCCGTCCGCCTAACTTGAAGAACACAAACAAAAATAATGTAAATATGTTTTCATTTTGATTTTGTTATTAATATTTTAATTTTGTAGGGTCTTGTTGACGAGACTCGTGGAGGTGGAGGTGGAGGTGGAGGCCTTTGTTGATAGCTCGCCGAGTGATGATGAGCGACCTCTTCCAAGCCTGAGGCGATGACGATGTCGAGTGATTGATGACGAGTAGCTCTCCTCAAAGTCAGGTGGTGAATGCCAGGCTTCGATGATATGGAGACAGGTGACGGGTTGTAGTTAGTTTATTTTATGTTATATTCTGAGTTTCATGAATGTATTTGTACAGTTTTTGAGTTATACCGACGACCATTATATTTTATCTATATATTTGATTTGGGTTACTAGTTTATAACAGGTATAGTTGTGATTTGATGGTTGTTATTAGTTTATAACAGGTGTATATTTGTAAATGAACAGGGAAATTTTAAAAAGAAATTCAAAATATATGTAGTCATTGCCGACGGGGCGACAAACATGGGATTAAGGTCATTGCCGACGGCTATGCTGTCGGTAATGAGTTTTTCCTTCAAAAAATCTATGGGGTCTTTGCTGATGGCCTTCCCGTCGGTATAGCTGTTGGTAGTGACATTATGCTGTCGCCAATGACTCCCATCAGTAATGAAAATGATGCCGATTATTTGGCGATGGGAGCCAGGCGATTTAATTGCGGGCGACGGCCAGTTGACGGCAGCGTCTGCCGCATTAATGACCTCACTGCCGACGGCAATATGGTCATTGGCGACTGAAATGCCCATCGGCAATGACTGGTTTCCTTGTAGTGCACAAAAAAATTATGGTCGAATTGAGAAAACGACAAAAATATTTTTATGAAAATAACGGTAGAAGTTTTACCGTTAACTATTGAAACACTCGGTGTTAAAAGTACAGTAATACGTGTGGTTGCATAGTAGCACACGGTATTGATTATTGATGCTTACGTGAGAAGTCACTCAGTTTTGTTCAATTATTGCTACAATAATCGTTGCATAGTATCTCACGTTATTTGATTCAATTATTGTCGATATTTTATATATTATTAAATCAATAATTGAGATGACAGAGTTATTAATATCATTATTTGCAATATTAACGATGTCTAGAAGTTCTGACAAGGAGAGGTTTGATCTCCTAATTGCGCGCCAATAAGGAGAAATCCTTATTGGAAAGCCCCCTCTTTCCTGGGAACGACCTGGTCGATTAATATTGTGAATTATAATAAAGGTGATAAGTTTTGTTTTATTATTATTATAAATGTAATAAAACAGAAAACTTTTTATATAAAACAGAATTTTTTTTATAAATTTTTGTTTTATTTAATTATAAATAAAATATATTATATTTTATTATGTATAGTGTTCAGATAATGCTGCGATAGTGTTTGCGATAGTAAAATCTTATTATGTAAAAATGAATACTTTTATAAAGTTATTCGTTTTATTAGATTATGAATAGAATATATTATATTTTATTTAAAAGATTTTATTTTAATAGAATATTTTATTAATACTACATAGTAAATCAATATGGACCGTCATTTAAAAGTAAATCAATCTGGACCGTTCATGAATTAGTTCTTATTAGGTCCATTCTCCTATATATAGAAGCTCATTCCTTCATTATTTCTTACTTAATTCACTTTGAAACTCTAGAGAGAGAAACTATAGAGAAAGAAGAAAAGTATTCTCGCTACTTCACTACTCCTATATCCGGTTTCTTCTAAGGTAAGGGTATTATTTCTTTCGTATTCATGAAGAGAATTATTTTCTTTCATATACTGTAGAAGGGGTATTATTTTTTGTATTCATGAAGAGAACTTCATTATTCTATTCTTTATTATTACGTTGGAATAACCTATATATCTGTGGACTACCTTATACTTGGTGAAATTAACATGTTATTCCATTCTTTATTATTATGTTGGAATAACTTGCCTACATGCAATCACCGCATACATGGTGAAATTCTTTCGTTATTCTATTCTTTATTATTACATTTGAATATCCCATGCAGGCGTACTGCATGACCTAGTTCCATTATTTATTATTCGCATTGGAACATCCTCAGATGTATGCGTTTCTGGATGACTGGTTCCATTATTTATTATTCTATTGGAATATCACATGCGTGCGCGCTTACGCACACACTTTCCATTATTTATTATTCTCGTTGGAATATCCCATGCGTGCATTTACGCATGACCTAGTTTTATTATTTATTATTCTATTGGAATAACACCGTCTGTATGCGATTCATCGCATGCCTGGTGATTTCTTTTGTTATTCCATTCTTTATTATACTCAGTTGATTAAAGTTTTGGCTTTTATACTCCATGAAATTAGTGGAATATCTTTGATATTTGCACTTCATCTAGTATCTTTTCATGGAAATATTATTCTGAGCATTCTTGAATTTTACTCCGCAAAGCAATATCATGTTGACAATTTGAACATTATTGGTTCCTGGATAAATTAATTCTTGAACTTGTTTTATTGAATTCTTATATCATTGTCATCATTCTCATGTTTATATTATGTTGAAAGTAATTTGTGGCCTGTAGTGCATAGATGGACTTGGTATGATTATGACTAGGGATTATTCGGTATAATCATGACCGTAATGTTACAAATGATGTGGTAAAAGTCTTCATTGGCCCGTAGTGCATTGATGGAAAATTTTTGGCATGATCATGACCATTGATGAATACATAAATATCTTTGGCCGTAGTGCATGGATAATTTGTGGTTGTGATACTAATGAATATCCTTGGTCGTAGTGCAGGGATGATGTGGTTTATTTATTAAGCTGAGTCCCAGCAATAAAAGTGATGAAAAACCTTTTAAATCATAGAAGATAGTAGATTTTATTCTCTACTTGACTCTTTTAATGGATTGTTTATTCCGCTGCAATTAAACTTGATGTTTGTTATATTGTATCAGTTTAACACTGTTGAAGGCTAACGATAATTTATTCTGCATTATCTTAGTCATAATATTTCTTACTGGGCTAGTTGAGCTCATCCTTTTACTTTCATTGTCCTCTTCAAGAAATGAGAACGTAGCAGGGACTAGTCGAGGAACGAAGTGACGAAGCAGATGATGATAGCATTAGTAGTCCTCACTATTCTATGAAATAGTGTGTTAATAAATGTATTTAGGACTTATTTTGAGTTTGAATACTATCTAGAAGACAATATTTGTATTAAAACTCACAGCTCATGTTGTATATTTAAGATTGTATTTGTATTCTGTACCATGTATTTGGCGACTCAGAATAGGTGATGTATACCTATTTTGGGGGCGTCATAGTTGGTATCAAAGCTTAGGGATATGATCCCGGGTGAGATGTGAGATAAGAACTAGGGGGAGAGGCGGGAATTCCTTCGCTTAGTATGACCTACCTAAGTTTTACTTTGTTATTTAATTGGTCACGAGTATAAGGATAATATGTGATATGTCAATTAACCCTTGTTTTGTGACAGTGTTTGAAAATGGTATCTGAAAATGTTGAGATCAGCAATGAAGCACATGAGAGTGTAGAGTCACCAACGATCAATAATCAGGATAATGTGCATCAGGAAGGCGACAATCCTCATGTAAATAACAACATCGATCAGATGATGAACGATGGGATGTTCAGAGGCTTTATGCAATTCATGCAACATCAGGTAAGAGAGACTCATGTTCAAAATATAGGTGGAAATAATGGCAACCCACGACTGGTCACTACTAAGCAGTTCAAGGAGCTGGGACCGCCAGAGTTTTTGGGAAAGCCAGAACCACTTAAGGCGGAGACGTGGTTAAAGCAGATCACCAAGATACTTGATGTCTTGGGATGCTCCGAGGAGCAAAAGGTTCCCTTCGCCACCTTCATGTTGGGAGCAGAGGCAGATTACTGGTGGGAATCTGTAAAGCGTACTCAACCTGCCGCACTGAAGATGACTTGGGAGAAGTTCCAAGAATTGTTCAACGACAAGTACTTTTCTGAAAGTATTCGTCACATGAAAGAGGTAGAGTTCATCAAGCTGGAGCAAAAAAACATGACCGTGTCACAGTACGAAGCCAAGTTTGCCGAGTTATCCCGGTTTGTGTCCCACTTAGTTGATAATGAGGAGAAAATGACGCGGATGTTTCTAAGAGGTTTAAAACCCGAGATACGTCAATACCTTATTTCTCACAAACTTTGTTTATATTCAGATGTTGTGAATAGGGCTCAGTTATTGGAGCGCGATAATGAGTCAGCACAACCAAAAGGTAATGACCAACAACACGATAATAATCGTACCGGTGGCAACGACCATTGGAATAATGATAACCATCGTGGGGGGAAATTATCATGCCAAGAATGGTAACCACTTCGGTGGTAATCATGACCAAGATAATAGGAGTGGAAATTTCAAGAAGAGAAGATTTAACTATGATAGCAAGACGTCAGCACCATCACCTGTTTTTAAGGAAGGAGAACGACCACCGGTCGTATGTTTCAAATGCGGACAGGAGGGACACATCCGTCCAAACTGTACGCATCAATCCAAAGCGTGTTTCAATTGCGGAAGAAAAGGTCACCTAGCTCAATTTTGTCGTGTAGTGAAGTCAAGTCCAGCTGGGATAATGATGCCAAAGGATGTCTCAAACAAGTCAAAGCCGGTAGTTTAAGTGAGAGCATTTGTCGAGGAACCCGAACAAAGTTATCACGGGTAAGTTAATCATAAACGCTTACAAAGTCTATACCTTGTTAGATACCGATTCTACCCATTCTTTTATCTCTCTTGCTTGCGGTCAACGTTTAAATTTGACCCCAGAAAAGTTAGACTTTGACTTATTGGTTGAAAATTCGTTAGTAGAAACCTTCTTTATCTCCACTATTTATAAATCTTGTTTGATTCAAATCGACACTTTCACGTTACCTGTCGATCTTATCTCTTTGAAAATACTTGCCTTTGATGTGATTTAAGATTCGATTGGTTAACTACTCATCATGCCAAAATTGATTATTTTCGTAAGGTTGTTAGCTTTCATATTCCTAACCAACCTGTTATGCGAATTCAAGCAACCAAACCACTAAAGTCAATCACTGTCATATCAAGCCATAAGTAAAGAGCCCCGATCCTTTCGCTGGTGACTTCCAAGTCTTGGAATACACCGAAGCCAGAATATCCGTAGGGGACATCGTGAATAATGGTGACAAGTTGATAGGTATCAATGTAACGTGCTATCCAAGTCTTGGGATGAGGGTCACAGTTTTGAATAATATTTCTATTGTTAATAAATTTCCTGACATATTCTTGAAGACTTCTTAGCCTACCCCTAGAGCATGAAATCAAATTTTGTAGTGACCCCAGTACAAAACCCATTTCTTCAACCCTTAAACATTTCTTCAACCAAAACGAACGTATAATGCGCCAAAGAAGTTGGCTCGAGCTGTTGAAGATTACAACTATACCATTCAATATCATCGTGGAAGAGCGAACGTGGTAACTGACGCATTGGGTAAAAGATCCTATGCGTTTACGAGTGCGATGTTGTTAACACAAAAACCCATTTCGTATAACTTATAAATGATGAAGATAGTGTTAAAGACTCTAGAGACCCACGTGAAGATAACGAATATATGATTAGAACCGACTTAAGTCGATAAAATTAAATTTGCTCAAGCTACAGACCTGTAGCTGATGAATAAGAAGAAGAAGGTTCAAGAAGGCGTTATTCTAAAAGCAAGAGTTGATGACTAGAGGAAATCTCAACCCTCGATTTAATTGGCCCATTTGAAATCCTCGATAGAGTAGGAACTGTGGCCTATAGACTCGTTTTACCGCCAAGTATGTCGCGTGTTCATAACGTTTTTCATGTATCGATGTTACGTAAATATGTGGATGACCCGAACCATATTATTGAATTAAAACTAGACAAGATAGTAGGAGATTTAACGTATAATGAGATACGTGTTAAAATCTTGGATAAGAAGGATTATATTCGACACTCAAAGGTTATACCTCAAGAGTTAGAATCTGAAATGAAGTCAAGGTATCCTCATCATACCAGGTATGTACGTAAATTTCGAGGGCGAAATTCCATAAGGAGGGGAGAATGTGTGACCCCAAATTTTATGAATAAAGATTTAAATTTCTTGAAATATTTTTTTGAATATTATGGAGTGAACTTGATATAATGTTATAGTTGTGGGTAATATTTATAAATTTTGCAAAGTACGCAAGTTGTTATATAATATTCGATTGGTCGGGGAATATTCGTTTTAACAGGGAATATTCGTACGACGACATAATCATTAGTGGACCCCATAATGGAATTATTGTCGGATTGAGAAAATGATAAAAATATTTTTATGACAATAACAGCGGAAGTTTTACCATTAACTGTTGAAACACCTGGTGTTAAAAGTACAGTATATACTACGCGTGGTTGCATAGTAGCACACGGTATTGATTATTGATGCTTACGTGAGAAGTCACTCAGTTTTGTTTAATTATTGCTACAGTAATTGTTGCATAGTATCTCACGTTATTTGATTCAATTATTGTCGATATTTTATATATTATTAACTCAATAATTGAGATGACAGAGTTATTAATATTATTATTTGCAATATTAACGATGTCTAGAAGTTCTGTCAAGGAGAGGTTTAGTCACCTAATTGCACGCCAATAGGGAGAAATCCTTATTGGAAAGCCCCCTCTTTCCTGGGAACGACCTGGTTGATTAATATTGGGAATTATAATAAAGGTGATAAGTTTTGTTTTATTATTATTATAAATGTAATAAAATAGAAAACTTTTTATATAAAACAGAAAACTTTTTATAAAGTTTTGTTTTATTTAATTATAAATAGAATATATTATATTTTATTATGCATAGTGTTTGCATAGTGTCTGTATAGTAATTTTTTTTTATATAAAAAGAATACTTTTATAAAGTTATTCATTTTATTAGATTATAAATAGAATATAGTATATTTTATTTAAAAGATTTTGTTATATTAGAATATTTTATTAATCTGCATAGTAAATCAATATGGACCGTCTGTTTAAAAGTAAATCAATACGGATAGTTCACGAATTAGTTACTTATTAGATCCATTCTCCTATAAATAGAAGCTCATTCCTTCATTATTTCTTACTTAATTCACCAAAAAACTATAGAGAGAAACTATAGAGAGAAAGAAGAAAAGTATTCTGCTACTTCACTACTCCTATATCCAGTTTCTTCTAAAGTATGGGGGTATTATTTCTTTCGTATTCATGAAGAGAATTATTTTCTTTCAATACTCGTAAGGGTATTATTTCTTTTGTATTCATGAAGAGAACTTCATTATTCTATTCTTTATTATTACATTGGAATAACACGTATACGTGGACTACCCTATACTTGGTGAAATTCTTACATTATTCCATTATTTATTATTATGTTGGAATAACATCATCTGCAGCACCGCATACGTGGTGAAATTCTTCATTATTCCATTCTTTATTATTACATTGGAATAACTTTGTATATCTGTGATTTACCCTATACTTGGTGAAATTCTTCTATTCTTCTATTCTTTATTATTATGTTGGAATAACTTTCATCATGCGAAATCTCGCATACATGGTGAAATTCTTACATTATTCCATTATTTATTATTACATTGGAATGTCGTATACGTGCATTTACGCATGACTGGTTCCATTATTTATTATTACATTGGAACATCGCCTGCGTGCTTTTACGCATGACTTGGTTCCATTATTTATTATTCTGTTGAAATATCTTGTTTGTACGTTTACGCATGACCTGGTTCCATTATTTATTATTCTATTGGAATATCCTGTCTGTGCATTTACGAATGACCTGGTTCCGTTATTTATTATTCTATTGGAATAACCTGTCTGTGCGGTCTATCGCATGACTGGTGATTTCTTTTGTCATTCCATTCTTTATTATACTCAGTTGGTTAAAGTTTTGGCTTTTATACTCCATGAAATTATTGGAATATCTTTGATATTTGAGCTTAACCCAGTATATTTTCATAGAAATATTTTTTTGAGCATTCTTGAATTTTACTCCACAAAGCAGTATCATGTTGACAATTTGGACATTATTGGTTCCTGAATAAATTAATTCTTGAACTTGTTTTATTGAATTCTTATATCATTGTCATCATTCTCATGTTTATATTATGTTGAAAGTCATTTGTGGCCTGTAGTGCATAGATGGACTTGGTATGATTATGACCAGGGATTATTCGGTATAATCATGACCGTAATGTTACAAATGATGTGGTAAAAGTCCTCATTGGCCGTAGTGCATTGATGGACAGTTGTTGGCATGATCATGACCATTGATGAATACACGAATATCCTTGGCCGTATTGCATGGATAATTTGTGGTTGTGATACTAATGAATATCATTGGTCGTAGTGCAGGGATGATGTGGTTTATTTATTAAGCTGAGTCTCAGCAATAAAAGTGATGAAAAACCTTTTAAATCATAGAAGATAGTAGATTTTATTCTCTACTTGACTCTTTTAATGGATTACTTATTCCGCTGCAGTTAAACATGATGTTTGTTATATTGTATCAGTTTAACACTGTTGAAGGCTAACAATAATTTATTCTGCATTATCTTAGTCATAATATTTCTTACTGGGCTAGTTGAGCTCATCCTTTTACTTTCATTGTTCTCTTCAGGAAATGAGAACGTAGCAGGGACTAGTCGGAGAACGGAGTGACGGTCTAGATGATAGCATTTGTAGTCCTCACTATTCTATAAAATAGTGTGTTAATAAATGTATTGATGACTTATTTTGAGTTTGAATACTATCTAGAAGACAATAGTTATATTAAAACTCACAGCTCATGTTGTATATTTAAGATTGTATTTGTATTCTGTACCATGTATTTGGCGACTCAGAATAGGTGATGTGTACCTATTTTGGGGGCGTTACAAGGGTTGTTATTCCATTCTTTATATATTATTATGTTGGAATAACCTGTCTATGCAAAGTACCGCATACATGGTGAAATTCTTCTGTTATTCAATTCTTTATTATTCTGTTGGAATAACACGTCTGCATATGATCTATCGCATGCACGGTGAATTCTATTGTTATTCCAATTTTTATTATTCGTTAGAATATCCCATGCGTGCGTATTACGCATGACTGGTTCCATTCTTTATTATTACATTGGAAATATTTGTCTCATGCGGATTCGCGTGGCCTAGTTCCATTCTTTATTATTTTATTGGAATATCTCAGATGTATGCGGATTACGCACGCTTTGAGTGAATTCTTATGTTATTCCATTCTTTATTATTACGTTGGAATAACACATGCATGCGGATTACGCGCGCTGATGAATTCTTTTGTTATTCTATTCTTTATTATTACGTTGGAATAACACATACATGTGGATTACCGATTTGATGCATGGTGAATGATCCTTCGTATTCATTCCTTATTAAATTGTGAAAATGATCTGTCTACGTGGATTAGCGCATGGCGGGCAAAAATCCATTTGCGGTTTCATATATCCTATTATACTCTGTTGGTTAAAGTTTTGGCTTCTATACTCCATGAAATTAGTGGAATATCCTTGATATTTGCGCTTCATCCAGTATCTTTTCATGGAAATATCCTTCTGAGCATTCTTGAATTTTACTCCACAAAGAAGTATCATGTTGACAATTTGGACGTTATTGATTTCTGGATAAATTAAAATTATAAATCTTTAAAATTTATCCTTGAACTTGTTTTATTGAATTATTATGTCATTGTCATCATCCTCATGCTTATATTGTGATGAAAGTCATCTTTGGCTTACGTGCATAGATGGACTTGGTATGATTATGACCAGAGATTATTCGGTATAATCATGACCGTAATGTGATGAATGATGTGGTAAAAGTCCTCATTGACCTGTAGTTCATTGATGGACAGTTGTTGGAGTGATTATGACCAGAGATTATTCGGTATAGTCATGACCATTGATGATTACATAAATATCCTTGGCCGTGATGCAAGGATGATTCGATTTTATTTATTAAGCTGAGTCTTAGTGATAAAGTTGATGAAAAACTTTTAAAATCATAGAAGATAGTAGATTTTATGCTCTACTTGAATCTTCTAATGGATTGCTTGTTTCGCTGCAGTTAAACTTGTTGTCTATTATATTCTATCAGTTTAACATTGTTGAAGGCTAATGATAATTTATTCGCATTATCTTAGTCATAATATTTCTTCTTGGGTGGTTGAACTCACCTTTCTTTCCTTTGTTCTCTTCGTGAAATGAGAACGTGGCAGAGACTAGTCGGGGAGCGAGTGACATCCCGCACGATAGCATTAGTAGTCCTCACTATTCTGTTAAATAGTGTGATAATAAATGTAATGAGGACTCTATTGAGTGTGGATATTGTCTAGATGACAATATTCTTATTAAAACTCTTAGATTATGTTTTGTCGTATTTTACACGACTGTTGTATAATTAAGTTGTATTCGAATTTTGTACCATGTATTTAGCGACTCAAGATGGGTGATGTATACCTGTTTTGGGGGCGTCACAACTTTGACCAACAATCTCCCATCCCGAACCCATTAGAGGATGTATTCACCAACACTCCGTTAATTGGAGTCGATTCCTGTGTCAAATCCGATCCTTAAAGAAACCACAAGATTTTGTTGTTAACTGATCAGTAGTAGACAAAGCAATACATTTCTGTAACTTGGACTACCATAACACAGCTCCCCCTGTAAAATTAAACAAATACCGCAAAGTAAACTTCTTCTCTTCGAAACCTGCTATGTTTGCTTCTGTATAACCTTCCAAGACTGAATTTGCACGTCAAACCATAACTTCTCACTTGGAGTTAATCCCAACGAAGCCTTGACTCAACTCAAGTTTCTTAGAATATTCAACTTTCTTCATGTCCGACTTTATCTCATCAGCATGCCTCTTCTTAATGGGAGGAACTAACTCAAACTTGATAGACTTTTGCTTGTCAAATTCTTTCACAACTGCTTTGTACCCTGATTGTGAGTTATCTCTTTCTTTCTTCACTTTTGGCACCCATTTAAAGTAAAGAGTTTTCTTCTTGTGGTTCTCATGCAAGGCTTTTCTTCCATCTTGCATGGCTTTGTACCACATCTTTTTCTGTCTTAACTCCCCCATCATCAACACCTTTCACATGCACCTGCATCGTGTAAAGAGTGTATATCTTCTTTCCTCTAGTCACCACTAGAGACCCTTTAACAAGCGCCAATTCTTTCTTCATCAAGAATTAAACATCTTCTCTTCAATCATCGCATATCACCAATTCTCGGCTAGCCACTCTCGGAACCAATTCTTGGCTAACCCATCAAGAATTCAATATCACCATCGAGAACACCTCAAGGGAAACACCAACTCTTCATCAAGAATTCACCACGTCATCGCATGTTCTTTTGAAGAGACTAATTTAATCATGGCTCCAACTGATTCCTCCATAAAATTTATCAAAAACAACTGCCCATACCTTAGCTTTGATACCACTTGTTGGAAAAAAATCACCTCTCAAATACTGTTGTATTTGATAAATTAAATGGATAAAATATAAGTATATGCCAAACAAATAAAATTCGCTGTTCCACCAAAATAATAATCATTGCAGGAAATAATGAGATAAATATCAAAGCACAAGACACCAAGATTTTATTTGGAAAACCCTCTAAAACTATGAGGTAAAAACCACAGGATGATCTTCGAAAAATTCACTAGAATAAACTGAGAGAATACAAAGATATCTTAATTTGAGTATAAAAACAAATTATTTCACCACAATAACTATGTGATGGAAATCAAATAAAACATGTGACGCCCCCAAAATAGGTATACATCACCTATTCTGAGTTGTCAATACATGGTACAGAAACAACTACAACTTTATTATTACAACAGTAAAACTGTGAGTTTGAATACAAATATTATCTTCTAGACAATATCTATACTCAAATAAATCTTCATCACTTTTATTGATATATTATTTTACAAAAATGGTGAGGACTACTAAACAATTCTTTCTAAAACCTTCATTCCATACCCCGACTCGTACTCGCATTTATATTCTCGCCTCCCGAGAAGAAAAATGGAACAAAAAGGAAAAGGGTGAGCTCAACTAGCCCAAGAAAGAATATTATGACTAAGATAATATACAACAAATTACCGTTAGTCTTCAACAGGAAAAATCTAATAGAATACAATAGACAACAAATTTTAAATCAATATTTATATGAAATAATAATTCATTAGAAGAGTTAAGTAGAGAATGCAAACTACTATCTTCATGTATGAATTTAAAAGTTCATCATCTATCTTTTATCCTTGTAACATCAATCAATATACATCGGAATCAAATATTCATCTTTCCACTACATGTGCCAAAGATATTCATCAGGTTGGTCATGTTCATCTAAACACCATTCATCTTTGCACTACTACTAAAAGATATTCTTCAGAAATCATTCATCTTCTTTGACTACAGCCAAAGATATTCAATAATATCATCATTTAAGATCGAGGATGATGAAAAATATTTTTAAAGAAAGCGAATCCAAAATGAAACAAAATGACAAGGATTAAGGATTAAGGATTCGTACTTTGTTTTATCCATGTCCAAAAATACCTCAAAAATAATCATAGTGGTGTAAAATTCAAGAATGATCAAAACATGGATACAATCAAAGCTAGTATCCGAATAGATATTTTGGACAAAAAGAAGAAATTTTATTTTTCTAATTGAATAGTGTCAGATATCGTGAATAGTGCCAGTATCACGTGAATAAGTAACTCTACACCAAAAGATAGAAATTTCTCAAAAAACATCTTCACGCTTCATGAATAGTACTCGTGAATAATAAGAATCGTAAATAGTAACTCATGAATAGTAACTCGTGAATAGTAACTCATGAATAGTAACCCATACATGGAAAAGTTCCAAATTTGATAAAAGTTCCAACCAATATTTCAAAGATAATGATATTGAAGAAATAATATTATTTGAGAAGAAAATAACATCCCTTACCTCGAAAGATTAGACTTTTAATTTGGAATAGAAAGTATAGTCAAGGAACTTGCACCGTCTAACAATACTCAAAGTATACTCAAAATACTCACAAGAATACGCCGATAATATAGAGAAAGAAAACTTGGGTTTACGGTGTGATTTTTAATTCTAACCCAAGACACCTATTTATAGGAAATTGCTTAGAACACCAAAGCGAAAAATTTAATAAATTAATAATATAATTATATAAATTTCCTACGCATGCCTAGAATCTGATTTCAGCCATCAAACACATGCCACATTCTAGAAAAAGTAAGAAAAAACGTTTTTCTAATTTAAAATAATTTAAACTTCCAAAAATCAATTATTTTGAGACTTCTAACTTCAATAATTCACAATAAATAGCCCTTTTATCAGAAAATTTGAATCTCATGAGTTTTTATAGGAAATTCAATTCTCTACAACTTTGCAAAAGAAAGTTTTCCAAATTCCAAATAGAAATTGACCGAAATCCACAAATGGGCGATTTTACATTTATAATCAAATTTCAAATAATAAATGGGGTCCAAGACATGTTTAACATGTTTTAAACATTTATTGCAACAAAAATACTCTTCCTCCTCCTATACTCATCTATCCCACATTCGTTGTAAAAATATCACCATTATTATATTATTAAAATATAATAATACCTTTAAATGAATTATCTTATCGTAAAAGATAAAATTTTAATTTTCAACAATTGTCACATTAAAAATTTTCTCCATCTATATCCACATAAAATCAATATTTTCCTCATCATATGAATCAATAATTAATTATTCACAAATAATATTACAGAATCACAATATTGACAACGTGCAGGTTCAGAAGAGGGCTTTCCAATAAGAATTTCTCTCCTTCTTGGCGTAGCAATTAGGTGACCAAACCTCTCCTTATGAACTTTCTAGACATTGCCAATAATGTTATCTAATAATATTATTAGGATAATATGAATTATTGCTTTGATAATGAAAATCTTTGTGTAATGACAATTATCAAACAACAACAATATAAAATATCAACGCAAAGAATTATTAAATCAATAAAATAAAATATCGATCAAGAATTATCGTAACCATTATTGAGTAGTGCCTTCTTATGTAAGAATCAATAATTGGTGCAATACCGCAGTATCTTCGTGTTTTAACCACCGAGGATTTTAACAAGATAATCTGTGAATAACAATATTTGTTATTTTTAAACAACTTATATTTGTCGTTTTCTTCATCCAATCGCTTTTACATGGGGCCCACACATGGTGGCTCGCTTTCGGGTCGTCATGCGAATATTCCCGACAAAGACGAATATTCCACGACCAAACGAATATTCCTCGACAACAATGAATATTTTATAACCACTCGCTTATTTTAAAATATTTGCGTATTTTACCCTAACTATCCACATTAATCAAATCAACCCTTACTATTTCAAAATAATAAATAGAGAAAATTAAATTTCATTAATAATAAGTTGGGGTCTTACAACCTCCCCCTCCTTATGAAATTTCGTCCTCAAAATCGACGTGACGCACTCGGTGTTTCAAAAGGTGAGGATACCTCGCTTTCATTTCCGTTTCAATTCCCTGTGTCATTTCCTCTATAGCATGATTCCTCCACAAAACTTTAACTTCGTGGGTATGACCTTTCATACAGTAGGGACATGCTCCTTCCTATCCAAAATCTTGACAGTACCTCCTCACACGTTAAGTCTTCTATTATCTCGTCCTGTTCTAACTCTATAACGTGGTTCGGGTCTTTCACATATTTATGAAATATGAGATATGTGAAACACATTATGAACACGAGACATACTACCGGAGGTAACGCGAGTCTATAGCTACATTTCCTACTCTCGGTCAAGAATTTGAAATGGACCAATAAATCGTGGATTGAGCTTTCCTCTCTTCCCAAATCTTGTAACTCCTTCCATGGAGCAACTCGCAATAATACATGATCCCTACACTAAATTCCACGCCCTTTCGATGAAGATCCGCATAACTCTTTTGTCGATCTTGTGCCGCTTTTATATCGTTGTCGAATCATTTGGATCTTTTCAAAAGTCATATACATTCAACTCGGGTCCCAACAAAGTGTTGTTTCACCCACCTCGCGTCCCAATATACCGGAGAAGCGACACTTTTCGTCCATATAATGCTTCAAATGGAGCTACACCTATACTTGCTCGATAAGCTGTTGTTGTAGGAGAATTCCACCAATGGTAAATACTTATCCCAATCGCTGCCTTGAAGTCTAGGACACGAGTCTTAATAAATCTTCAAGAGTTTGAATAGTCCTTTCGATTGTCCGTCTGGTTTGAGGATGGTATGCCGAATCAATCAGAATCTGCGTCCATAGCTTTTCGTAAGCTAACCCAAAATCTTGAAGTGAATCTTGGGTCACGATCCGAAACTATGGATCTGAGCATGCCATGCAACCTCACAATCTCATTCACGCATACTAAAGCAAGACGTTCAAGTGAATAAGTCTCCGTGATCGGCAAGAAATGAGCGAGACTTGGTTAATCTATCAACAATAACCCAAATAGCATTGATGCCTCGAGAAACCGTAGGAAACCCGTGAATCTAAATCCATGGTAATGTGTTCCACTTCCATTTTGAATCTCAAGTGGTTGTAACGCCTTAGTACTAGATGCTCGCCTTTACACGTTGACAAGTTAAACACATTGAGATAAACTTTGCAATCTCTCTCTTCATATTGTTCCACCAAAATGTATGTCAAGATCACGATACATTTTGGTACTTCCAGATGGATTGCAAATGGTGTATTGTGTGCCTCCATCATAATCTTGTACTTCAAATCGTAGTCGTTAGGAACACAAAGTCAGAGTGGACTCAAGTATTCCTTCTTCATCAATTCTCGCTTCCTAATAGCTCCTTCTTTACTTTCTTCTTCATAACGCATCATTCCGGCCGGTGGCTTGAACAACCTTAACTTTTTCTATTAAAGTTGGCTCTACGCGTATACTTGACATCATCGCACTGCTCCTCGCGATATGATCTTCTACTCAACGCGTCGCCTACCACGCTCGCTTTTCGGGATGGTATTGAATAGTGTGGTCGTAGTCTTTCAATAGCTCAAGTCAACGTCACCGCCGCATGTTGAGTTCTTTTGAGTGAAAAAATATTTAAGGCTTTTATGGTCTCGAATATATCTCCACTTTCTCCCCATATAGATAGTGCCTCCATATCTTTAGCGCTGTGCTAAACGATCGCCGCTAACTCTAGATCATGAGTAGGATAATTCCTCTCATACTCTTTTAAGTTGTCGCGAGGCATAAAGCTATGACTTTCCCACGTTGCATGAGAACACATCCTAACCCTTTGCTCGAAGCATCGTTGTAGATAACAAATCCATCCGAACCACGGATGGTATTGTTAGAAACAGTCTTTAAATGAGTCTCCTCTTGAGCTCTTGGAAACTCTTCTCGCATTCTTCACTCCAAACGAATTTTATATCTTTCCGAAGTTAGTGAGTTAATGGAGTAGCGATTCGAGAAAACCCTTCCACGAATCTCGATAATAACCAAATTAAGCCCAAAAACTACGACTTCGCCATCGAGCTTGGTTGCTCCCTAACTTTGTATTGCTTCAATCTTCACGGATCAACAGATACTCCATGTTTCGACACCATCGTGCCCAAGGAATGCTACTTCTCTCGCCGTAACTCGCATTTCTTCAATTTGACATATAGTTTATTTTCACGAAGCCTTTGAGTACCAACTTCAAATGGTGCTTATGATCTTCACGACTTTTGGAATATATAAGGATGTCATCAATAAAGACAACAACAAACCGATCCAAATATTCCTTGAATACTCGGTTCATCATATCCATGAAAGCCACAGGAGCATTAGTCATCCGAAAGACATGACTAAGAATTCATAATGCCCGCATCGAAGTTCTAAAGGCGTCTTTGAATATTCTCGATTCTAATCTTCATTTGATGATATCCGTAATCTAAGATCGATTTTTGAAAAGAATTGTGCCCTCAGAATTGGTCAAACAAGTCATCAATACGAGGTAAAGGATACCTATTCTTGATGGTGACATGGTTCAATTCCCGATAGTCAATACAAAGTCGCATACTCCGTCTTTTCTTCTTTACAAATAAAACAGAGCAATCTTAAGGAGATGTACTTTAGGACGAATGAAACCGATGTCCAACAATTTCGTAGTTGGACCTTTAACTCCCGAAGTTCAATAGAGCCATTCGATATGGGGTTTTAGAAATGGGCTTTGTACTGTGTTCAAGATCAATAAAGAATTCAACTTCACATTCGGGGGGACCGAAGTTCTTCTGAAATACGTCGGAAAGTCAATAACAACAGAATATTATTCAAATTTGACGTGTCTTTATTCAAATCCATAACATGGGCTAAGAAAGCTTGACATCCGCTTTTTCAATAAACGAATAGCTTTATGATTAGATATGATGTTGATTGATTTTAATGGTTTAGTTGCTTGAATTGCATAACAGCAAGTTGGTTAGGAATATGAAAACTAACAACCTTATTTAAAATAATCAATTTTGGCATGATGAGTAGTTAACCAATCAATCCCTAAAATCACATCAAAAGCAAGTATCTTTAAAGAGATAAGGTCAATGTGTAAGGTGATGGTGCCAACTTGAATCAAACAAGATTTATAAAGCAAAGTGGATGTGATGAAAGTTTTCCTAACGGAGTTTCCACAGATAGGTCAAAGTCTAATTTTTTAGAGTCAAGTTTAAACGTTGAGCACATGCAGAGAGATAAATGAATGGGTAGCATCAGATTATCAAGTAAGGTATAAACTTCGCAAGAATTTATAAATAGCTTTTACCGTGATCACCTCGTTTGGGTTCTCGCGATTATGACCGAATACAAAAACGCTCTTCCGGAATCATTGACTTTGACTTTTCGGGACAGTTTTTTGAGTCACCGTCCCTCATTGAACTAGGTTTCATTCATCGCATAATCTCGAGCGATATGTCCTTCCTTTCCACAATTATATCATACCTTGAACTGCACAAGGGCGGTTTGATCGATATGTCCCTCTTTTCCAGATTTGTAATATACGACCGGTGGTCGTTCTCCTCCCTTAGAACCGATTCTGCCGCAGACCATCGCCTTCATATGGTCATTGTTAAATCTCCTCTTTTAAAATCTCCTTCGACTCGCTTCTTCTATTTTCACGGCCATGATTACCACCGAGTGGTTACCATTTTTGTCCGTCTGCATTTCTTTCTCCGCATTTGGTTATCATTATTCATTGATTGTTATCTCTCGGTACGATCTCGTTGTGGTCCCTCGGTTGACGCATTCGTTATCTCGCTCTAATAATTGAGCCCCATTTATAAACATCCGGTCAGAGAGAAAATTTATGAGAAATGAGATATCGACGACGCCGGTTTCAAACCTCTAAGAAACATCCGCCATCATACGTTTTTCATTCTCCACCAAATGAGGGTACAAAACTGGATAACTCGCAAACTTTGCCTCGTCTTCGAGACACCGTCGTGTTGTTTCGCCCAGCTTAATAAACTCCACTTCCTTCATATGACGAACACTTTCGAGAAAGTATTTGTCATTAAATAATTTCAAACGTCTCCCAAGACATCTTTGAGTCTTGCATTTGGATGGTACGCTTCACATGACTCCCACCAGTAGTCGCGCCGCCACGGAACATAAAGGTGGCGAATGGAACCTTCGTTTCTCCGTGCATCCCAAGACATCGAATATCTTGGTAATTTGCTTGACCCATGTTTCCGCCTATGATCGGATCTCGCTTTCCTTAAATTCGTGGTCCCAACTCTTTGAATCGCTTGGTTGTGACAACCCGTGAATTGCTAACATTTCTCCTCAGATTTTGAACACGAGTCTCCTCAAATTCGATTTTGTATGAATCGCAAAAAGCTTCTAAACATCCCTCGCTCATCATACGCTTTCGGTGGTGTTGTTCACGGGAGGAACATTTCAAACTGCTGAACGATTCTCCTCGTTGGTGAGACAAAGCGTCTCCACTGGCCTCATTTCCATTGTTAATATTCTCGGTCGACATTCTCAAATCATGTCATAAAATAAGGGTTAATTAAGGAAATCAATATATCACATAATATCCTTATATATCGACCAACTAAAAATAAGCTTAGGTAGGACACACTAGCGAAGGATTTACTCGTCTCTCCCTCCTAGTTCTATTCCCGATCTCCGCCAGAGATCATATCCCTAAGCTCGATACTTAACTGTGACGCCCCAAAATAGGTATACATCACCTATTCCGAGTTGTCAATACATAGATGCATGTAAACAACTACAACTTTATTATTACAACAAGAAACTGTGAGTTTGAATACAAATATTATCTTTTTAGACAATATCTATACTCAAATAAATCCTCATCACTTTTATTGATACATTATTTTACAAAATGGTGAGGACTACTAAACAATTCTTTCTAAAACCTTCATTCCATACCCCAACTGCGTACTCGCTTATATTCTCGCCTCCACGAGAAGAAAAATGGAACAAAAAGGAAAAGGGTGAGCTCAACTAGCCAGGAAAGAAAGAATATTATGACTAAGATAATATACAACAAATTATCGTTAGTCTTCAACAGGAAAAATCTAATAGAATACAATAGACAACAAATTTTAAATCAATATTCGCGGTGAAATAATAATTCATTAGAAGAGTTAAGTAGAGAATGCAAACTACTATCTTCTATGTATGAATTTAAAAGTTCATCGCTCTATCTTTTATCCCCGTAACATCAATCAATATACATCGGAATCAAATATTCATCTTTGCACTACAGCCAAAGATATTCATCGATTGGTCATGTTCATCTAAACACTGCTCATCTTCAGACTACTACCAAAGATATTCTTCAGAAATCATTCATCTTTGCACTACGGGCCAAAGATATTCAATAATATCATCATTTAAGACCGATGATGATGAAAATATTTTTAAAGAAAGCGAATCCAAATTGAAACAAAAAATGACAAGGATTAAGGATTAAGGATTCGTACTTTGTTTTATCCATGTCCAAAAATACCTCAAAAATAATCATAGTGGTGTAAAATTCAAGAATGATCAAAACATGGATACAATCAAAGCTAGTATCCAGAATAGATATTTTGGACAAAAAGAAGAAATTTTATTTTTCGATTGAATAGTCCAGATACGCGTGAATAGTAAACTCGACACCAAAAGATAGAAATTTCTCAAAAAACATCTTCACGCGCTTCAATGAATAGTACTCGTGAATAAGAACTCGTAAATAGTAACTCATGAATAGTAACTCGTGAATAAGAACTCATGAATAAGTAAACCCGACATGAAAAAGTTCCAAATTTGATAAAAAGTTCCAACCAATATTTCAAAGATAATGATATTGAAGAAATAATATCATTTGAGAAGAAAATAACATCCCTTACCTCGAAAGATTAGTACTTTAATTTGGAATCTAGGGTATATAAGGTCAAGGAACTTGCGCACCGTCTAACAATACTCAAAGTATACTCAAAATACTCACAAGAATACGCCGATAATATAGAGAAAGAAAACTTGAGTTTACGGTGTGATTTTTAATTCTAACCTAAGCACCCTATTTATAGGAAATTGCTTAGAACACCAAAGCAGAAAATTTAATAAATTAATAATATAATTATATAAATTTCCTACGCATGCCTAGAATCTGATTTCAGCCATCAAACACATGCCACATTCTAGAAAAAGTAAGAAAAAACGTTTTTCTAATTTAAAATAATTTAAACTTCCAAAAATCAATTATTTCGGAGCTTCGGAACTTCAATAATTCATAATAAATAGCTCTTTCATCAGAAAATTCGAATCTCGCGTGTTTTTATAGGAAATTCAATTCTCTACAACTTTGCAGAAGAAAGTTTTTCCAAATTCCAAATAGAAATTGACCGAAATCCACAAACGGGCGATTTTACAAAGTTATAATCAAATTTCAAATTAATAAATGGGGTCCAACCGACATGTTTAACATGTTTTAAACATTTATTGCAACAAAAATACTCTTCCTCCTTGTATACTCATATATCCCACATTCGTTGTAAAAATATCACCATTATTATATTATTAAAATATAATAATACCTTTAAATGAATTATCTTATCGTAAAAGATAAAATTTTAATTTTCAACAATTGTCACATTAAAATTTTCTCCATCTATATCCACATAAAATCAATATTTTCCTCATCATATGAATCAATAATTAATTATTCATAAATAATATTACTGTAATCACAATATCGACAACCTGCAGGTTCCTCAAGAAAGAGGGCTTTCCAATAAGAATTTCTCCTCATCTTGGCGCATGATTAGGTGACCAAACCTCTCCTTAGATGTAACTTTCTAGACATTGCCAATAATATTATCTAATAATATTATTAGAGATAATATGAATTATTGCTTCGATAATGAAAATCTTTCGTGTAATGACAATTATCAAACAACAAAGAATATAAAATATCAACGCAAACAATTATTAAATCAATAAAATAAAATATCGATCAAGAATTATCGTAACCATTATTGAGTAGTGCCTTTCTTACGTAAGAATCAATAATTGGTGCAATACCGTGCAATCTTCTCGTATTTTAACCACCGAGGATTTTAACAAAGATTAACTGAGAATAACTATCTTGTTATTTTTAAACAACTTATATTTGTCGTTTTCTTCATCCAATCGCTTTCCATTATGGGGCCTACACATGGTCGGTCGCTACCGCATTTAATATTCCCCGAAAGATTTAATATTCCACGACCAAACGAATATTCCTCGACAATAATGAATATTTTATAACCACTTGCTTATTTTGAAATATTTGCGTATTTTACCCCTAACTATCCATATTAATCAAATCAACCCTTACTATTTCAAAATAATAAATAGAGAAAATTAAATTTCATTAATAATAAGTTGGGGTCTTACAAAACACCTATTTATTTGAACTATATTCCTCTATATTTTTCTTTCTTTTTCATGCTCTCTTCCACCCTCTCCCGGATGAGATTACTTTCATCCATCCTCCCCGAATGGGGTTTCTCTCACCCACCCTTTTCCTTTTCTCTCTACTCTCGAATGAGAGCTTGTGTTTTGGTGTGTCTTTTTCCATTCCATTTGGCTGCCTTTTATAGCCAACAATGAGGGGAGGAGAAGTAAATGAGGAGAAGGTTGATGGAATTTTGAATGGGCCAAGTGCATGGAAAATTCAAAAGGCCAAGGAACAATAAATGGGTGAGGACTTTGACAAACAATAATATCAATCTTAAAAGTTTTAGTGTCTAACCTCTTTATAATAGTTAAATATTCCTTTTATGAGAGAAACCTTTCAAAAATCCTTCAGATATCGTCCCATAATGGAGCGAGATAATGTTATAGACGATCGTGATGCTCCATATCCTCGCATAAACGATCGACGTGGGTACGTCAAAGGTCACAACTGTCTTCCTAGACGGTTGGTTGACTCTCATACGGTAGGGTTAGGGTTGAGCAAGGAACAAATTGGAATCGAAACCACACCAAAAACCGTACAAACCTCACCAATTAAAACCGCACCAACGGTTCCGGCAAAAAACATAATTTACGATTTCAATTTGGTTACTAACCAAACCACACGCATAAAACCGAAATCGCACGAAATAATCATCATGTTTTCTCAAATTTGCTACGAGTATATATAATTTCTCTATACTATAACATATTCTACTCATTTTATTTTAGAAGACAGATATTGCAGGGTTGAATGAAGAATCAACAGTATCAATTATGTTTGCAAATCAAGAGTGGCTTAATATTTCCTAAATCAAATGTAATAACATAGTATTAATCAACCAGCAATGAAACCAAACCGTACGGTTCAAAACCAAACCGCACCAATCACAAACAGTTTCATGTACGGTTTTGGATTTATCAAACCGCACCTAAGCGGTTTCGTGTGCAGTTTGAATTTCAAACCGCACCATGTTCACCTCTAGGTAGGGTCCTCATTGAAGGTGGGCCTTCGGACCTTTAATGATATGGGCCTGATCATTGGGCTTGAGGGTCCATATACTAACAATATAAATGGATATCCATTATTATTATTACCATATGTAGAAGCTAGTCTTTTTTTTCATAAAAATATATATATTTCATCCGTTCTTAAAAGGATGAGCTAAGAATATTTTTTATACAAATTAATTAAGAAAAGTAAAATTCTAAAGTTATTCTTAGTGACCCAATAAAATTACATAAAATAATTAATTCTTTTATTTTTTTATACTAATAAACTCCACAAGATCTTTACTCTTTATTTTATATACCTTAAATTATCTTTTTGAGTTAAAAAAGAAATTATACTTTAACCCATCCTCTTCACGACCGAGGGAATAATTTACTCTTTAGTTGGATTCTTTTTTCTTGCTTTTTTTGCTAAACTCTTTAGTTGGATTCACCAAAAGTTACTCCTTTTAATAAGGATAAAATGAGAATTTTAATTATAACAATTAAAGCAATATGATGACGTGATTTGAGTTCCAAAAAAGAAGAAAAGAGGCTCAAATAATTTGAGATGGAGATAGTACTACAATTAACTAGTAAACCTTGAGAAGAGGATACCGTAACAAAGTGTAATTATTTGACCAAGCCTATAAATAAGCTCCCATGGCCAAACTTTTCATCAAACTGGAACCTCATATCTAGAAGAAAAAGAGTTTTAAGAGAAAAGATTAATGTTTTTGGCTGAATCTATCCCACTTGTGTACAACCAAGTCACTAATTTAATGCACGTAATACTACACGGACCCCTGAAATCAAGAAAAGCAAAGGTGACAAGGTAGTTGACTTGCTGATTGAGTTTGACACATGTAGTTCACGTGGCATCCACGTGTGATATAAACTAAACTCCAAAAAGAGGAGGACAAGAATCCAAAATGAGACGAGTAAAGTTGTCGGTCGTGTAGTCCGACAATGAGTGGGGGCAGGTGTCCATTGAACCACACTCACTGCCGAAATCACAGGAACTCATTAGTCCTCCAAAGCGGCGCATATATAACTCTCTCTGCAGTCAGCTTCCGTTCCCTCACTCAAAAATAATTTTGTTATTATAAGTTTATTAACCTATTATATTATTAACTTAATAAATCATTATTTTCCAAAAGATGTAGTAAACAAACAAAATATTTTTAATATTCTTAAATATTGTTTTGTGAAAGGAAGTATTATTTTGAAGTGTGAATAATTAATGAATCACATTATAACTATTCAAAATTTAAAATTTTGCAATTTGACTAGTAAAGACATATATATATATATATATATATATATATATATATATATATATATATATATGAAAAAATACGTGATTTATCATAGTCAAATTTGGTTATAGAGGATTAATAAATAAAACGATGTAATTTTTTATTATAAAATATTGAAATGTCTGCAATGTCATTAATAAAAATAATAAAAGACAAAAATATCATTAATAAATGAGTATATATATAATATTTTTTTTCAACACACGAATGCGCACACTCACACATTCATCGTCACAACATAAATTTATGAGATGGTTAGGGCATTACATTATTAATGTTTTTCGGGATAAATATAAGTAGGTTCTGATGTTACGTTTGTATTATTGAATATAAGTGTGTGTATTATTTTAATACATACAAAATACATAGGAAGTCTCGTATATATAAAATATCTAGTGGGAAAACATATCATCATTTAGTTCGTCACGGTCCATAGATTTCTGGGTAAAAGATGATGATAACTCTCTCTCTCTCTCTCTCTCTCGTGGTATGTTTATTGATATTTCTTATTTTAAGGAAAAACACTTCTTTCCTATGTCATGTTCTCAAACTTAGATAATTCTTTTTAGAATGTCCCGAATATTGAATGCCATAGATAATGCGCAATTGCGTGACAAAAAGAATTTAACTTTCCGTGAGCATAAAAATTACTATTAATTTTCTTAATCAAACTTTTGTGATTTATTTATCATTCAAGGCCTTTTCTCTTAATAATTCGGTTTGAATTTTTTTAGGAGTTTTGAATCTATGCTAAGTATTTTATTGAAACATCTATCAATAAACTCACTACTTATACTTGATTTTGCTTTAGGGTTTAAGTTTGATTTCATATTGGATTAAAAAGATTATTTAATCTGCACTTTCCCTTTGGTTGAAGTGTTGCTTTATTTTAGATGCTTGTTTTCTATAGAAAGAAACAAAAAGAGAAGTAGAAAGAGGTGGGGGCAAAGGATCAGTGGCCACTGTCAGTCTGTCACCTTCTCAAAGCTAATTAAGCAATCGAAAACCTAGCTAGAAACAATACCCTAATCCTAAACCCTGAATAGGGGTGTGTATATATATATATATATATATATATATATATATATATATATATATATATATATATGCATACACTTCATGAAGAGGGGCATGACAAAATTCCAAGCAAATTAAAAAAAAACACGAAAAAGTCGCACCAAAGTGTATTTATCTTCTGGTCGGTCAAATACTAATATACATGTACCTCATCTACCTAACATTAATGGCCATTTTATTACTAAAGCATATAGCTCTTCCTAATCACTATCCAATAATCCAACACTATATAAAGCCCTTTTCAATAATAATGAGTACAATAGTTAAAGTATATTTTGCACTAAAACAGCGGATAAAATGAAAATGTTAGATTAATATAGACATTTTGCAGTTTGTGCCTTTTGAGTTGATCACTACTTTGACTGGAAAGAAAAAGAGCTTAGCTTACGTACTTGGTCATCTTAGTTTTGGCTTCTTTTTATATCCTATATATGTATGGTATCGTTTTCATGCTTTTCTTTGTTACTTATGCAAATTTAGTAATCAAGAATTAGATCCTTACATTATATTAATGCCCAATTTGGTTTGCCTAATACATGTTAAGTGTTCGGCTTTTAGGTCTTACACCCATGAATTGTATCGATTTTTTTAGTGGTGTATTAAAATTATCATGGGTAGGATTCTACACATGGGATTATTATAGATATAAAAGTTGATCGCAGGAATTCGAAGGCTAGAAAGGTTGGACAACCAAAGTTATAATGTGGGCCACAAGAAAATAAATGACCTTAAGCTCTTCACTTTTCTTAGCAAGTTACTTGGGAACAGTGGCGAAGTCAGGAATTGTTGACAGTGGGGGCGATTATTAAAGTATCAAATAATAAATCAAAATTAATAATTATAGTAACAAAAAATGACTTAAATATATAACAAAAAAAATATAATATATATCATTGTTGTAGCCATCAAACTTATACACAAAAAATAACTAATATAATATAACAATTACAATTGTCCTCTGTGCGTTTTCATTCGTTGAAATCGTTGCATAATACTTTCATTGTCAATGCAATCAAATACATCCTTCTCGATGTATGTAATCAAGCAATCATTCATCGAGTTGATCTTCCATGGAATCACAACTATGACTACTCTTAATTATATCTTTATCAGAAAAAAGCTCTTTCAACAAAGAAGCGATGCATGACGGGTAAGATTAATGCCAACTTTAAAGCCGATATACCAAAGGAAATACAATATGTTTCTTAGTACCTACGAGCTTTCTTGCAAGACCGCTAATCCCTTGAACTTCCAAAAACTCTTGATTTGTTCGCATATCAGAAATGTAATTATTTAGTTGACTATCAAGTTTCATAAGATCTATTGGAGAAAAGTAATTCAAATAAAAGCTAGCGAGATGAATCAATTTGTCCTTATCAAAACTAGCGAAATAATCATTAGGATTTAAGCATGCCACTGATAAAAATAAGTCGGTACTTGCTTCCGTAAAACGATCATTTAATTTTTGAAGTTGCCAATCCAAAACAGTACAAAATATCTCAACATAATAATGGTGAAAATTTGTAATACCTTGAGATTTTTGACTTGATCTCCTATGGAATAAAACATTCATATGTATAATGTTAATTTTGTGTTTGTTGTAAAATAAACAAACTTCATCAAGTAGTTTCTCCCATCCTTCATCTCTCATAGCCTTCAATAGTTGCTTAGACACTTTAACTAATTCCATAGCATTTACAATGTCTTGATCCTTTCTTTGCAATGCTTGTGATAATTCATTTGGTATTCCCAATATCTTTCTCATCAATATTAGATCAAATGCAAAACCAAATGATTGCAATGACTCTAATAAATCAAAAGTAATACCTTTTTGTTGGTATACCAAACTATCATCTGAAACCTCCTCTGTGAGAACCCAAATTTTGGATAATATTAAAATAAGAATTAAATAAATAAAATTCTTATTAGATAATATGTTGTTATGACCTTGGGATTAAATTATATTACAAAAATATATATATCAAATGAGGTAGATTGGATTTACCTTATTATAATGGTATTTAAATACCAAGATTGTAAAGGAAAGCCAACATGGCTTAATTGAGATAGATTCTTGAAATGAAGTTATCTATGTGTTCAAAGAATTAATTATATTAAGATATAATTAAAAATGTTATTTAATAACAAATAAAGAAAATGGTGTACTTCCATGAGTTGTGTAATTAAATAGAGTTGTCATCATTAATATATGTGCCAACTATTGTTGCTATCCAAAATGGTAATATGATAGATAAGATTCATGTGTTTTAAATTTAATATGAGTCCATATTGGAATATTGGGCCATACTAAAAGTTTTTTTTAAGAATGCTTGCAAATATGTTACATTGGTTATAAGGTTTTGGGGCCCAAATTAAAATAGTACCCAGCCTCCTCACAACCTCATCTGGCAATCCTTAGAGAAGAAAAAGGGAGCTGTGTAGTTAAGTTTCATAAATCAGTTAGTTGGAAGTAACAGTTAACTTAAATTAACAGAATAGTTAGCAAGTTAGTTGACTCTAGAATGCGTTAATTTGCATTATTAGGGGCCAAGTTAACTAGACTAGGAATGAGTGTTCTTTGCTTGGTAGGGTGGCTATATAGAGGCCGCCTAGGGGTCAAATAGAGTGATTTGAAAGATAAGGAGATTCAGTAGTATATGGCCATATAAGACATCTCAAGCTCGAGATAGTCATAGTCTTCTTCACTAAGATCCAAAGTTTAGCAATCACAAAGATAGAAGCGATTAAAATTACTACTAGAAACGAGAAGGAAATTGAAGCGTGACCAATTGCAATCTCTGAGCTATTAAGGTAAGCTTTCCAATCATCTTCCACTTCATTCTCTTGCTACTAGTTAACTGCAGTGGCCGAATGGCCTGAAAAGGGGTTGTTTTATGTTGTTTGCTTGGTGTGTACTAGTTGAAAGTAGTATGCACACAAGCCAATCATGTTTGATGATAAAGCATATACTTTGTAACAATCTTATTCATTTATTAATAAAAAGTATTTATTTATTAAAGGCTTTTAATTATCTACATGATGTTGTTTTATAATATGTGATAAACCCATAGTTTTAAGCAATGCTTTTAGAATAATGATGATGATCATTCTAATGAGATCTAAATTCTTAGAAAGCTTAAAACTAAAATAGTTCCCAATCATTGGATTACTAAATTGGGGATTAGTGAATCAGGATAGATTGGTACATCGTTCTTGCTTTCGTTGGATGAATATGATTGATCTCATGATTATTTGTGTGGAGACACTAAAGCAAGTATGTAGGTGCTTATTAGAGAATAAGTTCATCTTTGAGCATTGGCTCGCTAAGGAATACCTAATGGAGTTTTACTTGCTGTCAATAGGAATTCTGTAGTGATAGTAAGACAAGTGATCCTTGGACTTGAGATCATCATAGTATCTTGTGTATGATGAGTTATACTTTGACTTATTCCTTAAGACCCTTAGGGTATATCAAAGGGTATGCTTGGGTATAATAAGTTGTATATAGAGATAATGTATGATCAATAAAGAATCTACCACTTCTAGTAAAAGAAGAGAAATGTCCTATGTGATTCGATAAATGACAACTCAGTAGTCCTTGGCCAAGGCAGAATGAAATTAGAAAGGAGTTTCTAATTTGCATTATAGGGAGCCCCTTTAATTAAAAGGGTTTAATTAAATAATACCTTATTTTAATAGGGTTACTTGATATCTTTATAAGAGGAGTCTTATATCAGATATCAAGAATACGTTATAATTCCAATGGTTGGAGAGTACGCTCCTTTTCTATAGAGATAGAAAAACTAGGGTTTAGCCAACCACCCATCTTCTTGAATCCTTCTTCTTCCTTGGTGGATCACCCTCAGAGGCCAAACACTTGGGTGGCTAACGTTGATCGAAAGGAAGGAACCAAACCGGTGAATTCAAGTTGAGCGAGAAAGGATTTGGAGGTGAACTTTGCACGAGGAAGCTTCGATCTTCAAGGGTATGATTTTATTCTTTATCTTTTCGTTTAATTAATAATTGTGCATAAAGGGTGATCCGGGTATATGGTTTGTAAAATTTTAAAACTCGATTTTTACACGTTTCGCCTAAATTTGTGCAATTTGATTGCGTTCATGAATATTACAAAACCAACAGTGGCATCAGAGCCAAACCTTTATGCGAATTATTAATTGTTTTAATTTGATATGTATATTGATATGTGTTTAGAACAATTTAATTGGGTATAATTTTGTTGTATAAAATTTATTAAAAAAAAAGAAATTAATCGCGAAGCCTGTTTTTTGATTTTCCGTGATTTGCATGATTTTCCGTGCGTGGTGATTATGAATCTTCAAGAAAACCAGTGATCCACGTAACCATTTGATTTCAATGGCATGCTAACGTAATATATTATATATGTTAACTAGTTAACTAAAGATATATATTATATTTTATACTTCATGATTCATATGACCTTCACGAAAATCTAACGTGGCGGGGAAGGATATCATATATACCTTATATATATATATATATATATATATATGATAACTTATATTCTCAACTATTTTATAATTAAAATAAAAGATTATTTTAATTTTAAAATAAAATGTTTATTTTAATTTTAAAATAAAAAAATTATTTTAATTTTAAAATTAAATTTCATGCTAACTAATTAGAGTTGGAATTGAATTCCATGATAACTAATTGGAGTTGAAATTGGATTCCATGTTTCCTTAAATAAAAGGAGTTTATTTAGATATAAAATAAGATTTTATATTATTCAAAATAAAGGAGTTTATTTGTGAATAGGAAAGAAAATCCATGTTTCCTTTAATAAAGTTTTTTTACTTGGAATTGGATTCCATAATTAATTAAAATAAAGGAGTTTATTTTGATTAAAGATTTTATTTAAAATAAAATAGTTTATTTTATTCAAAATTAGATAAATTAAAATAAAATAGTTTTATTTTGATTTAAATTTGGATTAAAATAAAGGAGTTTATTTTGATTCAAAATTAGATTTTATACTAACTAAATTTGCCCATTAAATGATATCAATATATATTAAATGTTTATTACTCATGAGATGAATGTTATTTATTGATGCGTATGATGATGTATGATAATAAATGGGATTGATTATGGACTATTGACCAATGTGATTGGATTTTATTTTAGTTGGATGCATGAATGTATGGGTTTTATTAAATGGGGTCTGCACTACTTATCTTCTCTAATTTTTTCTTAATGTAAATTCTAACTCCTCTTATGTATTTCCCTCGATCACGATCAAGGTTTTTATTTATTTTAAATAGTTTTGTAATAGGAATAATTAGAATTACTTTTGAAGAATTGGAGATCAAGGAGTGAGGAGGAGCTTGAAGACCCATTTGTAATGGAGCAGGGTTTAAATGTAATAGTTATATTTAAATATTATTTCTTGCACCCCTAGGGTTTGACCTTTTGGTTCACTTGGTGGCTCTAGTGAACCAAACTAGAATAAAAGTCCATAATCAATTCGGGTAGAATATAGTATTCTATATGTGCATGCTTATATATATATATATATATATATATATATATATATATATATATTATGCAAACATGTCAGCATGTTCATTAATACGACGCATATTTATATATATATATGTAAATGCTGCTTAAACAAGATGAGACAAATTAATAACAAACCCTCGATTTTTTATATTAAGTCCTAAGTGTTCAAAGATATTTGGAATATCGAGCGTCGCCTTCTAGCATGATAAAGTTAATAGAGTATTAAATATTTAATATGAGTTTGTTGTGTCACCACAAGGCAAGTATTAAGTATTTAAGATGTTAATTTATCACATTTGATGCTTATAAAGAAAATTAAACAATATTGTTTTGTTGTGTCACCACAAGGATGATATTTTTCTTTTTGAATATAAGGAGTGCTAGTCGGACTTAACTTGGATAATTTTGATTGGATGTGCCACCACTTGATCAAAATAATCTAAGAGGCAAAAGAAAAGGAGTTCATAGTTGATGTAATTGACAAAAGTTGTCTACCTATTTATTTATATATAGTTTGTTGTGTCACCACAAGGCTATATACATTTGAAATGGGATCCTTATTCTCACTTAGAAATCTTTAATTAGATTTTGCCGAACTATATAAGTGAGGTAATATAGTTTGAAGAAAATAGTGGGAGATACCAATTTAAAACAAGACCTAATTTATTTTTGGTAATTAATAAAAGAATGTATGTTAAAATGTTGTTAATTACAAATTCATTTACGAAATTTTACAATGTCTAAAATTACTATCGCTGCGAAGCATATTAGATGCTAAATTAACTGCATCAATTAAGCGGATTGGTTAAGGAATTTGAGAATAGTTCTCATAGGTGAAAAGCTATCTTATGTCGTTATTATCGCCTATCCCCTCGCAATGGTTGCGCATAATGCCTCCGAGGAAGAGATTGCTACTTTTAGAAAGTGGCAAGATGATGCTGATTGGCTCAATGCATCATGCTCGCATCCACGAAAGTAACGAGCTTCAGCGTCAACATGAAACTATGGATGCTCCTACTATATTCTGCACATCAAGTAGTTGATGGTGAGGAAAGTGGGGCCCGATAGATATCGAGATATCTAAGGAGCTCTTCCGATCTAGAATGGCCGAAGGCACTACAAAGATGCATATTACGTCCTAATGATGATCAATTTGATTGAACAGTTAGAACAACGAGTTTTGTCATGAATAGAGAGTTGAGCCAAGATTTGATCTTGCACTCACTCCCGGACTCCTTTCATAATTGTTGTGAATTTTTTATATAAACAAGCTAGATATCAGCTTCGTTGATTTGCTTAACATGTTAAAAAATGATGAGAGTCACTTTCCAACCAAGAAAGACCATGTCTTACTGGTAGGGGCCAAAGGATCTTCTGAAAAGAAGAACGATTCAAAGAAGGTATATAGAAAGGAAAAACAAAGGATAATAAGAATAAAAGCGATCACGGATAAGAAAGGAGTTTGCTTCCACCGCTATAAGCCCGAAATTGGAAAGAAAGCGCAAGAAGCATCTTGTAGAGGCTAACCAAAGAAGCTTAGTGAAGTTTTGGTTACAAATACAAATTTGTTCATGATTTAAAATAATTTTTCTTTAAGTCGAGGTTCTACTTTGGTATTGGATACCGACTTTGGTTATCATAAATATAGATTTATGAAGGGACCAAGCAGAAGTAGAAAGTTAAACAAAGATAAGTAATCCTATGTGTGGAAAATGAAGCAAAGGTTGCTGCATTAGCTATATAAACTTATAGTTTAGCAATCCCTACATGCAAATCTATTAAGTCAATAAGTTGTTATTGTATTCCAAAGACTTGTTAGAAACATTATTTCCATTTTATTGTTGGACAATGAAATCTTTGGTATTATATTTAAGAACAATTGTTGTTCTATTTATAATAATAGTAATGTTTTGTATAGAACTGGAATATTACTTAATGGATTTTATATACTTGACTTACGTGAAAATAATTTTACAAATTGAACAAACTAGTATAAGAAAAGGAGATGATTATTCAAAGAGTTGAATGTATGTATTTGTTGAAATACAAGTGTGAATTATTTGAAAGGTTCAAAGAATTTAGAAGTGAAACAAATTGGCAAAGTATTAAGATTCTTTGATTAGATCAAGGAATAAATACTTGTGCAATAAGTTTTTAGATCATCTCAAATGGTTTTCTCATAATGGACACCTCATGATACGTAATAATTGATTGATGTATCTGAAAGGAAAAATCATACCTTGTTGAACATGGTACGGTCCAAAATGATTTTATCGACATTCCAGTATCCTTCTAGGATCATGTCCTAGAAATGGCTACATATCTACGGAAAAGGTAACCTCAAAATCCGGCCCCAAGACTCCATAAAAGTTATGGACAGGGAGGATTCCTAATCTTAAGTATGTTAAGATAAGGGGTTGTCCAACTTATGTGAAAAGGTTTCAAAGAATAAGCTTGGGACAAAATTTGACATGTACAGATTTGTGGGACATCCTAAAGTAAGTTTAGGGCATATGTTCTATAATCCTACATAGCAAAAGGTGTTTATTACGAAACACCCTGCCTTCTAAGATAAAGGTGTTTATAATTGAAGGGGCTAGTGGGAGGATAATAGATCTTGAAGAGTTCAAGAACCACAAAATACTATAAGTCAAATAAGAGGAACCTATAGATAGACTATTGTACCACAAACCGAATTCAAAATGGAATAGTACCAAAGATACCTAGGAGGTATGGATTCATCATGGATGATGATGATGAGGTACACATCATAGAAGATGATGATCCAGAGTTACATTCGATGAGGTAAGACTTCTAGAAGTGTACAAAAGGGTCGATGGGGGCGTCGTGAAATTTCTAGTATTATATGTTGATATACTACGGATGAGGAATAACATACCAATGCTACAATCAGTAAAGATAAAGTTGTCTAAACATTCCTCCCCGAATGATTTGGGAAGAGTATCTTAATTGGGGATAAAATCTATATAGATAGATTCAAGAGGATGCTCGACTTAACCCAAGGAACGTATATTCATTTGATGCTAAAGTCGTTTAGCATGGCAAACTCCAAGAGATGTCTCATGTTGATGAGCTATGGAGTGTATCTCTCTTTATAGTCCCCACAGACTCCTGAAAAGAGAGATCGCATGAGTGACTATCATGTATGCAATGAAATATACAAGATCTAATGTTGATCGGTCATATTCTGGAGAAGATCAACGTAAGGCGTTGAAAACATCTTAAAGTTCTTAACCGGCACTAAGGATGTGAGCATACATGGTGGGTCTGAATTAAAACTAGAGGGCTTTACAGACTCAAGTTTTTCAGACAGACCAAGACGACCGAAAATTCACTTTAAGGTAAAGTGTTACCTTGAACAGTGGTGTAGTGAATTTGAAAGGTTTCAAATAGCAAAAGGTTGCTAGTTTAATGATAAAGACAAAGTATATAACTATAAATGAAGCTGCATGTTGATTGTTTGGATTAAAAGTTCATTCTGAGAACTAGGAATAGTTCTAAGTCTCATCTTGGATCTAAACATGTGTTGTGGCACTTTCATTTGATTATTAGAATCATTGAAGATGGGAAATCACTATAGAGATAGTGGACTCTCATGAACAACATTACATATCCATTAACTAAAGCTTATCCAAATGGCAGGATAATCGTCACTTAGAGAAGAAGAGTATGAGATACCATGACGATTGGCTTTAGTGCAAGTGGGAGATTGAAAGTAGTATGCACACAAGCCGATCATGTTTGATGATAAAGCATATACTTTGTAACAATCTTATTCATTTATTAATAAAAGTATTTATTTATTAAAGGCTTTTAATTATCTACATGATCTTTGTTTTATAATATGTGATAAACCCATAGTTTTAAGCAATGCTTTTAGAATAATGATGATGATCATTCTAATGAGATCTAAATTCTTAGAAAGCTTAAAACTAAAATAGTTCCCAATCATTGGATTACTAAATTGGGGATTAGTGAATCCGGATAGATTGGTACATACGTTCTTTGCTTTCATTGGATGAGGATGATTGATCTCATGATTATTTGTGTGGAGACACTTTAAAAGCAAGTATGTAGGTGCTTATTAGAGAATAAGTTATTTGAGCGTGGCTCGCTAAGGAATACCTAATGGAGTTTTACTTTTTGTCGATAGGAATTTCAGTAGTGATAGTAAGACAAGTGATCCTTGGACTTGAGATCATCATAGTATCTTGTGTATGATGAGTTATACTTTGACTTATTCCTTAAGACCCTTAGGGTATATTAAAGGGTAGGCTTGGGTATAATAAGTTGTATATGAAGATAATGTATGATCAATAAAGAATCTACCACTACAGAAAAAAGAAGAGAAATGTCTATGTGATTCGATAAATGACAACTCAAGTAGTCCTTGGCATAAGAGAATAAAATTAGAAAGGAGTTTCTAATTTGCATTATTTGGAGTTGTGCATTTAAGAGTCGAAATACATATAATTAAATAAAATAAGACTTGATGGTAATTCCATGTCTTATATTTAATTGGGACATTATATGGTGGAAGGATTGAATTATGCGGTAACTATTTACTCAAAGGTTCTTTTATGATTAATGTTGAAATCTATATTATCTGGAAAGTGGATTGACCGCTAGGGAGGCTTATCCCTATCAGAATAAATATTATTTATTTAAATAAATTATTAGTTTAATTTATTTATTTAAATAAGATTAGAATTGTTCTAATTGATTTATTCACAATAGGTTTAATATGGAGAACCTAAAGAGGTCACACCATAAAAGGAAGAATAATTATTTAAGAAGTTAATGGCATAATCGTAATAATAAGTTAAGTATATTTAATTTAATCTATGGTGATAGAATAAATTAAATAGCTTAATATTTATTATTTAATATTTTAGAAATATTAAATATAAATTAATAAGAGGAGTCTTATTAATATTATTACAATTATTATTATTATTTTAATTTCTAAAAGAGTTTAGGAATTAATTTAATATAAGTACTTTCATTTATTCCTAATTGGATTAGGAAGGAAAATTAGTTAAAGGAGTTTAATTAATTATCCCTAATAAGATTAGGGAGCCCCTTTAATTAAAAGGGTTTAATTAAATAATACCTTATTTTAATAGGGTTACTTGATATCTTTATAAGAGAGTCTTATATCGGATATCAAGAATACGTTATAATTCCAATGGTTGGAGAGTATATCCTTTTCTATAGAGATAGAAAAACTAGGGTTTAGCCAACCACCCATCTTCTTGAATCCTTTTTCTTCCTTGGTGGATCACCTCTCAGAGGCCAAACACTTGGGTGGCTAACGTTGATCGAAAGGAAGGAACCAAACCATGAATTCATGTTGAGCGAGAAAGGATTTGGAGGTGAACTTGTACCTGAGGAAGCTCGATCTTCAAGGGTATGATTTTATTCTTTATCTTTTCGTTTAATTAATAATTGTGCATAAAGGGTGATCCGGGTATATGGTTTGTAAAATTTTAAAACTCTGATTTTTACACGTTTCCGCTAAATTTGTGCAATTTGATTGCGTTCATGAATATTACAAAACCAACACTAGTTTCTTTTTTATTTTGTTTACCCACTGATACCAGTATGCTATGAATCAGGCCATGTGTTTCTGATTGTATGAAACAAATTGAATAATAGAGAAGCTATGCGATTACATACAGAACTATGGGAATTTAGAACTAAAACTGTTAAGAAAATAAACTAAATAGTTATCAATTACTTGAATATATTTGGTTATGTATTTGACTGTTATGGACTACATTTAGGCACAAGGAGATAGGATGGGCTGAGGAATAATAAGGAGGATGAAAATAGCATTCTAATATAAGCAAAATTGCTACGACACAAGTAGTTCTAGACTGGGCACACCACATGCTCGACAAAAGTCCCAAGTGGACTGTTTTAATTAAAAGTCAGTTATTTGACAAGACAAAAGCTTGGGGCTTGGTTTATATAACATATGTAATGATAATTAGAGTGTTTGAGTATGCTAAGATAGAACGAGATTAAAATTTTAAGCCAAAGAAAAAAATTGAAACTAGTTGGTTAAGCTATTCTTGATCACTATCTTAGGCATCATAAAGAACCCAAAACAGAGAGTTTATAACTTCTAAATGTAGACTCATATGTTATGTTTAATATGTTTAAAAAGGGTTACAATCCGGTTGATGAGCTAGAAGTAATTGAACCACGAAGTGGGCATAATGGGCGTTAAAATTGCTGCTTAATCGCAAGCAATGATAGTGATAGTTCGGTTGAAAGTGAGAGATCTTTTGAGCTCTCGGCCAGAACGGTTAAACTATCTAAACAAATGAGCTAATACTTTTTCTAAATAAGTGAGTATATCATCTATAAATTTTTGGAAATAAGTTGTTTATAAGCTACCTTATTTGAAGAAGAAAATGGCCTAAGATAAAAAATGCGACTTACGCTTTATAGCGTGCAACATTCACTACAAAAAAGCAGTCATTCTTGAAGCCAGACCTATAGTCGTCAATGACCCTCTTGTCGTCGGCAATGAGTTCATTGGCGACGGCAGTGCCCATCGGCCTCCCCGTCGTCGTAAGGGTTGTCGCCCCTGGCTCCCGTCGTTCGCCGTCGGCAAGAAGGTCATTACCGACGGTCTCATTGCCGACGACCAGCCATCGGAAATGAGGTATTAGCGACGACATTGGCGACGAAATAGACCGTCAGTAATGATTTTTCCAAAATATTTAAAGCGATCATATTGTCGATGACATAATAGCCTATAATGATTCCGTAAATCAATGTGTTTTTTAGAAGAAAATTTTTTTTGAAAATTTGCAAAATACCCTTGTTCATTTACATATACATAATTATACCTATTATAAACTAAAGAAAAATTATAAAGAATTCTTCACGAATGTATATCACCCTACAATAATAGTTTTTGCCATATCAACCATCAAATATGTAAATAACGTAATGACTTATAGATAAAAGTCGTACAATGTAAGGGGAAACAAATGAATATGTTTGTACTTCAACATAAGCAGAAGCTCAAGATAATCAGATTATTAGGAAGACAAAAAGGCATGAAGGGGAAGATAGATTAAAAATAAACATGGTTATGAGAGAATCAAACACAACTGAAACAAACGAATCTATAACATTTATACTTCAACATAAGTGGAGACAGAGAAAATCGAGAGGTTCAAAATACCTTTCCAAACCAATATATGTCTGACTTTGATTTACTTCAGCCATCATAGGGCTTGTCCTATAGTTTGGGGTTTGGCCCATTTACTTTGTACATTTCCTTTCTTTTTAATACATGCAGTTTAAATTTAGCAAAAAAAAGAAAGAAAGAAATGACAAGTACCAATCAATTAAGAGGTTCAATTGGATAATCAGTATTTTGGTGCCACTCACCCTATAAACAAATGAAAGAAATTAATTGGGTAAACAATTCAACATTATGAAATAAAGATATATATTATCAATTTATTTTTTTTATAAAGTATTTTCTTTCTACTAGTAAAGAGGGGTTTAAAATATGTAAGGGATATACACCATAACTTCATGTGGAGTAGGTTATGGACTAGCCTACAAATTTGTCTTGCATTTTGTATAATACTCTAAGGTTTTTATAGATAATAGTTTTCTGTTTTCCCTGCTACTATGTTCAGTTATCACGAATTAGCAGCACCATCATCAGTTAAGTTGCAACACCTGAATTTAGGAAATGACCTAGCCATATCAATGACTATCAAATCTATGTAAAAGACAGTAGAAAAAATAAGTATCCTGAATTAATGAACTAGCTGAGGCAATACTAAGGATGTTTGTGATATATATATATATATATATATATATATATATATATATATAGAGAAGTGTTAAATGGAATTGAAAATTTTACCAAAATGAAGTGTAGAACAATCAACTGGGGGGAAAATGATGAACGAGTTAAATAATAGGCGAGACAGTGCGTGAAATGGTGATGGTGAGTGCGGTATTGGGTGACACTTAAGCGGGGATTGTGCAAATGATCGGGCGGCACTAGGCGGCTGATAATCGATTGGACAAATCGATTGAGCTAGCTCTGATATGTTAGCTTCGAATCAATTGGGGTCAAATTGTGAGGGAAATAGAGAAAATAAGAGAGGGAATAAAAAATAGACTCCTTGTCATCGAACCAGGGTTTAGAATAAAAGAGTTATTGTCTATGCCGTCGATAATGACCCTGTCGATATAGACTCATTCCCGACGGCACACCCGTCGTTGATAACATTAGTACCATCGCCAATGAGATTTCCCTCCACCGGGAAAGTCTGACGCCAAATAAGAAGTACATTACCGACGGCATACATTGGCGACGGTTAGCCCGTCGAGGATGACATTATTATCGACAGGGATGTTGCCGTCGACAATAAGCCCGTCGCCAATGACCCTTATTTTTGTAGTGATTTCGCTGCAAACAGCAGCAAGAAACAAGTTGCAGTTGCAGTAGTAGTAGCCTTAAGAGGCACTAGCTAGGACTCTTGATAAGTCATCATTCAGGATGTTACTAGTTACTTAATTAGAATTATATTATTATATATATGGTGGTGATGAGAATGCTATAGTATGTTAAATACAAACAAGGTGCACTTTTTGGCTAAAACTAGCAGTTGGGGTTTTTGTATAATAGCCCTTTAGGCCTCTGTTTTGAACAGTGGGTGAGTCAAGGATACATGCTTAGTATCGTATTTGTCAAGCCACTTTGTTAACTCTAAAACATAAGTAATCTAGAGAAGCAATGGTTAAAAATCTTATAGAAGATGGAGGCTAAGGCTACATATATATACACTATATGTACATAATTAAAGGGTTTGGGCAACTCAAATTAAAACGAAAAACAATTTTGAGACAAAACGAAAAGTTCAAAAGATTGTGTGACTGCTGACCATAAAACATAAATTCGGGGATAGTATATGTATCTAGAAAATTCTGGGCTTTTGAGGTATTATAGTACACTGAATAAGCTTTCCATAGACTCCAAAATAAACTAATTCCAACTTCAGAGTAAAGAGTTACGACCATTCAAAGTAGTCGCGTCAAAACTGTCCAACCAATTCCGACCAGTCCCCTTTGCACAAAATTCTGGAATTCTATGTTTGGATTTTAGAAATGGTCAAAGAATAAAAGTTGTAGCCCCAGAAGTTAGCTTCGCGTGGGCTCAACAATCTCTCAAAAATGTTTTGAAATGAAAAAGTTATGACTATTTTAGCGATAGAGGGTAAAGCTGGGAAAAAATTCAAAACTGTCATGATTGGGCATGTTTAAGTCCTGTTTTGAACTAAAGCTAGAGATCTTACATGTAGATATTTTAAACCTTAAACATATGATATATTGTAGGTTCATGTTATAATAATGCATAAACTTGAATGTTTGGGCCCATTTTGGTGAAATGATGTTAATTCATGCTTATAATGCTTAGAGATAAAGGTACATTTTGGGTATGGAAAGATTGAACTCTGGGTTTTCAAACATGCTAGAGTATGTGCTTATGAGTTTTCATGGTGATTTAAGGTTTATAGGAATGCTTAAAGACCATATGTGTTCTATTGTGAATTTATTGGAGATTTGGTAGCCAAAAGCGTGCTATAAAGGATCTATTATGGCCAACTTTGTGTATTTGGTGTTGTTAGGCGGTGAGGAGTACATACATTGCCTATAAATAACATGTAAAAATGGTTCCCTAAGTTAGTTAAGGTCTACATGGTGTGTTGTGCAAATTCTTGTTTAAAAATCATTAAAAATAAGCTTTATAGAACAATGAACACTAAATTAGTGAACCACCATACTTGGACCCCATACACAAGTTTTAATAGTCATAATAGGATATAAGAAAGCTAAAAAAACTAAAGGAACCAATCCTAAGCCATTTTGAGCATGCGACTTGTTAAAAATCATATTTTAAAGCCAAAAATGGATTGTTTTGGACAATTCATAGTACCTGACCTTAAAGGACTATTATGAGCAGATACAAAGTTGCTCATACATGCTAGTAATGATTCCCAAACATGGCCATGACCAAAGCTAGCAAGAAAACCAATTTAAGATATCTTTTTCAAGCCTAAAGTGAGCTTTGATAAGTCAAAATGAGCTAGATGATTAAATAAAGTGTGGTGATGATAAAAGTAACCTTAAGTAACTTAAATATATATGTCTAGACTATCCTAGTGGGTAGAACTAAAAAATTTTGGAAAAAGTTCAAAAACAGTTTTGTAGAAAAAGTAAGAAAATGGCTAAGTTTGAGCCCTGTTTTGGGAAGCTTAATGGGCATGAACAAGAAACCTAAACCTTGATTAAAATACCTTGTAGTATGGTCTAGAAGTAGGTCCAAGTGGTTAAGCTCTTGGCTTAACCAAGGAGTCTAAACAAATCACCAAACTAGTGGAAAATCATCCTAACTGCAGTTTTGAAAATTTTTCTAAGTGTAAAATTTGAGATTTTTCCATTTAGCCTAGAACTCAATTTGAACACCTTAGACAAGTGAGTTAGAGTTATGCTAGGCTATTCCACGTGTTGGAATGTTAATGTATACAAGAACTTGTGAAGTTAGTGTGTAAAAGCTTGAAAAAGCTAGGTTTAAAGGGTCAAAACCCAATCTATGCTGGGTAAACCTAAATGAATACTAGAACTAGTTCTAACTAGATATAATTCAAGTGTTGGAATGAATTAAGGTGGCTAGAAATGAAATTGGCAAGAATTGACCAAAACTAGTGAACTCAAGAACACATGAACTGTGATACCCCAGATTTTATGAATAAATATTTAATTTTCTCGAAATATTTTTTTTAATATTGTGGTGTGGATTTGATATAATGTTATAGTTGTGGGTAATATTTATAAATTTTGCAAAGTACGCAAGTTGTTATATAATATTCGTTTGGCCGAAGAATATTCTTTGTGTCGGGGAATATCCGTACGACGGTACAATCATTGGTGAACCCCACAATGGAATTATTGTCGGATTGAGAAAATGACAAAAGTATTTTATTGAAAATAACAAATGGAAGTTTTTAGATTATCTTGTTGAACTACCTCGGTAGTAAAAAGTACGATGTCTGGCGTGGTTGCGTAAGTAGCACGCGGTATTGATTATTGATGTTTACGTGAAAAGTCACTTCGGTTATACTCGATTATTGCTCACGAGAATTGTTGCATCATATCTTTCATATTATTGATTCGATTATTGTCACAGTATCATCTGCATAATATTTGATATATTATTAAATCAATAATTGAGGCAAAAAAAGTTATTCATATTATTAAATTGCAATATTTACTGATATGTAGAAGTTACGCCGAGGAGAGGTTTGGTCACCTAATTGCGCGCCAATAGGGAGAAATCCTTATTGGAAAGCCCCCTCTTTCTTGGGAACGACCTGGTTGTTAAATATTGTGAGTTATAGTATTAATGATGAATAAATTCGTGTTGATTAAAGATGAATTTGATAGTTCCATTGTGTTGGGATTATTGGTGTTAGTTGAAATCGACATCTATTCTGATGATAATTGATGTCTGGAGATTATATTGTTCAATCGGGTATTCATGGTACTTTTTGTGTCAGAGTACTATTCACGAGTTACTATTCATGAGTTACTATTGAGTCACATTCACTTACTATTAGGAGAGTTGGTGCAAGATTGATGATACTTGCATGACTAAGTTAAAGATGGAGGTATAGATGGAGGTACTATACTGTAATTAATTTTTTCACATGTTTAGAACTATTGAGTCACATGATTTTACTATTGATTCACACGATTTACTATTAGGGGAGGTGGTGCAAGTTTGATAATACTTGGATGACTGAATTAAAAATGAAAGAAAAGTTAGAGGTATTGTATTGTAATATTTTGAGCCCCAAAACGTGCAATTATCGAAGCTATATTTTCCTATAAATAGAAGTTCATTCTTCATTCATTTCTCACCAATTCACTAAAGCTTTAGAGCCATTATTATACAGAGAAATCTATAGAAGAGAAGTCTGCTACATTTCTATTCCAGTATCCAGCTTCATTCTAAGGTAAGGGATATTATTTGTTGTACCTGTAAGGGGTATTATTTCTTTATTATTCATGAAGAAAACTTCTGTTATTCTATTCTTTATTATTATGTAGGAATAACCTATTTATGCGAAGTACCGCATACATGGTGAACTTCTTCTGTTATTCCATTCTTTATTATTATGTTGGAATAACCTGTATATGCAAAATCACGCATACATGGTGAAATTCTTCTATTATTCCATTCTTTATTATTACGTTAGAATATCACATCGGTCTTAATTTCACACGACACGGTTCCGTTCTTTATTATTACATTGGAATAACTTTGTTTACGCTAAGTAATCGCATCACGGTAAAATTACATTGTTTTCCATTCTTTATTATTACGTTGAAATATCACATGCGTGCGTTACGCGGACACAGTTCCATTATTTATTATTCCGCATTTATTATTCTCGCTGAATATCACATACGTGCGTTCTGTTGGACTGGTTCCATTATTTATTCTTTCGCATTTATTCTTACGCCGGAATATCACATGCGTGCGTTCTGGTGGGACTTGGTTCCATTATTTATTATACATTGGGAATAACACATGCATGCGGTCTCTATCGCATGCATGGTGAATTCTTCTATTATTCCATTCTTTATTATTACGTTGGAATAAACATACATATGGATTACCACGTGCGTGGTGAATGATCCTTTATATTCATTCCTTATTAAATTGTGGAAATGATCCGTTACGTTGATTATGATGAGAGTTATAATAAAAGCTTTGGGTGATGAAAATCATGGGTATATGAAGTATTAGTAAGTGTTATGATGAGTTAAGTTGGTTATTATGTGAAAACATGAAAGTTTCTTAGAAATCACAAAGGGTTGAAAATCAGATTTTGGTGAAAATGGAACATGAAATTCAATTGACCATATCTCCTATTATATTTTGAATTTTTGAGTGTGGTCAAGTTCTAGAGTTAGATCTATGAGTTTTGTAGCATCTCCAAGTGGAATCACTGGAAAAGGTGTTGTAGATTTTTTGTGTGGACTGATTTTAGCAAAGGAGTCAAAAGCTAGAAATTACCGAAATGCTACTGTCTAGATTTTAGAAGGACTGTTTTGGCCACTTAATTTGTGAGAAAAATTCTGGCCTTTTGGGACATGAAAGTATATGGTATAAAGAACCTCCTGTCCAAAAATGAGCTCATTCCGACTTAAAATAAGCAAGTTATGACCATTTCAATATTTAGGTTTTAAATGAAAAATGCTATAACCGGAGTTCTATAACTCCGATGACCATGAAATTTAAACTGGAAGCTCACGTTAACATGTGTAAGATCGTGCCAAGATTTGGGAATTTTTGGAGTTAAACTTGAGGTAGCTAATTTCTTAAGGAATTAATTGGAAATTAATTTTTGAAAAATAGTAAATGAATTTTAAAAATTCCGAGAAAAATATATGTTCTTTATGGAACTATATTATGCTAAATCCCAAAAAAGAAATATTTTTGGGACTGATTTGGTATTTTTCATGAAAATAGTATAGTTACGAACATATGAGTTAAATATGTTATGTGAAGTAACAAAGTTGGAAAATAGGATTTTATGGCTTGGAAATCCTATATAAGGTATATGTAGATTGTTGGTAAGGGATTTGATCATTGGTGATGAAATCTTATGATTATGGCATTCTTTGAATGATTAAATGCATTATTTAGTAAAGTGTAAACAATTGAAATAAATTATTTATAAGTTTAGAGGTGATTAAAATATTGTTATGATATTAATAATATTAGATTATGAGTGGTTGATAATATTTGGATAAATTTAAAGTCTTTAATATTTATCCTTTTTCAGTTGATTAATGTTTATATCATTGTTATCATCCTCATGCTTATATGGTGATGAAAGTTATCTTTAGCTTACGTGCGAAGATGGACTGTTGATTATTGAATTGTATATCTTTGGCTTACGTGCAGAGATGGACTTGGTATGATTATGACCAGGGATTATTCGGTATAGTCATGATCATTGATGATTTAAAGAATATCTTTGGCCCGTAGTGCAGGGATGATTCGATGATGTGGTTTATTTATTAAGCTGAGTCTCAACGATAAAAATTGATGAAAACATTTTAAATCATAGAAGATAGTAAATTTTATTCTCTACTTGACTCTTCTAATGGATTGTTTGTTCCGCTGCAGTTAAACTTGATGTCTATTGTATTTTATCAGTTTAACATTGTTGAAGACTAATGATAATTTATTCTGCATTATCTTAGTCATAATATTTCTTACTGGGCTAGTTGAGTTCACCCTTTCTTTCACTGTTCTCTTCAGGAAATGAGAATATAGCTGGGACGAGTCGAGGAAAGGAGTGATGGACTAGATGATAGCATTAGTAGTCCGCACTATTCTGATTAAATAGTGTCACAATAAATGAAATGAGGACTCCTTTGAGTTTGTATACTGTCTAGATGACAATATACGTATTAAAACTCTTAGATTATGTTTTGTCGTATTTTACACGACAGTTGTATTATTAAGTTTTATTTGAATTTTGTACCATGTATTTGGCGACTCAAGATGGGTGATGAATACCTAATTTTGAGGGCGTCACATGAACCCTTTATGTTCTAAATCCTGAATAAAATGTAAATGATAACTTTAAAATCATTCCTATTGCATGATATAAGCATGTCAAACCCCATCAAAGTGAAAAATGACTAATGTGAATACATGGATGGGGTATTTGAAAAATGTATACAATATCTCAGATATACACTATAAGGAAAAAGCTTAATTAGAAGGCGAAAATTACATGGGACTAAGCTTCTATTCAAATAAAAAATATATTATTTCTGACGAAAATATTCATCAGAAATTCGGTCGTATATATTCGCGTCGAAGATAAGATCCGTCATGAATTCCGTCGGATATTTATTATCTTCGACGAAAGTATCTCCGATGGATTTTCGTGGAACATAAACTATCTTCGACAGAATATATAGGATGAAACTTTTCGTCGAGTATAATAGACCTTATTTCCGACGGACATATTCCCTCGGAATTATTCTATTTCCGACTGAAAACTAAAATAATCTGGTATTTATTAAAATTGACTAATTATTAACTTCGACGCAATTTACGTCGGAAATACCGTAGTTACGACGGATATGTTCCGTCGAAGTTAACGTATTTCTGACTGAAAATAAGAACATTTCGACATTTATTAAAAATTGGTTATTTGTTAACTCCGAGGGAAGTTCCGTCGAGAATACCTTATTAAAATGCGAATTAACTATTTTTTTAAATCTGATTTTAAAAGTTCGGTTTGTGTGTTTAAACCCATTAATGTACATATAACCTGTCACAACCCAATACACACTAATATAAACCTGTATCTCATATTCAAATATGAAACGTAGCACTAAAACGTAATCTTCAACTCATTATCATTCACATTCACATTCAAATATCCACCAAAACATATTATAAGCTAACCAATTACAAATATAAGCTAATGTTCCATAAATGATAAACAATATACTTTACAATACTTGTACAGACGCAATTAGACAATACAATATATACAAAAGTTTTACAATAATTAACATGAATACAAATAAACTATAAACTAGTAAAAGTATCATCATCAGGCGGAGGTGAACGACGCTGCTCTGGTGTATGGAAATCAGTGTCGTGCTCCTGTTCATCATCGTCAGCCTGCTCACCATCGCCACCCTGTTGATAGAATCAAAAATATAAATCATTAGTCCGTATATATATATGTGAGAATTAACAAGCTAGCCTTAATTGAAAAAAAAAACATAAACAATAAGAATACCTGAGTAGGTGGGGGCGGATGAAAAGCCTCCTCCAAGAGGGTAATCACCATCCGGAGCATCTCGGCGCTCCAAGCGTCGAACTGCTCCCGTGGTAATTTCGTACTCTCTGCAGAGGCCCCTGCTATAATATCCTAAGCAATCTAGTGAAGACGAGAACTAGAAGGCAACTGCTGACGCCGAAAGATCAGAACGGTACGGAACCTATCCAACACAGCCCCTATCAGCCGCCGAAATATATCGTCATCCAAGCCAGCGCCCGTATGAGATGGTCCGACATGTGCTCTCAGATGCTGGCGCTAGCTGGAGCCTATAAAGAGAAACAAAATTGATTACTAATAATAATTTATATAATGTGATAAATTCGGATAATTTCGTGAAACATAAAAAAATATTACCTCCAGGAAGTGTATATGCGGGTATCCTCAGCAGACCCAACACTCGATATCTTCCGGTACTGCTAGTAGGGGGATCTTGAGACGCGACCCATAGTCTCAGCTCCTCATCCCGATCTAATACAATATCGGGAAGAGGGGTGGCGGAATCTAACGGCTCAAAACCCCTCCTAATAGTCTCCAGCTCAGCTATATGCTCGTCCCGAAGCCTCTAAAATCGGTCCTGTAATGTATTCTGTATACATATGTTAATTATATCATTTTATTTATGATTGAATATTATTAAAAGCTAAATAGTAAGATGAGTTTTACCCGTATAGCTAAAGCTGCCTGAGATAAAGCACGCTCGTCCTTAGGCGTGTGGGCTCGATCCCAAAACTCTAGAATAGTAGGATCTCGGCCCAAGGTCCTCCCCAATGCCTAATAAAAACATTCATAAAACAGGTCTTAAGTATTTGTGTGAGAACTTGACACATAAATAACTAAATACAACGCACTTACCGTCTTCGCCTCCTCGAACGACTGAGAACCAGTGGTGTGTACTATCCGGAGCTGACCACGGCTCTTCTTCGCCTGCTCGGACTTTTTCTTAAAGTCATTAGCCTCCCAGTGTGCACACATAGCCTCCCAGGATGAGTCCATACGAAGTACCCATCCACAATATTTTTAATCACTTCTGATTCCCCGTGATGAGTCCATACGAAGTACCCATCCACAAATCCACGAGAAAATAAGTCGAATTTAATCTCGTCGACTTTCTTCCAAATCAGATTTTTCCACTTGACACACGGGCATCGTATCTTCCCGTTCAGATCATCCGTATGTTCTAGTGTTTTGTTCAAGAAATTTAAAACCCCAACACGATAAGCTGAGACTAATCCCCTCCCATCACTGGGTATCCTACGGTACATCTAACTCCGGCCGGCTGATATTTTAAACTACACAGAAGTACGAATTAAGTTAATTTGGATATTCATACGTGAATTAGATTACCTAGTATCTCTACAGGATAGGGGTAAGGCTTCTATCCCGTTATTGGATGTGTCTCGTCACTAGTGCAAACACGTTGAGTACGTTTCATGAGTTTCAAGAAAATTTTGGCAAACCTCCCATGGTCTCCAAGCACGAAATAGACTAAGATAACTTAATCTAAGTATGCACTCGGAGAACATATAGAGATAATGATCGATTAATCCTTAAAATAACAAAAAATGTACCTTTTAAGTATTTGCACCTACTACAAGTGAGAGACATAACATCCAATAATAATCCCAAATCGGGGTACATTAGACATTCACCCCTACTTGAGTGAATGTCAAAGCCAGTTTCTAAGTTTCAAAGTATAGTACATATATAATTGAAAATGCTACTTAGTTTATTGAAAATTGTGGCAAACTATGCAAATGCTACTTAGTTTATGAGAATTGTTATGTGGAATTTATAGAGACTACTTGAGTCGGCAACTGGAAAAAAAGGGTCATAGTTCCTGTTGTGTCCTATACTCGAATAATAAAGTTAATTCAATTACTACAAACTTTCCTCATTGTTCCCTCATTGATGACAACATCCAGAAGGAGTTCCATTAAAGTTATTGAACAAAGTTTTGAGCATGACCCTACAGATGAGCGAGCGATCACTTCTCGCTAGGAATGGATCATCTCCCCGTATGGGTCCAATCCATGATATAGGCGACTTCTCACCACTTTGAATTCCTCGAATGGATAGTTCTCATCTGAGAGGTGAGGCGTTACGTGAGAACTACCCATCCGAGGGAATTGAAGTGGTGAAGCTGTTTATATCATGGATTGGACCCGTATGGGGAGATGATTCATTCTATGAGAGAAGTGATGGTTCGGCTCATCACAGAGGTTGCTTAACCTAGAACTTTGTTCAACAACTTCTTGGCACTCCTTAGGATGTTGCCATCATTATGATGGAACGATGAGGAATGTTTGCAGTAATTCAATTACCATTATTATTCGAGTTTAGGACACAAACAGGAACTACGACCCCTTATTTTTTAATTGTTGCCGAGGAACCGGTTGGAGTACTATTAGCTGCACCTGCTATGTTGAAACCTACATACAAGAAAGAGTACATATATGTAAGGAGAGTATTATTGCATTTATTGAAAATTGTGGCAAACTAAGCAAATACTAGTTAGTTTATTTTGCCAATGATAAACTA